>CAWUFW010002423.1:0-1200000 GCA_963921515.1 Calotriton arnoldi | reverse complement strand
CTTGTCCGAATACAGTTTGAGGCAGCTGCTCTTCATCCAGATGGTGACGGCCTTCATTCCACGGTGGAAGTTGTTTCTGGCAGTGTTAGACTTGGCATCTTTCGCGTGGTTTTACCCAGACTTTTTGCCTCTACCTCCTGTATTTTTTTAAAATTTATCTTTTTATTTCAAAAACAATGTAGTTTCATTCACCACATATCTGATATATTATCCCTTCTCATGGTTACATCATTGATGTTTATGACGACCTTTATAGCACAACTGTATAATGTATCGCTCCCGTTATCCCCTTATTGGTCAATTTCCTTGTGTATTTCCTCCCGCCTCATCTGGGGTATTGGGGCAGTACATTGGTTGCCTCTGAACTCATTCCACTTGTTCCTCACCTTCCCCCATTTCTGAGGGCATCCTTTGTTGGTATAGACCTTTTTTCCCGCCACCATACACCAGTCCATGTCCCTCTTCCAGTCTTTCAGGGACGGAATCATGTCTGAGCCCCACGCTCGTGCTATATTTCTTTTGGCAATCATGAGTGCTAGAGTCACACCAGTTTGTCCTCCTCTCCCCAGGCCCGTTGCCTCCCACACATTAAGCAGACACCATTTTGCCGAAATGAGCAGCCCACTCCCATACACTTCATTCAAACACTGGATTATTGATGCCCAATACGCTTGGCTTTTGGGGCAGGACCATATTATATGAAAGAATGTGCCTTCCAATATGCAGCCCCTGCGACAGAGAGCTTCTGTTTGTTTCCCCATCTTTACTTAAGTAGTGCATGAGATGTAGGCCCTATGAAGGATTTTGAGTTGCACTAGGCGGAAGCGCGCACTAATAGCATCCTCTCGGGGAGAAGGAAGTGCTTCCAGCCAGTCCTCTTTCTGCACATCTGTGATGTCTTTCTCCCATTTCTCTTGTAAGTGGATTAAAATGTCTGGTCTATGATTTATTTATTTATAATACGTTAGTGAAATCGCCTTTTGTGTCACATGTTCCTCAAGTAATCTGTTTTCAAGGGGGGAGGATTCTGGGAGGCGCTCCCCCTTCGGTAGGACTGCCTGTAGAGTATGATGGAGTTATAGGTTGTGAAACGCCTCGGTGGGGGCTAGGTTGTTGTCTTTCTGTAGTTCTGCAAGTGCTCTTGCACCCCTTTCCACCCACACACCTCCCACTGCCGAGATGCCTAACAGGTCCCATTTGTCAAACCCCAGTCTCTCACCCAGGTTACCAAGGAGGTCAGACTCCCACACAGGCATAGCCTGCGTGATTCTGTTCTTCCATCCCATCTCACCCAGTGTCGAGTGCCAAATCTGGATTGTGAGAGCAGTCGGACCTATCAGAGGGTGCTTCTTTGGCGGGGTATATAGGGCACGTAGGTATCCCGTGTGTCATAGCGTCAGACGGTCCATCTGGTATGCCGGCTCTGTCATAGGTTGGTGAGACCACTGGTTGACTACCGTCAGTTGTGCTGCTCGATAGTAGATCTGAATATCAGGGAGAGCGATTCTCCCATCATACCATCCCCTAGTTAATTTATTCAGAGCTATTCTCGGAGCCCCACCATCCCACAGCAACTTTCTAATCTCGCCCTGTATGGTTTACCTCCTGTATTTTTGATGCTGTGCTGGATTTCGTTATCGCTGGCTTAGATGCTTTGGGCACTTTGCTCCTGCTGATCAGTGTCAAAGTGCAAGTGCTCCCTGTGTAAATTGCTAGTACAGTTGCGGGGATTCTGCACATATACAGAACTATGCGCAGGAAAACAGGACCTCAGTGTATAGTGGTGTACCAACCATACGCCTTAGTACCCAAAATCCCAATCCGACTAGCTATAGTGTCACATTCGTTCTCCGCACTACAGCGAAGCTACCAATGATTAGACATCCCAGAACACGGACTCTTACAGGAATTGCGGGAGCAAGAACACTCTTTCATTACTCACTCATACTTGTCCATAACGTGCGTATTAAGAGACACAGTATAGTTTAAAATGTTTATTTCAACTATCGTGCTCTAAGACACAGTACACGTGCCAGTACTAGCAGCATAATGCATAAAGATAAAACAGTAAGCATGGTTACAATTCCATAGAATACAAACGGGGACAGCATTTTATAAAGACAGTGGATATAGGACTAAAATGCCTTACCACCCTCCCCGTTCTAGTAACTAGTTTATGATAAAAATAGAAGACCTCTAGGCTTTGTCAGGGGGACCCCCATACCTCAAGAACTAGATGCAAGGGTTACATCATCGGACAAGCACAGCTCTTCTCCCTGGAAAGGCTTTTCTCCAAGTGCCTTCAACAGTGAGTGCACAATATTAAAAGCACACGAATTTCTCCAGTGCAGCTGTATGTCATGTTATGTCTAAGTGCAAGGGGCTGACCAGAACAGCAAAAACAAGGGACATTGTTTTTCGACCTTGTACATTGTGTGCAGACGAAAACCACAGAGAACAGGAGAAAAGGTGAAAGGCAGAAAGGCAGACAGTTCTAATGTGAACGGTCACAAGCAGAGTCTGGAAAAACAAAGTCACAGAGGAACGTGTGCAAAGAAGGCTTCATGGCAGCGGGGCCTAAGCTAACTTAGCAATGTCGACAATGAGGCCACAATCCACACTACACCCTCCCCTGGTCAGTCCATCGGCAAGACATAGGATGAAAACAGAGTTCGAATAGATGGAGCAGAACGGAAACGTCTATAGGTGGGAAATGTCCTTTGGAAGTTAAGGGAGAGTAAGAAACAAAAAAATAAAAACGATGGAGAAAAAAAAAATCCCAGATAGGGCCAAACAGTATGTCACTCAAAGACAAAAAAAAAATCCAGCTATGCAGTTCAGGGTGAGTCAACGCAACTAATCCATCAAAGTGTATGCGCAGAAAACTGCAACACCTTCCAAAAAGACATCATTGTCACCATTCGAAAAAAGGGATGCCATCCAATTCAACAAATCAAAACTGCATTCATGCTCCTCATAATAGGGAGCGGCCATCAGCATTGCGGGACAACTTGCGTGATACTCGATATAACTTCTTTGTAGGAGATTCCGAGCAGCCGCCCAGATATCCCATTGTGCCAAGACCCCAAGTGCAGCCGCACGCGCCATTAATCCAGCACCGGAACAGTCCCATTCATGGGCCACTAAGGGGCCCATCAACTGGTCAAAATCCGGGTCCGAACAATACGTATTGGAGAGGGAAAAATCCAAGGACCAAGAGAACGGACATCGTAAGCAGGACATCACTGGTTGCACGCAAGTGAAATACGCAAAGCGAAAAGATAGTCTATAAGACACGCTGAGGGTTGCCAGCAGCAGGACGCCGAAGCTGTCAATCATGCGGTCACGGAGCATCCGCAGTCGCCCTGGGTTGTGTAGGGCCACAAGTGGTGCAGCCATTGCGCCACAGACAAAGTAAAAGCAATACGCCAGCAGCTAAGGCTAGGATCAATGGGAAGCCGCCAAAGACGCTGGAAAAAATAGAATGAATAAAAGTCGGGATTACACCAAATATAGTCTGAAAGGAGGTCAAAAGGCCAGAGCCTACAATTTTAAAAAAGTGTACAAGACCTGCTGTATTTGATGCATTAAATATACGGTGAATCAGTTCACCAAAATGTTGGGGGAGGTTAGTGTTTAAAAGGGCCTGTATCTCACTGTGGGCACTGGCCACCTGGAGAACGAAGGTCTCCCATGCGGAAGTGAGCATAACCTCCTGGTTAAATAATAGCGCCTTTATTCTGCTCAATTTATTGAAATCTGCCTCCAAAGTTGGAATGGAAGGCCAAATGGAACTATCTAACTTTCCACGCGGGGGCGGAAAAAGCACATTTTTGCAGCACACCACGCGTTGCGAAACTGTTACTATATAGGGTATGCCAGCCTGCAAACCACAGCAATCCTGATTATTCAAAAGCAGATAGCTACCATTAGCAAGCATAGTGAAAGTAGATGATATAACAGGAGCAGGAACGCCCTTTAAAACACAAGCAAGATTCGGGGCAGAAACATTACAAGCCCCGTGCAATTTAATGTTTTTACACACAAGGGAATAACCCACTGTAGAATCGCAAGACTCCCCTGTGAGAAATACCTCCTTGTCATCCCTAAGGCATCTGTATGTGAAAGGCAGGGACCACAGTTCATGCAAAAAGGCACTGTCCAAAGGCTCGAAACGGCCAACAGGATAATGTTTCATGCATGAACTAAATTCAAATAAAGAAAAAGGCAAAGCGATGACCCCGTGTACTAGCCACACTGCAGAGTCAGTCTCCGCCACAGAGAATGGTAAAGGATCTATCTTTTCGATATGTAGAAGAGTGTATGTTGCATCTTTCATGGACATGAACTGCTGTTTCTCAGTCAAATTAAACGGCAAGAACAAGGCAGATGTGTTTAAAAAGGCCATGGAACCTTCCCCATTTTCAGTGTCTGCAAAGTCCATGCAAACTGCATAACTGAACGCAATTGATTTTGACCATGATATAACACAGACACGTCATCCTGTACAATATCAACAACAGATGAAACAATATTCTCTAATGTGTAAATGCGGGAAGACAGGGTGTTAATACTATTGTCGACAACAGCAAGCACTTTTTCTAGATTTGCTTGATCTATTTCCCGTAAACGGGAAGCAGCTTCTATTTGTGAAAGCTTCCAGATTTCATTGTAAGTTGCATAAACAAATCTTTTAGGTCTCGGACCTCTAGGTCCTAGGACAAAGTCAGCCAGATTGATGTTGCCTGATAAGAGAGATAAATGTTATTTTACTGAATCTAAACTAGAGTGCTGCAACCACTGTTTACATAATTTACCAACTGAATAAGTTGTAACTGTACGTGAGTCAGAAAAATGTAGATCTGGCCTATCCTGTTTGTAACCAGGAGCAGAGTCATGAAAACGCAGTTGGAAGGCATTAGAGGCTATGGGCCACACCAACCAGGCTGTGCGATCTAGTGTAGAGACATTAAATGAGTTATTTTGAACCAAACGCTTGCAAACTCTCAAGGGAAATATTTAAATGCAAGCTTCCGTTCGGCCAGGAAGACAACGCAGGAGTGGAAGGTGCATTCAATTGTTTGGAAGTTGCCAAACCCAAACAAGTTGTTTGATATACAGTACTGTTTAAAAATAATATTTGTGTGGGGATAAGGCAAGCACGGTGCAAATCTTCCGTCCCGCGAACCTGCCAAGATTTAGTGCCCCAAATAGATTTTAAGTCAATGATATTTTTCCAGTGCTCATAGCCACCTACAGCTAATGCATCTAGAAAGGAACTGGAATATAGCAATTTAGTGTGGGTCAACATTACCTTTGGATTTGAAGAAATGTTTAATTTAAAGTAATAGCACCCTGGGTTAGATCTGTCAAAGTCTGTAAAGTAGGTAAATTTATTTATCAGTGTTCGAGAGCTACCTTGCAGAGGGGTTGGGCAATGTTCCCATTGGGTGTAATTGAAACTACCTCGAATTGTACTGGGTTTATGCAAAAAATGGTTGCCGTAATGCTGGTAACAATACAAATTGGCATAATTAGCAGAATTTAAGTACAAATCCACAGCGTTAAAGGCAGCATAATATTTCAAATCAGAAAATAACGATTCAATGGCATGCACGTCCCAATCATCTGAATGAATATTCCTTTTCACCACATCACCCGTGGAGACACGAAACACATTAGGAACATTAATAATTTCTGTTGGTCCATGAATTTGGAAATTCACTGCGTCCCATACGATGCCATCTGCAACTGGAAAGGCGGAAATGTTTACTAAAGTGTGGTCACGCTTCATGATGTGTGAAGAAGAATGCGGAGCCAAAGTTCCAGCCACAGAGTTCACCGCAGAGCGTTCTGGCAAATAGTGACCATTGATGAGTAAGAAAAAAAATGTCACAAAGCCAATGGACATGAACAGAAAAATCAGGAATAGCACCAACCAGATGTATGTCCATGGAGGGACCAAAAAATTGTCTCTGAACCAGGATACAAAAATACTGAATTTGGTCGGGACAAATGATGAGGTGGAAGACGAATCAAAGGAAAAGCGAGTAGGGTTCAGTAGTGTTGTAGGCAAATGAGCCACCAACTCAATTGCGGGGTAAGTATACTCGGTTTCCTCGTTGCAGGAAGAAGCCGGGAGGTTGAGCAGGCGATCTGGCAAAGCGACCATCTCAATGGCCACATCTGCGCCTGTGGAGACCGGAGGGCCACGAACAGGATTTCTTGAAATTGCTGGACATGATACAGCAGGTGTCACACTATTCAGAATCGGCCAGATGGTGTAGCTTGACATTGTCCACTGAGATGTATCTGTTGTCTTTGTGACCAGGAAGCGGTGGTAAGATGACTGTATGAGTACCCTTCAAGCCAAGAACTGGAACCGGTGCACGATAAGAGGGGCCAAATTCTTTCTTATTTTCCACCTTCTCTCGGACCAGATCTCCAATCTTTGGAAGCCAGCCGGCAACCGGAATCTGCAACACAGCATCTGTGGCTGAAGGTAAATGTTCGTGTGCAAGTCTGTCACAGGTCTCTTGTAAGTCCTGCAACATAGTAGAATGAGTATCAACGTCAAAGATTGCGGCAGTCGCCGCCATGTCTAGACCGTCAAGGTCTGGCACAAACATCTGTATGCCGAAGAGCATTTCGTAGGGGGCCCGCCCACCCAGAGATCTTCTAGGGAGATTATTAAGTGCACGTTGCACGCCATACAAGTGGGCCAGCCAGTTCCTGCCAGTACCTAAGACTCCAGCTGTCAAGGATTGCTTTAAGTCATGGTTCATTCGTTCCACAATCGAGTTGCCCTTAGGCCTATATGGAGACGAAAATTGCACCAGCACCCCCATAGACCTCATCGCGTCCTTGTACGTCTTAGAGGCGAACGCTGGACCTTGGTTGGAATGGAAGGTGCCACAAAGACATGCAAATCCCTGATGACATTTCGAGCGTCAGCACTGCGTTGTGGCCACACCCAGATGAAACGTGTGCACGAATCAACTGCAACTAAGATATATTTATATGCAGTATCAGAAGAAAATGGACCGCAGTGATCAAGGTATACACAACCAAAATATTTATTAGAAATGCAGAGCTGTGTTTGTGGCGGATGTGTAACCGTAGAGGGCTTAATTTGCTGACAGATGTCACAAGAAAGGACATAATTACGGGTCTGTTTGTATAAACCACGCCACCAGTAACGCTGCTGCAAGATTGAAACAGTTGCAGACACGCCAGCATGGGCCGAAGCCAAGCCTTCATGTGCGGCTGTTATCAACGAATTTCTGCGGTCCGCATTGGGAATCAGCTGATCACCAACGTCCGGAATTCTTACATAAGGAACTTGGTCGGGACTTAAATGATAAGAGTACTTGGAAGGGAAACCCTGGGGGTAATTAGAGCCTTCCGTGGTTGCAGCAATAGCTGCCAAAATCTCATTATCTATTTTTGTCATGGATCTTGTAACGGCTGCTACTGAGCACGTGGCCACTGCTGATTTGGCAGCTTCATCTGCCAAACTGTTACCAACCACGTGTGCGCCCACACGCTGGTGGCCAAGAGTGTGAATCACCTGTGTGAGAGGCAGATGTTGTCTAAGATCTGCCACTCGAACCCAAAGCATTTTATGCTTAATTGCGCTGCCCTTAGAATCTCTATAGTCGTTTTGAGACCAAAAGAATAAGTTGTCATTAAAAGCTTGGACACAGTAGTAAGAATCGCATACAATTAGCGTAGTCACATCCGGATCCGCAAACTCAAGTGCTAGCACCAAAGCACGCAGCTCGGCTAATTGTGCGGTACTGTCTCCCAGTGCCTGCGTGTGCACAACACTCGATTTGAACTCACCGTTCACCATGTGACCTGCCACAATAGCACACGCTGCTGAGTACGCATGCTTAGAACCCGTGGCCGGTTGCGCCGAACCATCGGTGTAAATTATACATTTGTACTCCTCAAGCGGCAGCAAAGATAGAGGAGGAGGATGAACAAATTCATACTGTAAGAACTCCTGTGTCTGAAGAGAGGAATCAAAGATAAAGGTGACATCCGGAGATGTCAAAGAAGTAGCCCATTGTATCCAACGGGGGTGCAGTGCCTTAGAGTTTGGTACACTTGCCTTTGTCACTGCCTCAAGGGCAGGATAGGGGGTGACAACCAAGATGCGTTTTCCCTGTGCCAGTGCGCGTTCCTTAAGAATCGCCATTTGCACTGCAGTCAAAACTTTCTCCACAGTTGAAAAGCGTAATTCGGCAGAAGTGTAAAGATGTGACTTTTAGGCAATAGGTAATGTGTCACCTTCGTTAAACGTCAAGTAAGTGAAACCCACTGCCCCTGGCACTATTCTGATCACCAGGTTCGTGTGGTTATCACGTGTCAACAAGAACTTAGATTCAATCAGATCAGACTGCAAAGATTGCAGAATAAGCGAATGTTCCGGAAGCCAGCATGACTTCTAAAAAGTAGGTTGTATCAGGGCATAGAGAGGCTTGATACGCTGGGCATATTCGGGAATGTATGAGCGTCCGAAGTTCAAAAATCCCAGCAAGGACTGAAGTTTTTTCAGAGTTGTTGGAGGGCGCAAAAGTGCGCACTTCTCCAGGAAGTAGGGAGCTAAGCCCCTACCTTCATTGTTGAGCTCATAGCCCAAAAACAACACAGTGTATTCTGCGATGTGTGATTTGGCAAAATTAAATTTGTAACCTAAAACCGCGAACTCGAGAATAATGCGGTCTACTCGGGTAAGATGCGGCCATAGTTCGTCGTCTGTCAGATAAATGTCATCCACGTACGAATATGCATCTGGGTCTATGCTGTCCAACAAAGAGACAACACGGGCGGCGAAGACCCCCGGGCTGTTCTGGTAGCCCATTGGCAAACGCCAGAATTTTTAATGTTTACCACTGGAAGTGAACGCGGTCCATTGACTGCAGTCCGGGGACAAATTGTGAGTGTAAAAACCATTGGAAAGGTCAAGTGTCGTTTTATATTTTTTACGAACAAGACTGTCTACGAGCGCAGAACTATGGGTATTCTGCACCGCAAAGGTTCGACAATGGGAGTTCAAATGTCGGTAGTCCAATACCAAGCGGTACGACCCATCGAGTTTAGAAACCGCAAAAAGTGGATTATTCATTAGTGGCACGCATGTCTCAATTACTCCTTGATATTCTAACTGTGTTAGAATGTCGGAAATGGGACCCTTAGCTTCCCGCCGGAGGGGATATTGAGCTAGAGGCTGTGGCAGAGACCGCAATGGTATATCATGGGGGGGAGAATCCTCATCCCAGCCCACATGATTACGGTACCATGCCGGGGCCTGGGCCACAGCCCATTCAGCTGCGAGAGCCTCCGCTTTGTCCTTGGGGACATGACGAGAAAAGCTCAGAAGGATTACCTCCTCCCCTTTAGGAGCAGCGAGAACAAATGGGGGCGGCCAATCCGCCTCCGCCAATAAAATGTCGTAGGAAGAGGTCAGATTTTCCCAAAAAATCCCTTTAATAACACGCTCAATGTCACCTTCAATTTGAAGGACATTATTAAATAGTCTGTCAGGGGGTGCCACTCGGGTGTCAGCTGTCTCGACAGTAATGAAAGTATCAGTTGCTGTCGCCTCCACATGAGGAAGTAGTACCTCCCGCACTATGGTAACTTCTGCGGCGCTGACTAGCAGTGTCACTGCCCACGTCCAATTCAGGAGTCTCGTTCTCACCGTCTGTGGCATATCTCGCTGTTAAAGCGGCAACTTTTTTCTTCTGAAACTGTGGGCGAGGATGGGGAAATTCTTCTTGTTTCCCTCTGCCAGGTTGTCGAGGTTGGTCTCGTCCCTGTGGGGCATCACGACCCCTGCCTCTGTCCTGGCGATCTCCTCCACCAGCCTGTGAGGTCGATGGTGCCTGCGAAGAACGAGGAGAACGCTAGTCAGGAACCTGAAATCTATCAGGAGACTTAATTCTCGCTCGGTCGCGCAAATCATAAGTGCGTTCAGAAACTACGGAAACCGGTGACGCAGCACGCGACCCTGGTTTTGGTTGTTGTTTTCCCTGTTTCTTCAACTTCCAGTTCTTTTTAGAAAAGAACGGTTTCTCGTCTTTATCAGACTGAGATTTTTGTTGTGGTTGTGTGTGAGCTTGCATTTTAGCAAAAGGCTTAACCCCCAAACTATTGCGGCCAATGGTTTTATAAGCCTGTGCAATACTTTTTGGTAATTTGCGTGGCTTGTCCGGCTCTGGGACCAAAGCCAAAGCATTAGCGACTTGAAAGTTCACTGCATCACCCTTGACATTCGCAAGGATTAGATCAGCCACTACATCGAACACTCCCACCAGTCTCATCCCCAGTTCCACAGCCGCTTCAGGGCCATGCTCATCTTGCACACGCTTAATTACGGGAGGGAGGGACGAAACATTTCGCATACACTGCTGCGAATACCTTGCCCCAGTTGTTGCATTCTGTCAACTTGGGAATTAAGTCTTTTGGCAAACTAATAGTTAGAATCCTGTGTTTTTCCACAGGAGAGGTATTTGGAAACACCGCCTCCAGCTGGTCAAATTTTTCTGCAAGCCAATAAGGCAAATCATCCTTATTCTGTGGGCGCTTGCCCATCACCGAATTAACCATGACGGGACTTATGGTCACACCGCCATGTCCAGCTGGATGCGCCGCAACTCCAGGAGGGGCCATCTGGACATTGCCTGTAACATATTGTACCAAAGCTCTGTGCACACGGATTAAAGACGCATGCAACAAGCGCAGTTCATCGATCGGAACCGCTAAATGACGTGGATGAGGGGTATACCCGGCCAAAACAGGCCAAGTGGCCCCATCTATCGATAAGGGGCCTAAACGAATCGGGCTGACAGGATGTGGGAGGGCGCCATTAAACCAAACACGGTGTTGCCATGCCGTGAGCGGTACTTCAAGAGCCTGATAAGGCGATAAACATTAGGAAGGGCGATGGGAGCGTAAACGTGGAACAAATTGTCAGCTCCTTCCACCGCCGGAAAAGTGACCCATGAGTAAAACACCTCAAAGTGGTAAACCGGATTAGCTTGCACCACAAAGATGAGGTCGACACCCGCGTCAGGCACTCCATATGCTGTCAAATGAGCTCAGAGCGCAGCGCGGCTATGTGCCGGGATATTTATATTCACAGTCATAAAGACCAAGAATGAAAAACAACATAGTGTGCGGCAGCGCAATAGAGGGTTAACAGTAAGAGAATACATTTTAATGACTTCAAGCTTGAATAAACCTATAAAAACATCAATATAGGAGGTTACACCCTCACATATGTTTCCGGAAACAGTAGTGAAGGAGGTTGTGGACAAGCACAAGTATTACTCAAGCGTCTCGCAGATAAGAAGCCCACCACGTTGGTGGTGCCATGTTGCGGGGATTCTGCACATATACAGAACTATCAGCAGGAAAACAGGACCTCGGTGTATAGTGGTGTACCAACCATACGCCTTAGTACCCAAAATCCCAATCCGACTAGCTATAGTGTCACATTCGTTCTCCGCACTACAGCGATGCTACCAATGATTAGACATCCCAGAACACGGACTCTTACAGGAATCGCGGGAGCAAGAACACTCTTTCATTACTCACTCATACTTGTCCACAACGTGCGTATTAAGAGACACAGTATAGTTTAAAATGTTTATTTCAACTATCGTGCTCTAAGACACAGTACAAGTGCCAGTACTAGCAGCATAATGCATAAAGATAAAACAGTAAGCATGGTTACAATTCCATAGAATACAAACGAGGACAGCATTTTATAAAGACAGTGGATATAGGACTAAAATGCCTTACCACCCTCCACGTTCTAGTAACTAGTTTATGATAAAAATAGAAGACCTCTAGGCTTTGTCAGGGGGACCCCCATACCTCAAGAACTAGATGCAAGGGTTACATCATCGGACAAGCACAGCTCTTCTCCCTGGAAAGGCTTTTCTCCAAGTGCCTTCAACAGTGAGTGCACAATATTAAAAGCACACAAATTTCTCCAGTGCAGCTGTATGTCATGTTAGGTCTAAGTGCGAGGGGCTGACCAGAACAGCAAAAACAAGGGACGTTGTTTTTCGACCTTGTACATTGTGTGCAGACGAAAACCACAGAGAACAGGAGAAAAGGTGAAAGGTAGAAAGGCAGACAGTTCTAATGTGAACGGTCACAAGCAGAGTCTGGAAAAACAAAGTCACAGAGGAACATGTGCAAAGAAGGCTTCATGGCAGCGGGGCCTAAGTTAACTTAGCAATGTCGACAATGAGGCCACAATCCACACTACAGTACAATTAGTTCTCCCTGATTGGCATATTTGATTTACTGGTAAGCCCCTAGTAAAGTACACTGAGTATGCCAGGGCCTGAAAATCAAATGCTAGTAGAGGGCCTGCAGCACTGATTGTGCCACCCACATGAGTAGCCCTGAAAAGGTGTCTGTGTGCAGTTTTAAACTGCCATGTCGACCTGGCAAGTGCTCCCACTGCCAGGCCCTAGCTTCCCTTTTCTTACATGTAAGGCACCCCTATGGTAGGCCCAAGGTACCCCCATGGGCAGGGTGCAGTGTATGGGAAAGGTAAGACATGTACTGGTGTGTGTGACATGTCCTGATAGTGAAATACTGCCAATTTCGTTGTACACTATTGAAGGGCTATCTGCCCAATAGGATAGAATGGGAGATGCTTGGTAACATCTTACAAGTATAACTTTCCACTGGGACAAGATAGAGAAATACAGTTTAGGCTCTCTGAACTCAGAATTTAATAACACATATTTTAGCACAGATGGGGGCATATTATCAAGGGCTTTATCGCTGCTTTAGCGGCACTTTTTGCCGCTAAAGCGGCGATAATTTTATCGCCCTATTAGCAAGCTGTCGCTAACAGGCGTTAGCGACAGCTTTCAGGCGTTAGAGGCCGCGTTTTCCATCGCCTTGCATGTGAGCGATAATTATCGCTAATGACATGCAAGGAAGGCGTTCCCTACTAAAAGCGACTGAAAACAGTCGCTAACACCACTACCCCCTATTAGCAAGGCAGGCGAAGCGATAAAATAATTCGCGCTAAGCGCGTTTATCACTATATTTTATCACCTGCTAGTGAGGATGACTTACCTGTTTAAAGTATAGGAGGTGGATTCTAATGCTGAATCCACCTTAGCGATAATGCGAGAATATCGCTGCTTTTCCAGCGATATTCTCACATTTTAGCCGCTATCGCTGGAAATATTATCGCTATGGAGATAAACCTTACTAATAGGGTGTTATCTCAGCGATAATTTCCAGCGATAGGCGGCGTTAACAAAAAACGCGCTAAGCGCATTTTGCGATAAATATCGCAACTCCTTGCTAACATGCCCCATGGTTTTTAAATTATGTGTTTGAAAATGCCACTTTTAGAAAGTAAAAAGAACAATTGATAGACAGAATGCAGAACAATGTCATACATTCACCCCAGTACAGAGATCTGGGCCTAAATCCATCGTTTTTTTGCCATTGGCCAGGTCTAAACTGGGGTGACATGGTGAGCAAAAGAATGATGGATTTAAACCAGATCTCTTGACTGGGGGTGAATGTTTTGATTTGTTCTGCATTCCTTCCATCAATTGTGTGTCTTTTATTTTTAGAAAGCAGGCGTTTTCTTATTTAACCATTCTGTGTGCTGTGCCTCTGTCTGTTTGTGGATTGACTTTCTGGTTTTAGAGTACAGGGGCTGGGGATGTGCATTCACTGTAGACAGCCACTGGGGGGTTGAGGTGTGCCCAACCCTTCCTGGATGACTAAGAGCTGAGCTGAATGGGGCTTGGCTGCATTTAGAGTAGTGGGAGGAGATATCCTTGCAGCGGAATAGGGCCTGTTTCCCTTGCATAATGCTGTCTCCACCCCCTGTGGTCATACTGCACCAGTGAGTACAGAACTGGTTTGGACTGGGCTCAGGGACCTTTGCACAAAGAGAACAAATACAAATGGGGTGTAAGTAGTAGACCTTAAACCCTAGAACTTTAGATCTCTTCTGGACTCAAGAGGTACCTTTGCCAAGGAGAAGAGCTGAAGAGCTGTGAGGAGGAGTACTGCCCCTTTGCTGTGTGCTGAGTGGGGTTGGCCTGCAGTTGCTGTTTCTGCCAAGGAAAGGACAAAGACTAGAACTTTGCTGTGAACCTGCTTGAAGAAGAATCTCCAAGGGCCTGAGTGTGCTGGCCTCCTGTTCTGAAGTATCATGGACACAAAGACTTCACCCCCAGCTCCCCTGAACTCTATTGCTGAGAGTTCTGCCCTGCCAGGAGGTGCCTATTCCAGTTTTGAGTCTCTGGAGGTTGTTCCTGCTGTAGGGAGCTGGAAGAAACCTAAGAGAAGCAAGAAAACCTGTCTCTGATGCCATCAGCAATGCCGCTGTGATGCCACGACCTGCACCGAGGCCCGGGGACCGCTCATGAAGTGAACGACACACCGCCCGGCCTGGACCACAGCTCCGACACCCTTCGACGCCTGCCAACACCTGCAGCTATTGGCATTTTCCAACGCCAGTGCTCACACTGACTCCGTCATTGCCAGCACCTGCATCCTGTTATCGCGGCTCCGATAACCGCTGAGGGTGACTCCACGAACTTGCCGACTTCACATCATCACCGGAATCGACGCCTCACCACCGACGCAACCGTCTTCACCTGTCCTGGACACAACACGTTGCCTCCTCGTGGACACAACGCCTCGCCTCCCCCGTGGCAGGTGGGGAGCCAGCCTCAACCTCAGCAATGACGCCTCAACTCCACGACGCCATGCATCGTCATAGACTTCATTTCTAAGGTACTGTTTGTTTGGGGGTCTGTGTGACTCCGAGCCCGATGCTGCGCTCCTCGTGGTTGGCACCGTACTTTGGATTTATTGCTGTCACGACGTCGCAATAGCCCCAGGTGGAGCTCTTTTGTTTTCTGCATGCTTTATTTTTGCAATAACTGTTCTAAAGTCATATCTTATTACCTGTATGTTGGATTTTTGTCTTTTTGGTCTAGTTGAGTTTAGATAAAGATACTTTATTTTTCTAAACTGGTGTGGTGTCCATCTTTGGTGTTATCACTATCTTACTGTGTGTTTTGAGTACCAATACCTTTACACATTGCCTTTGGGATAAGCCTGTCTGCTTGTGCCAAGCTACCCAGGGGGTGAGCAGGGGTTGTCTAAAGTGTCTATCCCCCTTACACTGACTAGAAGCAATGGTCCCTATTTGGATCAAGGTACCTACCTCTGCCAACTAGAGACCCCCATTTCTAACAGGCGGTTGTTGGTTCATTGGTGAGGGAGAGGATCAGTGGGGTGTCGTCGGCATAGCAGATGATGTTGAGTCCGTGGTTCCTGATAATGGTCGTGAGAGGGGCCATGTAGACGTTGAATAGGGTAGGGCTCAGGGAGGAGCCCTGGGGTACTCCGCCGCTGATCTCTGTGGGTTCGGAGAGAAACGGAGGTAGTCTGACTCGCTATGTTCGCCCTGTGAGAAAGGAGTGGATCCAGCCCAGGGCCTTGTCGCGGATGCTGGCCTCATGGAGTTTCTTGATTAGGGTGCGGTGGGAGACGTTGTCAAAGGTGGCCGAGCGGTCCAGGAGGATGAGGGCTTCTGTTTCGCCTCGGTTGAGGAGGGAGCAGATGTCGTCAGTGGCGGTGAGAAGTGTGGTCTCGGTGCTGTGGTTGCTCCTGAAGCTGGATTGGGAGATGTCCAGGATGTGGTTTCCTTCAATGAACTCGGAGAAGCAGGCATGATGGCCTTCTCAATGACCTGTGCTGGGAAGGGGAGCAGGAAGATGGGTCTGAAGTTCTTGAGGTTGGAGGGTCAGCCGATGGGTTCTTTAGTAGATGCAAAGTAGCGCATAGTGCAATTTTACAATATTTTGGGAACTTTCCAATGGAAATCCTGGTTTATACTGGATCGTAAATCTCACCTCAACTCTTTGTGCCAGGTTTGCAGTACCTTTGTTATGCAACCCTGTTGCAAAGCTTTAGTAAATCTAGCTCTAAGATTTATAGAAATGGTTTTGCACCAAAAATAACACCTCTTTGAGCATGGCATTAAAAATGAGAAATGTTTTAATTTCTCCAAACCTCTGACTTTGCATATGTGCCGCACTGAACAGCATACATCCAAAGTGGGAACAGTTTTAAAGTTTATCTAGGCATAGTATTTTGTACTGGAAGAGTGCCCTTCCAGTACAAAACTTATGCTAAAGATCGTGCAGACACCCTTGCAATATGATGTAAAGGTGTGTGCTTGGCACTAGGCAGCCTGATTGTGTGCTAACGCTAGGGAAGAGAGCAGGAGAGCCATATCTTGGTAGATATGGCACTGTTCTGCTCTCTCCCTCTCAAGCATTTTTGTTCAACAACAGCTTTGTAAATCTGCACCTATGCAATGTTATTTTCCTGCCTTCTCTCCCATTTTTTACCCGGTTGCTTTTGGACGAGTCTGTTAAACCAAACAGTCATTCTGTTCTTTTCCTTCACCTTCGTTTTGTTTTCATATGATGTTTTTGCAAAGCACTCTGCCACCCGTGTCTTGTACACGCTATCAAAAATTAGCTAAAGAAATATAGAAGCGCATCTTTCTGTCTATCTACCCATCCGTCTGTCCGCCCGTCGGTCCATCCATCCATCTATCCATCCATCCATCCATCCATCAGACCGACCGTCCATCCAATCTGTACTATTTCACCCCTCTCCATCTGTCCGTCTCTCTGTATATGACAGAAAAACAGTATTTGACAATATGTTTGCACCAGCCTACCTGTATCCCCCTTTATGAGTTACGCTAACCTTTTATCTATCAATGTCTCAATTTGTTTTCATCCCTTTAGTTGTAGCTTTATTTGAATCCAAATAATTCTACATTTCTCTCTTTCCCTGTATACGTACATATGCCAATGTGCATAAGTGCTTTTTAGTGTGTCTGTCAAAAATACACTTCTTACAGGCACATCCTGGTCCTTGCAACAGATGATATTTTTTTAGAATCTGATAACACTCCCATAAACTAGCAACACAGGTCTGCAGTGCTAATCTTTGGGATTAACGAGAGGTCAGGGTCAAAGACCAAGTCAAGAAGCGCGGCCTTTCCCACCATTTCATCTTCGGAAAGTAATTAAAGCCTAAACGAATAAAGATGCGGGTGTTTGGAGGTTAAGCTGCAGTACAGATCAAAAAAGAAGAGTTTGTCTAATGTAACAGTGTTTTAAATGCGACACAGCCTGTGGAACTGTCGCCATTTTAGATGATTTTTTCGTAGCAAATACTAAAGAATACGAATGTGCGCATGTAGTTGCTAGCATACACTTAATCCTCTCAACAATGTAAGGTGGATAACTCAACCTAACCATGTTTATGACACGTGTGTTGATGCTCACAACAAAACTAGTCAGGATAACATCTTTACAACCTAAAGTATTTTACACATATCTAGACTTGAAACTGGCATCCTCCCCAAAACTAATCTCTTCAACACCAATGAATATGCAGCCCGCTTTTTGATATTGTTCTATTAGCCCACCCAACATAATGGCTCAAATTTACTAAGGTTAGGGTTCAGATGGCCCTTACGCAACGTGAAGCTGGCAGAGCAGCACGTGGCATTTACTATCCAGGGTTAAAAGGTGTTTTGTGTCGGAAAAGAGCACGTTTTACAACGAAAAAATAACTTTGCACAACTTTGCATTAAGGGTGGATCAGCACAAACAGCCTTAGGTTTTGAATGCATACTTGAAGCAGACTCAAACACGGGAAATGCATTCAATTCTTAAAAACAAAAGATGCATTGCATCTGTGCTGCAGTACGCAGCACACACCTAATGCGTGGGAACAATCTGAGTTTGTGTACACATAAGGGCCTAATTATGAAAAAGTCACACAGCGCAGCAAGTCATCTTGCTGACTGACAGGGAAAGGACAGGAATGTGCCATATTTAAGACAATACGATGCATTCCTGCCTTTTCCTCTGCGCTGGCGCCCTTTTGACAGCCTAGCGCCAGCGTAGGCATCCTTGCACCATGGTGGAAGTGCAAGGGTGCCTGGGTGGCATGCAGGATTGTTTTTGTGCAGGAAGGGACACCCATGGAATGCCTTCACAGGGCAGAGAAAGGCAATTCAGCGATTTGTGCTGCATTGCTTTACTCCAGATTTATGGAGCCACTCAGGTCCACGTAAAGTGGGCTTGCGTGGCTTCATAAATCTGATTTAAGCTTTGTGTCACTCTTGCACCACATTGCGTGGTGCAAAAGCGACACACACTCGCTCGTAACTAGGCCCCAAAGTGTTTGCCTCCACTACAAATCATAGGCAAGGCAGGGAAGCACTCACCCCTGCACCATGGTGGAAGACTGAGTATCCTGTAATTCAGCTTTGTTTGGGCAACCATTGCAGGGGTTGACACCAGCATCTGGCCAATCAGCTGGCCATTCCAAGTAGATGCAGCTCTCTTTCACAATGCAGCCACAAAATTGAGATGCTATGCTGTTTTGCAGCAAAATGCTGTCCAAGGTTTAAATTTCAAATGGTAATCATCAGTAAGTCTATTCCTCTCTTCCCTGTTAAATTCCCTATAAAATGATGTTTGTTGCCTCACCGTCAAAGGTACACAGACGTTTTTGTTCTTGCACCTCCACTCTGTAGCCCACCTTTCCGAGGCCAGACTCTGCGCTCTCTCAACCATCTGCAAATATGTTAAGGTGCGGACCAGCCAAAAGGGAAAAGGTAAAAAAGTTTGGCCTGATCATCTCAGAAATTTGGGACATCAGGTAATGACCCTTTTCTGTATGTTCCTAGCGGGCTTGAGGCTTGTGGTACTAGTAAAGTACCCTGGAGAGAATTAGCAGCCTTTGTTGATTTATGCGGTGCAATTTTCTCCTATTGGCTGCTGTGACAAGAGGGAATATCCAGAGAAACCTAAACTGAAATTTGATTTAAATAGCTTCTGTTGTTTGCAGTACAACAGTGCAAAAGAAAATTTTATGAATTGCCATCTGAGGGAGATTATTTGTTACCTGTATACTTGAAATTGCCATTTTACTGCACCATCAATTCTGCACCACCAAGACCCTGATTACTAGTACCCTGGATGGGTGTTTGGCATTTATCTCACCAGTAAAACCCTATGCTCTCAAATTCAGCAACAAATAGCGGCGGTATATTCCTATATTCAATGGCCTTTTTACTCCATTATGTTTTGGCTGGTTAAACAAGCTGAAATTTATCAGGGGATTCAGTAAAATCCAACCAACTTGGAATTACGTTAATGAGCAAACAGGTGTTTGCACAGTGATCTTTAATTACCATGGCACGGCTAATCACGGACTAAGAGGAGCACCCATTTTTTACACCCGAGATAAAAAAAAATGGCAATTAATCTACGTAAAAATTATTAAACCTGCTTAAAAATGACCACCTTGTGATGAAACTACATGCCATCCATCAGCAAAGATAACATTTTCCTTCAGTGATTTCAGAAAGGGAGTTCCTAAGACATATGCCAAACCCATGTTTTGCAGTACCTTGACTTTTATGAGCAAAATTGGCAATCAAAGATTTAGACTACCTTTTTTGCCACTTATCTGTATTCTGTGCATGAATCATCACTTCAATCATTGTTGTTTGCCTCTGATGAACCTGTATCATCTTTTTTAGGTCTCACTAAAGGCAGCGCACATGCACTGTCACCTAGAGGTCTACTGTATCTTAAACAAACCTAAAAGGGGCATGGGGCCCACCCATTACTTACCATTGGTTGGCGTCTTCCTCACTCTCACTTCTTTTGTCTTCATTGGTCAGCAGCAGCTAGGCTGGTTTCATTTTGCCAGCCGGTCTCATACCAAACAGCTTTCAGACAATTTGAGTTTCACTTATTTAGGTCCAACACACACACATAGACAGAGGGATATTGGTTTCATCTTTTTAGATTCACACACACACACACAATATTCTACTCCACAAAACACCACTCTATGCTACTTTACTCCACTCTGTGCCACTCCACTCCATGACACTCCACTCTACTCTACTCCACTCTACGACACTCTTCTCTACTCTATGCCACTCTACTTTAGGACACTCTAGTCCACTCTACACCACTCCACTCTATGACACTCTACTCCACTCTACACCACTCCTCTCTATGACACTCTACTCCACTCTATGCCACTCCACACCACTTTACTCCACTCTATGCCCTGCACTCGAAACTGCTTCCCTCTATACCAGTCCACTCTCTGACACTCTGCTCCATTCTAAGCCACTCCACTTTACGCTACTCCACTCTATGGCACTCCACTCTACGACACTCTACTTCACTCCACTCCACTTTATGACATTCTACTCCACTCTACTCCCCTCTCAGCCAGTTCACTCTATGCCACTCCGCTCTATGACACTCCACTCTACAACATTCCACTCTATGACACTCCACTTTACAACACTCTCCTTTATTCTACACCACTCCACTCTATGCCACTCCACTCTACAACACTCTACTCCACTCTACTTCATCTATGCTACTCTATGACACTGTTCTACACTCTATGCCACTCCACTCTTTGCCACTCCATGACACTGTACGCCAGTCTACTCTATGCCACTCCACTCCACGGCACTTTACTCCATTCTAGGGCACTCCACTCTATGCCAATCCACTCTACAACACTCCACTCGACTCTACGCCCCTCCACCCTACACCACTCCACTCTATGACACTCTGCTCCGCTCTATGCCACTCTACTCCACTCTATGCCACTCAACGACATTCTACAACACTCCACTCTATGCCACTCTACTCTATGATACTCTACAAAACTTTACGCTGCTCCACTCTACCCCACTCTACTTCACTCTACTCCACTGTTCTCTATGCCGCTCCACTCCATTTCACTGTACTCCACTCAATGTCTCTCCACTCTATGACACTCCATGTCACTCCACTCTACTGCACTCTACATCACTCCACTCTACACCACTCCGCTCCCCCACTCTACAACACTCCACTCTACTACACTGTGCTCCACTGTGCTCCACTGTACTCCACTGTACTCCACTCTATGACATTCTATGGCCCTCTACGACACCCCACTCCATGAAACTCTATGCCACTCTACAGCACTCTACTCTACGCCTCTCCATTCTACGCCACTCTACTCCACAACCCTCTATGCCACGCCACTTTATGACACTCTACTCTACTCCACTCTATGACACTCTGCGCCACGCCACTCTATGCCACTTTATCCCACTCCACTCTATGCCACTATCATTTTATCTCCATGCATGTATTTGCATGTCCGATTTACCACTCTAACTCCAGTCTAAAAACATTGGGAAATTGCATATCCTTTGATGGTCAGATTTACTATTCTAAAGTCAGCCTCACAAACGTTGGGGAAGGAGCATGCATTTGGGAGATCAGGATTACAATTCTAACACCAATCCCACAGACATTTAAAAAAATGTTTACATTTGGGGAAGGTGTGCAAATTAACAAATGTAATTGAATAGTTCTGATTCCCAACTATATATTTTAATTTTATTTTAAAGTATACACATATTTATTAAATATTTAATTTATGATAATTAAAATAATTAAAAATGAATAAACTTATTAATAGAAAAAGAACAAAAAGTAATATAAAATTTAATGTTCATAATAAATACCAATTTAACACACAAATCTTTAAAACCAAATTAACTCACATTTTTAGATATTTTCAAAAATAAATGACACATTTTTGAACCCCAATATTTAATTTCAATTTTTTAAATAAATATATACATGTATCGATTAAGTAAATTACAAAAAAATTATTACAATTAAATATTTCATATTAATTAACATGCTATTTATATAAAATACTGCCTGTGTATTTCCCAAACAAACCTCATATCCGTAAAAAATAAGATAAGTAAAAAATAATTAAAGACGTAAATTATTAGTAAACTAAAAATAAACATAAAAAATAAACAGTTAATATTAAATAACATTTTTTAAACCAAAAAACTGTCCACAAATAAGTGTGAAAAGAACAAACATACAAAATTATATTTTGAAATAATTCAATCTATCTTACTATATAAAATAACTTTGACAAACAGAAAAAGTACAACACATTAAATATCGATATTATTATTTAAAAACACCAAAACAATATACTTACCATCTATATTTGCTTTCTCTTTATTTTTGTAGTCATGACACTGTAACCATGATATTAAGGGCAACTCGATATTTTGGAGGTGATATTCAGGATCCGTACCATGATGCCCTGAGACCCTTAAAACTACGGCTTTGTGCACTGAGTCAAGTACATCCTTTCTGCACTTGAATCTCGGGGTAGTCAGAGAGATCAGTTCAAGGTGTCACAGGAAGGTTGCGTCGGGGGAGTGGAGTCGGGTAGGAAAGACACAATCATACAGTAGATGAAATAATGTAATGTCCAGGCCAATGCTTGTTTTTTTTAGAAAAATATAAATATTCTAATCACAACAGAACTTAACACGGAGTAAGCAACTCTAAAGGCATGCACTATGGGGTCTACAGATTTATCTACAGAATGAAAACACGGCGGTAATCATTATTATAACGTAGGTGTAGACTCACTATGTTGCGGTGAAGTAGCATCCTAACATTCTGTAGCAAATGTCTATTCACTTCTTGCGTGGGGATAGCAGTGTTCTACAAACTATGGGGCATATTATCAAGGGCTCATCGCCACTTTAGCGGCACTTTTTTGACGCTAAAGTGGCGATATTTTTATCGCCTTATTAGCAAGCTGTCGCTAACAGGCGTTAGCGACAGCTTTCCGGCGATTGCACCCGGTTTTACTATCGCCTTGCATGCCAGCGATATTTATCGCTAATGACATGCAAGGTAGGCGTTCCTTATCTAAATGTAGCAAAAACTCCCGCTAATCGCACTTCGCCCTATTAGCAAGGATAGGCCGGACCTGCGAAGCGATAAAAAAAGTTGCGCTAAGGCCCGTTAGCTGCAGGAATTCAAGACCAGAAAATAGCTGGTCTTAAAAATGGGGACAAGTCTTGGGCCCACATCTATGCATGTGTTTGGTGCTGGACAGCGCTGCAAGCAATGTTGCAGCGCTGCCCTGCGACAAAAATACAGTGCAGGAATGTGCACCATCAATAAGATAGTGCGCATTCCTGGGCCCCAGTCATGAAAAGTGTTGCTGCGCTGCGACAAGCATGGATGCGCTGTACTCACTGGACAGCACTCCATGACGCAAGTAATGACAGATACGTCAGGAATCCTGACGTATCTGTCTGCGCTAAAGTCACACATTGCTGCAGTCGTGCCACAACCATGACGCAACTCCAGCAATGCATGGGGTCAGCCTATCCCTGTGGTACTGCCTCACCCTCACGCCTGCCGGAAGGTACTGACGCAGTGCTGTACATGAGGGGTGCCCGAATGTCGGCGCAGTTGGAGATACATTGGTGGTGGTTGGGCGCTGCGGTGTCAACATTTGGAAGCATTGGTGGAGTGTTGGTGCGGAGGGAGTTGACGAAATGTCCTTCGGTGGCCTTGATCCAGCTGCGAGGGGGTGCGTTCATGGCGGTGGCATCCGGTGGGCAAGGTGAAGACGTGATGTTAACAATGATGGTCGGTCCAGGAAAGTCCGGTGTTGTGGCTGCACTTGAAGTTCACGCTGGCGGAGGTGACGTGCTCGATCTTGTGTCCTGCTATGTGGCTTGTTGCGGTGACTTGCTGCTTGCGTCTGATGTAAGGGACCTTCCCCATGAGGGGGTGGTGTCCTGGTCACTGGGGTTCTCCAGGTGGAACTTGAGGTCACCGAGTAGAATGCCGTCGGTGGATGGGAGATCCTGGGGTGCAATGAGGTCTAAAATGGTATCGGAGAATGGGGGGGCATGGCCTGGGGGGCCTGCACATGAGGGTGCCGCAGAGGATGCACCTGTACCTGGTCCGGATCTTGGAGTTGACGTGGTCCATGGCCACCCTTGGGTCATTAGAGTGCGTGGTCAGTCGGAGTGTGCTTCTGTAGGTGATGGCCATGCCTCCTCCCTGATGGTTGGGGTGCTCCTTGCGGATGATACTGCAGCCGTCAGTGATGGTGATGGCGATGTCCGGTCCGGAGCAGAGGTTGGTCCTGGCAGGCGAGGTGGTGTCCAGGGTTGATGGCGAGGAGGCTGCTGGCGTCGTATCGGTGGAGTGTCCAAGAGGAATGCTCCTTGGTGCTGAGCGCGGTCGAGGGGCAGACGGACGCAAACGGCGTAGCCTATGGGTTGCCTTTGGCACGGGAGACGACCATTTCAATGCAGGCAGTACATCGGTAACAACACAACTCTGACAACGCAGGTGCCTTAACCACGCATTTGAATACAACGCATTGTGAGGTCAGTAATGGGGTAATTTCAACTTTTTCAGGTGTGCATGGGTATTGGATGTTCAATATGAAAAATGGGGTGTTTTTTGGGGTAAAATATGAAAATGGGGTGCTTTTAAGAAAAATTGGGTGGTTTTTGGGGTAAAATATGAAAATGGGGTGTTTTTTGGGGTAAAATATGAAAATGCGGTGTTTTTTGGGATAAAATAAGAAAAATGCGGTGTTTTTTGGGGTAAAATATGAACAATAGGGTGTTTTTTTGGGGTAAATGTTTGAATTTTTGTGTGTTTTTTTGGGGTCAAATTACTAAATCCAAGGTGTGTTTTTGTGCCAAAATAAAGAGAAATTTGGGGGGGTGCATGTGTCTAAAATGTGATCTTTTGGGGGTTCAGAAAAGAATTCCAGGGTTCACGGTTGGGTCTGTTGTGCAAAGGTTATTCTTGGGTCGCACTCACTGTAGTGGGAACAGTGATCGTCATGTCTCAGCTATGCAACTCCTACTCTACTGTTGCAATGTGCCTAGTATTAGTATGTATTAGAATGGAATGTGATGTCATGGCATGCATCGCAACTACGTATGTGCCTTTGGCACACGAGTGGTACGTCCACTATGCATGGGCGCACAGCGGCCACCATTGAGAAGTGCGGGGTGTGTCTGGACAGCTGTAAGATGGTAAACCCCGTAATGAACACTGGATGGTGCATGGCCACGGGGATGTGTGTGTGAGCGTGTGTAGTTAAAAATGTATTGAGGGAAGTCTCACCTCTAAGCTGTGTCCTGTGTCTACGTAGCTCCTGCTCTCCTGCGTCTGCTTCCAGGAAAAGGAAGTAGGCAGCCAGGCTCCCTCGCATGAGTCATCCACAACACTGCGATGCGGCAGTGGTATTGTTATTTGGCAATGGGACAAGTCATGCAGCCAGGGGCCGGAGGGGTGGGCATGTTCTCCATGCAGGCTGCAATGCAGCCTGCATTGCAAACAGAGAAGTGCGCATGTCTGCATTGGGCGGCCTGAGTGGGCCGACCAAACAGTCATTGCGCACTTGAGTGTGCAAGCCAATCCGCATATTCCCTGCTCCGTGTTTGGAGCAGTCCTACCCACCCGCCCAGCCCCTGAGGATACATAGCATGATTACATCCATTATTTATCCCTTGTTTGTCCCTTTTTTAACTGTTTCATTGGCTTCTCTGAGCCCGCACTACACGCTTCCCGCCGCTGCTGCCCCTGCGGCCCTGCGCCCCTGTCCTTGCACATTCCCGCCTCCCAGCTGATCGTTCCTCCACCCTCCCCTACTCAATGGCAGACGCTGCGCAATTGCGCAGCGGACAGGCGCTGCTGGTGCGCAGAAGGCGCACCTTCAGCAATCCCGTCTGCGCACGTCTGCAACCCAACCGCGACCAGCGCCAGTAAGCCTGGATCACGGGCCACCCACTGCTATGGCACAGCCATCCTCCACGCACTCAAACCCGGGACAGTCAGAGACTGACAACAGGCCTCGGCAAACACAACCCACGGCCAGTTCTCCTGCCTCCACTGCCGCCAGAGCTTAACCACCACCCCGGACTCCAACACAGCTGACACCAGCACCGGCGACACCCTAGGATGCATCCCCCTCAACGGGCGCTCCGTGCACATACACGCCATGGAAATCTGGAACCTACTCGACTCTCTCTCGCCCGACATCGCCTTCTTCACGAAGACCTGGACCAACGCCTCCTCCACCCCCGACATCAAGACCGCCATCCCGGACGGATGCAAGATCCAGAGGAAGGACCGCACCAACCACCCGGGAGGGTGCCTCACCATTGCACACAAGAGCACCCTCCACCTCACCACCCCCAGCGGAACCTTCCCCTCCGCCAAACACCTGCACTTCCAGATCCAGACCAGCCACAACCCCACACTCTGAGGAACCCTTGTCTACAGACACCCTGATCCCCGGACACACCAGCCAGCCCACCATCTCCACCTGGACGCTAGTCACAGCCGAAGACACAGCCTCAACCATGAAAGGCATGCACTCGTGGGCCCCCACCAACCCATGCCCGCCCACAACTGCCCCAGAGCCGCGGCCGCCATCACACACGAACTGCAATGCACCATCAACACCACCTTCAAGACAGGCACCTACCCAGATGACTGAAAGCGTGCAGAAGTCTGGCCCCTCCTCAAGAAGACCACAGCTGACCCCACCGACCTCAAGAACTACCGGCCCATCTCGCTCCTCCCCTTCGCAGCCAAAGTTGCAAAGTTGCAGAGTAAACAGTCAACAGGGAAGTGACACGATTCATTGATGACAACGCCATCCTCGACCCGTCCCAATCCGGTTTGCAAACCAACCACAGCAACGAGGCCATCCTACTGGCCGCCACAGATGACATCCGCACACTCCTGGACCAAGGCCACTCCACAGCACTTATCATACTCGTCCTTTCAGCGGCCTTCAACACCGTCTCCCACCACACACTAGTCGCAAGACTACACGACGCCAGCATACAAGGAACAGGCCTCGACTGGATCCGATCATTCCTCCCCGGAAGTAGCCAAAGGATCAGACTGCCAACCTTCCTCTCCAATCCCACGTAAATCACCTGAGGAGTCCCAGAGGGTTCATCTCTGAGCCCGACTGTCTTCAACATCTGAATGGCACCCTCGACGCCAACGTCCAACAACACGACATCAACATCGTATCCTACGCTGATGACACCCAGCTCATCCTCTCCCTCACCAAAAAGACCACCACCGCCAGACTCAACTTCCAGAATGGAATGCAGGACGTCGCAGTCTGGATGTCCAACAGCTGCCTGGAGCTCAACGCCGGGAAGACAGGAGTCCTTGTCCTTGGAACCACACCTTCAGCATGGGACAACACCTGTTGGCCTTCGCCCTCAGAAGCCCACCTACCCCCTTGGACCACGCCAGAATCCTCGGCATCGTACTTGACCCATCCCTCACCATGAACAGACAGGTCTACGCCGTCACCTCCAGCTGCTTCAACACCCTCTGCATCCTCCGCAAGACCTTCAAATGGATACCCCCAGAGTCAAGGAAGACAGTCACCCATGCACTCATCACCAGCAGACTGGCCATTGGAAACGCACTCTACGCCGCCATTTACAAGTCCCTACTCTGCAATCTACCGACATTACAGTACACCGCCGCAAGACTCGTCCTCGGCATCCCCCGGCACTAAGACATCAGCCAACACCTACGTAGACTCCACTGTCTCCCCGTGGTGATAAGAGTCACCTTCAAAATCATCACTCACGCCTACGTATGCCTACACACCAACGTAACCAAATACCTCAACAACAGAATCAACTTCCACGTACACAAATGAGACATCCGATCTTCCAACCTCGCACTGTCCGAAAAGCAGCACATCCACAGAGCCAGAGCAGGCCGGAGATACTTCTCCCACATTGCATCCAATACCTGGAACGGGCTACCGGCAGACATCAGAGGTGCCCCCTCCTTGGACACCTTCAGGAAGACTCTCAAGACCTGGCTCTTCGGCTTACAGATCTGCAGACCCCCACCCTCAGTGCCTTGCGACCCTCACGGGTGTGTGGCACGCTTACAATTCCCCTGAGTGATTGATTGATTGATTGATTGAGTTATCATCATGTGATGATTGTTCCTCTTCTGCACTGCTTGAGGTGGTGGGGCAACGCTCTTCCAACATAGCGGTAGACCCACCACTGGGGGTGCGCCATCTACGTGTGATAGGTATGAGCAACTTCCCCCCGGCCCTCCTGCGCTACGCGTCCCACCTTCTCCTTACCTGGACATTGACCCCGTGGCGCAATCCACTGCACTCTCTCCACATCTGTGACTCAGCCAGCAGGAGCCTGAGCCAGGTCTGCTTTCACTGGGCTGGGTACAGCAGTCACCGTGTAGTCGGCTGGTGGACCGCCCGATGCAGTTGATGCAGCAGGGCTCCCTTAGGCATGTAGTTGCAGCGCTCAGTCCACACAAGTTCGGTGTCGCACAGGGGCCTCACCCTCCAGGGCGTCCGGCCAGCCCAACATCATCCGTCCTGTGATGCAGGGAGACGGCACCCACCGTTGGTGATCCCCTCCGTGCACCCCGGTGTAGTGGTCGATCATAGTATGCAAAGCAGACATCACTACGTTCGTGCACAGGATCACCTCTACCATTGACTGCACCAAGGTGCGCAAGGCGGGCTTCTCACACAGGTCAGCAACGTGTCGCCATGGGACCAGCCAGACTTCACCACCAGGTACGGGTGATCGTCGCACATCAATGTCTCCCGCCACGGCTCATCGACTCCACATCTACTCCACATCCCACTCCAGGCCACAGACGCATCTCCAGCGAGGGTTCCAGGAACCAGACGCAGGTCCAGCGAGGGATCCAGGACCCAGACGCAGGTCCGGCGAGGGATCAAGGAACCAGACGCAGCTCCAGCGAGGGATCCAGGAAGAAGACACAGGTCCAGCGAGGGTTTCAGGAACCAGACGCAGGTCCAGCGAGGGATCCAGGAACCAGACGCAGCTCCAGCGAGGGATCCAGGAAGCAGACGCAGGTCCAGCGAGGGATCCAGGAACCAGACGCAGCTCCAGCGAGGGATCCAGGAACCAGACGCAGCTCCAGCGAGGGATCCAGGAACCAGACACAGGTCCAGCGAGGGATCCAGGAACCAGACGCAGCTCCAGCGAGGGATCCAGGAACCAGAACCAGGTCCAGCGAGGGATCCAGGAACCAGACACAGCTCCAGCGAGGGATCCAGGAACCAGACGCAGGTCCAGCGAGGGATCCAGGTACCAGACGTAGCTCCAGCGAGGGATCCAGGAACCAGACGCAGCTCCAGCGAGGGGTCCAGGAACCAGATGCAGGTCCAGCGAGGGATCCAGGAACCAGACGCAGGTCCAGCGAGGGATCCAGGAACCAGATGCAGCTCCAGCGAGGGGTCCAGGAACCAGACGCAGGTCCAGCAAGGGATCCAGGAACCAGACGCAGGTCCTGCGTGGGGACCAGGATCTCAACCTGGACAACCAGGATGTTTGGTGGCTTGAGGGGGTTGTTGATGTGTGCTGCACTATGCCTTGGCTGCTCATATCTGCATTATTCCTTTTTTTTGGTGCATCTTTTATGTTGGAGGTGGACAGACGGGCTAAGTCAAAAATTGCAGGTTAGCGTGCCTTTTGTTATTCCTAAGGGCTTATCGCTGGATTCCACCCGCTATCGCCGGTTTCATTGACGCTGTCGCATTAATGTTAGCGACGGTTTTCGCCGCTGATCCCTGCAGCTATCACCTGTTAGCAAAACGTTGCTAATACGTCGCTAATAGGGCGATAACTTGCAGGGATCAACGGCGATAGAAAAACTAGCGCTAACCTAGGTTAGCGATAGTTATCGCCATTTCTTGCTAATATGCCCCTATGTTAGTAAAAGATTGACAGTCAATGTCTCTCAGGTGTATGAAATTACCTACTGCAGTGCACACTCAGGGTTACCAATCTAGGATATGTTGGTGGACAGGAGAGAGTTGTCGCATTCACCAGTGCTCTGGGTCTCAATATCAATTTCTGGCTTAGACCTTCAGCGCACATGCAGGATTTCATGTGTACTGGGACCAAAATAAAGTCACGTTATCACATTTGCCTTCAGTTGGGTTACTCAGGGCACAAGACCTGCCCTTTACCTTTCAAGGGGACATTCTGTTCCCAACAGTTGAGTTGTTAGTGGAAAGTACAATGTTCTTCTGCTGCACATAGCAGGCTGTGAGAGGAGTGCTGACTAGTCACATGGTAACTGGTGTTTTCGACTTGTCTATAGATAGATGTGACAATCTTGACATGGAGGGCGATTGACCAAAATGACAGGAATAGTGGAAGTGACTACATACACACTTTGCCACCCGACGACAATACAAGTTTAACTTTTGCCTCCCTTAAGTCCGGCGTTTATCCCCTCCTCAGCCTCCTATTTGCTGTTGAGAGGTTAGAGGAAGGGCACAAAGACAAATCTGCAGAAAGTACATAGGACTCTTGAGGCTCTGTTTGTATTTTGTCCTTAGATCTTGAGTGTGTCTTCACTTAGATTTTCTCTCTCTCATGGATCCTGTAAACAACTCACAGGGTGGCTTGGGGCAATGGTTTCCTTGGTGCTTTCTTTTACACGAGGAGCAGTCTGTTTCACGTTACCAGATAGGCCAATACCTCAGTTCAGTATGGAAAGATTAAAGCATGTATTGCAGGTTACAAGTCTGGCAGGATATAATGGGAATGGTGTCTGCCTTACAACTCTGAGGTGGAGGGGGCAGGCAAAACACCTGATTTCTGTTCGTGACTGAGATGCAGAACTTACATTGTACATTAAGAGCTGAAAATCAGTGATATCCTTGATAAAGTGCATATGTAACAACGTGTGTTAGTTTGCATTTGTATTTGCATGTTTGCCTAGAGCGTTTAATACAGGAAGGTTAACTGTCATATTTTCAAGAACTGTAAAAGTTGCCAATTGTAACTTCATTAAGATTCTAACAGTAGGTATCAAGCTCAAACAATACCACTGCATTACCGAGATTTCCATGGGTTAATTAAGGGTCTGATTTAGAGTTTGGTGGACAGATTGCTCTATCAACATCATAACTGCTATCCCATCTGCCTTATTGCAAGTGCCGTAGGCTATAATGCACTTGCAGTAAGGCGGATTAGACATTGGTCACAGTTGTAATGGAGTAAACAGTCAGTCAAACTGTAAACGAAGACCCTAAGCCCAAAAAAGCATTGACGTAGTTCTTACACCCCTTAATAAGTGGAGCCAATTAATGCTTATACGGTTAAGTGCAGTAGATGACCCATTGATGTCCACAGGACTACAGAGGTAGTGCAGAAGACATCAACGGGTCATCTCGGCACTGACAAATAAAATACTTCTGTTTTTTAAATCAGAAGCAATTTCTTTTTCCAATTTTAAGTTGGGATGCACGGGAACAGCTTCTCTCACGTCCCAAGTTAGATTTTGTTTTGTTTCACTGTAACGCAAGTGCATAGAGCGCAATGACATCAAAGCAAAACGAAAGTGAAAGTAGACATCTGCTTTAATTTTTTTTGCAGTGCTAGGGGTATAACTCTGCCCTCCCCCCCCGAGCACCGACCATCATGGGAAAGGCAGTGATGGAAAGGGTACTATGTCCCCTTTCCATTGCTGCCTTTCCCTAGTGGATCCTTGCTAGGAGATCTGCTCCACTAGGCCAACAGGAAAAAGGAATGCAGGACTGGAGGGAGCACCCCCGCAGGCATTTGCATGAGCTCTCCCCATCCCAGGTTCACTTGGTCTTTTTGTTGCCCCTGGGGCACATGGGGTGTACACCACAAATCTGCCCCCCCCCCCAGGAGGGCAGAAAGCCCACTATGTACCAGGGATACGTATATATGAGTATTTTTTTTGGGGGGGGCAATGACATGGATCTGTGCTACCCCCTCACTTAGGTTTTTAGCCCTCCCTGGGGTTGGATTGGGTATTTTCCCCCAATCTTCCCATTGAGGGGGAGAAGAAAGCCCACTAGACACCAAGGATATGTATAGAGAGCATTATTTATTTTGGCAGGAATGCCATGGGCCTGTGCCCGCCCCCACCCTGGGTTCACTTAGTCATTCTGCCCCCCCCTGTTCACCACCAATCTGACCCCAGGGGGAAAGAAAGCCTACTGACACAAGGAATATGTGAAGGGCAGTATTTGTTTGGGGGAGCGGCCATGATGGCATGAGTCAGTGCTCCCACTGCCTGGCCCAGTTAGATTTTCTGGCATCGCTGGAGGGCAGATGGGGGTGTTCATCTCCAATCTGCCCCCTGGGGGGCTGAAAGCCCACTAGACACCAGAGATAGGTGAATGACAGTATTTTTTGGTGGATGGCCCCCATGGTATGGGCCAGTGACCCCCCTTGCCCTGGGTCCAGTTAGTCTTACAGTCCTCCTGGGATGCAGATGAGGTGGGGCTGAAAGCCGACTAGACACTAGTGATAGGTGAAGGGCTGTATGTTTCTGCTTCCACCCTGCCATAGGCCCAGTTAGTCTTTCTTCCCCTCCCCCCGGGAGCAGATTAGGGCATCCCCCTCAATCTTTCCCCAGGGGGTATAAAGCCCACTAGACACCAGAGATAGGTACAGTGCAGTATTTTTGATGGGCGGAAGGCCCGATGGCATATGCCAATGCCCCCCCCACCCCCCGCCCAGGGCCAGTTAGTCTTTCTGCCCATCTGGGGCATGGAGTATCCCTAGTCCCATGATAAACAAGAGGACAATTTATTTAGCTCAGCTATTGTTTTGACATATGGGCAGGCAGAGAAGGATTACAATCAAATTTCTTCCTCCTTGCCATGGTAAATCGTTGCACTATTCGGGCCTGTGCTCTGCCACCCAGTGAATCCAACTTAATTTAGACATTTTGAAAACTAGACACCCAGGGACCTCCAGGGTGGTGTGCTTTTACATGACTCTCACAATGTTTTCTTCCCCACAATACCCTGACAACCTCAAGCTTTGCCTAAAATCACACATTTTCCTCACATTTCTGTGGGGACTCACACATTTTCTACCATCCAGCATTCCCACACTTGTCCCAATAAAAAATTATCCTTCTCTCCTTTCTGTTCATCCATCCATTCACAGTTTGTTCCTTCCTCCATCCATCCATTCATCTATCCATCCATCAGTCAGTCCATCTTTATCACCATATATCTTTTTCCACCCACCTATCCCATTTTTCAACCTTCTCTTCATTCATCTGTCTATTTTTTCTCTTGATCCATCCATCCATCCATCCATCTTTTCTACTATCATTTGTCCATTTTTCTTTTTGCCATCTTTCCCTTTTCTTCTGCTCTTCTAAAACTTGTTCCCCCTTGCCCCACATCTCCATTATTGGTATTTATGAGCATGTGTTTGCAGACCAGTCTCCAATTACAGTCAAAAAAGAAATAACCAAGAATTTAAAAACCACTATTCCTAAACACAACTGCATTACCCACCCCTGCTTAAGCTGCTAAAGCTGGGTGTTCATGATGCCTCTGGTAGTGAATAATAAAGACTTCTAGATATACAACGTTGTTTATGTTTGTGACTACTCTTCTGTCTTTGCTCATTTGGTCTTGCTTTCTGTTTTTAGTTGTATGTGTTGCTTGTGCTGAGTTGGGTACGTTAATCCAGCTTTCCTGGTTTCAATGATAACTTATCTGTTTTGACATTAGTGGATTTCGTTTCCTTTGTATTAGTGTAATGAGTGTTCTGTTTTCTAATGCTGTTATGATGTTGATAAGCTCGGCCAACTGAGGACTTTTCTGAAGCATAGGTTGTGCTCATGTGGTCCTCGCATTCAGGTTTGATGCAATAGGTATTTTGTGTGCTCTGACTGTGGTTTTGCAATTTCGGAAGAACCAGGTTTTAAACAACTTTCTGAATAAAGTGTAATTCTTTGCATTGTGGTTGTGCATGGGGGGGGCATTCCACAGTTTTAATATATTCACTGAATAAGTTTTGTTCTCAAAGCGGGTCTTGAGTCCGAAAGAGAAAATTATGATTTGACTGGTATAGGGAGAGTGGAGTATTTAAGAATTCAAGTACTCCTTTGTTTATTGTCTTGTAGGATATTCAAAGAGATTTAAAGATCATTCTCTTGTTTAATGGCATCCTGTGAGGAGCATAAATTGCAGGAGACATATGGCCTCTTGTGTCTATACAGAAGGTAGTCTGTACCACCGCAGTTTTGTACTAGTCGAAGCCTTAACTATGCGTGCTGAAGACACAGATATACGCTGTCGGCAAAGCCTAGTCTAGAGATCATTATGGCTAGCATTGCAATTGTATTTTGGGAAATGCAAACAAATGGAATAATTGTTTGGATGATTTTCAGGTGACAGAATAAGGGTGTTATTTATTTGAGAAATGAATTACATTGGTGTCCATGGTGATGCCTAGATTCTTTACCTCTTCTTTATCTCTTCTGAGAAGGGTAAAGAGAGATTTAAGAAAATGAGGGAGGAGTTGAGGAGTGGCAATATTTAAAAAATGACTGGATTTACTTTAAGATGGCTGTTTGTCATCCATTGGTCTATTTTGCTGAAGGAGAGGTCATGGGTTGAATTTGGAGTCTTTAGTGATTTTAAAGTTATTTGGGTAGCATGAGCATAGCTGTAGCAGACAATTCACAAATGATCTATGCAGATGATCTTTTTTCTGTTGCATAAAAAGGAACTGTGAGAACTTGGGTTTACTATATGATAGGGGTGGAGGGCTTTTATTGTGCAGTACACTCTCAAATACCATATTGGGTCCAGTCAGGCTTGTTTACATAACCTCAAGCTCAACCCTTGGTAGCCGTGGCTTCGAGCAGTAAGGCCTAGCAAAGGAACTATGTGAAAAACATTTAACAGCAACAAAGAACGGAATAAGAAAGTCATAACACAGGAAAGAAAGAGGATACCAATTTATAAAAATAGAGCATATTTTGATTACTTTTTAGAGACCTTGATGAGAAAAATCCACTACAGAGTTCTGGAGATACAGATTTTAGATGATGTTAAAACTTTAAAATACAACCACAAACAAGCTTTGGTAATCAAAAACTTTTTAAACTTTGGAAAAGTTTGGAACAGGTAGTTCGACTACTCCAGCCCAGGTTGGGCAAACGAATCCGACAGGATAGAGTTCTAGGGGGCGAGAGAGGAGATTTTGGACAGTTACCTGGCCACCAGAGCATTTTAGAAGCAAGATCCCAATGATACAAGACAACCACCATAGACTTTAACGGTGTTGTCCTGATGCTGTGGGAGGCAGGCAAAAAGATGCTCAAAGGATGCTCCGGATGTGGTGCAGTTGAAGGGGGTATCTTTGTGGTGGCTCCTCGGTTCACAGGTGATGGAAGATGAAGTTGGCCACAGAGATCGAGGTCCCATGAAGTCCTCTACATTGCAGTAGTAGGCCAGCCCATGCAGAGCTACTAATCAGTGCACGCCCATGGTAGAACCCATTTGGTGGTGAGCTTTCCCTCCTTGGCCCTGTCCTCACTTTGTGTGCAGGAACAAAAGGCATCCTGCTCATGGGTGTTAGCGCAACTTCCCTCCCAAAGATGGGTTCACCTTAAAAGCTTGCCTTTTGGCTAATCCCTCTGAGTGGCCATCCTTTGGGAGTAGGTGACATCTCTCTCCATGGGTACTGACTTTGTTCCTGGGCTGGGGAGTCGTTCACACATCTCCCCAGGCGGTCTGGAAGCTGTCAGAGTACCAGGGCCTTTGTGAGGCCACTGGGCTAGGTGGAGTAAAGAGTGGCAACTTTCTAATAGTTTCCTACCTTTCAAAGTACCATAAATGTTGACTTGACCATTCATTCACATTTAATGTTATGAATAATGTGATACCTTACACGACCAGGTTAGGTAGTCCCATTCAGGAGTTACCCGGGTTGGGATGCCAATAGGTAGCCCTGTACTAGTCAATGGGGCTGCTAACTTTATCCACAGCAAAATGACAATTTGAAAGTGTTGCTGTTAAGACATATGAAAAATATGTGTCTTAACAAAATACAACTTCCTGCCATAGGGCTCTATAGGCCTTCCTTAGGGGAGACTTATTTATATTGTTAAGGGATGACGTGGCTTTGCCATTGGTGTTAATGGCAAAGTTGAATTGAAGTGTAAACACTGCGCTACCAGTGTGCAGTGGCAGGCTGGGAGCCATTTTGTACTTTGTCACACACAGGGTGGTACAAATAGTGCTGCAGCCCCGGATGGCCACTCTACCTTACACGCCTGGGTACCATATACTAGGGACTTAGAAGTAAGTCAGTCCTTGCAAATTGTGGGTATTCAATTCGACATGCAATTTGTATAGGCTCAGAACACTGGCACTGAGGTCTGATTAGCAGGACTCGGTGCGCTCTCATAGTCAAAAAACCTGCAGCATTAGTCCAGAAAGTGGGGGTAAACATGCAAAAAGAAGCATTCCCTTACATGGCCCCATCCAGATTAAAGGTGATGAGCAACTAACCCTTATCCTGGTAATTGTCATCAGGTGAGTGGAAGAACCTGGAAGGGCCATCTGCATTGGCATTGTCAGCTCCAGTTCAGTCCACTGTAAAGTCCATACCCTGTAGGGAGATGGACCATCTCACCAGTTTGGGATTCTTTACTCTCATCTGCTTCAGCCATCTGAGAGGTCTGTGGTCAGTTTGAACTGTGAAATGAGTCCTAAACAAGTAGGGTCTTAGCATCTTTAGGAACCAAACCACAGCAAAGGCTTCCTTCTCAATGGCACTCCAACACTACTCTCTGGGGAAGAGTTGCCTGCTGATAAAGGCAACTGGTTGATCTTGACCCTGGTCATTCAGCTGTGACAGTACTGCCACAGCCCATGTTCTGAAGCATCACTTTGGACAACAAATTCTTTACTTAAGTCAGGTGCTTTTAGGATAGTTGCTGAGCAAAGAGCTTTCTTAAAGGTCTCAAAGGCCTTTTGTCATGTGTCAGTCAATTCGACTTTTCTTGGCTGCTTTTTGGAGGTTAACTCTGTTAAAGATGCCACTATGATACCATAACATTTTACAAATCTCCTGTAATACCCAGTCAGGCCTCAAAAGGCTCTGACTTGGGTCTGAGTCTTTTGAGCTTCCCAGGCCAGAAATGTCTGGATCTTGGGTTGGAGATGTTATATGTGGCCCCCCACATACTTGATGGCCCAGGAACACTACAAACCCTTTCCCTATCTGATACTTACTTGCTTTGATAGTCAGCCCTGCCTGTTGAAGGGCTTGGGGCACTTCCTTGAGGTGGATAATGTGATCCTCTTAGGTGGAACTAAAGACAGCAATATTGTCCAGATATGCAACGCTAAATCCTTCCAAGCCTGAAAATACTCTATTCACCAACCTCTGGAAGGTGGCAGGTGCATTTTTCAATCCAAAAGGCATCACTTTAAACTGAAAGTGGCCTTCTGGGGTCGAAACAGTTGACCTCTCCTTAGCTCATGGTGTGAGGGATATCTGTCAATAACCTGATGTCAGGTCAAAGGTGCTCAGATATTTTGCAGCCCTGAGCTTATCAATGAGCTCATCCGCACTTGGTACGCAGTCAGCATCGATCATTGTCACTGTATTTAGGCCTATTTAGTCCACACAGAACCTCATCTCTGGCTTTCCTCCTTTAGGATTGGGCTTGGATACCAGAACTACACGACTGGCCCATGGCTCAATCACCCCTAGCTCCAGCATTTTTGCAACTTCAGCTTTGATGCTGGCTTTGACCTGGTCTGAGTGACAACCTGTAAATCTTACTTTTGACAGGCAGGCTCTCACCTGTGTCCACATCAGGTGCACACCATGTTGTCAAACCTGGGGTCAGGAAAAAGAGGTCAGCAAATTGCTTAAGCAGTTGGACACAGTCCCTTTGCTGCTGATCTGTCAAAGTGGAAGAGAAGACTCCTCCCTCTACTGAGCCATCCTTGACATTGGTTGACAGTAGGTCTATTAAAGGTTCACTCTCCTCCTCTCCACCATTTCTTACCATAAGCATTGTTATGTCTGCACTATCATGGTGCAACTTATGCCTGTTCATGTGAATCTCTCTGTGAGGATTTCTTGGGGTACCTGAGTCCACCAAGTATGTGACATCACCCTTCTTTTCCAAGACCCACACCAGTTGTCCAGCTTAGTGTTCCACCACAGAAGACTTCTGGTCATAACAGTGCTTTACAAGCTCCTGTTTGGCCTCCAGATTCCTGTTTGCCTTTTTCATATACTCAGCCATTCTGGAACGAAGGCCTAATACATAATCTAAGATGTCCTGCTTTGGCTCCTTGAGAGGTCTCTCCCAACCTTCTCTCACCAAAATTAAAAGGACCTCTGACAGGGTGTCCAAAATTTAACTCAAAGGGATTAAATCCTATTCCTTTTTGTGGAACCTATCTGTAGGCACACAACAGGTATGGGTTTCTCTGGTAAACCCACGATCATGTCATTCAATGTCTTGTTAAACCTTTCAACAAGGCCATTGCCTTGGGGATGGTAAGGTGTGGTGAACTTATAAGTCACCCCACAATCATCCCACATTGCCTTCAGATAGGCAGACATAAAGTTATTGCCTCTATCTGATATGACCTCCTTAGGGATCCCAACTCAGGTGAAGATGCTGAGTAGGGTTATAGCCACTGCAGGCTGTTCTAAGGGGTATAGATTCCGAATACCTGGTGGCATGGTCCACAACCACCAGAATGAACCTATGCCCAGAAGCAGTTGGTGTGTCTAGGAGTCCAACAATATCAATTACAACCCTCTCAAAGGGAGTCCCCACCACGGGCAGTGGAATAAGGGGAACCTTTGGCTTGCCGCCTGCCTTGCCACTGGCTTGACAGGTGACACAGGAGCGACAGAACTCTGACATTTGGGGCCAGTACAAATGGCTGGTTAACCTGTCCCAGATTTCAGTCTGTCCTAGATGTCCTGCTAAGGGGATGACATGGGCCAGGTTAAGGAGGAACTCTATTACTGTTGGGTGACCACCACTCTCCTGGTTGTCCCTGGTTTGAGGTCCCTTGCCTTACTGTACAGGATTCCCTCATCCCAGTATAACTTATGGGTACCACTGACATCTCCTTCCTCTTTTTTGACAACCAACTGTCTCTGGCCTTCAAGAGTAGGACAAGTCTTTCGCCCCTGACGTAAGTCCTGTCTGGAGGGTCCACCTGCTCCCTGAAGTTCTGCCAGGTCAGACAAGTCTTTCAAGGTAGCACCCTCCCCTTCAGAGACAGCCCCCCCTCCTCCCCCGGAGGTTAGGCTCCTTCTGTCTCTAGGGACTCTATGAAGTAGCCTTCCCAGGTGTCCTTCACTTCCTCTTGTTGCTAAGGACTGGGTCCATTGTTTCAGGATCCACAATGCTTCAAATCTCCCTCAACTACATACAATAGGGGAGTGATTCAGTTAAGGGATACAGAGGCTGGAATCAATGATATGAAATTCAAACATGTGGGTGCCTCAATAACCATAGATGCAATTTCACTTATACCACAGAAGTCTTTTTGCACTTTTACAATTGAGTTTGATTTTACATGTTTGTTTCTGTAAAAAAAATTCTTTGTGTTGTCAACATTGTAGTACATGTAAGTAATGTAAATATTGTTAACACTGTCTTTTGCTAAAAAACACTGAGGGTATGTTGAAAAAAGTTTGTGATAGGAACCCTTAATATAAAAAGTAAACAAAAAGGATTGAAAAAACAATTTGAGTCCAGAGTCAATTAAAAAGACTTCTGTGGTATAAGTGAAATTGCATCTATGGTTATTGAGGCACCCACATGTTTGAATTTCGAATCTCCCTCAAGGCTCTCTGTGCTTCAGTGGAGATAAAAACCCAATCAGGGATACCCAGCATTGCTGCATGAGTTTTTCTCTTCACCTCTGGCCAGGCAGAAGTTTCAAGGTTGTTGCCCAATACACACTCCACTGGGGTGGCAAGGGACACAGCTACTTTCTTAGGGCCAGTAACCCCTCCTCACTTAAAGTCTACCACAGCTATGGGATGGGATGTTGTCACATTGTCAGAGTTGACTGTTTCATTCCCCTCATCACGGAGGATCTGACTTGGGGAAACCAGTCTAGCCATAGCCATGGTAATGCTGGCACCTGTATCCCTCAAGACCTGAACCTCCACCCCCTTGATGTTTGGCCATTGCCTGCACATTACAATGCTGGGTTCAATTTCCTCACCACTCAGGGAAACTAATTTGGCTTCAGTGTGACCCCCTGCAACCCCCAAGGACAAATTCCAACCCCATCCCCACACTGACAATACCCCTGGGAATGTCATCAGTGGGTATCTTTTTGGGGCATGATGGTTTACTCCTCTGGTGCCCTGGCTGTGTACAGTCAAAGCACACCTCATCCTTTGTTGGTTCATACTTATTTCCCAGGTACCCCCTCCCCTTGGATTAGGATGTAGCTCTGGGCTCCACCCTGTGCTTCTTTTTTGGACTCATTGGGCTTCTCACACTTTTTAAACTTTCCCCCATCTTCCCCTGAAGGAGTTGCCTGTCCTCCCTTGTGTGCACCACCTGAGGATTTCTTGGGCACCCTAGTGCATACCCACTCATCATCTATCTTCTCCAGTTCCCTAGGGCTAGATAGCTTAGAATCTACCAGATGCTGGCGTAACTTCTCTGAGGAAAAGCTGGTATGTGCTCTTTACCCAATAAATTATACAAGACCTTATAGGTATCAACCTGGCTACCATAAATCCAGCCCTCCAGTGACTTCACAGAGGCATCTACAAAATCTACCCATGTTTGTGTTGCTCCCTTTTGTGTGCTTCTAAATTTCTGTCTGTTTTCTTCAGGGGCAAGACCAAAGAGATAAATGAGTACCCACTTCATGTGAGTACAAGACTCTGCCACCTCATCCTCCAGTGTCAGCAGCCTATCAATCCCTACAGCTGGAATGAGTTCCCACATTAAGGACCCCAGTGATGTGCACCCACCCTTCTCATCCTAAGAGCTCTTTCATAGGATGCCAGCCACTAATCAATGTCATCTCCATCTAAACATTTAGGCATAATTCCTTTTGGCAACCTAGGATCATAGGCACTCTCTGTAGTTACCTCTGCCACTTTGTTGCTGCCACCATGTCCTTGGGGTTTCATCCCCACCAAGAATCTCTTCTCATCCAGGGTCAACCTTCTCTCTTCTAGGACCAACCTCTTCTCTTCCAACTCCAAGAGGGTCAGCTGGGCATCTAGGCTCTTGGGTCTCCTTGCAGATGTGAAGCTCCTCTCAGTCCCAAGAGGGAGATGTTTCTTGGTCGGTTTGTGGGGAGCACACTCTCCTGATCCCCCTCTTTGTCAGAAGGGTTACTGCCAAGCTCCTCATCCCCACTCTCTGAGATAATCTCATCTCCAGGGAGGACCTGTACAAGCCTGGCCTTATCCCAAGGTTTGAGGGGTTTCTCAAGCTTTTCCTTTTAGGCCAAAACTCCTAGAAAAATGTTTCTCTCCTTGCACAGTGTTCCCAGCTCATTGATTTTCAATGTGGGCAAGGTGGCCAAGTCCACTCTCTGGTGCTCCATCATTGAAAATAACTTAAGCAAAACATTTTGAAGACTTTGTAACTTCTTTTTATGAAGCAGGTACCTTGCAACAGAACTTGGCAAATTTGGAAAACTTTGTCGACTTGGACTTGATGCTCTGTTTCAGTGGTCACTGACATATTCATTTTCTGGTACAGCTAAACACAAGTTCTGGATCCCACTGCTAGGCACCAATGTGAGGATTTGGGTGTACTATATGATAGGGCTAGAGGGCCTTATCGCGCAGTACACTCTAAAATACTGTCTTGGGTCAAATCAGGCTTAATTACTTAACCTCAAGCTCAACCCTTGGTAACTGTGGCTACAAGCAGTTATGCTTAGCAAAGGAACTATGAGTAAAGCCTTTAACAGCGCCAAACAATGAAATCAGAAAGTCACACCACATGAAAGAAAGAGGACCCCAATTTATAAACATAGAGTATACTTTTATGAATTTTTAGAGACCTTGATGAGCAAAATCCACCAGAGGGTTCCAGAGATCCAGATTTTAGATGATATTGAAAAGTTTGAAACAGTTAGTTTGACTACTCCGGCCCGGGTTGGGTGACCAAATCTGACAAGACAGAGGTCTAGGGGGCCAGAGAGAAGACTTGGACAGTTACCTGGCCACCAGAGTATTTTAGAAGCAAGATCCCAACATTAGACGACAACCGCCATAGACATTAACTGAGTGGTCCTGATGCTGAGGGATGCAGGTGAAAAGATGCTCAAAGGATGCTCTGGTTGTTTTGAGGTTGACGGGGATGTCTTTGTGGTGGTTCCTCAGTCCACAGGTGATGGAAGATGAACTTGGCCACAGAGATCGGGCCTCACAAAGTCCTCTACATTGCAATTAGCAGGCCAGCCAATGCTGGGCTAATGGTCAATCTGCACAGTGGTTGGAGCCAAATCCTTTGAGTGTCCCTTGGGTGCAGGAATCCAGTCTTGAACAACACTCCCGGATCAGGCAGACTCGGGTGCAGATTTTGGCTATCTCGGATTTGCCATCATCTCCTTGTGGTTGCTTTGTTCGCCCTAAGTTGGCAGGGTATGCCCAGATGTGGGTCGCTTGCTCACTTTGCTACTGGATTCAAGCTAGCCTGGCTGATGAGGGGTGTTACCCCAACACCGGTCCCAGGATGATTGGTTCCGGTCCAGGGAAGACATGGCTTGGCAGTTCGGGCTGGACTGTTCCTATGAGGCACAGGGTCATGACTGATTTGCATATAGCTGTGTCTGAACTGGGGTGGCGAAGTAAGCTAAAGAACGATGATGGATTCAACCCAGATCTGTGACTGAGGGTGAGTGTCTGAAAAGTTTCAGCGCGCCGGCCATCATCTCCTTGTGTTTGCTTTATCTCGGATTTGTCGACTTGCAAGCCCGACGACTGGTAGTGGCAACATTTCAGTGGTGGTTACCACTTTGTTGGTTTGGGCAACATTAGCTCTTGTGTCCCTGGATCTGGTTCTAGGGGATCAGCCAACTGATCCTTGGAGTCACTGCAGTGGGTGAAGGCAGGAAACCAACTTTTCCCCGGGTCAGGAGCAACAGGAGCATTCCCAATTTCACTGACCCAAAAGTGCAGCAGGTGCAGTCCTCTCATTGATGCAGCCTCTCTTTGTGCTGGTTAAGGGCAGCAGGGCAGTCCTTTTTCGGTTCTCTCTTCAATTCCAGCATTATATAAGGGTCAGATGCCAGAGGTGCCATATTTATCCCAGGAAAGTGCCCTGAGGGGACCATGCAGTCCCTAGCCAATAGGCTACTGGGTTCCCTCCTACCTAGTGACAAAATTCCTTTGATGTGTGGCATCTGGCTATCCCAGAGTGTCACATTCTTGCCCCTTTCAAGATGGCACAACCCTTCCTTGGTGGTAACGAGCTTAGTAGCCCACCTCAGGGGTGTGGCTATCAGAGGGCTACATGCCCACAGTAGAATGGGTTTGGAGGTGAGTATTCCCTCCTTGGCCCTGTGTCCTCTTTGTTTGCAGGAACAAAAGGCATCCTGCTCAGGGGTGTTAGCGCTACATCTCTCCCAAAGGCGGCTCCACCTTTGAAAGTTGCATTTTGGCTAATCCCCCTGAGTGGCCATCCTGTTGCAGGAAGTGACACTACTCTCCGTGGCTACTTGCTTTGCTGGGGAGTCGTTCACACATCTCCCCAGGTGGTCAGAAAGCTGTCTGTGGTGTCAGGGTCTGTGTGAGCCCACTGGACTAGCTGGAGTACAGAATGGCAACTTTCTAAAAGTTTCCTACCTTTAAAAGAGGCATAAATGTCGACCTGACCGTTAAGTCACAATTAATGTTACAATTAATTTGATACCTTACATGACCCAGTTAGGTAGTCCCATTCGGGAGTTACCTTGGTTTGGATGCCAATCGGGAACTCTGCACTAGTTAACCCTGGGCGGAGTTCGCTGAGTTGCACTACGAGGCACTACGCGAAGTGCAAAAAAAACTCCGCCGCACTACGCAGAGCTACGCGAGTGGCGGAGTACAATAGAAAAATGCAGTTTGCGGTGATTGCACAGTGCCGGATGCTTGTCCGCACTGTGCAATCGTTGCGAACGGCACCATGCACAGAGCAAGCGGTCCCTGCTTTCCTTTTCTGCCGCTCGAGTAGATTTTTACTCGAGCGGCAGCTTTCTCAAAGCGACCGGGCAGTTTCTCAATGCGAGCTGTCGCGAGCATACGCGACCACTCGTAATGAGAAACCTGCCCCCCCGCGTTGAGAAATCTCGCCAGGATGTTGATTTTCCACGCTCGCGCTCGCCAACTTGATGTTGACGATCGCGAACGAGGAAAAATCTCACCGGGAGGTTGATTTTCCTCGCTCGCGGTCGCCAACTTGACATTACCGAACGCGAGCGAGGAAAAAAACTCCGCTACGCAACGCGAAGCGGAGTTTTTCGGAACTCCGCGATCTCCGCGTAACGCGGAGTGCAGGAAACTCCGCGAGCGGAGCGGAGTTCACCGCCCAGGGTTAGTACTAGTCTAAGGGGCTAATAACTTTATCCACAGCAAAATGACGATTTGGAAGTGCTGCTGTTAAGATATATGAAAAAAATATGTCTTACTTCACAAAATACAGCTCCCTGCAATAGGGCTCTATAGGCCTTCCTTAGAGGAGACTTACATATATTGTTAAGGAATGGGGTGGCTTTGCCATTAGTGTTAATGGCAAAGTCAAACTGGCATTGTAAACACTGCCCTTCCAGTCTGCAGTGGCAGGCTGGGAGCCATTTTGTACTTTGCCACACACTGGGTGGCACAAATAGTGCTTCAGCCCTGGATGGACACTCTACCTTACATGCCTGAGTACCATATATTAAGGACTTTTAATTAAGTCAGGTCTTGCCAATTGGGGGTATCCATTCGATATGCAATTTATATAGAGTCAGAAACTGGCACAGAAGTCTGGTTAGCAGGCCTTAGTGCACTCTGAGAGTCAAAAAACCAGCAGCAGCAGTCCTAAAAGTAGGGGGTTATCATGCAAAAAGAGGCATTTCCTTCCAGGAATCAATTTAGTACTGATCTGTTTTTATTACAATGTGTCTTGGGCTCCTTTTTAAAGTTTGAAGGGCTGACCACCAAACAGATGGGGCAGAAGAGACAACCTATCTGTCAGTTCAGCTGGGTTGTCAAATATAAAGGTTCCTGCCCAGTCAACATGTTGTTTTAAGGAGAGACTTCAGAGAAAAAGAAGACGGGTAGTTGTACTGCCGTGCCATAGCACCATGGAGGACCTGTAAGTACCTTTTTTAAATACTTTTTTAATACTGCGTACCCCTCATTTTTAGGCAGGCATAGCCAAAATTGCAGAGTTTTGGACTACACCCAACAAGCTGTGTAATTCCCTGAATTTTAATTGTGAAAAATATAAACCCAAAGGACAGGGTGCCGATGGAGCTACAATTGCAGATCTTTTACCAGACCTCTGAATATGTATAGTATACCTAACCATAACCTCCCAAGTCAACATTCATGGAAAGTAAAGAACTGTTCTATTTGAACTGGTAAACAAGTCACATCACATCACATTCCACACACCAAACCTAGAATATTTTAATCAAACGTAATCACACTGTCCCGCCATAAGCTTACATGTTCCTCCTAGTACATACCTCCTTTGTCCTCAGTCTTCTACCACAAGGAGATTTTCCTGGCTCTCTTGTGCCAACTTGTCTCTTTTAGTTCCATAGGTATAATCTGTCTACTTTCTCTCCACTACCCAGTAATACTAGGAGAAATGCGGATATGGACCACTGAAGATCATTATTCAGACCAAATAATAATGCAATTTTGTCCAGTGCCAAATTTGTGTCCAGCTTGCTTTTCAAAAAAGATATAAAACCTCATGCCACAGCACCGATGCCAATGGAGACGTTATGAACATATGCAGAAGGTCTACCTGATCAGATTTGCTGGTTGGGCACACAAAGCTATTCAACCCGGTTATTTTAGCTAGATTTAGTGGAATAATATAGGAATGGTGGATTGAGCACCTTTGGTAGGTTGATTAAAGGCCCCTGAAGAGGGTGGTGTTCTTCAGTAGATATAACACCACTAAGGAGCTGGGAGTTTTCTCCCAGTTCATGTTGTACATTTGTACATAATTCTTTTCCAAGACTGCCATTGCTTACATGGCAGTCCCAGACAGATTAACAATTGGGCAGACATGACTTGAGGGAGGCCACCCTAATTAGGATGATCCTTCCACTGCCTCTTACCCTGGCTTGTGCTGTTCCAAGAGGGCTTACTTGACCGCAGAGTTGACAGCAGCTCCACCATAAGAAAAACTACCATTACAAAACATCTATATGATGCTGGGTATGACAGATGGGCAGTCAGAATGCCCACCCATTTTTGGTGTATGTCCATTACCACACTCCTTTAAATGACACCTTTAGTTATTTGATAATTATGCTAAGGTTGACAAAAATGAATGCAACCAAGATGGCCTAAGCTTCATTTGCAGTTCTCATTGCACAGGAAGCTTAGGCCCTCTTGGCAAACCAAGCATTCTTTGAGAAAGTGCCACCCTACTGAGTATGGGTGTTGCTGGATACTGTTGTGTTAACAGAGGACTGATCACGCCATACCTTAGTAGTTTGTATGTCTGCAGCCATGTTGTGGGACATTGGCCATTCAATAGTATACCTGTGCTACATGAGCTATAATTCAGGTATAAAAGTCACTATTTGACCACCTCAGTGGTCTGCTCAATGGTGCATCATGTCAACTGCCCGACCGTCAGGGACTGCACATGCTGCATGACCTCTGGTGTCCAAGCGAGCTCCGTGCACCCACTTCTTTTTTGTAGGGGCTGTCAATCACCACTACCCCTCTACCATACATAGGAACTCCTGTTCTGTGGACCCTGAGGAGAGCGGCGTTCAGAGAAATATGCCCTCACTTTATAGGGCCTGGCACACTGGGCCCCAATCAATGCCTGATCTGGAGCCCGTCGGAGGGGCAGAATCATTATGGCAGAGGTGCTTGCACATGTTGGGTTGTTCTCAGGGACCTCCTGCGTACTATGGAGATGTAACTTTTGCCCGCCGGGCCAGTATATTGCAGAACAAGGGTCCTGCGCGTAGCGAAGGATGAGATTGACAAGTGTGTACACCCATAAAGCCTGAGACATACTGTCCTGGGGCTCTGACCTTGAGACAAGGGTCAATCACTGCTGGAACTCACTAAGCTACTTGATTACGCCTGGGTGGTGACTGGCAAGAGAAGTCTCATGGCCAAGGATAAAGATCCCAAGCCCTCCAACAGGGCAAACTAGACTGCTATGCAAAGGTGGTGACCCCCATGATGGAAGCTGATCAGAGTGCCCCGACCATGCTAGGTAATACAGCCCTGTTGCTAGCAATCCAGTCCTCAAGAGAAGCTCTGGAAGGAAAGATCGGTAAGGTCCAGTCGGAAGTATCCCTCCTACCGCAAGACCTACAGAATGTATTGGAGATGGTTAATACAGCGTAAACTAGAATTTTGGAGGTGGGGGATGCAATATACAGCCTTGGGAGGGAGGTTGTGGAGCTCAGGGCTACGGCAAGGGATCTTCACTGGCAGGTGGAGGATGCAGAAAATCATTCTAGAAGGAACAATCTACGATCTGTGGGCTTTCCGGCAGGGGTTGAGGGTCCCAATATGGGGGCTTTTCTGAACAAATGGTTGTGGGCCTCCCTCCCAACTGGAACAGTTTTCCTTCTGCTCCATTATAGAATGTGCACACAGGGCACTGACTGCTAGACCCCCTCTGGGTGCCTCACCTCGTCCAGTGATAGCACACTTTATGAACTTCCTGGATAGAGACGTGATATTGACTGAGGGAGGTTCGCAGTTTGGGAGAGATCCATTATGAAAACTCAAAAATTATGGTGTACCGTGACTACTCCCGCGAGGTACAAAAGCAGCGACATACCTTCTACTCTGTGAAAGCCAAACTGAGAGCCTTCCAACTGCCCAATATGCTGTTGTTTCCAGAAATGCTCAAGGTCATATTTGAGGGCAAGGCATTTTTCTTCCAATCCTCGGAGGAGGCTTGGGGCTGGCTGGGGAGCGTCCGCCCCTGGGGAGGGCCGGACGAGAACAATCTAGGAGGGGTTCCCCTTGCCAGGGGTGGGTGAGACCTAAGACACACTGGACCAGAAGGATGAGACAGAACCGGACTGAGGGGCCTTGGCACAAGGGGACTCCTGTGGCAGAGCAGTGCCGGGAGAGGAGGCCAGGAATTTCTTCGGACACTGACGGTGAAGCGCCCTTGACCCTCAAGAAGTCCAAAACAGCTCGGGAACAGAGCGACCAGACTCTGGACACTACTAGAGGGACTTCTCCACGGATGCAGATGCCCCACACCCTTTGGTTAAGGAGATTGAACTCCTGGAGCGGGACTGTAGCGAAGCGAAGACACAGCAATCGAGAAGGTTTTCCGTTTTCAGGAATTTATTTGTATCAAGTAAAGATACACAAAGTAACAGGACCCACAGCAGGAGGGACAGCTCCGCTCAGAGGTCAAGCATAGAACCCCCACATTCAAAGGGAAACAGATTCTAGAAGGAAGAGCAGGAGGAAAGGAATGAAGAGAATTAAAGGGTAAGAGTCAGGAAGAGAAAAAGGAGAAAGAGAGGAAACAGAAAAGGAGAAACAGGATATTACAACATCTCCCTTCCCACAAAATGAATTTAGTCATAACAAAATCACTATAACGTACTGGTAATCTAGAAATCCTTCTAGGATGTAATGCAGAAGGTGCAGATGAGGAGGAATTAACAACAGGAAGAGAAACATTAGAATCATCAACATGAACATTATCATTAGAACGAATCACAGAATCATGAGAACGTTTTTGAGGCACATGAGAACTTTTTTGAGGCTCGAAAAAGATAGAATCATCTATAAGACATGGTACAGCAGTTTTCTTATAAATGTCAGCTTGCAAGTCAGAAATGAGCACAAGTCTGCCCTTGTTCCACCACCCCCTATCTTGCAACAAACAAGCACTTAGACCAACTTTTTCAATTTTACAAGGAGGAGTAAAAGAAGATTCACCTTTCTTAACTCCAGAGGGTTTCCTGATAAGAACCCAAGATCCCACAGAAAAATCCTTATCATGAACATGTTTCAGATTGTCATAGTATTGTTTTTGTTTACATTGAGCCAAAGATACAGTGTTGCGTAAAGAAGAATCAGAGTTGATGGCATTATCAGAAAAATGTTGTTCAAGCCAAAACGGCAGGAGTTTAGATCTACATTTCCTACCTCTCAACAACTCGAAGGGAGTAAGACTAGTGGTAGAATGAGGTGAATTGTGGTAAGCATTAATTTTATCTTTGAGATATAGATTGAAATCCAAACCAGAAGAAAGAGCAGTTGGAATACCTTCTTTTAAGAAGCGATTAGCTCTTTCAACTAAACCATTGGCCGAAGGGCTATAAAATGCAACTTGTATGTGTTTTATGTCAAAATCTATAAGAAAATTCTTCATAGCAGTGGAGACAAATGAGTGCCATTATCAGTGACTAACTCTTTGGGAGGGCCTTCCAGAGAGAAAACATTTCTAAGAAAGTGCAAAACAGACTGAGTGGAAGCAGATTCAACAAAAGAAAAGTAAATCCATTTGGAATAATAATAAATGAGTACAAATAAAAACTTTGAAAAGGTAGGTAAAAGATTGAAGGGACCAGCAAAATCTAAAGCAACCTTCGACCAGGGATTATCAGGTAAGGGAACTGGATGAAGAGGATTTTGCGTGGTTCTCCAATGCTTGTCAGAAACAATACACTGCGGGCACAAGTCAACAAAAGAGGAAACCTGAGTATTCATGGAAAGCCACCAATAACTCTCTCTAAGTTTCTTGCACGTGGCAGTGACACCTAAATGTCCTTCATGGGCAATATGAATGAGTTTAACCCTTAAGGTAGAGGGAGGAACGAAACAACCCTTTCTGATGCACAGGTCATTTTCAAGGGATAACTCAGAGGCAATTTGAGCAAAGGGTTTCAAATCGTGAGGTAAATTGCGAAGAGGAGGCCAACCCTTAACAATGAAGTCACAAACTTTTTTAAGGATAGGATCCTGAGAGGAAGCATCAATCCATTCTTTGTCAGAAATGACACCATTAGAAGAAACAGAAGAATCAATGGTTGCAACAACACACTCGAATTCGTCATCCAGATCATCTGTTGAGGGTAAAGGTAAACGGGAGAGGCAATCTGCTCTGAAATTTTTACCACCTTGTATGTATTTAATGGCAACATTATACTCTTGTAGCTTGGAAAGCAAGCGTACAAGACGAGCAGAAGCTTTGCCTAAACCATCACCTTGTAATAAGTATACAAGAGGTTTGTGTTCTGTGTAAATGACAAAACGACTGCCCCAGAGGTAGGTCTTGAATTTATGAACGTCCCAGACACAAGCTAAAGCTTCCCTCTCAATGGTACTATATTTAGTTTCAGCGATGGACAAACTCTTGGAAGCAAAAGCAACAGTAAGCTCTTTGTTGTTAATCAGTTGACCAAAAACGGCTCCAAGGCCTTTTAGACTAGCATCCACAGTAATCGTACATTCATGACCAGGAACAAAAGCGCTCAAGGCAGGGGCATTGACTACAAGTTTTTTGATCTCAGTGAAAGCAGTGTTAATGTCGTCAGTCCAAACGAAGTTCGTGCCTTTCTTGAGAAGGGATCTCAACGGTTGAACATAGGAGGCGTAATCCGGAACGAAACGAGCATAGTATTCACAGAGACCTAAAAAGGATTTCAAGGCATCCTTATCAGGTGGGGAGGAGCTTTAACAATGGCTTCTACATTACAAAATTTTGGTTTAATGCCCTCAGGGGTAATGGTGTGCCCTAAGTAATCAATCTGTTCAACTAAGAATTTACACTTTTCAGGTTGAATGGTAACCCCTCAGGCATTGAGAATGGAGAAAACCTTATGCAAAGTTTCTAAATGTACATCTTTCATTTCAGTGAATTCAAGGATATCATCCTGAAAGGCCTGAACGTGGGGAACGTCCTTGAAAAGAATGTCCATAACTTTTTTAAATACAGAGGCTGCAGAAGCCAAACCAAAGGGTAGCCTTAAGTACTTGTAAGCTCCAAATGGTGTAACAAAAGTTGTGAGCTCTTGAGATTCAGTGCTTAAGGCTATCTGATGGTACGCGGAATGCAAGTTAATTGTGGAGAAAAATTTGGAATGGCCAATGTTAGAAAGCATTTCCTGAATATGAGGAAGAGGGTGGCAGTCAACAATTATGTTGCGGTTCAAAGACCTCAAATCAACACAATGGCAAAGATCACCACTCCTCTTTTTAGCAAGAACAATGGGGGAAACCCATTCGGAGGAGTCAGTTTCAGCAATAACGCCTTGCATAGTTAAAATCTCTAAAAGTTTCTTGAGGTCGGGCCTGACGTTGATGGGAACGGATCTAACTTTGTGTGTAACAGGTATTGCAATCAGCTTTAAGCCTAATGGTATGTTCAAATCCTTTAATGGTACCAATATTATTACTAAAAACAGAGGGAAAGCTGTTTTTGAGAGAGAAAAGAAGGACATCTTCATTGAGGGACGTGTTGTCTATCGAAAGAAGGGGAGAATCTCCTAACACAATGGGAGACTTATGGCCGGGTTTCAAAATAATGTCTAGCTTGGCTAAGTCTTTCCAACCAACCAAATCCCTACCTTTAATGGCGACGTAAATTTTAGTTTTGGTGGTTCTTCCCAAAATTTGTAAAGAAGCAACAAAGAAACCAAGAAGATCAATGTGTTTCTCGCCAAAAGCTTTGGGAGAAATATCTGGAGTCTGAAGAGTAATGGAATGGGACCATAATGTAAAGAAAGTGGTATCCGCCAGTACAGTGATGGTGGCACCTGAGTCAGCCATAATCTCTAAAGATTTACCATTAATAAAAGCTTGGCAGAGAGGACGTTCTATCTCTATGGAATTCAGTGGTTCATCGATGGTGAGGAGAAAATTTGAAAACCTACTGGTGCATTCAGAAACAGTGGTGTCACCAGAGGAAGTGGAGGGAATTTGCAAATCCACATTGTGGATTCTAACACTTTCACCAGTGCGCTGGGATCTACAAACTGCTTGAAAGTGCCCTAATTTTTTACATTTGGAGCATTTCTTTCCCAAGGCAGGACAAGAGGGATAGTTGCCAATATGGGTTTTAGAACCACAACGATAGCAAAAGCGTTTGCTTCTTTCCTTTTAAGACTTAATAGCGGAAATGGTGGGACCATCAAAATTGTCAGAGAATAGGACATGGGAGAATGTCCTTCTTGTCCTGACATGGCTTGGGAAGAAATAATAGAGCGTTCAATGCTTTTGCCAATGTCAATGACATCTGAAAGAGAAGGGTTACAACAAGTAAGGAGTCTTTCTTGATTTTTTTTAGAAAAAAAGTTAAAAACGAATTGATCCCTAATACAAATATCCTCAGAATTCTGAAAATCACATGTAGAAGCTAACACACGTAAGGTAGCCACGTACTCTTCAACAGACTCATCATTGGCTTGTTTACATTTAAAGAAACTATGTCTTTCTAAAAGGACGTTAGGTTCTTCTGAGAATTGTTTTTTAAGTCTCTCTTTGACTTTAAGGTAGACGTTCCAAACACCATCACCAGGTGGCTGTGGAATGGGAGGTAAGTTATCAAAAAAATTGTGCAGCAATGCCAAGATGATTGCATAAAAGAGCATTTTTCCTTCCGGTGTATAATCAAAGCCATCAATACCCATTAGATTATTCTCATAAATGTGAATCCATTGTTTCCAGAAAATTTCAGGTTTACCTGGCTTCTGTAGAAATGGAGGAGGGTGTAGAGCGTTGTCCGAAGAAGACATTTGTGCGAAAAAGAGAAATAAATAAAAATAAATAAAACCTGAAAGAAAAAAATTAGTAATGGGAATTAAAATGGTTAATACAGAAAATTATCTGAAGAAAAGTTCTTGCAATAAAGAAGTGGCTGGTGAAATTTAAGAACAAAGTCAAGAGTAATAATGTTCCATTGAAACCTAAAAAAAAAAATAACAGAATTGCTGGAGCGGAGCTCCCACAGCCGAAAAATGTAAAAGGAAATAGGGTAGAAGTGAAACTGCTTTGTGGTTGCAGCTGTAATGTAGATGTCACAGCTGATAACGAGGGAGAGTGCAAGAAAGTAAATAGTTGGTTCAAGGTAAGTACAATAAAGTTGTGCTGATAACGTTGCTGTGGTGATAATGACAAGGAAGCAGACAGTGCGGTTGGAGCAGGGCTCCCACAACCGAGGCTAAAACAAGAAATAAACCCCAGAAGGCGCGGCTAGAGCGGAGCTCCCACAGCCGAGACTGCTCCAAAGCCCCCGAAGCTGAAGTAAAAGGGCTTAAGAAAACAGCAGATGGCCCGGCTGGAGCGGGGCTCCCACAGCCGAGAAAGCTTTGTGACGTCACAGTTTGGTTGGTATGGCAGCATGCAAGGCCCGGCAAGAAGCTGAGAAGAAATGCTGAGGCGTTGCTGTGGAGACAAGAAATGCGAAGGCAGCGGGAAGTTGCTATGGCAAGCACAAAGAGTCAGGAAGTCATACGCATAGGGAGCGCAATGAGGCACGAGCGAGGCCTGGATGTAAGCGCTCGCGAGCAGAAAGCGGTTGGGCCTTGTAAGTGGGCCGAAAGCGAAGGACATAGTAAAAATTACAAAAACACACCCGGTAGCTTATGGGTCCTGTAGATGGTATCCAGTTGTTAGGTACCAGTCTTGAAGTGAAGAGGGGCACCGCAAAATGAATAAATGAAAGCGGCAACGAAGAAGAGGAAAAAAAATATATTATCCTAACCCCACTCCTCGTACCAAAATGTAGCGAAGCGAAGACACAGCAATCGAGAAGGTTATCGGTTTTCAGGAATTTATTTGTATCAAGTAAAGATACACAAAGTAACAGGACCCACAGTAGGAGGAACAGCTCCGCTCAGAGGTCAAGCATAGAATCCCCACATTCAAAGGGAAACAGATTCTAGAAGGAAGAGCGGGAGGAAAGGAATGAAGAGAATTAAAGGGAAAGAGTCAGGAAGAGAAAAAGGAGAAAGAGAGGAAACAGAAAAGGAGAAACAGGATATTACAGGGACCAATGGGCTTGGCCTCTCCCATGAGGGATCTCGTAATGGAACAAGATGGGCTTGGCAAATGAATAATGATACAGGGCTAGTAATTACTTTAAAGGGGATGATTGGAGCCCCTTTGTCTCCCCTCTGAAGATCTCAGGCGCTTCTAGGACAGTGTTTGTACTCTACTCTCTTATTCTCTTGTTTCCTTTCTCTTTTTCCTTTTCTCTTTTCTTTTTTTCTTTTTCTAGTTATTAACATCAGGAAGCTGTGAGTTATTGATGGGCAGAGGGCTACAGACCTCTCATACTCTCTTCATGCATGTTTTGAGAGAAATGTTATGGTTCAGTGCAGGGGGAACTGCTAGGGGTGGGGTGGAGGGTTGTTTTGTTCTAGTAGAATGTGTTCTAGTATAATCTGTTTGGTTGTGTTCGAAGACATGAGGTCACGGTTGCATTCCACTGGGGGCACACACAGGCACACAGAGAAGCACCTACTGACTCCTCCCAGATGGCACTCCATACCTCAATAGAAGACCAGTCACTATCTATACTGACCTGGAATGCCCATGGTCTGGGCAACAAAATTATAAGGGCTTTGGTGGCACAATATCTCAAGCTCATGCAGCCCAATATAGTTTTCCTTTAGGAAACCCACTTACAGGGGTCACACTGCCGGTTTCTAGGGTGGGGGGCTTATACTACCCTTGCACATGCAGAATTCACCAGAGGGGGCAGAGCGGTGGACATTTTGGTAAAGAAGACTCTTCCCTTCTGGGTAACGCAGACTTGGGTAGATTCCAATGGTAGATATGTTGGACTACAGGGATCTTGGGGAAGGACTGAGATGGCCCTGCTGAGTGTATTCTCCCCACCCCCCCGGGACTCATGGCATCTACTTTGGCCAAGAGAACAGATATACTTTTAGATTCTACCTCCACGCTTCAAATCGTAGGAGGGAACTTTAATGATGTTATGACCCTGGGGTCTCAACCAATCAGGGACACAGACTGCACCCCCCAAAACACTGCACTTGCACATTTTGTGGATAGGATGAGACTGGCTGATCTCTGGAGGAGCATATGCCGTACGGGTAGGAAGTACTCCTACTTCTCAGGGGCTCATAGTGTTTACTCAAGATTGGATTATATTTGCAACCCGGGGAGAGATTCGGGAGATACAAAAGGCCGACTACTTGGCAAGGGGCCAGTCCAATCACTCACCCTTACTGGTTAGGTGCGATGCTTCAGGTACAGATGCATTACAGGATGGAAGCTAAATACTTGGGACCTGAAAGACAGGGAAATAGTGTTTGGGCTCAGAATAGATATGGAGCTCTATTTTACCGAAAATGAAGGGTCTGTAAAATCCAAAATTGTGCTAAGGGAAGCGTATAAGACAGTAATTCGAGATAGGTCCCAGAACTGGATTGCTTATAAAAAAAAGAAAGAGGTGACGGAGCTTGAGGAGTTGGAACAACAGATCCTGCAGCTCGAAGGGTTCCCATGGACGCAGGTTGATCCTCTAGTTCTCTGACAGATTGCGACTTTACAAACAGAGTATAGGGAATTAGCACAACAAGGGGCCAAGAAGCAGATGATGGCCATGCTGCACCATCTCTATGAGACGGGTGACAAGGCCGAAAAGCTCCTAGCATGGCTGAGTAGGCGGGAACGGGAAGCTCACTTGGTACAAACAATCCTTAAACATACTGAGGTAGTTCGGGAACACTGAGACCCTTATTCTTAACAAATTTGTTTGATATTATGAGGAGTTTTATAGGGCTAGACCACTTCATGGCTCGGATACTATTGTGCAATATCTGGCAGCGATCCCCACTCCGATGCGGAGACCCATGACTCACTAGAAGAAGAGCTTACAATGACTAAAACACAGGCTTCCATCTCCAAGCTGAAAACTTTGAAGACCCCTGGGCCCAATGGGATCCTTGCAGAATTTTACAAACGATATGCAAATATTATCAGGCCACACCTGCTGAATTTGTTTATGGCTCTCCGAGGTGCGGGGGAGCTTCCCCCGAACCTGCGGAGAGCCACCATTGTGGCTCTCCTGTAGGAAGGGAGATCAAGGGACAAATGCGATTCCTACGGCCTGATTTCTTTCTTTAATGTTGAGACCAAACTACTGGCCACTCAACTGCTACAGGTTATTACTCCCCTGATACGCCAAGATCAGTCGGCATTCATGCCCGGCAGGTCGACCCAACTCAACCTGAGACGCATGCATAACTGACTAAACATATCAAAGACAAGCTCAACATCACGTATTTCTTTCCCTAGATGCAGAGAAAGTGTTTGAGGCAGCTCATTGGTTCTTCCTTGAGCAGACATTATTGAGGTTTGGCTTTGGTCCCCAATTCAGGAAGTGGCTGATGGTGCTTTATAAGAATCCAGTTGTGACAGTTAGGGTCAATGGGAAAAGGTCTGCCGAGTTCCCAATCAGCAGGAAAAGCAGCTGAGGCTGTCCCCTATCTCTACTTTTATTTGCACTAACGTTGGAATCCTTGGCTTGTGCGGTGTGATTTCACCCAGGGTTTGGAGGGTTCTGCATCTCTGATGCGAATGAACAGGAGGAAAAAATCTCCTAGTATGCTGCTGACATTCTTTTATATGTCAGTAAACCAGAGACCACTATCCTGATGCTTTTTCAGTTGTTGGGGGACTGCGGGCCCACTCAGGCTACAAAATCAACTGGGATAAATCAGTCTTGTATGTGCGGCAGTGACCATGTGACCAACTGCCCCGACCACATGGGCTTCTGGTTGCAGAAGCTGGTTTTAAATACTTGGGATATTCATCACCTCACGAAAAGAGCTCTGCGTGAGTCATAATGTTGGGAGGGTTCTTTCAGATTTTCAGGCCGACCTGGTAAGATGGAGGGGCTTGCCTCTTTCCCTGATGAGCTGTGCGGGCGTATTAAAAATTATTACACTCCCTAAATTACTCCAGAATACTTATTATCCAGTCTCCCAGACGGTATTTACTAAAATCAATGGGGAACTGAGGACCATGCTATGGGATGGGAGACACCGGAGAATTGCACTCAAAACCCTAAGGCACAACCAATACAATGGAGGGCGTGCACTCCCAGATATCGAAGGATATTACTGGGCGTCCCACATTATAAACATAAATAATTGTATTTATGCCCTGCAGTATCACCCAACGTTTCGACTTGAACGTGCTCTGCTGGAGCACAGAACCCACTTACATTATCTTTATGGAGGGAGGAGCTTCCAAATCGTTGCCGCCGGCATCTCAGGTTGCACTGGAAGCTTGGGGCAAAGCCACTTAGGTGTTTGGCTCGGCCCACAGGATTACCAAGGAAACACCCTTTTGGAAAGGGACCTGGCTGTGGGAATTCACAAAACTGCACGGATTTGAACCATGGTATACCTGGGATGTCCCACGCTTTAAACTGCTCTTTAGTTCATTAGCCCTGGTGGTGGCCAAGAGAGACGTGACCAGGTACTGGGGTGTGCCAAAGGTACCCTCAATACAAGAATGGCAGAGGGGGTGGACCGCTACATGGCAGCCGAAAAGGTGACATATAGTGGTAGAGGTTGTCCCCACAAGCTTTACAAGTTATGGGGATGGTGGAGGACTTACTATGGAATGGGGTCCCTGGAGGGAGACTTTGGGGCGACACCAGGTCAGACTCCTGGACAGAGGTAATTGCTATGGGACTGTTCAGCATTGTCTATCATGCATTGTTTACTGTATACGATGTGCTGGTGTGTACTAAGAAGTACGTTAAACACCCTATTGCAGCATTGTACAAACATTGTCAGCGTTATATTGACACTAAGGTATGTAGTGAATGACGGTATTGCCTTTGTTAGTTTGCGTATCTATATGAAACCTGAAAAAAATATATTAAAAAAAAAATAGTGCACCATGTCAGAACAAGTGCCCTCATTCTGAGGTGGAGGGAGAAATCACTTGCTAAACCTTCAGAGTAATTATTTTAGCCAAATGAATGTAGCATTACCCAGGTGGTTATTCCATGTAAATTCCAGGCGATCATGAGTTTCACAGACAGGAACCAGATAAAACACGGGATTTCTATTTTACCAGTTGGTTTGAACTTCGTTTTTTTCCTCTTTTCTAACTTGTTTTTTCCACTCAAATTCCTCAAAGAAAAATCTGGAGGAATTTGTAGGGGAAAATATTCCAAGTTCAAGCACAATTTCCATTGAATAGCAAATCAGCTGTACGATGATTTGACATTTAAAGAGTGACGGAGACTGAGCCTGTCTGCTTTAGAGGTGAACAGCGCACAATGGTCACTTCATATTAAAATTTAGGCAATGCACTGTTCTGTTCCAACTAGAGCCAACCCTTTAAATGTCAGTGATACAATGATTAAAATTACCGAGCAATTTAAGGCACAATATATACATATTTTACATAGGAAAGTGGATCATTATTTGGGGTGGGCGGTTGTCCATCTCAAGGAGTAATGAATGACACTAACTTATCAGGATGACTCTCTTAACCTGAGCTCAACCCACTGTTAGCTGTGGCACAGAGTAGACAGTCTTAACACAGGGCAATGTGTAAAGTGATTGTGCAGTACAAAAACAGTACTAAAGCCACAAACACCAAACAATAAAAATACCAAACCAAATTAGAAAGTATAATAAACAAAATAACACCAAAAAAAACAGATATTCAATATAAGGGACCTGTGATGTGACTTTTCAAAGTTTTAAGTAAAAGTAGTAGAGAAAGGTACTAAGCACCAATGATAGTCTATGGAAGAGTAAGACCAGAATCTTGGCCCTATTTCAGGCCGACCGTGTTGGAAGGTTGATTGAATGCACCAAGTGGGTTTGTCCCGGGCAAAGAATTTGCATTTTGCTTTCATCTTTTTTTATGCAGCTCAATATTCTCCAGTGGGGCAAGCCTGAAGCAGTATCCTAGGAAGGTGCTTTAAAATCTGGCATCTCTGGCGGCTCTGGAGATCTTTTTAGGTTTTCTGGAGCAGCTCATCTGGGTCAATTCTAAGGATCCCAAGACCTCAGGGACAGCACTTAGGGGCCAGGACTCACTCTAGCAGAAGCCAACATTAAGGTTCAGTCAAGGTCCAGTTGGTACTGGTAAACTGGTTGCTTCAAGAAAAAGGCATATTGCAGCTTGTCTTGTCCCTGTACTCCTCTCAGGTCACTGACAGAGGGTTCAGTTCTCTTCTGATCTTTCCCAAATCCAGATAGCGTTCTGAGGAGGGTTCCTGGGGTGCCGCATTTATGGTTGGCACCAGCCAGTGGATATGGGTGACTCCTGGACACTCTCAAACCAACAGGGAAAAAGTTCCTGGGGGCAATCTTAGCCACTTTTTCAGCAGTTCCTGTTTGCCCTATAGCAAATAATCCCATAATGCCCCTCACTCCTAAAATCCAAGATGGGAAAACCCCTTCTCCTTTGTGCAAAACTTTGGTGTCCACTCAGAGGCCACGGATATGAGCAGTCACTTCACATGTGTCCACTCGAAACCAGTCATGGGATTATCTCTCCTCCCTGGGCTTGGTGCCAACCCCAAGTGTGGGCTTTCTGGACAAAAGCTTTCCCTTCTTCAAGTCTCCCCTTAGACTAAACCATCAATGGGCGGGCTTCACCTCTGTCCCTTTCAAGTTAATGAAGTTCCTGGGTCCACTTCAACTGGTATATCCGAGCTGCTAGGGATCAAATGTTCCACACCCAGTCCATCCTGTCACCGGGCTTAAGCCATTTGTCTACTCTGGGAGCAGTTTTCACACCTCATTAAGGCAAAGCACTAGACATCTGTTGGACAACTAGTGCAAATTAGCTTCCAGGACCTTCAGGCAGAGAAAGGCAACTTTAAAAAATTAATTTTCCTATATGTTTATTAAAAATCCACATTTACCAAATTCACTAATAAATATGAGCAATAGTCCTTAAATTACTATTTTAGACGTTTCTTGTAAAAAGTTACAGATTAAAGTTTATAATCTATACTTTGACATTTTCTGGGATCCAGCCACAGCCCTACAAGTTAAAATTGCATTAGGGCTAGTCACTGAAGAAACATGCCAATTTAAATTTGCACATGTTCGACTTTTGAATTTCAGATGCCCTGCCTTGTGGACTACAAGGTGTACTTATTAACCCTGGGCAAAGCACTACGCTACGCTCGCGTAGTTTGCGAAGTTTGCGCTACTTCGCACAACGCGAATTGCACGTAGCACAGTGCAAACACGCGTAGCGTAGCGTAGCGTAGTGCAGCGGTCATTTTTTGCTTGCTCGCGGTCCTCAACGTCAAGTTGGCGACCGCGAGCAAGCAAAATGACATCCCGGCGAGACTTTTTCCTCGTTCGCGATCAGCAACATCAAGTTGCCGATCGCGAGCGTGGAAAATAAACCTCCCGGCGAGATTCTCAACGCGGGGAGGTCAGGTTTCTCATTGCGAGTGGTCGCGTATGCTCGCGACCGCTCGCGATGAGAAACTACCAGTCCGCGTTGAGAAGCTGCCGCTCGAGTAAAAATCTACTCGAGCGGCAGTAAAAGACAGCTCGCACTGTGCAAGATGCCGTTTTCAATGATTGCACAGTGCGGACAAGCATCCGGCACTGTGCAATCATTGCGAACAGTGCACTACGCAGTTCGCGTAGTGCTACGCGTAGCTCGCGTAGTGCGAACTGCACTTTGCGTAGCTTCGCGTAGCGCTACTTCGCGAACTACGCCCAGGCTTAGTACTTATTAATATTTAAAAGCCAGGATTTCTGCCTGCCAAAAAGAGTAATTTTTACAGATTTTTAGGGTGCTGCTGTCAGGTTACACAGGGTAGATCTAAAGACATGTTTAACAGGACCGCTCTGTGGGTGTTATGATAGGTGCTGCATTCCATTGGTAGAATTTACCTCATAGGCTGTGGGTGTATTTCTTGCACCATATACTAGGAACTTATAAGCAAGCTAAATGTGTCTATTAGGGCTAATCCAATGTAACCAAATTTGAAGGGGAGTACAGGCACTCTACTCCTGTTTAGCAGGGCTAAGGTGCACAGAGTTAAAAAACCAGTCAAACAGATAAGGCTGATATTGGAGTGAACCACACAAAAAATAATTTCCTTCATCTTTGAACTATGAAAAAAAGTGTGTTCTCCTGAAGTTCTAAATTTAGAAGGTATAGAAAAGAAGCATATAAAAGAGGTGATAATATCAAAAAATGTGTTTACCTTCTAGCTAACTACATTCACTCTGATGTAAACAAATACACTATTATTTTCAGAAGAAGGCACACACAATTTGCTTCCATATTTTACCAATGTCAAAGTTATTGTAGGTCAACTTGCTTATTCTGTTCTAGCCAGTGACCGAAATGCGTACAAAAAGTATGGAAAATGTGATCCCGAGTACAATGGAGATGGGGCCAGTGAGGGTGGGGGCGGGATGCATAAATGTAATTAGAAAAAAATATTCTGTAACGATTTTGTTGATCTTTTACCTGCAGGCAACTGCATATGAAATATAGTGCACACACCTAAAATGAAAAATAGATGCAAGTTAAACTAATCTATGAGCAATTTATTTATTTATTTATTTATTTATTAGATTTTGCACAGTTAAATAAAACCATTGCAATGGAGATGCCTCCGTAACGTCTTTGCATCATTAAGAGCAGGGCGAAACTGACCATCACATTTAAAACTCATTATTCAGACAAGGCAATCTTATACAGTGGCCTTAACAACAGATAAAAAGCGTTAACATCGTAGATAAAATGAACATTATGACTTAGTGTAGTGAGAAAACACTAGGACATACTGTAAAATAGTCAGTAATAAGGTTTTGAGGCGCAGGGACCAGATTGGGAGAGGCAATAGGGGGAGAAAGTAGATTTTCCAAGATTCTCACATATTTTCCGGACCTTGCGAGCGTTTGAGTGTCTGTTCGTGTAAAGCAAAGTGCAGATGCCTCCAAACATGTATTAATGCCCCTTTTTGATATAATGGCTTTAGGAGAACTCTTCTAGGGGCATCTAAGACAGGAAAGCAGCACAAAAGATGAAGCCATGATTCGGACCTGTAGTTGCACAATCTGCAAGCCCCCTCCTCTCCACTTGGGGCCCATCGGTTAAAAGCAATGGATCGCAGGCCTAGGAGACGCATAAACATAATGTTTCTGCGGACCAATGCGTTTAAGCTGTCAAAAAGGTATGGTTGCGGTAACCCTGGGAGGTATGATTCATTCAAAGGAAGCAAGATAGTAGACGATTTTAAGCCCGAAAGTCCATCTGATAGGAGATTTGTCTTGCCTGCTTGTTTATGGCCCTTTTCCAGACTGCGTAGGGAATAGAGTCTGCTGTTAATGTTGATTCATCAATTTGTAGGGATCTTATGGCCTTTACAATTTGACGATTCCATGGGTTCCCAGAACTGGCGAAGGTTTCTTTTAAGCGAGCTTTAAGAGTATTATCTGCAGCTTTTAGTACCCTTATGTAGTACTTCAGGGTATCTGCCTCACAGGAGAGAGATTGTCTTGTGAGGCCCAACTCCAGTCGTAGTCTTGCCCTGTGTATATGTTTCGGGAGTCGAAAGATTCTTTTGTGGCTAGTAATCTGGGCATGGTCAAGACTGGCCGTACATGCGTCGGGAAAGGCCTGGTGCCCATAACTTAGGGCGGGAAGAAGGGTGGCTTTAATCACCTTCAGTATAGGTTCAGCTGAAGGACTGCTCAGGGACTGATTGAGACGAGTCAGGCTGTATGTTATTGCTCCGGCTCTCTTTTTCAGGGCGGCTAAGTGGACTGATGGTCTAGAAGACTCACTGAACCATACCCCCAGGTAGTTGTACTTTGATGTCGATTTAATCTTTGCGGACCCGATGCTCCATGTTAGAATTTTCTTTTTTTTGCAGCGGCCAAAGATCAGGACCTTAGTCTTGTCCTGGTTGATTTTGAGAGCATTAGCTTTATTATATACATCAAGCTTGCTCAGGGCTCATTGGAGGCCAGATTTGGCCTGGTCCATTATGACGATATCGTCAGCATATTGTAAAATGTGCAGTTTCGATTTTGCGTGACCCAATTGTGGTGGAAGCAGACTGCTGTGCTCCAGGAATCTCCCAAGGTCAGCGGTGTAGAGGTTGAACAAGAGGGGTGCGAGAACGCATCCTTGCTTTAGGCCGTCTGAAGTGGGGATTTTTGCGGAGACAGTCGAGGGGCCTGTTCTGACTCGCACCCATGTGTTCTTATGCAAGGAAATAAGGGCTCCGAGCAAATCCGCTGGGATCCCCCACGTGTCTAATTTCCTCCAGAGAGTGTTACGAGACACTTTATCGAAGGCGGCACTATAGTCTATGAAGCAGCAAAAAAGGGGAAGCTGACTTCTTTGGACTGCTTGATGACTCAGGATAGCTAGGGCGGTGATGCTATCAATTGTGGAGGCAGAAGCTCGGAACCCAGTTTGAAAGTATGGTAAAATATTGTTTTCTGCAACCCATTCTTTTAATTACTTGAGAAGACACCGAGCATAAACCTTAGCCTCGAGATCTAGTAAAGCTATGAGTCGGTAATTTGCTGGAAGGGAAGGATCTCCTTTTTTAAGAATTGGGCATAAAATCGAGCCTTTCCATGAATCTGGTATCTGGAATGTAGTGAACGCATGGTTGTACAGGGGGGATAACAGCTTGGCCCAATCGTCCGGTGCACATTTAAATACGGCGGATGGAAGGCCATTAGTCCCTGGGGCACCGTCATTTTTCATAGATTTCAGAAGCCTGCAGACCTGTGCCGAAGTGGTCAGCTCACGGATATCCGTCGACGTGTTATCATAAGACTCCCTAATTTCGACATCAGTAAGGCCTGGGCTTTCACAGCAGTATTGTTGAGTGACATACCGTGACCAGGCTTCTTCAGACACCGCGTTCCCCCTGCTCTTGTTGGAAGAGCGAAGTTTGTTTATATGGTTCCAGAAGTGTGTCAGATTTTTTTCTTTTAACCGACCATGTATTTTTAGCCAGTCCTACTGTTCTTTTTGTTTCTTAGCTTCCCATGTTGATTTTTTGTAGGCTTTACGTAATGAGGCCATATTTTTGGGAGCAATGCATTGATCTGGTAAGAAAGTTCTGTTGGTTAATGCGATCACTCAGGTATCTGATGTCTGTGTGTGTGTAACTGGAGGGTCACTGACTTTAATCCTGGCTGGTGCACTAGGAAATAGTGACATGCATTTTTTATGCTACGAAGTCCCAGCCAGGGAGAGAAAGACCTGTGAATATGTAAGTCATTTGTTTATAAAAATGTATTACACACTCCAGTGTTTAAGTGTTTACACTGCTTTCAAAAGCTATCATTTTAGTAACATGCAATACTTTTTTTATAGGTTTCCATTAAAAGGAAGCAATCCAGAACTGGTAAGACCCTCACAATACTTCTCAAAAAGAACAACTCTTTGTCACTATGAAGCTTCAAATGATTTGAGCAATTAAAGCCTATACTTGCTTCCAACCAGCCTTTGCATTTGATATTAACCCATTACACACACATTTACATTTCTTTCGGGTAGCAGTCAATGTTCATTCCTTTCACAGTATAAATGACTCCCCTCCTTCACTTTCAGCCTGATGCAATCCAAGGTCGGTAATAACAATTCAAGAACAGTTATTTTGTGCCCATTTTTAGATCGAAACCTGACTTATTGGGGACAAGTTGATAGCTTACTTGGAAACCAACTCCCCTCATTGCTTTCCATTGGCTTTTTGTTTTCTCAGTTTTATTTTCTTGTTTTCTATTTGATGGTTTTATTTGGTTTAGCCCGTTCACCTAGCCTTTGTCCCTTCTGTGGAGCATAGCTTGCTTACCATCTCTCTGCTTGGCTCCTTTTATCCTCCCACAAGTGTCTGCTCTCCTGGAACTTTTCTTCTTTTTCTAAAAGCACCCCATGCAAGTACATGTGTTTCCTTCATTCTCTGTGTTCTCGCACTTCTCCCAGCACATTTATTTTCTTAACATTGTCAAAGTTCTACTTTCAACACCATTTACCTTTGAGCCTCTCTCAGTGCGTTTACAGTTTTTATACAGATTCACCCTTCACTTGCTCTACCATGCACTATCAGTTTTAAACCATTTCACCCAGGGCCTTCCCTATACTTCTACATGCACATTGTCTTTCTTACTGTTAACGCTATCATAATATAAAAAAATTAAACCACTCTTTTCTTAGCCATTCCATGAGAGGGCACGTGTTTTTACTTTTTAGCCTATGTCCACACTTCTCTCAGCACATTACTTTTCATAACATTATAAAAATTCAATTTTCCTCAACTTTTTCCTTCAAGCTCTTATATAGTCTTTAACTTTTATACACCTTCACCCTTTGAACCCCTGTACGCTTCAACTCCATGTTGCACTCTCTCTTCTTTGTTTACTTTCACCCCATCCTCATTGTTCTCTCTCTCCGTTTGATTCCCTACCCTAAATTTCTTTGCTCTGTTGTACATTACATAGGAAGCAATCGAAGAGCAGGATTAGTTTGCTACATTTAGTGCCCTGTAGCTCAGCTTTTCATCACGTAGCCCCCAGGTGCATTATCCACATTTGAAAAGTGCTGGCAAATTAGATTTCCCTATCTAAGTTAAGGAAAAAATGTACAGAATTAATTTTACACCAATTTTGACATGGTGCAAAAAAACAATTTGTCCCTTAAAATGTAGATGAATCATGTGATCTTACAGTGAAAACTAATAGTGTATGTGTTTAAACATGATCGATCACTTGAGTTCTTTTATCCACACGCAGTGAAGTTGGAATTAGTGTTTGTGTTACCCAGTATTTAGTATGTACAAATGTCATATTCGTTCAGGCTTCAAAAAAGTCAAGTTATTCCTTGACACACACTATATTTGTACATTTCACTTCTCCGAACTCAACTATTATAATTGGGATTGTCACTTTCTGTGTCAATGTGTCAAGGAGAATGCTAGAGGGAAAATGCCACAGAGTCAGCGAGAAGGATTTAGTTCTTGGATATTCATTATACTCTCAACACAAGTCAAATCAATACCTGTCAAAAGCATATGATGGAGATGTCTTATTCAATTTGTATCTCCGGGCTGCTGATTACTGCATTCCAAGACAGCCTCACACCTCTGACCTCATATGTCATGGGGCTCTCAGCACCAGATTAAGACATATAGAGTGTCTAGCCCCGCCTACTGCTACCGTGCTTTTGCAGACATATTGTACCCTATGAAACAAGTGAAAACCTGTGGAGGAAGCTGCTGAAAGTTGCAGGAAATAAAGGGCAGTTTGTTTATTTTTGATGTTACCTAGTTTTTGTGGACCCTACATGCTTCCCAAGAGCATCTGAATGTGTTGAAGGGCTGTAGATCAACAGTGTGCTGTGCCTGTAGATCTGCTAGCAAGAAAGGCCCTTTAGTTTCACTGCAGTGACAGTTATCCATTCATTCATCCAGACCCGCCCTCTCTTTCTGTCATGCAGAGAACACTATGTGCATCCCATAGTCATGTTGAACAGAGGCAGAACCAGCCTGTGGAATGTGTTTTGTTTGGAAGGACAAGGTTCCAGGCCAACACCAGAGCATACCCAGGAGAATTAGTCAATGGAGCTGACCACTATGTGAAGGGAACAAGAATCGAGGACCGGCTTCAGGATACTTACAGAAGCCATATCAGCGATAACAGCAAGGAGGAAACTGTTAGCAAACACCCAGATTCTGAGTAAAAGGAAAAGACGATGCCAGCATGTTCCTTCATAAGAACACATTTCAAGTACAATAGGCCACCAAGTTTCTGCTGGGATTCAAGGATGGTCGTACAGTTTTTGGCTGTCTGTTGTTGAAGGCCTTTCTTGCCGATTTCATTTGCTTGCACCGTATTTGACGGCCTTCCATCTTCTTGTGTGTCCTGCTGGAGCATAGATTTTTTACCACCCTTTCAATTAATGACTTCTATAATTCCATGTCTCCACACCAGGGAATTACATTTTTCTTTTATTCTGAGCACTTCAGGGGAGTGCATATATTTTCTTGCTCGCTCCTCTGTTTGCAGCTTTTGCCTCATACCCTCACACTTCTGCTACTGAACACTTTCTGTGTTGTTGACTGGTTGAGTTGAAAGCTCCCTCCACGCTGCATCCACCTGAGGAGTCAGTAGGCCTCTACGAATTGTGTTTTTTATCTAATTTTTTCACTGAAAATCATGGGGTCGTTTTCAGATTTAGAAATAATTTATTTTATTTCACGTTTATTGTGCACTTATTAATTCCTGTTTTATATAGATTATTGTCCAATACAAATAAATTCATTTTGTCAGAAAGGGTTATTATTTTATTACAAATTTGTTATTCACCGTTTTTGCATGGAACTTTGTGGGGGGAAACGGCTGATTTGTATTGTGAGTGGAAAAGCCCCATTCGTTTAACAAGTTGTATTTTTTTGCTTTCAACTTTGGCCAAGCTGCACTGGAAAAGATGTTGTTTATTATGGTCTTCTACAGAAAGTAAACAGTAAATTATCAGGTAGACAGAACAAAGTGAAAAGTGAAATCTGTGTCTGCTTTGACAGTTGTGAATGTGTTCTTTGCTGCAATAAAGAACTTGCAACGAGCAATTTTACTTCAGGAGTTCCAGGCCCTGCTTGTACCTATGCACCTTCCTGACTAGGTACATCATTAATCCTCAAACATAGACAGACTGGAAGCGATTTCTTCTCTCTAAAATGGATGAAATACAGAGAACAGTGCTTCATAGAACCCTATAAATAATTAAATTGGAAGCAATTACTCTATTGAATGGTAGCAAATCATCCAATACAAACCACGAATAATAATCAGTTATACAGCTATTAGATTCTGCCCACAAAGTCAAGAATCAAAATGCATTTGTTGGATGTTTTACTTATAGGTCCCACCTTCTCCCTGTGTCCCCATACTCCTCGGAGATGTCATCACCGAAAGAGGGTTCGGCTCCCTCATACAGTCAACCAAAGTCTCCCATGCTCGTGCCGCCTCAAGTGAACCACGGCCATGCATGTCCTCACTGAACAGCACTCTACTCTCATAGCTTGACCACCTTTCGAGATCTCTGCACCAAACCTCTACCCTGAATCCCCTAGTTGCTTTCCAGTTCCGGGTAATTTCCCGTTTTGCCAGGTCCAGAACCCTGCTTGTGACCTTAGTTTTAGCCGGCCGTGGGAACCAGCTCAGTAGGCATAGTCCTGGAGAGCAAGTACTCCCCCCTGGGTAATATCAGCCACAGAAGTCGTGACCTCTTCCCAATACTCCACCAGGAAAGGACAGGACCACAACATGTGATATATTTCTGCCCCCACTACTTCACATCTAGGGCATGCGTCCCCCGTTGTATGAAATAATCTGTTTACCTCGGTTAGGGTATGCCCTGTGTAGGGCATAAAAGATTATTCATTTAAATCGGGCTCTTCTAGATACTTTCGGGATTAGTTCTAATATTTTTACCCAATCTCCCTCAGGGATCGGGAACCCCCAAATCCTCCTCCCACCACTCCTGGAGTCCATTCAGGGATTTCATTACATCCGCAGAGTGCTCTATAAAAGCAGGAAACCGCTTTGCAAATGCCGGAGGACGTAATATTAGTTGGCAACTCTGATGTGTGGTTGGCTCTGCCAAGCCCGCCACCCCAGTGCTTCCTAATTGTCGCTATCACAGCTCTATGAAGAAAAAGTGTCCTATGGGGGAGGGGAGGGGTAAAATTCAAATTCTAGCCCCAGATCCTCAAATGCTAGAGAGCAGATTGCCTGGTTTCTATATTTCTTGTCTTGCTACCACATTAAGTACTTGATTTAGATATTTCGCCATTTGTTGAGTACTTCTGTTCATGCTTATTTGTTTCTTTTTCTGCAAGTTGTTTATATTTTCTTTTACAAAGTTTAGGAATATAAATACCTGTATGCAACATGTTCATTCAATATTCTAACTGTCTCGAGTTAGCAGTACTACACATATCTATTTTCTTTTATTAAGCAGATTCATAATGCAATCATATACAAGGGAAGACATTTCATAAACATTAAATATAAGTAGCTGTTAATATCATACTCATTAGATTGCAAGATTAAGATCAAACATTATTTCACGAGTGCCTAATCATTAAGACAACAAGATATTACATACAAAAGTAAAGTGCCTTTGTGTCAAATTAGATTTTCTACCTCCCTAGTCCCTTACACATCCTTTAATAAAACAAGGCTGAGATTTTATAATCTCCCTGCAATAACAGCCAACCGAAGAGATACAGAAGTATTGCACAGTACTTATATAGCTGCAGAAAGTGAATTTGTGCCTACGATATAGAGAAAAGGAGCACAAGTGCAAAACGTTTGTAAGATACTTGTATAGCAGCAGCCGACACAGAAAGTGCAATCATGCCTAAAATACTACAAATGTAATAGCAGCAATCCGTTAAAGCGTAAAAAGGTTTTGTGGGTACCAATTTACCAGTACCTCACACACACAGTGCGATCATTCCTTCGACATACATAATATAGCTGCCAGCAGATAAGTGAAAAGATATTATACAGCACATATATAACAATATCTGTCTGTGAAACTGCAATAGTGCCTTTGATAACTACCTACTACTGTTTCTGGGGCCGCATTTTCTATTACCTCCATAAACTACCACAAGGCGTTAGGGGGCATATTATCAACGATCTGCGATAATTATCGCAAAGCGCGCTTAGCGCTGTTTTTTTTATCGCCGGCTATCGCTGGATTTCCTCGACCGTGATAGCGCGGTATTATCAATGTGTATCGCAAAGGCGATAGGAAATCCAGCGATAGCGTGTAAAACCAGCAATAGCGTGAGAATTCCAGCGCTAAATTGACAGCGCTAATGAAAAGCTTGCTAATAGGCAAGTGCATACTCAGCCCAACAATCCACCCCCCATTGACAAGATGGTTAAGGCAAGTTTTTTTCAGGCGTTAAATTCCAGCGATAAGCGCGGTTAGCGCGACTTTTCTTATCGCTTCGCGGGCATTGATAATAGGGGGAAGTTGTGTTTGCGACTGTTTCAATGGAGTTTTAGTCAGGAACGCCTACTTCGCATGTCATTAGCGATATATATCGCTGACATGCTTAGAGGTAACAAAACGGCCGCTATCGCTAAAACACTCACGCTAAGGCCCGTTAGCTGCAGCTTGTTAATAGTGTGATAAAAATATCGCCGCATTAGCGGCAAAAAAGTGCCGCTAACGCGGCGATAGAGGGCTTGATAATATGCCCCTTAGGGCGGCGATAGAGGGCTTGATAATAAGCCCCTTATTAAGCCCTCTATCACCGCGTTAGCGGCACTTTTCTGCTGCTAATGCGGCGATATTTTTATCACTCTATTAACAAGCTGCAGCTAACGGGCCTTAGCGTGAGTTTTTTAGCGATAGCGGCCGTTTTTTTACCTCTAAGCATCTCAGCGATATATATCGCTAATGACATGCAGAGTAGGCGTTCCTGACTAAAACTCCATTGAAACAGTCGCAAACACAACTTCCCCCTATTATCAATGCCCGCGAAGCGATAAGAAAAGTCGCGCTAACTGCGCTAATCGCTGGAATTTAACGCCTGAAAAAAACTTGCCTTAACCATCTTGTCAATGGGGGGTGGATCGTTGGGCTGAGTATGCACTTGCCTATTAGCAAGCTTTTCATTAGCGCTGTCAATTTAGCGCTGGAATTCTCACGCTATTGCTGGTTTTACACGGTATCGCTGGATTTCCTATCGCCTTTGCGATACGCGTTGATAATACCGCGCTATCACGGCGAGGAAATCCAGCGATAGCCGGCGATAAAAAAAACAGCGCTAAGCGCGCTTTGCGATAATTATCGCAGATCGTTGATAATATGCCCCTTAGTCTTTTTATGCTCCAAACCCTTTTCGCACATGCCACTTCAAGCTTTTTCTCTGGATCATTTTCAGTGTGGGTTGGGATTACCTCAGGTGCAGACCTACTATGAAGCATTTCTTATGGATATATTAGTAAGATCAATTGACACAGAGAGGATGGTAGATTGCTTTTTTTTTTAGATAAAATGGTCCTGGAGGTGGGATCTCAGTTTCTGCTCTTTATTAAAACAGCCAAACTTCCCCAAAAAACAAGATATAAAATTGTGCAGGAACTCGGTGCTAGACTTCAAGCATTTTATTTCTCAAAAAGCATATCAGCAGGCTGTGAGTATTTGGCATTAAAGAAATGTAAATATGCCGGGTTGAGAATATCATATAGTCATTTAAGATTTTGGAACGCAAACGGTTTTGAAGAATTGGGACACTTCTTAGTGGGGGGTAAATATATCACTTGGCAAGATCTCCATGCGAGGTGTGGTGATCGATGTAAGTTTTTTTTCTGGGGTTTCATCAGATTATGCCGTTTTTGAGAAAATGTTACCCTGAATCCAGCTTAAACCCTCACCCTGCAATATGTACTCTGCACCGGTCACTGGTAAAGACTATTACGGAGCTAAGGGGGCAATCAACAGGTGAAAACCTTTCTAGATAAAATGAGCCTGTCAACACAATGCACTTTCTTGGAGGTAGAGTGGCAGTCGATCTCGTTATTAGCCCACAAGGCTTTAAGAGCAGCAAATTTCAAGAAGATGTCCTTTTTATCCAGCTGGATGGCATATTACACCCAATGGCTCTCCAGAGAATGTATCCAGCAGTGGAGGAGTGCTGCTTTTGCTGCCAGCAACAGGGGATGGGTGCTTGGCTGCATTATCTGCCAAAGGCTTGTACAGTTTTGGGAAAAGGTTTTTTCTGCCCTTATCCTTGGTTTTCAGACTAGGATCAATCTGGAGGCTAGTTTGGCACTCTTTGGGTTTTTAAGTAAGAGTCAGAGCATCACAATAGGAAACGGGGGCAAGGTGTTTATTGCGATAGCCTCCCTAATCGCTCGCTCATTGATCCTCCAAAACTGGAAGATATCTAGAGTACCAACAGACCAAGAGTGGCACACTGCACATATCGGGGCCGATTCACAGAACTAATCTGAGATAAAATCCTAAACTTACTACTTTTGGTATTCACAGAAGGCATTCAGTAGTAGTAAAGTTAGGACTCCTAACTTTACCACTACTAAACTGAGACAAAATCCTAACTTTACGACTTTCGGTATTCACAAAAAGCATTTAGTAGTAGTAAAGTTAGGAGTCCTAACTTTACTACTACTAAATGCCTTCTGTGAATACCAAAAGTAGTAAGTTTAGGATTTTATCTCAGATTAGTTCTGTGAATCGGACCCATCTTATATGCCTCTGTCATGTAACTGTATGAGCAGGCATACCGTTTTCCGCTTTGTTTGTTGGGTTATTATGACTTTGTATTATGTCTCAATAACAAAAATATGAAAAATTAATTTCATCGGTTAAATACTGAACATCAAATAACATATAATTTTTGAAACAATCACTCCCCATAGAGTCATACTGAACATGTCAATCTAGCGGCATCCATGGAAGGCCACGAGGTCTAGAACTATGCCAGATGTTCAGGATATTTGCATAATATACATAACATAAATCTAAATAGAACTAATTTACGTAGTTAGTCATTATATTGAGAATCTTTCTTGCATCTGGTCCTCCTAGGTCTATGTTGTGCCCTCGTGTTAGTGAGATCAGCTAGATGTCACACACATATAACACTGCACCAAACTCTCGTCTTTGGCCGTGATTGTATCCTATGTCACACCACCCACAATAACTGGATCGGAAGCAGTCAACTGGTCACCACTGTGAAATATGATAAAATGCAGGGCCTGATGGCTTACTCAGCCCAACCAACTGTTCTTCTAAACCAACCACAATTCCTATTAAGCTCCATCATTACACGCACACAAGCCACAAACAGTGATACCTCGCCACAATGACTATAGTTAATGGAAAACCGCAGAACCATGGAAAAAGGCACCACCAAACTCTCAAGGTTCCAAAGAGTCAAGGCATAGGCAAGATGCTCATAACTTAATGTAAACGTGCCCAGAGACATTATACCTAAAATATTGATTCTCTTTTATCCACACACTTGTAGGTGTTTTCAAGAAACTTACAAAAGGTCACTGTTAGGAAATATAAAGAGGGCACAAAGAAGTTGGGCATTGACCTAGAGTCTTGCACTATTTGGTTTTGACACCCTAGGGTGAACTATTGTGTGGTTTGCTCGCTGAGGCACATGTAGAACAACAAATGCAATATAGGCCATTTCAGCTAATTTGGTTTTAGAAATAGCAATATTATATGTATAGCTTATATAGTACGCAATATCATAATTGTATTTGCTTTTAACTGTCACATGCTTGCAACTTCACAGAACGGTAAATAAAGTAAAATCCAAAGTCATTAGTAATTATTTTCCTCAATGTCAGGAGTAGGTATGTCAGGATGAGTCTCTGACCAGAATGTCACAACAGTCAGTACCTCTATCAATCTCAACAAGATCATACCGAAGCACCTTTATATTCATACCAGTGATTTCATTGATGAGCAGTTCCGAACTGGTTCCATAATTCAGGTGTTTTATTGGTATTGGGTCCCAAGCGATCACACAAGTCTTGATTGCGAATTGATAAATACAAGCTGACAGCCGAACGTGTTTCATCCATATGCAAATTTTTCAAGGCTGCAAAGTTTACAAAAATAAATATTTGTCTTAATACAAATGTTTGTATGTACTTGGATTAGTGTAAACCTACAGAAGACTATCGTGTGCATGCTGTGTTCATATCCGATATGGAAAAACTAATAAAGCAAGTGATATTAACTGTGCAAAGTGGTGTGAGATAAATGCGGCCTTAAGAAAAACCATCTTTTGGTGAGCATGTATTTATTAAAAGTGTTTTGAAGCCTGTGAAAGACCATTACTATTGCGTGTCCAGAAGACCGAAACAGTGAAAACCCGTTGAGATGCGCAGTGCAGGGTCTTTGACACGAAATGAATAAATAGGTAGTGATCCAGCGCCAAACCGAGGACACTGAATAACACAGCAGACAACGGGCCCCAAACATACAATACACAAATTCTCACCATTTAACAGACCCTACAGAATGACGCTGAAGATGCGGTTTGTGTGTCGTTGATTTTGTCTTTACTCATCTAAAGGGAAAAACAGATTATCTAATCGTTTCTTCTCTATTTTAGCCCTTTACCCTATATCGTCAACCACTTTCCTCTTGGGCGATGAATCATACTGATTGAGTAGTGTAAATTATTGACAAGACTAATTAACCCAAAATCTTAACAATTGTCATGAGGAAATAATCACAAACTCAAAATATTGTTAATCTGTTTATCTTCAATAATTCATAAGAAAATCTCAGGTACAAAGTTACAGGGAAAGAAAAATGCACATTATAGGAGAAATATCATAAAATATGCAGACAAGATCACAAACATCTGAATCACAGTGAATATTATGGAGTGGATAGATGAAGAGACATAAGAGTCATGAAAGGAAAACATTTGCAGACATTGCAAATTTCCCTATTGATACATACCAATCGATTAAAGATCAGGAAACCACCACCCCCTGGCCACAAGGATAGTGAAAAGGAAACCCGATAAAGGAAACCAGGATAGGATAAGATCAGGAAACAGGTAGGCCTCTAACCGACGGACAGCGACGATCACCCTCTGCCTCTCTGGACCTACGAAAGCTGCCTTAACCACATCCCCTAAGAGCATTCCAATTATACCCTAACTCAACGTGACCATCCCACTAATCTGCAACATTCTGGAAAATCTCAACTTTTCATTGGTCAATTTGTGGGGTGTTACACCACACCTCCATTACTTCATTTGGCTTTACATACTTTCTTTGTTCTTAACTCATTCTCACGATTTACTTCACTGCTTATGAATCGATTCTCTATCCCCAATCACGTCACATTCTCTGATGAATGGCTTGTCCATGTATTAGCAACTTTATTTCCAACAATGTGTCAGCTAGACATAAAATGTTCATCAGCTTGAGCTTTCCCAGGCATCTCGACGTCCTCAATATTGCACGTCTTTCTTTCACTCTTCAAGGTTTCCTTCATCCGCCGCTGACACCCATCAAAGTTCACGTACAGATTACATTTTCGCGGCCTTTCTTCGGCCTTATGTCAACTTTAGACACCCAACTAACTGCTCACCATAGGCCCATGTTTAAACTACGATGAAAGAGAAATATAAAGAATATTAATAACACAAAAATAAAAATTACACTGTTTCCCTCCCACCATTGCCCTAACCCCATGTTAATTTATATGAGCATTAACATGCAAGCATTATTATTTGCAATAGCATTATTCCACTTTGTCGGTTTTAATATGCAAAAAGCAATATGCAGCCTAAGCATTTCATGCATTAATCTTAATTGCAATGCACGCGTGCGCAAAGCATTTCCCTGTGTTTGTGTGTATTTATGCGTATTAGTACAAAACACATAATTAATAAATATTATCTTGGGGCATTGATCCGAGCAGGTTTACATGACACAAACCCTGCTCCATCAGTACCTTAGTTGTATATGCTAAATGAAGAAGTGTAGGCAAGCGTTTAGAGAGACCTCAGACTGGAGTTGGAAAGAGTGTGGTACTCGTGTCAGCCTGAATGTGCAGCTGGAATCCTCTAGTGCAGAAACATGCGTGCGGTTCTTAAGGTGTCATAAATGCATTAATGCCGTGTAAATCTAACACCCTTGATGGCAATTGCTAAGACAAAATGGAACTTACTATAAAAAAAAAGGCAGGAGTGAGTATTAAATACATAGTACAAAGTAATGTTCTTGATAATTGCTGCTATTTCCGTGACCGCATTCAAGGTCTTTTTAATGTGTATGCAAGAGTAGTCGTGAGAGGGGTGGCATGATAAGCCTCCTCTAATTTGAGAAACAATTGACAAGAAACAAATTAGCTGGTAAGTCAATGTCCCAGTACGGCCCAAATCAGAATCAGAGTTAAAATGTGGGAGAGCGTCCCACACTACAGTAGCCCAGGAGACAAAATCATATTTTGTAAACTCTCAAGGTGGTTATTCATTTCCTCAAAGTCAGGAGTAGACGTGTCAGGATGAGTCTCTGTCCAGAATCTCATAATAGTCAAGTATCTTTATCAGTCTACCAGTATTTCCTAACGCTAACGACCCTATACTATCTCCTTATGAACTACGGTTATTTGCAATCTGCGGATCACAAAGAAAGCTGTGACCTTCCTTGTCACGAGCCAGTGTAAATTCACACCAGCTCACACTTTACTCAATATTTGGTCATAAAATGGAGGATAAAATGGAGGATGATGACATTGTTACGAGTCAGTGAATCATCATCACTTTCTAACTGCAGAACATTGGGTTGCTGCACCCTATAATTTTGGAAATGTCATTCAGTTATCAATACAGTCAGATCTATTTCTCACAGTTACAGAATTTCCATGGATCTTCAATTGTGAAATCACTTCTGCCTTCCCACCCTCTCCTCTGTGAACTGTAGAGTATGGACTTTTTGCAGGGTCGTTCTCGCCCACATTTTGAAGCCTGCACTTTAGTGCATAATTAAACAACACTGCAGTTGTAGGTGGTGAAATGCCAGTCAGCAGGGTGGGAAGGGAAGAAGGAGGACTGGGAGTTGGAGGGGGTGGGGCACGGGGGGGCACGCCCATTGCAAAAAAGAAATCTTCAATCACTGCAGGGCAAACACCTGCGTTGGGAGTGAGTCAGTGTTTGCCCTGCAGTGAAATGTCCGCAAATCACTGTAGAGCTGTGACCTTCAATATACTGTGCAAAGTGCAGTTGTTTTGTTTTATCTGCAGCATCAGGTTTAGATTGACAAGTTAGGAGTCGATGTCTTCGTTTTCATATGCACAACATGTGTGGTCTTGTACAATTAATCTGATCTCTCGCCAATTTCACAATAAGCAAATGTAAGAGTATATGTGCATCATTAATTTAGTCCTTCATTCATACCTATTTTTCCTCATGGTGAACATTCATTCAGAAATGGCGACATTGCCTACTCCCATGTTTTCACTGTAATACCCATTGTTGTATATCAATGTCTGAGCATAATTACCAGGTTAAAAACGTCTCTTACTGACCCTTAGATTACGGCCATGTGTTATGTGCTGCTCCAGTCCAGGTTTTTTCTTTTACTTCTGGAACATATACTCTTACTCATTCCTTATAAAGCAAGACTGCAAACCCCAAAATTCAAAGTAAAAAAGCGAATTGGTGCAACACATCTCTCATTGACCTGGGAAACTTGGCAGCTATGAGATTCTATCCACTTAAATACACAGTTCATGAAACGTTACTCACACAATGCCATGGCTCAGCACTAATTGGGTCTTTGCCCTGCCTTTACCCAGGAGCAGACTTTGCATCATTGCATTAGCTGTTGAGGAAGGCTCACAATGGAGGTGAAAAAATACAGTAAAGCTGTCCCCATATCAGCCTCTTCTACAAGATGATGAGCCTTCATAGAGCTGTCACGTCATGGAAGTGAGATCCATTCAATGACTTTGCTTTTCCTTCCTCAACGAGGCTCTGGTTCATGTATGTATGAACTAAGTTATGCACAACAGCATTATGCTGCTTGCCACCATGAGCTGTGTATCAACCACAGAAGATTCTATTTTATTCGTAAAGCATGTGGCTACCAGAAGACCTTCCAGCGCTGGAACAGTCATCATGTAATGTAATCATCAGAGAGCTAGTTGCCAAAAAGCCAGGTTTTCAATAACCTGTGGAAGGAAAGCTTGAATGATAACTGGTGAATGTCAAAGGGAACAGAATTCCACAGCCTGGGAGCCTGGTGGAAAAAGGAGGGGCCACCCCAACGAGATCTCCTGTATTTGGGGACCTGTATTTATTTACATGAAAATGTAAACCCACATTGAAGGTGTACCAATGAATGTATTTATGATGAAACTGTATGTTGGGTGCAATGGACTTGTGTTTGTTTTGAAGTCATGTATTTTTCCTGTTTATCCTCTACCTACCACACACAAGCAAAAAATCTAAGGTTTATGGCTGAAATGGGCCACATATTTGTAGCTCTCTAATCTGGCTCTTGTTAGTTGCCAAAACACAACTCTGCCCATTACTCCTCCTCTATATCCCTTCACTATCTTTCACTATCCCTCCTCTCCATGCTGTCTTCTTGTGTTCACACTTCTATCCTTTCGTGAACTCCCTCTTTGTGCACTTATTCAACTAAGGTGTGTGGCCCTCTCTTCAGTCTTTACTCCCTTCTTTGTCCCTCTACCTGTAGCCCACTACTCTGAGCCTCTCCCCTCTCTCTGCCTGTAACCACCTTATGTGCAACCTTCTCCTTCCTCTGCTTACTTCCTCGGCCAACTTTTCCTGCCTGTGTTGAGAATTTTTGTACATTTATATTTTTGTGCATGAATAACAGCGTCCAGATTACAACTTTTCAGTTGATTAAACATTCACACACTGATATAGTCCTGTTGCTTTAAAAAATGATTTTCATATGATGTGTAAATGTGTGTTTCCGTGACCCTTGTTAAGTAGGCCTCAATTTGGGCCTAGCAGCAATATTTTTAAAAATGGATGTCACCCTTGTATTTGACCTGCACATTTCACTGTTTTTTTTTTCTGGAGTGTGCAGATAAGTAGAATCAGAGTTGGCTAATTCCATTGTCATTGTTCATGCTGTTCTTGCTGAATCTTCTACTGCTCAGTCGCAAAACTGCAACTATTACTTCAAGGTCTTTCCGTTAGCGCACTGTACCCTGTTCATTCATAATAGCCTGCTGCTATTGTTCATGTATAAAATTTTGTTCCACCATGTCCGGATGGTATTAGTATACAGTGGGCAGCATAATTATTCATGTAGTTGTATAGTGCTTAGGTATTAAGGCAATATGATGCTTAATGAGACTGTCTCTGATTTGCTATGAATGTAAAATATTTGATCATACCACACTGAATCTGCAGTTTTACGAATTTCATATGTAAAAATAATGTGTAAACATGCTTGATTTTGGGTGTGTGCAAGAAGACTTTCCTGAAGACATACATGCTGCTAAGGATGATGGGCATTTCTCTCCTGATTGTGCTGCCACTTGTAACTTACAATATTTTGACTTTGCACTTCTCTGTACTACTTTACTTGCTGAGAGACTTAATGACATTATATCTGTACTGCATTATTTTTACATTTCTGTAATAAATCCTTTAAACTATTTCACTGATCTAGAACTCAGCTATTGAGTGGTCCATTTAATTTAACTGACTGTATTTCTGAATCTTTTGATGTGCTGGGAAGTGCCTTACCTCGGGGACACCTGACCTCATGAAATTGAGGTTTAACACCGTCTCCGATTCATTAAATTATGGGCATTCTGTTGAGGTAAATTTGAGGTGTCAAAATTGGCAGAGTTCCCCGCACCCACAAATTTGTGGTAGAAGAGGATGATTGCAAGTTACAAGCACTGCCTCTATGCTGTAGAGATTTCCCTCTTTTTGTCTCAGTTTGCAGGTCCCTAGTTTAGGGTATTTTTCGGTTTGGATCTCCTGACTTGCAGTGCTTCTTTTGTTCCTGGACAAAACGGATTGTAAGTATGAATGGGGAAGAAGGATTTTTGTGTTTGAGAGTGTTCTAATGTGTAATTGAAGTATGGAATCTTGTGTTGCATGATGAACTGTTATGCTTTGTGTGAGCTTTTGGCTATGTAATGTTGATTTTGGGTTCAATTGATTATTTGATTACTGTGATTTTGATGTAATATTCTTATCTATAATCTGCGTCGAACACGTTTTGGTTCTATTATTGATTGATATGGTTATCAGATTAATCCAAATCCAAGGGCTCGAGATATTATTGTTAAACTTGGCTGCATAAAGGTAGTGTGTTTTGTGAGGCACCACATACCGAGCTTATACGTTCATGTGGCTTTCAAGCACTTTGTTAGGCGGATTGAAGGAAGTGACCAGATTAGGGCCACCCGGGTCACTCGCGACCACCTCTCAGCCTTCCAAACAAATGAAGAGTCGGTCAGACAGTAGAAAATACAAACCAAAGTTATTTATTAGTATGCGCTCGAGCGGAGTCCGATCTGACCAGCCTCCTTAGATAGCTACTGAGGAACTGAACCTCACCAACATAACATCAGATATTAAACATTTCCAATACCCAACAGGACCCGCCCAGACTGGAAATTTCCAGTTGGAGCAGGTTAACAAAGGAGGCACAGAAGGATGAGCTACACTCCTGGGACCGGGTACATGCTATCTCAGCTTCAAGGTTAATCTGCCCGGGCCCAGCTCTCTAAGAGAGTCGGAGCAGGCTACCTACCAGGAAAGGCATGCAAAAACAGAATGATCGATCCATTCATGCAGTGAAGCTCAACCTTGAATAATAAGGAGAAACAATCGAGGCTGCTTTCTGCTGGGGCAGACAGTATGAGACAGAAGCTTCATTTCGATCATGGTACAAAGTGGCGGTTGAATACAAAATGGTGCCGCAAATGCTAACTTAACTTACACAATGCTAGAAGGAGACAGCCAAACGCATTCTCAGTCTAACAGACCCTCCTTTAAGCATTTGCTAACAATTTTGTCTAATGCTATATGAAAATTAAAATGACTATTAGTATATGCCAGTACACACATTATTAATATTCAAAAATACCCTCATTAATAGCCATGAGGTCGTAGACAGCCTGCATCATCATGCCCGAAGACTTAGCGTCATGTATTGAGGCCTTCGGAGTGGGTGTTAACTTTCCAACACAGTAAGCACACCAAGCAGGAAGGCAATATATGCATAGACAACATGTAAAAATGAAACCTGCAATTGCTATCAGAAAGATAAGAATCTTCCACTCCCAAGAGGCTACAAAGCCCCACCAACCAACCAGAAAGTGTCCAAGTACCATTCTCTTGGTGTATATCAGGTGCAAGCCTATGCAACTGCTGTATTGCAGCATATACATTAGGAGCATGGTCCGGTATGTACACACAGCAACTACTGCCGATCACGCGGCAAGCTCCACCCCGATCTGCTAGGATGACGTCTAACACCATCCTGTTCTGTAACACAACAAGTCTCGTAGCCTGAAGCTCAGCTGTAATGTTGGTCAAGATCCCTGCCGTGGTATTAATGACCCCTTCCACCACCCTAGTGAGCCTACAGATATTAAGGCTATTGGACATGGGGCCCCAAAAAGGGGCAAGGCCTTTCATAGCGTCAGTGAACTGCTGCAAAGTAGTGTCTGATCTATGTCTTCTGTGTCAATAACTCTCCTAACATGAGACAGATGGGCACTCCTACACCACAATCGATGATCCCTATGGTAGCTGGATGGTGCTATTTACACTGGGGGAAGGAGGAATGAGAGATAACATATTCCGTCCCATCCCCGAGGAAGCCACACATACGCCTGGGACCCACAAACAAAATAAACATTGTGAGGGGGTAGCAGAGGTGGGCTACTTTTTGTGCTCAGTACATAGGTGTAATTGCAATTACTCTCGCCCACTTGAACGGGTCCAAATCCTTGAACACAGAAACCTGCTGTTGTGTTTACCACCGGCACCGGCATTGCTTCATCGTGAGTAATATTGCGTATCTGGAAGGACTTAAAATATTCAGTGACATTAAACCCCTGGAAATCCAACATTTCATTTTGAAGCCATGTTACATTTTGTTCTTTCTCATATATATTCATACAAGCTGTCGGGGACAATGTATCAGGGGCCCCTTGTTTTCCTGGGGTAAACCCTTGGTGGACACGTATATACTCCAAGACAGTGTCATAATCAGCTAATGTCATATTCATAGTATCTAAATGGAAATGAATATATACCATAGTAAACAATTGGAACCATGCCTCGCAACTCCTGAGGTAGGAAAAAGGCATGGACAACAATACATCATTTTTGTGGGTCACTGAAGGGAGCAGTCCACAGATTCAACAATTCATGACATTGGACTTGCCATGTGCTTGGTGGAGCATCTGCAAGAAAATGTTATCTACATATGTTTTTCTGTGTTCACCTTTGTGAGGAGCCAGAATGACAAACATGTGCTCAGGGGCGACAGGCGTTGTACCAATCAAAGAGTGCACAGGGTATTTTTCCTCCAGAAACCACATTACTCCAAGTAATGCTATTAAGGAAATCAGAACAATTACTATGAAAACTATCTTACTCCTTTTGGACCAGGTGTGCCAACCAACCCCGTCCATCTCTGAACGATGTACTGCAAAAGGCTGTTCCTCCTCAACAATTGGGGGACCAAAATGATACATTGTTGTTAGAGGGAAAGAAATGCAATGCAGTGGGGCTGGCGGCAAAGAAACGAGAAAATGGGCAAAAGTTCCCAGCGTCCGTCAGAGCCTCCCTGGCAGACTCCTATTGTTCATCTACGGTGGTGCTGTTGAGCACTTCCAGTGGAGCTGCGTGATAGCAGCCCTTTCTGAAGAAATCCCACGTCGTTCAGGGTACTCCACCCCCCTCCCTTTTTCCGGGGAAGCACGTCGAATTCACCCTGTCCAATGTCTGAACAATGCACCAATCTCCCTTTCCCTAAACTACCGTTGGTACCACAGGCAAGGTACGCCCTATTCTTTTTCCTCGCAGTCCATCCCTACTAGTCTGACTTCCCCTTTTGGTGCACTGTTCCTCCGTCGGGGACGCAAATTGTACTTAGCCGCTCCAGGCACAGAGGAGTCAGCAAACAGGGGCTCAGACACAGAGGGGCCAATGGACTGGGGCTCAAGCACAGATGGGCCAGCAGGCTGGGGCTCCTGGATGGCCTTGATCTCAGGTGGCACTGCCTCGGTCAACACTGCGTTGTTGTCCTCCTCTGAGTGTGCCCACATCAGTCGGGCATCTGAGAAGGGAACGAAACGGGGCACTTGCTCTGCTTAAGAATCGCCAACTCCATCAAGCACCCACTGATCGTAAGGTAAAGGGAGGGCCACCTACGACAGTGGTTGGAGTGTATCCAGTTCTTCCGGCCGGCCACCTTCACGGCACTTCGGGTGGCAAGGAGCACCTGGGCAGGCCCCTTCCAGCGGGGCCCCAAACTTCCCTTCCTCAGGAAGTGCGTCGTTAAAAAATAATTCCCAGGCCGAAGATCGTGTCCTGGCCCCTCAGGCGCTGGCGGCAAATCTGTGAATCTGTTGGTGAATAGAATGCAAACTTTTAGTCAACTCATACAAGTAGTCCACCAACATAGGGTATTCTATCTCGGAGAACCGACGAGGTCGCGGGACGCCCCAGACATTTGCCGGGCGACCGAACACAACCTCGTACGGTGACAATCCTGTCCTAGTGTGAGCCGTAGCTCTTGTAGACAGAATGGCTAATGGTAAAGCATCTGGCCACTACAATCCTGTGCTCTCCTGAATCTTTGCTAATTTTAGTTTGAGAGTACCATTGTACTTCTCAACCAAACCTGCTGACTGGGGATGATTTGCAGCATGGAACTTCTGCCTAATGTGTAGACCATCACAGACCAATTGAATGACTTTTGAATTGAAGTGACTCCCGTTGTCACTCCAAATCAAACGGGGCAAGCCGAAATGAGGGAAGAACTCTTTCAAGAGTGCCTTCGCTGTTGCCAAGGCTGTATTCTCTTTAGTGGGATAAGCCTCAACCCACTTGCTGAATGCACAGACAACTACTAGCACATATTTCAGATTGTTCACTCGTTCCATTTCAATAAAATCCATCTGGAGGACCTCGAAAGGGACCGAAGGAGGTGCAAATTGCCAGGGGGTGTAGGGGTGCGCTTCCTGGGGTTATACATCATGCATACCATACAGTATTTCACCAGGTGAGCAGCAGTCTTGGGGATATTGTCATTCTGCCACACGGGGGTCTAGCAGTTTGCATATGCCCTTGGCACTGATATTAGCTGGCCCGTGGGCCATAGTGACTACAGGGAGGACATAGGCGTCTGGTAGCATCCATCTCTGTTTCCCTGACTTATCCGTCCAACACCCATCCTCATCTAAACGTGCTGTACTCTCCTGCGAGACTGCTAACTCCTCAATCGTTGCCTCGCTTTGAAACTCCTTTACACTGTCTAGTGTGTCCTCAAACATAGTGACTTCGGGCACCCACCTAGCAGGACCTGCCACAAACATCTTTTTCATCTTAGTTTGGGCTGTCTCCTTAGCTATCTGATCCGCAAACGCATTCCCCCTACCCACATCATCAGTGACTGCCTTGTGGGCGCTGCACTTTATTATGGCCAATTTCTTAGGGAGTGTCAGGGCAGACAAGAGCCTATGTATGAGGGGGCCATTCTGGATGCGTGTCCCATGGGAAGTGAGAAACCCTCTCTCTGCCCAGAGCTGCCCAAAATTATGGGCGACCACGAAGGCATACTGGCTGTCAGTATAAATATTAACAGCCAGTCCCTCGCTCACTTCACAGGCTCTAATAAAGGCAACTAGTTCAGCTGCCTGAGGAGACTGATAGGGAACTCGTGATGTTTCAACTACCGTATGCAGTGTGGCGAGAGCGTATGCTGCAGTGGTGGTGCCAATTGGTAATTTGAAACAAGAGCCATCGACATATAGTTCCCTTTGGGGGTCAGATAAGGGAACATCAGTAAGGTCTACCCGTCCCTTCGTCTCTTCTTCTGTTCGAAAAAGGCAATCATGTATGTCTATTTCTTCACTCTCAGAAGGGAGGGGCAGTAACGTGGCAGGGTTCAGAGTGGCACATCGTTTGATCGTAATATGCGGGGCGAAGAGAGTTAGCTCATAACCGCTCAGACGTGCACTGGTAAGGTGCTGTGTCTTAGTTTTATTCAAAAGGGTATCCACAGCATGGTGGACCATAACTATGAGGTCAGTATCAAGTACGAGCCCCACCGATTGTCGGATAGAGATGGCCTTAGCCGCGACCGCTCTTAGATAGCTCGGGAGGGCTCTTGCAATAGGGTCAAGCAAGGCTGAGAAATAAGCACGCGGCCTCTGCTTACCTCCAAAGGCCTGTGTTAAAACAGAAAGCGCACAACCAGCAGTCTCGTGTACATACAACACGAACGGCTTTGCATAGTCTGGCGTACGAAGCACAGGTGCAGAGCAAAGCGCAACTTTCAATTGCTCAAAAGATTGCTGACATTCATGCGTCCAGGGCAAGGGTTCATGCACATCTTTAGTGGTTAGTGCCAACAAAGGTTTTGTTAGTAACGAATAGTTAGCAATCCAATGCTGACAATAAGAAGTAATGGCAATAAAAGCGCACACATCCCTCTGAGTCTTAGGAATAGGCATTTTAACAATAGCACTAATACGCTCTGGGGTCAATCTCCTACCCTCCTTCGACAGCAGATGACCTAAATAGGTGACCCTCTGTCGACAATACTGAAATTTAGAAAGGGACACCTTATGTCCATGGTGCGCCAAATACAGTAACAATTGCACTGTACTTTTTCTACAACCTTCTTCAGTGTCAGAAGCAATAAGAAGGTCGTCCACGTATTGCAGCAAGACATTACCTGGGGGAAGCAAAAGGGAGTCCATTTGGGCTTTCGAGGCTTGACTATATATACTGGGACTCTCTGTATAGCCTTGGGGAGCCCGACAGAATCTAAAGCTTCTGCCATCTAGGGTAAAACGAACTGATGTCGGCTACCAGGATGAATCGGAATGCTAAAGAACGCGTTTTTCAAATCAATGTCAGAGAAGAGTTTAGCAGAGGAAGGAATCATTGTCAGAAGAACGGTGATATCAGCGACTACCGGGAACTGAGGGACCACTATCTTATTAACTGCGCGTAAGTCAATCACAAAACAATAAACATCTGGGTGGTCATTGGGGGGGTCTGAAGAAGCCTTTTTTAGAATTGGAAGAATAGAGCTATTACACACATTCGCAGTCGTCTCTTCAACCACACCTGACTCAATGAGATCTTGTATAATTCGCAGCAAAGCTCACTCCCCCGCTTGTGGAATTTTGTACTAGGGAATACGAGGCAAAATAGCAGTGTCTTTAACTTTAATGGCAAGCGGAGGAATCGTCAACCGTCCCACATCTGTATCCCCAGTGGCCCACAACGTGTGCGGCACATTCTTAAATTCAGCCGGGAGGGGTGCATCTTTGGACAGACACTGCTTAGTGCTACCAACGTTCGGGCCCTTCGGCATGTAAACACCATCCGGGGAACAAAAAATTGTAGCATGTAGTCTCTTTAATAAATCCAAGCCCATAAAATTTTCCCCACAATTAGACGTCAACAGAAATGGCGAGTCCACAGTAAAGGGACCGATAGTCAAGGCAAGGGGTTTAGAAATGGGGCTCACAACCGACACACCAGAAAAGCCTACTGAAACATTATTTTGGCCAGACAAAGCTGGCCCGGGTACCAGCGAACGAGAAACAGAGCTATTCATTGCACCTGTGTCCACTAAGAATTTCTTAACTGAGCCTTGCAAATTTGCGGTGACATAAGGACCGCACTCATCTACAGGTATCTGGACTGGTCCCTCACCCTGTCCCTGGCTGTCCTAGCTGTGAGACATCCCCGTCACCTCATCCAGATCATAATCATCATGATAATACTGTCTTCCTCGAGGATCATCGAAATAGTTCTGATCAGAATGACTCTGCAATGTCCCACCTTCCTGAGCCCTGTCCTGGTCACTTAATCCACGACCCCGTCCACCAGAACCCCGTCCTCTAGGGGCAGCGACTTTCTGTAATAACACCGTACACTCGCTACGCCCATGTCCCTCCTCTTTGCAGCACGCGCACTGATTCGGCCCCACAGGCGCAGTGTTCCTGCTAGCACGGGGAAGCTGCCAGGCCGGACTAGCACCACGACCCCTACCGTTTCCCCCAGATGCCTGCTGCAATAACACCTTCGTCTTCAACTCCTTGTGCTTCTTCTCCACCTTCTCTTTCTCCTCATTTTCCATATGTTCATAATACTGTGCCATTCTCAATATAACGCAAGGAGAGGATGTCGTCCGAGTGCTCTCTGAAGCCTGCAACCGAGCTGCAATCTCTGGAAGTAAGTTTGTAACAAATCTATTTACAAACAACCGGACACCCCATCGACTGATAAATCCTGCCCACTAAAATCCAAAAACACACCCTCGAACCGCGTGAAAAAATCAGACACACTTTCATCTTTCTTCTGACGACATGCCGTTAACTTGTCCCAGTCTACTCTTCCCGGTGGAATAAGGGAGTGCATATAGGTAATAATTTGGCCGGGTAAAGCTAATATCTCGGTCTTGGGCTTCTCACCCGGTTTCTTGTCCTTGTCCCATGCTCTAATCTCATCCCAGGTACCACCCAATTCCACAACGGGGTCCTGCATATGCACCTGTCGCCAAATATCCACTGGCACTAGCAAACCTAAGAAAATTTCAATATCTGCTAGTGTCATCACTGTCGATGAGGCAGCTTCCGTTAATTCTTTATAATACGCAGTAGGATTCTTTCTGGGGTCGGGTAACTGAGTCTTAAGGGACAAAACGTCACTCCTTTTCCATGGAGTATAAACCCATTGTTCTTGAAAACGAGCCTCTACTTGCTGTATGACAACAGCATCATGCTGATCACGCAACTCCGGTATTTCAGGGTGATAAATGGGGTGAACTTCCCTCATCGGAAACTGGGATCCTGTCGTCGGGCTCTTCTGAAGTAACCTATCTCGATAACCAACTAACACTGCAACGTTACCAAAAACTTAATTAGGGGCCATGTCAGCAGCATACACACGGTCCCAGATATCATAAATATTCTGGGCTGCTACACCATTGAAACACTGTTCCCACAATCCAATTAAAGTAGCCGACATGTGCTTAAGGGCATGTTGCTGTACAAACAGCTCATATTCTTTCAACACACTCCACACATCCTCCACACTGTAAATCGGATTTTGGGTCCACTGGCCGGCCTGATTAGCCACCATCTTTTTCTCTCCTTCTCCCACATCAGATCGGATCAATACCCGCCCCAATAGCTACCTTGCAGTCGCCTAGTCCCCGTCGTCTAGTCCACATACGGGCGTCCCAATACTCAGCACGGTTGGGGTGTGGAGAAGCGGGGAAGACACAGCAGCCGAAGGAGCGGGCACCAGAGTTATTAATGGCTGTGTAGTAACTGTCAGGGCTGGGGAGGGTGATGCCGTAACGATAGGCGCAGCAGGGAGACTAGGGGTCATTTTAACTGCCGGAGGCGAGGCTAAAGAAGAGGGGGTGCAGTGGCCAAAGCGGCTTGGACGGCAGTAGAAGGAATGGGAGCAACAGGGACAGGAAGAACAGATGGCAGAGACTGTGGGACAACAGGATATATTTTCTGTGGCGCATAAGGGGGTGGGGGCCGAGTCTCTAACAACTCCTCCACAAAGGGATCGCCTTCCTCTCTGGCGACATAAGATTTGTCACATTGCAATCGAAACTTTCTATCAGCACATTCTATACCTTTCTCTATTTTCTCTCGATCGTACTCTACTGCTTTCTGAGTCACTGTCTGCATTCTCCCTTTTGCGGCCTCTTTTTCTGCTTTCATTCGCCTCTGCTTAGCTTCCTTCTGCCATACCTGGAGATAATCAAACATCGACTGCCTACTTTGTTTTGCAAACAATTTATCCTGTAGGAAATTCAGTTTTTGTTAATCAAAAGTACCTGTTAATGGCCACTGCAACTCGGCATTGTTCCTTGTATATTTGTGCCATAATGTACTAAACATAATAGGGCCAAGGCCATGTTTGACATGCATATCAAAGTTCGGGGTGCCCTCTGGAGGCGAAGGTTGCCTTTCCTCCAATCGAGCATCAGCAGAACAACGACAACTCACACAACAGAACTTGCTTTTTAAAACAAAAATTAAAAAAAAAAAATTTTTTTATGCCAAGCAGATATTTACAAAGATCTTACCAAAGTTGGTCCGCAGACCTCCCCAAATCCGGATCAGAACAATACCTTGTTCAGAAAGAAACTCAAACAAATCCAAGCGCTTGTCCAAAATCGGTCCTCAGACCGTATCAAAGAGACAAACCAAAGACGGTACCACAAACCAAAAGTCGGCCAAATCCCAGGCATTTTCAAAAGTAAGCCAAATTCATTATGCTGCCTGGCAAAGTGTTCGCAAATACTTTGTATCCAAATCGGTCCGCAGACCTCGTCAAATACAAATCAAAAATGGTGCCATAACCACAAAGAACCAAAGCACACTCACCTAGTGCACACAGGTCAGGCGAATTTATTCTCCACTGCCGACTCTTCGGACCAAATGGTCAACTCCAAGGGTTTTGCCATTCAGGACCCCAGCCGGGATGACCACTGGGCGAGGCACTGCCCGGTCAGACAGGCGGGGCAGCTGCGAGTGCAAGACTCTCTCGTGCAGGGATCCCTGGGCCGCCCATCAGACCCGACATGGCCCCATCCTCCTCACCCGTCCGCGGGCAAAGATGGGTCACTCACCCGATGGGGTCCCTGTTCGGGCGCCAACTGAAGGAAGTGACCCGATTAAGGCCACCCGGGTCACTCGCGACCACCTTTCAGCCTTCCAAACAAATGAAGAGTCGGTCAGACAGTAGAGAATACAAACCAAAGTTATTTATTAATATGCGCTCGAGCAGAGTCCGATCTGAACAGTCTCCTTAGATAGCTGCCGAGGGACTGACCCTCACCAACATAACATCAGATATTATACATTTCCAATACCCAACAGAACCCGTAACAAAGGAGGCACAGAAGGATGAGCTACACTCCTGGGACCGGGTACATGCTATCTCAGCTTCAAGATTATTCTGCCCGGGCCCAGCTCTCTAAGAGAGTGGGTGCACGCTACCTACTAGGAAAGGCATGCAAAAACAGAATGATCTATTCATTAGTGCAGCGAAGCTCAGCCTTGAATAATAAAGAGAAACAATCGAGGTTGCTTTCTGCTGAGGCAGACAGTATGAGACAGAAGCTTTATTTCGATCATGGTACAAAATGGCGGCTGAATACAAAATGGTGCCGCAAATGCTAACTTAACTCGCACAATGCTAGAAGGAGTCAGCCAGACGCATTCTCAGTCTAACAGAAACTGAAGGAAGTGACCCGATTAGGGTCACCCGGGTCACTCGCGACCACCTCTCAGCCTTCGAAACAAATGAAAAGTCGGTCAGACAGTAGAGAATACAAACCAAAGTTATTTATTAGTATGTGCTTGAGCGGAGTCCGATCTGGCCAGCCTCCTTAGATAGCTGCCGAGGGACTGACCCTCACCAACATAACATCCGATATTATACATTTCCAATACCCAACAGGACCCGCCCAGACTGGAAATTTCCAGTTGGAGCAGGTTAACAAAGGAGGCACTGAAGGATGAACTACACTCCTGGGACCGGGTACATGCTAACTCAGCTTCAAGGTTATTCTGCCCGGGCCCAGCTCTCTAAGAGAGTGGGAGCAGGCTACCTACTAGGAAAGGCATGCAAAAACAGAATGATCTATTCATTAGTGCAGCGAAGCTCAACCTTGAATAATCAAGAGAAACAATCGAGGCTGCTTTCTGCTGAGGCAGACAGTATGATACAGAAGCTTCATTTCAATCATGGTACAAAATGGCGGCTGAATACAAAATGGTGCCGCAAATGCTAACTTAACTCGCACAATTCTAGAAGAAGTCAGCCAGACACATTCTCAGTCTAACAGAATGACACACAGATTATAGTATCTATTTTGGATGACCTACCCCTTCTGGCCAACAGATTCAGTCTCTGCATGACCAGAATAAATATCTGGATGAAGGAAAAGTTCCCCAAAATGAATATGGAGAAAACTGAGGTGCTGGTGTTCAGGGAGGCATGAATTCATCTGGTCTAGCGGTTGGTGGTCAGAGGACTGCCCACTCCAGTTAAATCGGCTAATAATCTGGGGGGGGGTTGATACCCATTTGCCTTTTGAGTTGCAGGTCAATTATACCAATAGCACCTGTTTTTATATTATTAAGACTCTCAGGAAAATCTCCCTTTTATTCCTGTTGAATTGCACCATGTGGTGGTCATTGCTTTAGTTTTCGTCTAGACTTGACTACTGCAATGCCCTTTATTTGAACATCAAGGCCTCCTCATTGAACTAGCTGCAAGTGATTCAAAATGCTGCTGCATGTATTATTCTTGATATCCCTAAGAGTGCGTCTGTCAGAGAGGGTATCAAGGCACTGCATTGGCTCCCTGTTAGGAAGGCTATCTGCTTTGTCTTCCAAGCCCTCCATCATAAAGGGTCTATACACCTTTCAGCCCTGTTTAACTAGTATATCCCTGGCAGGTCACTCAGATCCTCCTCTGTTAGGAAAGTCAGCATTCCTAGATTTCGAAAAACTAGTTGGAGCGGCAGGTCCTTCTCTGGTGCTGCTACCTGACTTTGGAATTCCCTGGCTTTGGAATTCCCTGCCCACCCATATTACCAGTCTGGATTTATTTACTCTGTTTAAAAAATCCTTGAAAACCTGTCTTTTTTTTATCCTATTTCTCCATAGGTCTGCTGTGGTTGAGCCCTGTTTCCGGTTAGATACCGCTGGGTTTATTGTGCTTTATACATTTATTTTTCCTTCATTTAATTAAATTTCATGTAGAGGAGATGCTCCGTGCAGTGTTCGGTGACGCACTTTCTACAACACTCATAGTGGAACGAATCCCATAGATAGCTTGGAGAGTGCCCTTCTCCAGGTACAGCGGCCCACCCCATAATAGCCCGGCTGTTGAACTATGGAGACCTCAATTCAGCTTTGCAACTGGCAAGGGATCAGCAAGGTAATGAGATCTCCATCTTCCCCAACTTCATGATTGCTGTGCAGGCTGCTAGAAGAGATTTCATGCCAGCCAAGCACTCACTCCAACGTACTGATGTCTAGCACTCCTTGATTTACCCAGCCAAGCTCTGCAGACACCACTTGGGAAAGACTCACTATTTTACTGATCCAAAGGCGGATGACAGCTTCATCAAGAATATCCTAATGAAGACAGAGGGGTCCCTGTCTGGGGTGCTGGATACTGAATCGAGACATCTCAGTGATAAGGACTAAAGCAATGCACCTCCTGCGAGTGACTCTTGTGACTGTGCTTGCTGGAAGTTTTTGACGGATCCAACGCGGGGTCCTTCCGCAGTACGCTTTTAGGAATTGTCCTTGTGTTGAACTGACTGTGGCAGCAAATAAGTTGAACGCCATGGATCATACCAGCAGGGATTGGTGAGAGATTGATTGTCAGCAGACAATTACACTCTTTTACTGTATGTCTTGGGGCTCCGGGCAGCACCTTTGTGCTGATGCAGCAAAGCCAGTGGCAGCAATGCAAACAAGACTGCCTCTGCTGGCCCGCCTTGGAGGGTCCTGGCCCCCCTGATCCTGTTCTCCTTCAGTCACCCGGCTACGTGATGACTGGGAGAATGCCAGATCTCTGGACCACCCCTCGGAATAAGTCCCTGGGGGGGGCAAAGTGGGTTGGTGGATGGAATGTTGGGCTGTTGTTGATGTTGGCAGTCTCTCAGCTGCAAAACGTTTTCCTGTTTTTTCCCTTTTTTGACACTCAGCTCAATGATGTGTGCTCTCATGCTTTGCATGGCCCTGCATGGCTTCATAAATCTTGAGTAATTTGACGCAGTGCAAATGGCTGAGTTGCATTAGTCTGCATCAGGGAGGCATTTCCATGGGTGTTGTGTCCATGGACTTCGATGCATTCCCAGATTTATCAGAATTGGTAAACCTGGTAATGAGCCAAAAAAGTTACGCCTTCCAAGGAGAGGCATAATGAGGAGAGGTATCTTTATTTCTCCTCTTTTTTTCCTTTTTCTAGCACCGTGGCTCAAGGTTGCCTGCGTTTGCGCTAGGCTGCCAAAACGGCGCCAGCGCAAGGGAAAAGGACAGGAATATGCCATATTGGATAAATACGGCACATTCCTGCCCTTTTCCTTTGACGCAGGGCAGTGCCGCAAGGTGACTTGCCGCACTGTCCTGCACCACAAAACTCATAAATATGCCCCTCAGTCTAGGATGCAAATTTGACAATCTAAATTCTTTCTCAGCCTCTCTTACCTTCATCTCATCTTTCAAAACACTCACAATTTTCACTCTTCTTTCCTTGTCTTTCCTATCAAACTCACATTAATCTTTACTTAAAATCCACACAGGGTGACAGACATCCCCTGCACTCAACGACAAGGGTAACAAGAACACCCATTTCTACGTCGTCGTGTGTTGAGAGCTTAGCCTGATGACTGGACGGATGAAGGTGAGAGCAATGAGTTATTGTTCGTGTGGCACTGTAGGTCATTAATCTACAGTTGATCTGTGATTTTCATCATTGTTTTTGAATCCAAAACAGTGCAGTTGTGTGTTTTTGCTCAGGAAAGATTAAGATATAGAAAGGACTGCCTCATACGAGGGTTTGTGAAGTGACCATTTTACAGTGGAGGTCTCTCATTTACAAGGTACATCTTCTGATTTTTATACAGCAGAAATTGGAGTGCGCAGGTTCTAACCTGTTCTAATTTTGGATAGGATGTCCCTACTTCCACTCCTAAATTGAAGCAGCAGGTATGCCATATACTGTGCTTGTATTTTGTTGCAGATTGGCTGAAATATAGTAGGATCATGGTCATATTTTTTTTTTACTTTCACTTGAAATATTTATTGGGTGATTTATAGGGGGTATATGTATTCCAATTCCGGTAGGATTGGTCAGTTAGTTGTGCACTGACCACTAAAATGTACTCATCTGCAGGGCATGAGTTAGAATCTTGGCAAGGCTAAGTCATTCTATCATCATAACAACGTTAGAAAATTGAGTACCATGACATATACAAATACTTTACAGTGTTCAAATGACAGAGGTGCAGTGTAAAGCACTATATAGAAACATTATTATTATTAATTCTGCGATGCCACTTTTAGGTCGAGCCTATAGCGGCAGCGCGCATGCGCTGCACGCTCTGCGAGGCATGCAGTAATGGAGTATGCAGTGGAAGCTCCGCCCACTCTTCGCCCATGTTTTTAATTGGCTCGTGTCATTGTCTTTCGTAAATGCTGCCTTCTGATTGATTATGAGGCTTGTTAGGCCCTCCTTATTAAGGCCATGTCATCATTTGTATCCTTCCATGGCTACTGGCCCCTTTACTTCGAGTGTTGCACGGTATGTGTTATTTAGATTGTGAGCACTATTTTCTTTAATAAGGTTCTCTTACTGCCCGTGCCTTCTCCCCCCCCTCCTGCAGTCCGTGCCTTCTCGACCCCCGCCTGCACTCTCGTTGTTCGAGCCTTCTCGCCCCCGCCCGCCCGCACTCCCATTTGCAATGCAATAGGTCTTGCGTAAATGCGAGTCCTATTGCATTGCAAATGCTTGTTCCTTCCATGATCCGCTGAGCCCTGTTTGGACTCGCAAATATTTTTTTCCTATGCTTTGGTGTCCCGGGGTGGCGCAGTCTGAGACTCCCTTCTTCGGTACATTGTTTATGGGAGACGCTCTGTCACATGTGGCACTGGATCAGTTCAGCTGCGGGCGGCTCAGAGGAGCCTTTAAATACACAAACAGCAAGCGCTGGGTCCAGCCTCCTGTGGATCTTGGCACCTTTTGTTGTTTTCCGGATCCCTGAAACTAGTGATGTAGGTGACTAAACACTGAGCTGCCAGTAGACATACAGACCCCTAGCCCCCATTCACTCTGTGCCCCTTGAACCTGGATCCAGGGGGTGCATTACACTCTTGCAGCGCAGATAAGGTCTTTCGCAGTGCTTAATTTGTGCCGGTGGTTGCCAGTGGGCGCCTCTGGCCCTAAGTCCTGGGGACCGGAACTCTTTCTACACAAGCAGCAATCACGATCATAAATTGTTTTATACAATTTATTTTTTACAACGTATTTTCTGACGCCCCAGGCATCATATCATATGTGTTATGTCATTATGTGACCTCAGCGTCGTATCGTCATTATGACGAGTCATCACGTGACCTCAGCGGCATAGCGTCATTATGATGAGTCATTCCCCTCTTCTTTGCCTGTGAGTGCCCTGTCTAGACCAGGTCTCTGCAATTGCAGCACAGCCCACCTGTAAAGCATGACTGCAAACAGTCATCAGGAAGCATTGACCGGTAAAACAACCACAGCATTGTCCTGTTCATTTCTAAACGTGCAATGCACTGATAACTTATAGCAAGCACTGCATTTTAATTTCATTTATCACTCCTCGGGTCCTTCCCCCGCCACCCCCAGTTCACTGTCTGCAGTCCCCAATCATTTAAATCCTAAATGTGCAGTCCATCCGGGAGGTTTCCGGCCCCATGCAAGAGTGAGGGATCAGGAGGTAAATGGTGAAAGCAGGCATCATTTCATGACAGCACATGGCACCGTGGAACCAAGTACAAATACTGCCTCATGGGTTAGCAGCAGACCCCTGATGGTCTGCAGCTGCTATGTAAAAGGAGGCAGTGTGCAGTGATTGAAGGACACTGGGCCAGCGTCAACTTGTTAATGAGCTGCCTCAAATGGTATTTGATGACCTTAAAGTTAACCCTTTTAAGCAGTAAGTTACATTTGGCACAACTCTCTCTCCATTTACTTTCAGTAAAGTGTATTTGTTGTGCTTGATCTCATTAAAATGGAAAAGGTTGAAAGAGCGGTGCTGCTTGACTTTGAGAAAGGAAAGAGTCTGTTGTGATTGAATGCAGTTCTCTGTTCATATTAGTTTGTTTTTCTCAATTTTGATTCTTCCTAATTTTAAACATTTGGGTGGAACATTTGAGTGGAATAATTGCTGCATAGCACCACACAAAAGAATTGAAATGCACATATACATACCCAGAAAATATGGGAATGTCGCTCATAAGGAAAATAAAAACCTGGCTGGTTTGCTGACCTGGACTGTGCACTGAACCTCCCCTCACCCTGCTGCTGTGTGGAGCAGGCAGGGCAGGGTCTTATCTGTCCCAGGTTGGTATTGTAGTAGCACATGTATAGCGTTGATAACCCTGACAAGTTTCCAAAGAACGTTTTTAAAGGACGTAGCAAACTTTCCCTGTGGGTGTGCTTCATTAAGTACATGGGTAGTGTTTTGATGGACATGAGGACCAGAGTCCTATTTTTATCTTGTTTGTCATAGCACTTCTGCATGGATTTGATGCGAAAATGGGTGAGAAATACGACACTTTAGCCTTGGGTGCCAGTGTTTGAATGGGTACAAACTGCGTGAGTGAAGTATGGTTTGTGTGGCGTTTGTTTTGTTGTTCTACTGGTATGCAGAGTCTGCTCAAGCCACGCCAGAGCAGGTGTGTAGCTTTCTCTGTGCACCAGTGTAGGGGAAAAGTGAGAGAAAAGATGCACTCATCCCTGCAATTGGATACCACCCAGTTTTGGCTTGGTCTCTCTTGGATGTGGGCATAGGATGGGCCCAGACATGATACCACTCCTGGGGTGGGTGCAATCTTTCATTATCTGCAGCATGAGTGCTCATAAACATTGTTACAGGAGTGGCAGCTTCTGCATTAGGTCGTTGGGACTCCACCCTTCTGATTTTCAGGTCTGATTTTTTTCCATCTGTTCTCACACTTAAAACGTACCTTCCCCCAGAGCATCATCAGGCAGTCAGGCAGTTATGGGACGACCGTTGTGCAAGTATGGGAATCACTCTAATAGGGCTTATCTTTTTACTTTCTTGATTGTCAAGAGAGAGGAGCTGCAGGAGTGACCACATCAGGGCCGATGAAATTCAGTGATTTCTTTGGCATGATGCAGTCGGACCCTATGTCACTTGGGCAGTGAGAAACATCTGTTTTGCGGCAGTCCTTCTTCAATGTTTAACAGATGACAGACCGCCCACTTTGACTTTGTTGTGGCGCAACAGTCATAATCATGGCCATCAGAAACCTCCAGTAAATGCTTCAGGCGTCTTAGGAAAACTCCTCAGTGAGCATTCACAGTAAGTGATGCCGGTAGCACTTTCAGTGACTAGAGTGATATAATGCAGTTGTTTTGAAGTAGTGTAATCAAACAGCGCCACCTCCTTGAAGGCTGCAACCGGTTTAAATGTTATAGTAAATCTAGTGCAACTCTTTGTGAAATTGTTGTTATGGCATGAGCTAACATTTACTGTTTCCATTGTATTTACTGCCTAGATGGAGAACACACACTAAGCAGCGCTGTGCAGAGCTGGTACAGCTTGCTTATTTCCTATACTGGCTGGGTGAAGGTACATGGTCTCACAATAGTACTTTTTGTGGCAGAAATCTCCCCACTCCCTCTTAACCTTCTTTTAGTAGTTGAGGGTTGCATGTTTTGTTTGCTTACTCATTGCATTTCCCCTTGTGTTTTTTTTCTGTTCCCCAATTTTCAAATTTCACCAGCTACCCCTGGTTTGTGGTGTGACTCAGGGCTACAATGAAATGTGGGAATAAAGTTGCTTTTTCTCTACTGCCTTGTCTTGGGTCTATCGCCTGTATGTGTATGAGGTCACATACTTTTCTACCTGCAGAGAGAGAAAGAAAAAAATAAACAAGGCCCTTATAGCTGACCATTTTGCATTTTACTCCAACCAAGATGCTAGGTTAGCCTAGTTTGTTTAAACTTCATCAATTAAATAAAATGCTAGGTGCAAGCAACGACCACTAGAGATGGCAGGAGGGCAAACAAAAACAGCAGGAGGCGTTACGGTGCAAGCAACGATGACAAGGAAGCAACATTGACTGTAGGGAGGATTAAACAAGCATTTGCAATGCAATAGGTCACGCATTTACGCGAGTTTAAGCTATTGGCATTGTAAATGACAATGCCTATTATTATTATTTTTTTTAAATAAATAAAAGGCATTGTCATTTACAATGCCAATAGCTTAAACTCGCGTAAATGCGAGACCTATTGCATTGCAAATGCTTGTTTTATTTGTAATCGGGCTGCAATTTGCCTTAATTTTGTTTTCAACAATGTGTTACATTCATTTTGAAAATTAAAATTTAGAATAAGGAATTTGGCTTCCAATAGTGTGTAGCGTGGAAGTGGGGGCATTCAATAACGCCTTCAATAATGCTATGTGCACCGCTCATCGTACTTTATTACAGAATTTTAAGGCCAGATCTATTGGCTTTGCCATGAAAATCCATATGTTACCTTGCACTCTCCCCTTTTTCCTCTTACTCCTTCCCCACGTGCGCCATTTCACCACCCCTTCCCTAAATCCCAATGAAGCCCACTCGGCACTCCATCCTATTCCCTGTGTTAAATTTATTATATTTATTTATATTTTTTTACGAGGGCCTGGCAGCGCAGTTGCAAAGTTCTGACAGGCTGCAATCCATTTTTGGCGCTTCCCGTGCTCTTCTTAACATTTTAATTTTCACCATTCTAACATGGCCACCCACTCACCATTTTAGATTGCCGAGTTAAAAATCACCAGCACACACCATGACACATCACAATGCACGTGTTTGCACGTGTCATGATGCACGTCACAACGCAAGATTGCACATGGGTAACCATCTGTGAATGGTGTTCTTGAGTTGAAAACCATTGCAAGATTGGCATATTTACATGTGGATGCGTCTTCTTGACACGTGCCTGCTTGCATTGGCAAAAGGCATTAACAAAGCCAATAGCTCAACGTTTTAAAGCTGAAACTATTGGCTTACCAAAGTTTGTTCTTTAATAAATTCAAATACAATTACAGTGTGTCAACTGTATGACTAACTGAAGTAAGTTTAATTGTTAGAAGTATGTGAGTGAGGGGATAACTATGCAGAAAATCTCCTTGCAGCAAAGCATCTGGTCCAGATTATTCTGGGACTTGTGAGGAAAAGTCTTTTCATATGCATGAAACAATGGGTACTGACTCGGGTGGCTTATTTTTGGGCTGGGCTACTAGGACCATACAGACGTACCAAATGGCTCTGACCCTTTTATAATATACAAGCACACATCTTTGCACATACGTGTTCGTTCAAGAATTTATAAACTTATAGATTAGAAAAAAGATACAATAAGAGGCTCGAATTAAGGTTAACCATTTAAATACGGTTCACATTTCCTGTTTATATTTTTCTTGATCCAGAGACTACAAATGAAACTGCAGAGTGCCACAAAATAAAGTTAAATGCAAAAGGAACAAATGATGGACAGAATGCTGAACAATGCAAACATTCACCCCAGTCACAAAGATCTGGGTTTAATCCATTGTTCTTTTGCTCACCACACCACCCCAGTTCAGACCCAGCCATATGCAAATCAGTCTTGACCCTGTCCCTCCTGGAACAGTCCAGCCCGAATTGCCAAGCCAGGTCCTCCCTCGACTGGAAACAAGCATCCTAGGACCGGTTTCAAGGCATCACCCCTCATCAGCCAGATTAGCTTGAATCCAGTGGCGCAGTGAGCACGGTACACACGTCTGGGCATACCCTTCCCACTTAGGGCGACAAATGCAAAAAGAACAAATGATGGACGGAATGTGGAACAATGCAAGCATTCACCCCCAGTCACAAAGATCTTGGTTTAATTCATCATTCTTTGGCTCATCATGCCATCCCAGTTTGGACCAAGCCATATGCAAATCAGTCTTGACCCTGTCCCTCATGGGAACAGTCCAGACCGAACTGCCAAGCAAGGTCCTCCCTGGACCAGAAACAAGCATTCTGGGACTGGTTTTGGGGCATCACCCCTCATCAGCCAAGCTAGCTTGAATCCAGTAGCGCAGTGAGCATGGGACCCACGTCTGGGCAAACCCTTCCTACCTAGGGCGACAAATGCAAAAGGAATAAATGATGGACGGAATGCTGAACAATGCAAACATTCACCTCCAGTCACAAAGTTCTGGGTTTAATCGATCGTTCTTTTGCTCACCATGCCACCTCAGTTTGGCCCAGCCATAAGCAAATCAGTCTTGACCCCGTCCCTCATGGGAACAGTCCAGCCCGAACTGCCAAGCCAAGTCCTCCCTGGACCGGAAGCAAGCATCCTTGGACCGGTTTCAGGGCATCACCCCTCATCAGCCAGGCTAGCTTGAAATTCAGTGGCTCAGTAAGCAGGGGACCCACATCTTGGCATACCCTTCCCACTTAGGGTGATAAACACAAAAGGAACAAATGATGGACGGAATGCTGAACAATGTAAACATTCACCCCCAGTCACAAAGATCTGGGTTTAATCCATCGTTCTTTTGCTCACCACGCCACCCCAGTTTGGCCCAGCCATAAGCAAATCATTCTTGACCCTGTCCCTCATGGGAACAGTCCAGCCCGAACTGCCAAGCCAGGTCCTCCCTGGACAGGAATGGGGGTTGAATGTTTGCATTGTTCAGCATTCCGTCCATCATTTGTTCCTTTTGTCGCTCTAAGTGAGAAGGGTATGCCCAGATGTGGCTCCTGTGCTCACCGCGCCAATGGATTCAAGCTAGCCTGGCTGATGAGGGGTGATGCCCCGACACCAGTCCCAAGATGCTTGTTTCTGGTCCAGGGAGGACCTGGTTTGGCAGTTCGGGCTGGACTGTTCCCATGAGGCAAAGGGTCAAGACTGGTTTGCATATGGCCGGGTCCAAACTTGGGTAGCGTGGTGAGCAAAAGAACAATGGATTAAACCCAGATCTTTGTGACTGGGGGTGAATGTTTGCATTGTTCAGCATTCCGTCCATCATTTGTTCCTTTTACATAATAAAGTTAAGACATCCCTCTCCTCAACAAGAAGTGGCCAGAAAGCACTTAAGAGCTGAGTCATTCAGAGCTAGCGAAACACTGGTTGAAATTATAGATGAAATTAAAATTGAACATTCAAAAGGAACAGAATCGACTGTGGCATCAAAAAAAGTTTTACGTTCTTCAAGTAACAGGGTGGTAGTGAAGCCCTGTGAGCTTTAGAAGCCCATGATTCAGAGAGTTCCGACATCGTGGCCACCGAGCAATCATGACACTGCATTTTGAAACAACTGGAGGCGTGACTTTTTATGTAGGAGGCTGGAATGAGAAAAAATGACTAAGTCAAAAGGATGAACAAGCAATTATCCACAGATTATTGGTGACTCAAGCCAGAGTGGGGTTCTATGAATTACAGGACAGCACAGTGGAATGAAAAGATTTTAACCACAAAGGAAATGCCTGTGGTGAAATCACTCTTCCTCTTCCGGTTATATATCCGGTTATATATCTTTGGAGGCCTTCACAAACAGGTCTGATGGTTAACTGGACTAATGGATCCATTGTGGGGTATTGTCGTTGTCATAATTGTCACGTCAGGAATCCTGCTAATTTCACTCAACTTTTCATTTTTCTGAAGATGATAATATGAGCATTGAGATGATTAATAATAAAAATTTGTTATCGGTCAATAGTGCCAAGAATCCCTCTTCAGGTGAAGGGTTTTTTTTTTTTTTTTTTTTTAGAGTTTTATATAGCGCGAACTAGACCCGACACATCAGGTATCAGAGCGCTTTACACGAGCACCAGTTTCGTTACAGATGGACAGACACATTAGTTGTTGTTAATCACGGGGAGATTCAGCGATTTGCCCAGAATCACAGGATATTGAGCGTCGTTGCCGAGACTCAAACCCGGTTCCCCAGCTTCGAGGTCGACCGCTCTAGCCGTAAGGCTACATCCTCTCCACTAATTCATTTCATATGTTGATCTTTTCTTACTCTCGCCTTTATTTTGCTACTGAACATATCATGCATCTAGCTTACTTTCTTCTTCCAGTTGGATTCTCCAACAGTTCCTCAACTTCTATAGGACTGTGGTAGATGCCATAACCCAACCCTGCCTACAACTCTATTCTTTCACATTACCTCCGTATAAAGAGCACCTTTTCTCTCCACTTACTGATACCTGGACTATTGTTCATTATTTGCAACAATACACTGGCCATGTAGTTTTCTAAATCATTAAAAAAAATATAAATAACATTTACATATAACTGTCGTGTGTGATGCAGACATCAAGAGGCAACAACCACTGACAAGACTCATCCACCGTTAATCCCCTCTGTTTATGACTGCACATGTTTTGCTCATATAGACCGTATTTCACTGCTGCGGAAGGATTCCATCAATCACTTCTGCCCCAAAGCCACAAATGCTGTTGTAGTGCAGACCGCCTAACCTCAAGTTGTCATGATTGCTCCTAGCCCTTTGTTTGGCACTTCCTTTCACATACAGTGATTATGCCTTCCATGACCTCTCTGACTGATCCTTCCAACCACAGTTTGAACTGAAGCCCGACCACAAAGAAAATGCTGAAGCCAACTGTACTATTTGTCCATGCCAGGCACAACAGAGCACTGAGAAATATCCTTACGAAGCATGCAATTACATTTTTGCTCAGCTCATAGCTTTACACACTTTTTCCTCTGTTTACCTCTGTCGACGCATGTCCTTCCCCATTTCCCCCTCCTGCTTTTCTTACCTCATTTTCTCCAATTATTGTTTCAATTTTCTGCATAATACTTCAAGACATTCAGTGGAAATCGGTCTGCAATTTTGTGTCTTTCATCAGATCAGCCCACAAATTCCCTTTATTTTTCACTGAAAAGCATCAACACTATATTTGGTATATTCCCACTTCCAGTCAATTTTGATTGCAATGTAATTGAGGAAGAGAGACTGACCACATCCTGGCAACCTTTAACAATGGCAAATTCGGAATAAAGGAGAAAACACCAATAAACATAATGGGTACAAAGTTATTTCATATAACTTTATGAAGCTGACATTTTTAATGAAAAGCGCTAATGCCCTATTACTCATCGGTAATCTTCATTACTCCTGGTCCCGTTGTCCTCGTCCCATTCATTACTTGTGGAGATAACCATCTCCCAAACAGAAAAAAAAGAACAGTGGAATGCTGGGATCCTAACCCAACCGCCTCCCACTGGTAGTACTTAACCAGTACTCACCCAGCATTCCGCCTGAACTACCAAGCCAACAACAGGAAGGCCGGCCGTCTGAGAGGGAGGGAGGGGTGTAATGAATGAGACGAGGACAACGGGACCAGGAGTAATGAAGATTACCGTTAAGAAATAGGGCATTACCCCCAGGTCTCTCCAGTCCTCGTTCCATTCATTACTTGTGGAGCATGCCAAAGGCAGAAACCTGGCCTTCCAAACCCCCAAGCCACCCAGGATACCACACCGAAAGCAGCATCCCAAGCTAAACAAAGGGAGAACCGCAGGAACAACCGGCAGGAGCACACATCCCACAAAGCACCCCACCAAGCCGCAGGATCGCACCCCCAGAACAAACAGGAAACAACCAAGGCGAGAAAACAAAAATAGGAATCCACGGCCTTACTATCCAGAGGGCAGCCAACCCACACCGGGAACACCCCATACCAACAAAGGAAGAGGAGCACCTGCCTAGGAAGCACCAGAGGCCGCCAACAACAGAAGGACAGTGAGGAAGACACACACGGAGGAAGACCGGAGGAAGACCCAAAGCGGCCAGACACAGCAGCAAGCCAAGAACAGGCCAACAGGGACACAACCAAGGGCCGGAAACCAGGACCCCGGAAAGCAGAAGGTGGCAGCAAAAAAAAAAGGGTAAGCAGGGCACCCAGGCCTCACCAATGCCAACCCAAAAACCGCCGAATGGAAGGGAGCCTGCCACGAAGGAGACCAGGTAAAGACACACCAAGGCCGGAAAGGAGGCCACAGAGACTCCAAAGGCGAAGCCCCAGAAGGGAAATCACCAAAACAACCAGCACTCACGGAGGACCAAAAAAGACGAAGCCCCCACATGGCACGAAAAGCCCAAAAGGGTGCCCACCAGGCCAAAAGGCTGACAAGCCCAGCACCACTGAGCAGCCACACAGACTCGACAGCAGAACCAACAGAGAGCGTGCCCAAGCAAGAAGGGAAGGAACGCCCCCTAAAGCCAAGAAGACACATGACCAACCGCAAATAAAGCCGTGGGGAAGCAAGGGAAGACCCCATAGCCACCACCCCAACTAGGCACGAAGGTCGAAAGGACCAACCACAGTACAAACCCCAACACCACCGGGGAGACCTATCGAAGACCAATGCAAAAGAGGAGAGGGCCAGCCTGCAGGGAAGAGGCACAGACCCAAAGGACCAACCAAGGGCAGGGTGACACAGACCAAACCAGGAACAGAGGAAGCACCAACCAAGAGCCAGCCCTCACCAACCAGACCAACCCAGCCACCAGAGAGCCCAGAGGACACAGCCACTGCAACCCTCAGAGGAGGACCAGGCCCCAGGGCAGGAATGTCCAGCACCAACCACCAGCGCAGACACAGGACGACCGCCAAATACCCACACCGGGAGAAGTAGCCGGAGACAAGGGAGAGGCCAAGAGGCAAAAGCCAAGGCACCCACAAGAACGCCGGGACACCGGGACACGACCCCCGGAACCCAGCCAAACAACTGCCCTGCCACGAAGAAAGCAGACCAGAGTACCGAAAAAGAAAACCAGCTGCCGAAAGACCACCCAGTAGGACCAGGCAGCCAGAAACACACCCCCAACCAGACAGGAAAAGCAGGGGAAGAGCCAAAGGCCAGAACCCAGCGCAGCCCAACACCTCCCCCCAGGAACGAGGCCTGCAACAGGGCCCAACCCAAGGAAAGCCAAGGGGAGGACACTACCAGACCGTGACCCGGATCGAAATGGGCCCGGACACAAAAAGTCCAGAGAACCAAGAGTGGGGCGAGGCAAACCCCCAAGGCCACTGAGACCAGGGCAACAATCCCAAAAACCAAACAGGCACAACAGGTAAGACCCTGCCCCAAACAACACACACCAAGGAGGACACCCCAACAACAAACCCGGGGATCGACCGACGGAGGAAAAAACCAATAGCACCGGCAAAGATGTAACCACCGACAACCGGAGAAGAGACATACACCAGACATACACTAGACAACACAAACAGCGAACCACCACCAGACACCCCGAACCAACAGACAGGACAAGGGCCAGGGAACACCCTGTCACCCAGAAACCGGGAGAGAGGAAAACCCCCAACCGAACACCCAGCCGACCAATCGGCCCAGAGAACAAAGGACCAGACCAAAGGACCACCCCAGCACCAGCTGCAGAAGGGCCAAGACCAAACCCCATGGAAGCACCAGAGCAGACGGAGGCACAGACAACCACCGGCCCCAGAACGGCAGTAAACAAGAACCAAGCCAGGAAAACAGCAACAGGAGAGACAAACAGGGCAGCCCACAGCCCAACCATGCAGACCCCTCACAGGAACCGAAAAGCCAGCCCACTGAACCACAGACAAGCCAACAAAGACAGGAGGCCACCAACATGGCGCCCTCGCAGGCCTGGAAGGAGCAGGACAGGGCCAACAGCCACACCCCCGAAACTCCCAACCACCTAGGGGAGAAAGAAAGCTGCCAGAACCAGCCACAACCAGGGCACCGAGGCAACAGAAAACGGTAGGAAGTCCGAGCAGAAGCCAAGCAGCCCGCCCTGGCACACCAAATCAACAGCCAGCCCGCAGCCAGCGAGGGCAGGAGCAGAGGAGGCACCAAAAGGAAAGGGCAAGGAGGCAGTACCGGGCCATAGCCAGGCACAGAAAGACCAGACCACCAGAGGGCGCAAAAGACCCACTCCCAAGCAAGGAGCTATCACGCTTTATTGATGGACCGTTTGTGGGAGATTGGAATCCATGGCACAGCCTGGAATTTACTTGAATCCTTTCTTTCTAACAGAATTCAAACAGTCGCATTAGGGGATTTCTCTTCCAAACCTTTCTCTTTGCCGTGTGGAGTCCCTCAGGGCTCCTCCTTGAGCCCGACTCTTTTTAATACCTATGTCTCATCATTGGCCCCACTTATTGAATCATACAGCTTCTCCCTAACCTCTTACGCAGATGACACCCAAATTGTGGTGTCATTGCTGCCAGGGTCAATGATGAGAACAGCATCACGTCTTCAAGAGTGCATGTCAGCCGTTGGTGGCTGGATGGCCCAGAACTGTCTTAAACTGAACTCCGGAAAAACAGAAGTGGTTCTTTTCGGTAATGACTCCAGCTTTTGGACTCCTGCCTGGTGGCCGGACTCACTGGGCCCCCTACCCACCCCCAAGAAAAAAGAAAAAAATCTTGGGGTCTGGGTTGATGATAAACTCAGCTTTAAAGACCAGGTGAATGCGGTGGTCTCCTCTACCTCCTATACTCTCAGAGCATGCAGGAAAATAATGCCATACCGCCCCAAAGACAGTATACAAACAGTCATCACTACCCTATCCTTGTCTAGGCTTGACTGCTGTAATGGGCTCTACCTCACGCTGCAGGAAGGGCTCATGCACAAACTACAAATCCTTCAGAATGCAGTGGCTAGATTGATTACAGGTACACCAAAATATGCCTCTATCTCGGCTGAGATTAAAAGGCTTCATTGGTTGCCTATAAGAAAACGGATTCAGTTTAAAGCCCTATGCTTGGTCCACAAAGCACTCCAGGAAGTCGGCCCGACTTCCTTAAACAACAATTTTTTTGGTATGTACCTAAAAGATCGTTACACTCAACAGAGGCAAAGCTGATTTCGGTACCCAGAGTGCGCAAAGCTAGCTGGGGGGGTAGAAGTTTTGTGGCCTGTGTAGCAAAGGCCTGGAATGGCCTTCTGCTACATCTTAGATCCACAACAAACTTACTCTCTTTTAGGAAGGCCATAAAAACTTGGCTTTTCTCTTCGTAATTTCGTGATTGGTCTTTCTCCCGCGGGCCTCCATAGGACTTCACACAGTGCCAGGACACCCTTGGGTAACAGTTGCGCTCTATAAATTGCAATAACATTAACATTAACATTAACAGCTACCCGACCAGGGAAAGGGAAGCCAGAAAGGCACACTGACAGAAACCTAAAAGACGACCACCAAAGCCCCATGGATGGAGCCAGACACCCACCGGAGGCAAGCCCTGTCCGCCCACAACCAAGAGACAAGGGCAGAGAAGGGACAGCCAATTCAACCGGCCCAGGCCCCCGAGGGCCCAGCAAGGGGACAAGAGGGCCACAAAAAACAAAAGCAGAGCCAAGCCCCCAAAACCAGATGTGGCGATGCCAGATCCAAGGAAGAACGAACTGGAGGGCACAGAAGCGCACAACCCACCAAGGTAGCAGACACCGGCAGAGGGACTCAGCAGAAATGGACCCAAGCAGAAACAGCAACAGCAGGGCCTACCAGAAGACCAGGCCGAGCAGGGACCAGAGACACCAGAGAAGGCAGGGAGGAACCCAAAGGGACCAAACCCAATTGTCAAGACCAGGCCCCAAGCTGAAAAAAAACCAAGACCCAGCCACCACCACAGGGAACAAACCCCGTCCACAGTGACACCAGAGACCCAGCAAGAAGAGATGCAGCCGCAGAAGACAGACAACCAAAAAGCAGCCCCCAGAGGCCAGGACCGGACACCTCGCCCGGAAGGGAACATGAGGCAAAGGAGCCAGCCACCACCAAACAAGGTGTAGGCAACCCACACACTCCCCAGGCACCAAGCAAGGCAGAGAGGAGACAGAGCACAGAAAGCGCAAAGAACCCGGTCACCACTGACAAAGCATCCAGGCCAAGGCAGGGAGAAGGAAACTGAAAACGGGACTCATGCCTGGCAGACACCAACACGCACTGGCAGCCCCAACAGAGCCCCCCCAGCCAGAACATGCACGAACACCAGCCAAAGCGCTTGGGCACACGGCAGAAAAAAACAAAAGAAAAGCATGGTACTCACCATGGAGCATTAAAATGCAGCAGGAACCGAAATAAATACCCCCAGAACACACAGACACGCTCACCAAGACTGGCACGCCTGGACAGAGACAGGTAGAACAGCTTCCAAACACCCGGAAGCCAGGCAGAATGGGAGCAACCTGGAACAGAATACAGCAGTCCCAACAAAGCCCTCACCAGCCAGCCCAGGCACGCACGACCAGCCAAAGTGCCTGGGCGCAAAGCAAAAATAAAACACTGAGGATAAACCGCTATGCAGCACTCATCATGGGGGATGAACAGGCAGCAAGACACCCAGGAATGCCCACCAAGAATGGCATGCCAGGACAAATACTGCCAGAACCGCTTCGAAGCACCCGGAAGCATAACCCCCCAACACAGCACCAACCTGCAAGCAGCCACAGCGACTGCCCATCAACCAGGACTGGTCCAGCGAGCAAGGGAGAGGTGGGCCAAAGGAGAGGCCACCCACAAGCCTGGAGCCATCCAGACTTCTAAACAGGCCCGACCCTGCTTAACTTCTGAGACCAGGCGAGATCAGGTGCTTTCAGTGTGGTATGGCCCGGAGCAGCACAGAACACCCCATGGCAATGCGACTTCCACCTGACCTGGCCTTAGGAAGTCGCGCAGCCAGGACCCGGAACACCACAGAAGCTGCGGCGCACCAGCCACAATGGGCCGGCATACAACAAGCGCGCCTCCTGGCAAGCCTGGCATGCCAGGAGGCACAATCAAGCCGTCAAGATAAGCCGAGCAGACCGACAGACCCAACAGATGCCACTCCCGCCCAGCAGGAGCAGCAACAGCAGTCCATGTCCTATTCTGTCGGCAGACAGAAAAAAGAACAGGCTGAATGCTGGGTGAGTACTGGTTAAGAACTACCAGTGGGAGGTGGTGGGGTTAGGATCCCAGCATTCCACTATTCTTTTTTTCTGTCTGGGAGATGGTTATCTCCACAAGTAATGAATAGGACGAGGACTGGAGGGACCTGGGGATAATGCTTCTTATACATTGTACAGATGTTCTTTTTAAGTATATGTGAACATTTTCGTAACATTTTATAGCAATGTATTTTACACTTTTTAACCTTTGATCTGTCAGTTGCATGAGTGAAGTTGAAATAAGCCCAGAGTAGCATGCTAAAAGGGTTAAGCGCAAAGATGCAGTTTATGATTTAAACAAGCAATGTTTATTGCTGGAATAATAAAAGCCAATGTGAATGCCTTAGATAGTGAAAGTCATGATGGTAACACAGGTGGGCAATCTCTTCGTTTTGTCCAACAACAGGAAATACAAAATAATTTAAAAAGTGTGTTATGATTTCTGTTGTTCTTGGGATGCTCTATAAGCTGGATGGCTCTGTTACTTGTGGTCTCCTTCTCCACTCCTCTACGAGCTTCAATTTTCATCATATGCCCTGTAGATTTGCTTGACTGATCTAGGAGATGTTTTGGATACCTTTGGTGGAAGAAACTTTTTTGAAGATTACTAGAAGAGGATCTGAAAAGGCCATTTCGACAATAAACAAATAGCTACACTGTCAATCACAATATTAGCTTTACATACCAAAGGAAATTTTCAGCACTATAATAAATTTGCCATTTTAGGTGCCCCTAAAATATTCTAACAAGTCAATGCACAACATTGTAAGGAAATATTGCAATTTCTTGAATCAATAATTCTAAAGATCTATGATGCAGCTCTAAATAAACAGAAGTCATCCTCATACCTTCTCATTCATATCTAATCTGACAATGGAACAATGTCTTGTATCCATGTCTTCTCCTTTCTGACCAAAGACATGACCATCTGGATTAGCTCTTCCATGTTTTTGGGCATAGCCTCTAGCCAAATAACATGCTATTATCATTCACTTCTAAAGCACCCCAGAACAAACCCAAAGTTCAGACAAACTATTGTATCATTTCCAGTCATATATACCCTAGCAAAATTTGTGACAGATAAATTGTAAGAAAAAGTGGGAAAAATCAACAACGACCTGCAGTAAGTGTTCAGGCAAGCTAATGAACAAAGCAAGCTCCAGAAAACATCAGAGAAAGACTGGTCATCATTATGTCAGATTGAAAAATGGTTTAGTATTTTCCATAAATGGTCTAAACTTGATCTGTTCATTCCTCAATGAACAAACTCAACATGTTCACTTGTGATCTTCAGAATCTTCATTCCAGAGACTCCAGTGTCCCCAAAGGCTCTTCACGCTTCCCACTATTGTCTCTCTGTTATATGTACCCCTTGGAGCAATTGTTAGTCAAGTATCAAATATATTTCCAGTTCTATGCCAACCAAAATCAAATCTTTGTGTCTCTATAAAATAACTCAACCTATCTGTCCAACATAACCAACTGCTAAGACCACATCTAAAGATGGATGAGCCAAACCTTCTTGTGCCTAAACAGTGAAAAAAGAGAAATTTTAGTCCTAGGGCACATCACTCTAGTTCTTTCTGTGTTAACTGTCCTGCTAGGCTAGGGCTCATGCCATGCATCAACCAAGCAAGGAATCATCTTTGATTCATATCACCCTTTAAGCCTCCAAATCAAAACACTGCAACAGCATACAACTATCCATTCTATGCAGTGAACAGTTAGACCTATCCTTTAAACCTCCCATTGGATTGAGTTGACGATATGCCTGGTCATAGGATGGTTAGAATATTGTAATGTTATCCATACAGGCCCCCCGAAAAAGATGTTTCATAATCTATAAAGACTCCAAAACCAAGTAACCAAGATGTGCCTGAATTTGCAAATGTTTGGCCATGTTAATCCGGTCCTTAACATATTTCACTGGTTCCCAGTGAGTGCTAGCATAGAATGCAAAACACGCCTTCCTATCCTTCAGCCCCATTCGAACAATAGCCTATCATAGCTACAAAAATGTATCCTGAATCACATTCCCATGAAAAACCTTAGTCTACCTTACAACACCTATGGCCACAATGCTGTTGTAATTTGCTAAAACATGGGAGCCTACCATTCGTAGTATTGGACTCAAAGGTGTGGAAAGCCCTGGACCTCTAAATCAGACCTCAACCAGACTGTCTCTGAATCAGGGAACATCATAAAACTGAACTATTCGGAAACATTTCTAAAACCATCTTTCTGAATATTTTGATCGAAGAATGCAGGTTGATAGTTTAAGATCGTTCTGTTGGACTCTATCAACCCATTGTACAATGAATATTGGCATACTTAATGTTGTTTCTTGCACAAAAGCTCTATGAAAGTATTGTAAGATGACAACAAGCATTGAACGAAACCCCTACATAAGAAGGTGGAATTGGCAGGAGGGAGATTTTGACTTTGAAAGCTACCATCCCTCAACAATAAAGCTGCAGAAATTATTGCTGCCCAGTCCCAGAACCAGCAGATCTCAATTATTTCAAAATACTTAGTGAAAGGAAGACTCTTGTTTTTCAGCAGTTATGGATAATGTGTCTTTATGCACACTAGAATTAAGTATTTAGCTGGAGTGACTGAGAAAAGGGGAAAATCGTTTTAGCTGAGGGCACCATTTCTACCCTTGAAAATACTGTGGCTGAGGTTTTCTCCTCTCTCTATCAAGTAATGGACAGACTTGCAGACCAGGATGGCAGAACAAAGAGGAGTACTGTGCATATCTCAAGGGGCACAAAGGAGATCAAGCGGGCACAATGTAGCTCCTTGATCTTTAATCTGAAAATCTATTCCTGAGGTATTACTGCAAAAGGTATTTCAAGATGCAAAAGTTTGTCACTTTCTGGGTCTGAAGCGATACACAGGAGACAGACAGAGACTGACGATAGCTATTGGGCATAACTATTGGGATCGAAGCAATATGCTTCACACTGCCAGACACGAAAGAGATCAAGTGTGACAGTCATCAGATAGGCTCTACCTACAATTCATGACTGCAATTTCAAAAAGCCAGGAAGCAAATTCATGCAACTCAGGATGCTCTGAGACAGATAACAGTGAATTACACCATGCTACCTTCAAACAAACTTAGCATTCTCAAGGAAACAAATTTCTTTACTGATCCAAGAAGCCTCCCGGACATTGGAGGAGATGACATTGGGGTCCCATCAGCTATCCGCTAGGTTGGCCATGATGCTCTAATCAAACAATCAATCTAGCCATCGACTCTTACCACTATGTCTGACTTGGCTACCTCAATTTCCACATCGACGACCCTGACACCAACTGCACCTCCCTCCTGGAGAACCTGAAGAATATCAGCCTCACCCTACTGTTTACCGAACCCACGTACAAAGCCTGACACACACTGAACCCCAGTTTCATCTACAACAACAGAGTTAAATTCTGCCACACCACAGAACTCACCTGGACTGACCACACCATTGTACACTTCAGCATCACCGACGCCCAGCACACCTTCACGAAACGTCAGACCTCCTCCCACTGCAGCTGGAGCAATATCACCAAAACTCAGTGGTCACAGGCTCTCACCACATCCAAACTAGAGGCCTCAGAAGACCTTGACCCGGCTGTCCAGAACTTTGCCGCTTGCATCACTGATAGCACCAACAGAGTTGCCCCACTGAAACCCACTAAATACAATAAGACATCCAAACATGCCAGCTGGTACACCCCAGAACTCTGGACCACCAAGCGCAACTGCCTCCAACTGGAGAAGTGATGGTGTGCCACTAAGAACTCCGCAGACAGAGCAGCTCACAAAACAGCCCTCAGCAACTATCACCAGCACATCAAGGACACCAAAATAGCAGCCATTCCTCCCCCATCAACTCAGCGGCGAACCACACAAAGGAACTCTTCAAAATAGTCAAAGAATTCTCCAACCCGACAGCCATAGTGAACACCATCTACCCATCCTAGGAACTCTGCGACACCCTCTCAGACTAATTCCACAGCAAGATCACCTACATCTACAATAATTTCAACCTCCAACCCTCCACCCTCAACCCCAATCAACCAGCGAACATCAGCCAACCCATTACCACCTGGTCTCTGCTCATCACCCTGACCACCTCAGCCATCATTTCATCCATCCACTCCCAGGCTTCCGCCGACCCCTTCCCCCATTACCTCTACAACCTCGGAATTAACCCAATCAAAACGTAACTCACCAGTATCCTCAACACCTCCATCTCCACAGCAACCTTCCCATAAAGATGGAAACATGCAGACACCAGACCCCTGATAAAGAAAGCCTCCGCTGACCCCAGCGATCTCAAAGATTATCGTCTGATCTCCCTGCTCCCCTACTCGTCCAAAGTACTTGAGAAAGCCATCAACCAGCAGCTCACCGAATTCCTGGAACAGACCACCTACTGGACGCCTCACAGTCAGGATTCCAGGCCAACCACAGCACTAAGACCATGCTTTTATCCACCACTGATGACATTAGAACACTCCTTGACTGCGGAGAAACTGTGGCCCTGATCCTCCTCAACCTCTCCCTAGCATTCAACATCATCTTCACAACACCCTCATCAACAGACTCTACAACATAGGTATACAGCAAGGCACCCTCAAGTGGGTCACCTCCTTCCTCACAGGACGCACACAGAGCATCTGACTGCCTCCCTTCACCTCCGCACCCCAAGACATCATATGCCGCGTTCCACAAGGATCATTCCTCATCCCCACCCTATTCAACATTTACATGACCCCCCTCGCAGATGTCATCAGATCCCATGGACTCAACATAATCTCCTATGCAGATGACACTGAACTGATTCTCTCACTCACCGAAGACCCCTCCAATGTCAAAACCAACTTCTGCAATGCCATGACCAGCGTTGCCAAATGGATGAGAGACAACTGCCTCCAACTCAGCTCCAACATAACTGAAGTACTGATCTTCGGAAAAAACACCTCTGCATGAGACCACCGCTGGTGGCATGCAGAACTTGGACCCACACCGTCCGACCATGCACGCAACTTCAGCATCATCCTTGACAGCCAACTGACCAAAAAACAACAAGTCAACACAATCGCCTCCTCATGCTTCCACACTCTTTGCATGCTACGCAGAATCTTTAGATGGATCCCAACCAACATCAGAAAAACCCGTCACTCTTGCCCTCGTCACCAGCCGCCTCAACTACGGCAATGCACTCTATACCGGCACCTCCACCCAGTTCCTCAGAAGACTTCAGATCATACAGACCGCTGCAGCCAGACTCATCCTGGACCTCCCCAAACAAACCCAAATCGCCCCCCACCTGAGAGACCTCCACTGGCTCCCCATCCAGAAGAGATGCCAGTTCAAGATCCTCATGCACTAGAACCCGCCTACATCAACCATCAACCGAATTTCCAATAACCCTCAAGACACCTGCGCTCCGCTTAACTCGCCCTAGCACACACACCCCGCATCCGCCTCAGCGGTGGCCGCTCCTTCTCCTACATCACTGCCAAGACCTGAAACAACCTGCCTCTCTAGCTCCTTACAGCCTCCTTGCTGGCAGATTTCAGAAAGAGACTCAAGACCTGGCTCTTTGCCGGAGACGCAGTGCCCAGATACCCCTTGGGGTGACAGTGTTGCGCTTTGCAAATACTGTTTGATTGATTGATTGATTGACATGCCTTTGCTCTGTGGCAATTCAGCAGTTGGCAGTTTCACTTTCGGTTACTCATGACCTCCTTATGGATGGTGACCTGTGTTGTGGAGCTGTATGATCTTGGGCAAATTTTATTCTAAAAGTAAGGAAGGACTATGTATTTGGTTAATTAAAATACTTACAAAATCATATAAAACCACATGATAGGTGCAATATAAATTATAATAGTAATTCTACACACAGTTTAGCATAAAAACAAAACAGCCAACTTTTAGGTCCTACCTTACTGTAGATCTACTCATTAAAGTGCACATGATATCTCATAAAATCTGCCACCACATAGAATGGTGTAAACATACTCCTAAATGCTAAATTTTGCCCATACTGTCCAGATGCCAAGAACAAAACACTGTTGTTCTATACACTTTCATTAGATGGAAAATCACACTGAGCACAGATTAATACAAACAAAAACATGGCTGACAACATAGTTGTTATAGGGAGCAAACTCTAGTTGTGAGAGTTTGCTTGATGTCCACTATGCAAGGACTTGTTTATGTGAACCATTCCAGAAGTACCAGCTATTGTAGCTATCGCTTGAGTTCCGTTCAGTGTGGACCTGGCTGGAAGTTCGGGTTGGACTGTTCACATTGGAGCTGGGTCAAGACTGATTTGCATATGGCTGGGTCTGAGCAGAGGTGGCATGGTGTGCAAAATGATAATGGCATGGGATGTGGTCTGAGTAATTACCAGTGAATGAGATTAATTCAAGCAGTATATCCATCACTTTTTGTATTCTTCAGTTCGATGCCCTAAATGAGATGGGTATAGTCAGGCATGGGTCTCAGGTACACTGTGCCATTGGAACCAACCTATATCTGACTGATGAGCCATAACAAGGGTGAAAATGCTCCTGGCTTGCTTGTCTTTCGGTTCACGGTGAACCTGGCCTGGCAGTTCAGGCTGGACTGTTCCAATTTGAGCAGGGTCAAGACAGTTCTGCATATGGCTGAGTCCAAACTGAGGTGTCATGGTGTGCAAAATAATGATGGACTGTGATAAAGGCCCGAATAATTACCAGTGGCTGATATTAATTCAAACATTACATCCATCCCTTTTTTTTTATACTTCAGTGTGATGCTCTAAGTGGGAGGGGTATGTCCAGACATGGGTCCAGTGTGCTCTATGCCACTGGAACCAAGCTATACCAGGCTGATGAGCCCAATAAGCGTGAAACCAGTCTTGGATTCCTTGTCCTCCGGCACAGCAAGGACCTGGCCTGGTAGTTTGAGCTGTACTCTTTCTGCTGGAGCAGGGTCAAGAGTGATTTGTACATGGGTGGTTCCAAACTGAGGTGGCCTGGTGTGCAAAATAAAGATGGACTGGGAAGCAGCCCAAGTAATTACCAGTGGCTGAGATGATTTCAAGCATTATATCCACCACTTTATTGTATACTTTAGTGTGTCGTACTAAGTGAGATGGGTATTCTCAGGTGTGGGCGCCGTGAACACTGTGCCCATAACTGCCTGGTGAAACCGGTCCCAGGCTGCTTGCGTTCCTGTTCAGAGAGGACCTGGCCTGGCAGTTCTGCCTGGACGTTTCTCTTTGGAGCAGGGTCAAGACTGGCTGGCATACCACTGGGTCCAAACTGAGGTGGCATGGTGTGCAAAATAACGATGGATTGGGATGCGGCCCGAATAATTATGAGTGGCTGAGATTAATTCAAGCATTCCATCCATCACTTTTTTTGCATACTTCAGTGCTATTGACTAATTCAGTGTTTGCCAAGAACATATATTTAATTAATCAGCAGATTCATTGGCTATCAGTGCTTAGCAGGGACTCCAATAAAGCTTTTCTATTGTTCATTTGCCCAGCCAAAAGAGGGACGTAGAACCTTTCTACTTAGATTAAGCAAAATACAACATATTTTCCTTTACTTTTCCCCTTGTCATTATTTTGACAACTCTGTACACACATTTGCACAGAATCACAATTGCGACTGCAATATGTATCTATTGCAGTGCTTAATTTGTAAAAACATAAGTGCCAGGGCCCTCTTCAGGAGGCTTTGTTACTTAAACCACCCGTTGTCCCTGGCAACGTTGGCAATAACAGTACCAGCACAACTACTTGCCATCATGCTCCAACAAGTCTGACAATTCAGACCATCCCAGGCCCCCAAAACTTTAAGAATGACTTAGTCAGCAGGAATGCATTGTTTTTAATGTATAAGTGGGATTAATATACAACTGTTATTGTGCTCATCTCTCATCTGATAAACAACGCCACCATGTGCAGACTGTTATAAGTGCTGGTGTTGCCAATTAAGTGCCGGTGCAGAGCACCGGAAACCACCAGCTCAAATTAAGCACTGGTCCATTGCTCTCTGAGCCCTGCAGAGAGGCCATGGATAAACTGATCAATTATTTTTAACACCTTTCTGATCCACTTACAGACACTGCGAGAACCTCGCATTGCCTTCAGCCTCAACTTCAGAGTTCTCAATTGTGGCCAAAAACACATCTTGGAAGTAGCTAACACTCTTATTGACTGCAGAATTAAGTAAAACATGTAAAACGTCAACAGAATACATCTTTGGCATGGATTACCTTAACATGTTTCACATTCATTGTTCAGAAATTAATTGTCTATGGTCAACCAAGGTACTGCTTAAGGTGGGCAGATTTAATATAACGTTAATCACAGATGCATGTATTCATGTTCTTTCTCTGTCACTAAATTACCAAGACACTTGTATTCACATCAGACAACATGAGACACAAAGGGGATGGAAGCCTGTGGTAGCAGAATAGTACAAAACACAAGAAGACAGGCTACCAGCACAGTCTCCTCTCTTCTATTCCCCTTCCCCCTGTTGCACTGGACCTGCTATTGGTTACATTCTCTGGAGGGATGGTAGGTGTTAGACTGGCATCTTTGGTGTGTTTTTTCCCCTGTCTTTCTTTGATTCTGACCTCCAGCACCACCAGGATGTATTTAGCTACATGCTGGCCTTCCGTAACCAGACAGCCAGCACCAGGAAACTCACTCAGGTGATCCTAGTTGAAGCCAGGAGGACATGAAACGCTGATATGACCAGAATACCACTCTGGTTGAGTTTCAGCCTGGTCAGAAATTGTGGGTGATGGAGCCAGTAGAGCCCCGTGCTCTACAAGACAAGTGGTCTGGCCCCTAAGAGGTGAAGGAGCCCAAGAGTGATGTCACCTACCTGGTGGACTTGCGGACTCCTAGGAACCCCTTGAGAGTCCTGCATGTGAACCACCTCAAACTCCATTTTAAGAGGTCTGAGCTAACCATGCTCTTGGCTACTGATGATGGGGTGGAAGAGGAGAATGAACCTCTCCCCGACCATCCTGTCTGCTAACAAGTAGGATGGGTCAGTGGAAGGAGTGGTCCTCTCCCCTACACTGACATTGAAGCAGCAGGGTGACTTCATCAGTTGCTGGGGCAGTTTGCCACCCTGTTCTCACTCACCCCAGGTGTCACCCATTGGTGCACACACAATATTGACACTGGGGACAGTCCACATTTGAAGCACAAGGTTTACAGGTTGGAAGACAGAGTGAAGGCTAGCATCAAGGAGGAGGTGTCAAAGATGTTAGCTCTAGGGGTGATTGAGCCCTCCAGCAGTCCTTGGTTCAGCCCAGTGGTCTTGGTTCCCAAAGCTGCTGTGCCCGGTGCCACTCCAGAACTGTGGTTCTGTGTGGACTACCGTGTGCTCAATGCTGGGAGCTGCCAAGTTCCTCAGTACGTTTGATCTAACGTCTGGGTACTGGCAGATTGCCTTGACCGAGGGGGCAGAGGAGAAGTCAGCGTTCTCTACACCTGAGAGACACTACTAGTTCCAGCTTATGCCCTTTGAGTTGCAGAACACCCCTGCCACCTTCCAGAGGTTGGCTAACCAGGTCCTGGCTGGGCTGGAGGATATCAGTGTTGCCTACCTGGATGACATTGAAGTATTTAGCACCAGTTGGGAAGATCACTTGCACCATTTCTGGGAAGTGTTGAAGGTCCTGCAGAAGGTAGGCCTCACTATCAAGGCCAGTAAGTTCCAGATAGGGCAGGGGTCTGTGGTGTACTTGGGGCACCAGGTAGGAAACGGCCAGGGGACGCCCCTACAACCCAAGGTTAACACCATTCTAACTTGGGCATCCCCAAGACCCAGACGGTGGTTAGAGCCTTCTTGTGTCTCACCAGGTACTACCGGAGGTTTGTCAAGGAGTATTGCTCAATTTATGCCCCTTGCCTGAGCTGATTTTGAGGAAGCAGCCACGGCAGGCGATCTAGACTGAGGCATGCCAGACCACTTTTGATACCCTGAAGGAGGCAGTGTGCTCAGCGCCCGTGCTCACAGCTCCTGACTTCTCCAAGGAGTTTGTGGTGCCGACTGATGCCTCAGAGCATGGTGTGGGAGCTGTGCTTTCACAGCTAAATGAGGGCCTAGATCAACCCGTAGTTTTCATCATTAGGAGGTTACTTCCCTAGAAACAGAGGTGGAGTGCAATTGAAACGGAAGCTTTTGCCATGGTCTGGGTACTGAAGAAGCTAAGGCGTTACTTGTTTGGGACTCACTTCAGGGTTCAGACAGACCACAGACCTCTCAGATGGTTAATGCAGATGAGGGGTGAGAACCCAAAACTGTTGAGGTGGTCCAAGTCCCTACGGGGAATGGTCTTTACGGTGGAACACCGCCCTTGCACAGAACACGCCAATGCTGATGGTCTGTTCAGGTTCTTCCACCTTAGTGTAAAGAGGTTGGGTAGTTCTCCCCACTTTCAGCTGGGGGGACACATGTTAGACCTGGCATCTTTGGCATGTTTTTCCCCTGTCTTTTTTTGCTTCAGACCTTCAAACCTCCTGGTTTTGACTGTGTGCTGCATTTAGTTTTTGCGGGTTTTAGTACTCTGGGTACTTTCCCACTGCTGATCAGTGCTAAAGTGCTCCCTGAGAATATTGTGATTATGATTGGTGATCCATGATTGGCATATTTGACTACCTGGTAAGAGCTGGAGAAGCAGTAGGAGGGGAATTGCCACTCTGCTTGTTGCTGTGTCGTGCAGGCCTGCTGCTTGCTGCTTTTGTCTTGGACAATAAGAGGACTGGACTTTGCTTTCTTCATCCTGCTTGCCAAGGTTCTCCAAGGGCTTGAATGTGCTGGCCTCCTGTTGGAAGTCTCAAAGAGATCAAATACTTCATCCACACCTTGTTGCCAGCACTGGGACTCTTCTGCTGTGAGTCCGGCGTTGCCAAGTGGGCCCTTGGAACTGAGTGGTTGTGCTGTAACTCCAAGAAAAGCAACCCAGATGCCGTCAACGCCGCTCTTGAGAAGCATGACTTACTGACCGCGACTACATCGCAGCCCCGACCTCACGGACGATGCCACTTCCCACCATCATCAGCGCCGCTGCCTGACCTGAAGCCGAGAGCACCTCTTGCGAAGCGTGCAACGCATCGTCTCGATGACATCACAGTGCCTGGGGTACATCGCTGCCTGCACTGTGGCCGAAGGCACCGCTCATTAAGCTCATGAAAAAATAACAGTGAGAGTGAAGCAGAGATTTATTCAGCTTCCGGATTATCAATCTTATCATTAACTGACCAGAGTCTCAAAGAAATTGTATCGGAGACCCTCAACCACACATTCACAGTACGCGGTATATGTCTTTTCTCCGCTCATGTGGTAAGGTGGCCACCTGGCTCATCTGAGCATTTATTGGCCGAAACATGTCGACCTTCCACAAGGTGCTGTGGACCAGTAACTAATCCACTTAAGCACCACCATTTCTTTTTAATCATATACCTCTCCTGATCAATAAAGGGTGTTTCCAGTAAAGTAGATATTTTTAAACACTTTTCATGACTGCCATCACCCAGACAGTCTCCCTCCTGGTGGAGGATGGTTAATCACTTGGAGAACGGAACCCTTAAGTGAATATGACCCCATGATGACACAACCCACCTTACTACACGAGCGAAGAAAAGACATATACCGCGTACTGTGAAAGTGTGATTGAGAGTCTCCAATAGAATTTCTTTGAGACTCTGGTCTGTTGACACAAGTGATTCATTCCCCATTAATGACAATACCGCTCATTAAGAGCACGACGCATCACCCCGTCTTACATCGTAGCCCTGGGTCTGTCGACGACAGCGCTCAACCCCGACTCCGCTCCGCTGCCTACACTGAAGCTGTGGTCACCGCTTGTGAAGAGTACGATACATCGACCTCAACGACATCGCCGCCCCGGTCCTGCCGACGCCAGCACTCCTGACCTCAACATCGTGGAGATCGCCCTGCAACCCGTATGATGCCAAGGCCTCAACAACTCCTACCCAACTTTCGTATCGACGCCAGTGATGCCTCATCTTCGGATTCCATCGGAAGATCTCTGAGGCCTCTTAATTTCCAAAGGTACTGTTTTGCGGGTCTTTCCGACGCTGCACCACTGAACTGTTGGATTTTTGTTGTTCACAGATATACTGTTGCCATGCTAGTGTGGAGTACTTATTAATTTGATAATACATTTTTTTCTCTGTTCCTATTGAGGGCAAAAGCTATTTCAGAGAAAGTTTATTACGTACCTGCTCAGCAGAATATCTTTTGACTGTTATCGTTAAGCAACATTCCGGTACTGTTTATTTTAATAGTATTTTAAACCATCGACATGTTCCTGCAATCTCTTGAGAAGATTGTGCGGAAAAGACAGGGTATTTTTACTCTTGTAATAATCAATTTAACATTCATAAAATATTCTAACTCCCAGAGGAGCTTCAGCCAATACAAAATGTCACAGAATACATTGTGAGGGCTTAAGAATAATTGCGATGATTGTATCTGATAACTAATTGAGGAGAAGCCAAATGTATTTTTATCATTCTGCTTTCCGAAGGATTTAAGGGATCTAGAGATTGCAATGATTCCAATTAGAGATAGGCAACACATTGGACGCCTTGGCTTACATCAGCGAAATGAACTGCAGCCATGGGATTTTCAAGGCAGATGGAAGATTCAACGCAAGGAATGGAAAAACATTATTTTGGACTCTGAAATCAAATCATTGGAGCAGCTCCACTTAAGAAGGATCAAAACACATTTTAAAAGCTGTCTATGCTCGAGCTGAAAACTCTCAGTGGAAATGCTGGCTTACAGATAAATGTTTAATTGATGTACAACCCAGAGAAGACTGGATAACATAACAAAGGATGTGTTTCTAGGGGAATCATTACTAGGGGAGCGCAAAGTTTTTTCTTGCAACCTTTGCGAGGCTTTACGCATTCCCCACATCTGAGTGACCATCAGGACGTTTCCAACAATGTTTGTCACAAAAGTTACATTTGCGGAGAAAAAAACATCTGTACGCTTTTACATCTGTGCATAGGAAAACCCTGCAAAGGGTAAACTTGAAGAGAAAAGGTTTCATATCTTTTCCTTCTTGAAAATGGCACAGAAACATTTGCTCATGTGAAGGAAAACTAAAAAGTGGGAAATTATGCAGCATTCAGAAACTGCCCAAAATAAGAAACTTCCCAAACTCTGCTTGAATAAAAAAAAGGTTTGGACTTCAAGTAAAAATACTACATAAAAAATTAAATTAAAAAACTGCGATAGAAAACCATAGATTTGTTTTGGGCAGTGGAAGTTGCAGAAAATTAGGGGCATATTATCAAGGGGCCGCGATAAAATTATCGCCGCTTTAGCGTCCGTTTTCAGGCGAAAAGCGGCGATAATTTTATCGCATTATCATCAAGGACACGCTAGCGCGTGATTCCTTGAGTTAGGGCCCGTTTTTCACACGCCTCGCCTCGCATCGATAATGAGATGCAAAGGAGGCGTAGCTGTGAAAACAACATGGGATAATATCGCGAAGGCAGCTTCGCGATATTATCAAGGACGGGTAGCGATATGTGAAATTGCATTAAGTATGCCTTAACGCAGGAATTTCCTGACTAAGGCATACCTAACATGGGGGGTGGATTGTGTGGCTAAGACCACAGGACCTATCATCAAGGATATCGCCGTTTTCCATGGAACATCGCTGGAAAACCAGCGATGTTCCATAGAAAACACCGCTATCGCTGGAATGATTATCGCCATTGCGCTATGCGTTGTTAATACAGCGCTAGCATGGCGATAATTTCCAGCGATAGCCGGCGATAAAAATCCTCACGCTAAGAGCGGCCAGCGATAATTATCGCTGCCGCTTGATAATATGCCCCTTAGAACGTTAGGTCGTTCATAGATTAACCAGTATAAAATATGGAGCAGTTTCACAAAAGGTGCCACACAGGCTTGTGAGGCACATTTGGAGCTATACAATGGTGAGTGAGTACTTTACTTGTACGGATGACGAATTCACAGACAGGACCTGCACGAAGAAGGGGGGGTGGTGTGGCTTGCAAGTGCAGCACAGCCTCTTACAGGCCTGCCCTTCATCAAAACTAAGGATGTATGGACACACCAACTGTTTTACTTAGTAGCATTAGCTACCATGTGCCCCATGCGGTGAAGGTGAGGGGTTTACCTAATTCTGTGGCCCCAGATTCAGTGGCCCCGGTCTTCAATAACAGGATCCATAGAGTGCAATTCCAGGAATAGACTTTAAACAAATACAGAATTTAGTTTCTTGCTATAACTTAGGGGCCCAAGAGCTATCTTACACACAAAACCTCATGCCACGTATGAAAGTTTAGCATGAAGTGATTCGCAATACAGTCATGTGCCTTCCCTTGCACGTTTCCTAAACAAGGTCTGAATAGTCTTGAGGAATGGGGGACCGGGGTGATCCTAGGGCTCTGCAATTACTTTATGATTGATGGATGCATATGTGATCCCCATGTACACTTTTCACTTGTCCTCTATGATTGTGTGCACATCACTGTGCATATCATTTTGCACACACACATGGAATTTTTAGGTCTTACCTTTGACAGTGCATGCGCTGTCCCTTGCAAAGCTTTTTGTTGACTCACAGGGGGTTTAGAGGCCACCCACTGCTTACCATTGGTTGACTCCATTGTCGCTCTCATTTGCTTCCTTTCCCTAGCTTGGCGCATGCAGCATTCAGTTCTGCTTCTTGTTTTTTTTCAACGGTAGAGCATAGCCCAAATAATTGTGTCCTTCCATTGCTCCCTTAATTGGTTTTCCTTTTTTTTTAAGCACTTGACTAGAGAGCGTGTCTTTTCCAATAGTCTTCCTCATATACTCTTCCCCTGTATTGCTTCGGGTCCTCACCCTCGCCCTCCATGTTGCTTTATCCTCAGTGTTACTTGCCACTGTCCTTGTTGTTGTTTGCCCCCTGCCACTGTATGTGATGTGGCTTGCCCTTCCTGCTATCCATGTTGTTGCCATTCGGAGTAGGGAGCTTGACAGACAATTGAAGTGAGCATGCCCAATAAAAGGGGGCAGTGGTCAGTTGATGAAACAAATTAGTGCAGTGGAAAAAATCTCAGTCGGTGTCTTAAAAACAGAAACAGATCCCATGTTTGTCCTTGATAAAACAGAGACACACAATATTAAAAAGTAGCCACTTTTTTGAAAAAAGGAAAAAATGTACATTGCATAGCTAGCAAAGTTTTGAAAGAATTGTGCAGTTGCAAGTCGGCAAACTTTACAACTACTCACATCCGTAGGTGGTTTACAAGGGCTGGCAACAAAGGATGGGCAAATATGTATCCACTGCACCTTAATCTGTTTGAGTTCTGCTTGAGTCCCACATCAGGGGCAGGCATTGGACAAGAAAATGTATGACAGCTGCAGATTTATTTTAATGCATTTTACTGTGAATGCGGCATGAACACCGTTGTGAGCCTGCCATTGACCTGGACCCACTCCAAATGCACATTTTGTGCTTGGCAGATGTGTTTGTGCAGTTCAATCGGCTCATATGTATTGAAATATGAACATTTTTTGCCGATGAGCACTTTGTTTCCCAATCTACACATGCATAGACTGGAAAAAGGTTTTAACAATTAGCTTTTATGTTACTCAATTTTTGGCCTGCAGATGGATGCAAGGCTGAGCCTCTCTTGACAGGACTCAAACGTATGCCCTTCAGATCATAGCATTTGTGAGCAGCGATGATCCAACGCACTGAACCATCCTCTACACTCTTGAATCAGACCCATTTAATCCTATTCATCTACTCTAAAAACATCAAGCGGCTAGTACTCTTACGAAGGTGCTGAATGAAGAGACAGGGTTTGGAATTAACAGCACCACTTTCTAGTGCATTTGTCATGCTCTACGACAATTCTTTAATTTTCATTATTACATTCAACCATGTTGAGTGTAAATTATAACATCTTAAAAGCAAATGCCGGATTCAAAGAGCCATTTTTGTCATAAAAATAATGTTATGATCGATAATCACAGGATTTACGACTCCTAAGAATTTACAAAAGATGACTTAGCAGTCATAAGTCAATTTACACTAGCGTAATGTTACTCTGTATTATCCTACATTAGCTTAATATACACATGTGTAAATCCCTCACAGCGGGGGTGGGAGTGGACAGTTCAAGGAGCCATTTGATATGAAAGTTTGTAAACTCCTACAAACATGTTGGTTTGCAAGCATTCACAAACTTCTCTCCAACCCTTTTCTACCAGTCAAGACCTTCAGCAAATCTCTGTGTAGGGTGGAAAATGAAGGGGTTTCTCCAAGGTAAAAGTGTTTTACAAAAGATTGGGCAAAGTTTGTGAAGTTCCATGCAAGTTGGGATTTCACATGAAAATCATGACTTTCTTGAATATTTTGCATGCAAGTGAAATTTGTGGCTGAGTCATGCACAAGGAAAAGTGTATGCGTACAGAATGCTTGTAAATTACTGTCGTGACACAATTTCAAAGTATGTGCTAATGACAGGGGCTTAACACAGACCCCTACAGCCCCTGTGGTGCGGGGGGGGGGGGGGAGAAACCCTTCAGAGGGCCCCCATTCTGTTTAAGGCCAATGAATATCTGTGAGATGTGGGAGACCCAGGACCCCTCTACACAATCTGCAGGGGGGCAATCATTTTATGTTATGCCACTGACTCATGCACTTGTAAACAAAATGAATGTGATTTACCAGCACTATCTGATTCTCACATGAAACATTTTCACAAATATGTAGGTGTGGCGAGAGAGGGAAAGTCAGTCAATTATAGGCAAATAATCGAGAAAACCACAAGACAAGGCTTGCATAGTACATACTTCAAACATTCTTAAGTGTAAACATAGTATTCTGACATTGACAATCAAGTCAGCTGAGATAAATTATCAGTAAAGCACATATGAACAGAAGTCAATGCACTTCTAAACCATCATGTGCTGAAATGATGTTTCACTGAATGTCAAAGTCGTAAATTTAGGTGTAGATCTGGATCTTCACACAGCTAAGTGTGATTGTCACAGCTGCTCTTGACATGTTTGGATAGGTGGTCATTATTACTCTTCAAACGAAGCAGGAAGGCTGGACTATCCTTAACATACAGTGTTTCTATTTTATGCTTGAACAAAAACTCCACCAAAAAACAAGAAATGAAAAACACTGTCATCTTAACCAAGAAATTAAAAAAAGGCTAAAATCAGCAGCATCGAAAGGTTATTTTCATTGAAAAGACAATGAACAATACAAGTTAGACTCCTATTGAAAAGAACTTTGGGGTCTATCACAATGAGTTTAAAGCAGAATGATCTCAGTCTGATCACATAATGCTTCCTTTTGTGCTGAGGCCATGCAGTCACTAAGATGCGATAATCAGGAAGCACATTTCATAAGACTAAATAAAGCTTCAATCTTGGGCAAAATGTTCAGCTTGAAAAGGCAGTCATCATATCTTTCATCAGTCTAGCTGTATTTAATGGGTGTAATTTCTTTCTCATATTTCCTTGTGTTTATTGTTTCATTTTTTATTATAGGAATTTGGGCACCTTTGGCAGACCAGTGCTTGTTGTTGAATCAAGACTTCAATATATAATGCTCTCTAGGGAGTGCATACAAAATATGTTTCCTCTAGATTATAAAAGAATGAAGAAACCTGACTGAACAAGACATGAAGATTATATTTTTGAAAAAAGCAAAGACATTAACAAGTAGGAATTCTGCTGCTATTCCTACATGCATTACTAACAAGTTATTTTTGGATAAATGCAGGACATTATGAACAACACGGCTCTATTTGAGTTGAATGTTTATAATTATAGTGAAATGTAATATTATTAATCTCTGCAGCAGTGCAGCAACTTCAGGCTTTGCTTGTAGGGACCAGGTCAGACATAGTTTATAATAAACTTCCAACAGGTCTTGCAGATTAGATTTAACAGGAAGTTTTGGAGCTCCGAATAGGAACTAAGGTGTGCAAAAGCACAGACCTGTAGGAGAAAATTCATCGATCCTGTTATGCAGTCTCAGGATCAGTGGACATTTCCACTCATGGATTTGTTTTACAACTATGGACAATCCGCAAGATTTGTGGATTATTTAGAGTAACTGTCCAACACCTAGAGTATGGACATTCACAAACGTTTGTGATGTCACTGCTTGACGTAGGTGGGAGAATGGTATGGCAGTGGCAGAATCATCCTATTGGTGCAAGCACAGCCATGCACCAATCACTGTTTTGCTTGGTTCAGCCTGTCATGCACCTATCCCTGTTCTTCCTGGAGCCCAGTGTAGCCCCTGGTAGAAGCCATAACTTCGGTATGTTCCTGAGCACTCAGAGATTCATTCAAACTACTTCCCCTGCACTGTCATGCAAGGCAGTAGGGGATTCCAGGATTTAATCAGGCCCTTACTGCTCAAGGCACTATGGAAACCCTTAGTATTACCTCTGCAGGTGTGCAGCAAACACCTCTTGATAGTATCAGGAGAATTACTCACATGCAGGACACGTCAGCTAAGGTTTCAATACAGACCCAAGTATTTTTCCCAAGTAGGAAGCAGAAGGGTACACCTCCAGTGTTCAGGAGGGAGGGTGTAGGGAAAGGGTTTCCCCCTAAGAAAAATATTTCCCTGCGGAATCGCTAAACCAGCGCAAATTATGGATGTTTGAGATGCATAGATGTAAGTATTTTTGGTGAATCAAGTGAAAAGTATTGAAAGCTAGCCGTGAATAGTTTGACTCTGGTAAATACAGCACAAAACCAGAGTTAAGGCTCAAATTCAATTTAGTAATGTCTTCTATTTAAATTAAAATTCATTTTTCTAGAATTTTAATTCTATGAGAGCTGAGATAAGAAAACACAAACACAAAATGAAATAAATGCAATGTGAATAAGTGAGATACGTACAGGACAAAATCAAATGTGCTACAAATAAAGTCTGAATATTGGAAAATGAATTAATATAGTGGAAGCCTAATTACATATCGTTATGAAGATCTGGTCTTAACATTTGCCTGGTATCTACAACTTTTGGGAAAACACTTTAATTGGTATCTGCATTAAAGAACAAAGATCAATTTTTAAAGTCGGATGCATCATTTATAAAGTCATTCCATAACAAAAGCCCCTCTTTTATCACTTTCCCACTTCACAAGTACACCCCAAAGCACCCATTGCATTCTGCCCACTTGAACTACATGTCAATCTCCAAGTTTATGAGGAAGAGGTTGGGCCGCGCTGGATTTTCGGTCATTTCCCCAACCTATGCAATTTTCCCTACTGAAATAAGATTAGCACCCTGTTATTTAGAATTCAGGAAAACCTGGCTATTCAGACAAGCCTACTATTAATTATTCACCCCCCTTAATATTCACTCTCTGATTAGTCTACAACTTAATCTTCGTTCCACTGGTATCCTCTTTTTGTTCCCTCCTTAGCACCATGAAACCGACTGGTGACCGTAAGCTTTACAAACTTCACTAACAGAACAAATATCTGTGCCATATGATATACAGCATCTTCAAGGCTAACACCACACACTCAATCACAAACATTGTTGTGATTGTGTTCACGTTTTTTACATGTGCAAATTCAGGGGACAAATAAAATGTGTGAATTGGTGATTCAGATGATGCATATGGTTGTAACAGATGATGTAATGCAAATGCACTTGAAACAACTTAATTAGGTGGGTTAGAAGAGTGATTAATAATGTAAAATAGTTATAACACGTTTTCTTTCAAGACTGCATTTTGATAGAATGGATGGGTTTTCGGATGTTCTGTTCATCTTCCTCCTGCTCATTCCCCCTCCCAATCAGAGACCTGCTGCGAGCTTTTCTCTCCTCACAGTTTCTGTGGCGCACACAGTGCTATGATGTAATAGCTGATTGTATTAGAAATCATGCATCGTGAAAAACTTTCTACCATGTGCTCAATGTATCAATTTGCAAGATTTCCACTGGAAGTTCTGATGTGGGCGTGCAAATGAATATAATTCTATGAGCTATTTTCTAAGAAGTGTTTCACATTATGTTTTACATCTCTGGCATGTAGTTGCTAAGGAAGCAAATGAAGATTTCCTTTTACCTTAAGAAATGGGTCAGTGCTAAAACCTTTAATTATTATGAAGTTGTTTTTGATTGGCCAATTAGACCTAACCATGATCATACCGTACTGAGGGGCATATTCTCAAGGACTTGTCGCCAATTTATTGGCACTTTAGCGCCGCAAAAGTGGCGATAGATTTTTCGCCCTATTCTCAAGCCCTGATTGGTCTTAGACACATACGTATGGCATCTAGTTTGGCTGCCATGAGGTCGAACCCCACCCGCAGCTGATCAGCCATCTTCTCCTGGCACCCTAACACACGGCGTTGGAAGGTCATGTGTTGGTCGTGGGGGTCCTGGGAGACAGCCGTGGTGGTGGGTGCTTCCTGCTGTGTGGTCTGTGCAGGGGGTGGGGTCTCCTCGATGCAGCTGTGCTGCCCTGCTCCTGGAGGTGGGGTGCCGAAGATGTCCATGAGCTGTTGGAGGGCGTCGGTGTCGATGTTGGGGAGGTCCTCTTCATCATCAGTGCTGAGTTGTTGGGTCTGCTCTGTAGGAGGTGTTGATTCTCCCTCTGCAATGTGAAGGGGAGATGCAGTTTAACATTGTGTTCACATGTATGTTCACGCATTGTACAAGTTTACTAACAGACTGCATGACAATGTACATTGTGACTGTTTGTGAGAAGATGCCTATTTGATGCGGGACAGTTGACATTTCTACACCATCAGGGATGTGAGGTTGTACTTGTACATTGTGATCTCACAGTTTCCTGCTATGCCAAATGCGAATGGCCATTTTCTACACACAAGCGGCAGCAGTTGTGTCCTCTGTTCTGTTGTGGCAGTGTTGCAGTTTGTTCCACATTGTTGTCAATGTTGTGGTGCTCTGATTCTTATGTGTGTGTGCTGCATTGTGGGTGTGTTGCCCCTTCAGCTCTGATTTGGCTGGCCCTTATCCCTTTCAGGCGGTGTGCCTTTCACTTCTGTGCTTATACAGTGCTGTGATATTGCAGACTTGGGTAAATTGGGCTCTTGGTCGGAGTTGTGACTCTTGGGCATGGTTTGTCCGCAGATGTGCTATACTTAATTGTGCATGTGTGCCATTGTGCCCATCTCCCCCCGTCCCTCCAGTCCCTGGTCGTTACTCACCCTGTTGCTGTTGGCTCAGGTCATGTTGTGCAGTGTCCGGTCCCCCAACTCCTGCCACCGTCTCCGCAATGATGACTCGGGTCACCATTACCTCCATCTCATCCAGCTCCTGGTGTGTCGCTGGACTCCCACCTCCAGTCTGTATTGCTGCTTTCAGGTTGGCTGCGAGTTTCAGCTTGGTTATGCGCTTCACATCAGTGCAGCGCTTCTTGCAGTCATCCACTTCCCTTCTCTTCACTCCGACTGCATTCACCTTGGCCAAGATGGACTGCCATATTGTATTTTTAGTTGCCAATGACACAGTGGAGGTGATGAACAGTTGGTGCTGGTGTTATATCAGCTCCGTAATGAGGATCTGGTTTTCCTGCGTACAGAAACACGGGTTCCTCTAATTCTTCTCCTTGCCCTTCCCTGTCCCCGAGGTCCCAGGCTGGTCCTCCGTGGGGCTTGTGGGGTTCTGGTTGTCCTCTGTACTTGCTCCGGCTACCTCCATGGTGCTTCGCGGTTGTTTGTGTTTTGTTAGTGGTTTTTCCCGCCTGACTTGTGGGACTTGCAGGCCTGGCGCTGCTTATCGCTGAATTTGTTATCGCAGTTGGGCCCATCGCCACTTTGTTCACGTTCGGGTTTAGATTTTTATCGCCGTCCCGGTAATTTTATCGTGGACATTTGACGCGTTATCGAAAAAACTATCGCATGTTACCGCAGTGTTGAGAATAAGACGTTAACACAGAGTTATTTTCCCGCGATAGACGGCGATGTGTAAAATTGCGTTAACCTATTTTGGCGATGATTATCGCACGTTCTTGAGAATATCCCCTGGAATCTGCAGTTTTTGCTATTTGTTATGCATAAAATGTGTATAAAACCCCCAAGTTTTGAAGCTTTGTAGGTGACTTCTCATTTTCCTCTAGAGACTCTATCTGATTTATTTGAGACTTTCTTTTTCCTTTAGAATGATGTCAGTGCTCTTTACGAGTTTGACTCTTAGGATCTAGAGAGATTTAATTGTCTGAATAGGGAATTTTGCTATTATTTTATGATATTGTGTTCTGTGTCTGGGCCTTCACAGCAGGTATGCATTTTTCTTTATGTTTAAATGAACAATTTTGTAATACATCTTCAAAACTTATATTAGACCTAGAACTCAGTTTTTAAGTGGCCCTAATTCATATTTGAATTTTACTTTGCTAAATTGTGAACTTGATGTTGGGGAGAGTGGTGTATCTTGCCCCTAGACCAATGAGAAATCACAGAGCTGAATTATGCTGAGGTAAAAATTGGGTGAATATGGAATGCAGTTCAGTAAACTATTGGAGTTCGGTTCTCTCAAGTGTATGATTTTTAGGCCTCGCCTACAGGCAGTTTTTAGCTGTCTGTTGGCAAATAACTTTTGGGATGATAGCAATATTTACAATAGGTCCACTGCTTAACATTTGTTGGCTTTCTTGTCAATCTTATTTACTTGCCTCTTATTCAGTGGTTTTACTCTTCTTAGAACTTCTAAAGATTCATTACCATACTTTAGGTTGGATGACTTGTATCCTTCCATAACTCCACATCAGACTGCTACTTTTTCTTTTTTTTTAATCTCTCCATGGAAATACATGTTTGTTTTCTCTCTCCTATATGCCACTTCTCCCTCAAATCTCTACCTAGTGCACTCCTTGATGATTGTCCCACCTGCCTTCTATTGCTTCCCCCACTTCCCTGTCCTGCTCTGCTTTTTTGTCTTTTTGCTCCTGTTGCGTGCTGCTCCACCATTGCTCTCCCCTCCCATCGCTTTTTAAAAATATTATTTTCATGTTTGGATAGCCAATTAGCTGCAATTTCCTGTTGGACCTCTTCTTACTTTAAGAAAAATGTGTTTTGGTGCACTTTTTTATATTTTTTTAATTTACTGCTCCAAGTTGGTTACCAACTAGAGGCCATATTATCAAGAACGGGCGATAACATATCGCCGCTTTAGCGGCAGGAAACTGCCGCTAAAGCGGCGATAAGGGGCTTGATAATATGCCCTATAGTATTTCAATAGAAGCCCAGGTTTGATGTCCTTCACACCAGAACCTGGGCTTCTATTGGTATTCTATAGGGCATATTATCAAGCCCCTTATCGCCGCCTTAGCGGCAGTTTCCTGCCGCTAAAGCGGCGATAATGCTTTAGCGATAATGTTATCGCCCGTTCTTGATAATATGACCCTAGGTATGGTAAATTAAAAGAAACACAAAATGGTTGCTGGACACATATACATTTATGTGTAGTTATGCATACATGCACATGCCTGGTGATGCTGGGGATGCCATTGAATCATGACGCTTTAAGCATGCGTGATGATGTATGTGTCTCTATGCAACATCACACTTCTTTTCTTACTTTCTGACTATAAGTTTATTTGCTGATACTGTAAACAGCATTTGCAAAAAGCATTGTTAAAGCCAATAGTTCGGCCTTAGCAAAACCAAAATGTGAGACCCATTAGCTCTGTCAATACTTGTTTGAAAATCACATTGAAATAGCCAGGGCATACGTTACATTTGATGGTATAATAGCTAACGTATGACAAAAATATGTATAATACATATACAAACATTTATTGTCAATATTTATGAAAAATAAAATTCCGGTTATAGATATTTGTTCTCTAGATGTCTGGACATAATTGATTTGTTGTCATAAAATTATATACACTAAGAAGAAAGTACATGCAAAAGGTCAAATGAAGACTTATCGACATAAAAAAGGTTAATATCTCTTCTACCATGGAAGCAGAAGCAGGGCCCTAAGCTTGTTTATGTACCATGCCCTCAACCAAAATATATCATTTTTTTGCGTTATAGAATGAAAGGCCTTTTTCAGTTTTCACCAGTTTGACTCAACCATAAAATTACTCATGATATGTTTTGCAGGGAATGTCTGGAGTTTTGCAATGATATTCTTTTGAAAGACTCAATACAGTGACCGATGAACTGTATAAATAAAATAAAATAGCAGTGTGACAAAGGTCAAATTTAGGTGCCACATGAGCTCCTTGAGCAGCGGAACTAGGTGTAACCTGTGGCTGGTGGCTATGGTCTATGTCTAGAGATGGCCAGACAAGACTAAAGGCATTGCCCTGCCAATGTTGCTGTGGTTAGAGTCATCATGTAATCAATCAGCAGTCTGGCAAGGAACAGTGTTTTGCATGCTGAGCTGCTGAACACTTTGGAATGCTTGAAAGCTGGCAGCGACTTAGATGTACAGGGTTGGAGCAGGTTGGACCTGCTGTTTTGCCTAAAGAGCAAGGCAGGGGGCAAGTAAAGGATGGCAGCATGAGCGACACATGAAGGTATTGACATGCTGCATTTGTTGCTCCCTGGTACTTGGCTATGGAAAAGCTGATAGGAGGTTGCGGCTCTGGTAATGTCGCCTGGACGTAGCCGGGAAGCTAAACAGGAGAGCCTGTTCCTGGGCTTTCGGTAAGATCAGGCACATTATGAACATGTGCAGGCCAAGGGTACATGATACAGGTAATTTTTTTAAATCCTTCCCTGTCATCGGTTCACGACCTATTAGGGTCTACATGAAACATAACTTCGGCCCCAAACGTTAATGGATTCCTAACCGCGCGATCATGCAAAGAACTCTTAGGGGCTGATTATGACTTTGGCGGTGCGGGAGCGGGGCGGCACACCACTGCCCTTCTCCCGCACTGCCAAAATCGACCGCCAGCCGCCCGCCAAATTAGGAGTTTTCTCCTGGTTCGGCGGGCTGTCCTTTGACGTTCCCACGGCAGTGCCTTTAAAAAAAAAACCACAATGGGAACGCCAAAGCAAGTTTCTGCATAGCATGGACTTTTTAGTCCATGCTATGCAGGAACTGGGCATGTATGCACACAGGGGGACACACCATGTGCCCCCCTGCATACATCCCAGCGTACAGGGGCAACAGGGGGCCCTGTAGGGCTCCCATTGTTTCCCCACGGCTGGTGGTGGGGAAACTCAGAATATGCTTTGCGGTGCGGCAGGGGCACCGCCAAGCATATTGCTGCCCCAGACCACCATGCCACCGCTAGGGAATGCGGTTCCCTGGCGGTTGCGATGGACCCAAAACGGTTCAACAGCCGTACTTGTAATATGGCGCAGCGGTCCTCAACCTCCAGCACAGGTTTGGCGGTATAATTAGGCCCTCATGTTTTAAACTCGTTATCAGGGCACATTGTTTTGTCCATCTGTAAGTACATTTGGCCTTACAGGTATTTGAAAATGTCTCTCATCATACATCAAAAGGACGGAGCAAAATGTGCATCTTCTGTGTCATACTTTTATCAAACTGGGTTGGGGGGGTGTCCCTGCTGCCCCACATGGCCCCGCATTTTTCTCAGAACAACTTCTGAGTAGTGATAACGACATTTCTCAAATCTCATTGTGAGCAGTGGAGCAAAAAATATCCAGGCCCGAGCTGGTTTTGCAAATACATTTCCAACAAAGCTCTCTATTGTTTCTACACATTTTTCAAAAAGTACTACTTATTTTAAACCAACCTACTTTGGGAATTCAAGTTTGATCAAGCCATATCTCCCTTCTAAAGTTTGGGGTAATTCAGATTAGTGGTACTTGCTTTGTGCTTTTGTGGGAACTTTGAATAGTAAAATCATCATTTTGGGCTCTGTATAACCTTTTGCTCTTCGTTACTTCCCATGAGTAGGTGTCCAAATATGTGTTTTAGGAAATATATTGCTATATTAAAAGGGAAGGAGTAGAGCTATTAGTGACAAAAGGATATGATTCTTCACGTAGAATATGAACTGTTAGGGACAAAGATGATGTTTTAGAATGTGGGGTTAATAACATCACACAGACCACAGACACACCCACTCACATACCCACACCCACACCCACACACACATACTCATTGCAAGGCATCTTTTATATCCTCTTGAAACCCCAGTGGAAGCAATAGGTTCTTTTTAAACTTCCATACGAGATGTCATCCTCAGATACATACATAGCTTCCTGGCACACATAATAATGAAGCATAAAGTAAATCCGAGCTTGTTATGAGCTAAGAGTCTTCTTAAACTGGATTTTGTTTTGTATGTGTAAATGCATCTTGGCTTTCCTTTTTGAATGCCTTTTTTCTTCAAACACAAAACAACATATAAGGTTAAAAAAGTGTTCAGACAATTTGTCTCTACAGAGAAATTTATCTTTTTACTCTATTCCCCACATTTTTTGTTCTAAATATCTGGTGCTTTGTCCCTTGAATTTGACTAGTGACTTAGGCCTGCTAAATAATCATTCAGTTATATGTGCATGGCTTAGCAGGACAACCGTTTTTATTTCCAAATTGCCATTTCACAGAGTGGAGATGTGGCGTAACATAAAGTGATTTTAGAATGCATGTTTCCTTGTAACCTGGGCTGCAGGACGTGTCCAATGCACATTTGCACCTTTAAACTTTTCATTTTCATAGGAAAGTGTGACCAAAACCAAATATACAGGGGCATATTATCTACAAACTGCGATAAATATCGAAAAAACGCGCTTAGCGCGTTTTACATTATCGCCCTCTATCGCTGAATTACATCGCCGTGTTAGCGGCGTATTAGCAACGCTTTGCTAACAGGCAAAGTACAATTCAGCGATAGACTGCGATAAACCTCATTAGTGTGTGAAATCCAGCGATGATTTCACAACGCTAATGAAAAGCTTGGTAATAGGGGAGTGTGTACTTAACCATGCAATCCACCTCCCATAGGCAATAATGGTAAGTCAGGTATTATTCAGGCGTTAGGATCATGCGTTAATGGGGGCTTAGCCAGCCTTTTCTCATCGCTACGTGGGTCCGGGGCAGCGTTGATAATACAGCGAAGTTGTGTTTGCGACGTTTTTCAATGAAGTAATTGTAAGGAACGCCTACTTTGCACCTCATTAGCAATGTATATCGCTAAGATGCGTAGCGTTAGAAAATCGGCTGCTAACATGCGCGATGCATGTTAGCGCCGCCTTGTTAATAGGGCGATAAGAATATCGCCGCTTTAGCGGCAAAAAATGCCGCTAAAGCGGCGATACTGCCCTTGATAATATGCCCCACAGTGTATTGCTAATCTGGGCAAAAAAGACAAGAAGTAAAGTTAGATTGTTATCATCAATACTCCTACTGCCTGAATTGATCTGAGTGCATTTTAGAAGCAAACTTATTTCAGTCTGGAATTACGCCTTTCACACCTTTAAGGAAGCTGGGACTTCTAGTTGCTATTCTAAAGTACTAGCCACATGAGACCTAAGAAAGGAGAGGTGAACTCCCAGGTATCGGCTCAGTAGCGCATTTGGATTTTTTTCAACCTCTTCAACACCTTTTTTTTATTGAGAACTGGGGTCCGCCAGCATCACCAAAATGAAGTATTGCAGTGGACCTGAGCAAATGGTGGCTCAGAGTGTGAGATTTCCTTTGAAGCGATGTAGAATGAACTGGCCAGGTGAAATAAGTCCTCCTTGGTAGTTCGGGCTGGACTGTTCCCATGAGGCACAGGGTCAGACTGATTTGCATATGGCCATGTCTGAACTGGGGTGGTGGAGTGAGCTAAAGAATGATGATGGATTAAACCCAGATCAGTTGACTGGGGGTGAGTGTTTGATTTGCTCTACCGCTCCATCCATCATCCCCTTTGGTATCGCTTTGTTCGCCCTAAGTTGGCAGGGTATGCCCAGATGTGGGTCCCTTGCTCACTTTGCCACTGGATTCAAGATAGCCTGGCTGATGAGGCTTATGAACCCGAAACCGGTCCCAGGATGCTTGTTTCCGGTCCAAGGAAGACATGGCTTGGTAGTTCGGGCTGGACTGTTCCCATGAGGCACAGGGTCAGACTGATTTGCATATGGCCATGTCTGAACTGGGGTGGTGGAGTGAGCTAAAGAATGATGATGGATTAAACCCAGATCAGTTGACTGGGGATGAGTGTTTGATTTGCTCTCACGCTCCATCCATCATCCCCTTTGGTATCGCTTTGTTCGCCCTAAGTTGGCAGGGTATGCCCAAACGTGGGTCCCTTGCTCACTTTGCCACTGGATTCAAGATAGCCTGGCTGATGAGGGTTATGAACCCGAAACCGGTCCCAGGATGCTTGTTTCCGGTCCAGGGAAGACATGGCTTGGTAGTTCGGGCTGGACTGTTCCCATGAGGCACAGGGTCAGACTGATTTGCATATGGCCATGTCTGAACTGGGGTGGTGGAGTGAGCTAAAGAATGATGATGGATTAAACCCAGATCAGTTGACTGGGGGTGAGTGTTTGATTTTCTCTAACGCTCCATCCATCATCCCCTATGGTATCGCTTTGTTCGCCCTAAGTTGGCAGGGTATGCCCAGACGTGGGTCCCTTGCTCACTTTGCCACTGGATTCAAGATAGCCTGGCTGATGAGGGTTATGAACCCGAAACCGGTCCCAGGATGCTTGTTTCCGGTCCAGGGAAGACATGGCTTGGTAGTTCGGGCTGGACTGTTCCCAAGAGGCACAGGGTCAGACTGATTTGCATATGGCCATGTCTGAACTGGGGTGGTGGAGTGAGCTAAAGAATGATGATGGATTAAACCCAGATCAGTTGACTGGGGGTGAGTGTTTGATTTGCTCTAACGCTCCATCCATCATCCCCTTTGGTTTTGCTTTGTTCGCCCTAAGTTGGCAGGGTATGCCCAGACGTGGGTCCCTTGCTCACTTTGCCACTGGATTCAAGCTAGCCTGGCTGATGCTTGTTTCCGGTCAAGGGAAGACATGGCTTGGTAGTTCGGGCTGGACTGTTCCCATGAGGCACAGGGTCAGACTGATTTGCATATGGCCATGTCTGAACTGGGGTGGTGGAGTGAGCTAAAGAATGATGATGGATTAAACCCAGATCAGTTGACTGGGGGTGAGTGTTTGATTTTCTCTAACGCTCCATCCATCATCCCCTTTGGTATCGCCAGGTGAAATAAGTGCCAGGATAGAGCTCTACATTGAGGGCCCAGGCGTTCCACCAACTCCGGTCTAACTTATCAAGGGGCATATTATCAAGAACGGCGTTAAAATTATCGCCGGTTTAGCGGCAGAAAACTGCTGCTAAAGCAGCGATAATGGGCTTGATAATATGCCCTGGAGAATTCCAATAGAAGCCCATGTTCACATCAGAACATGGACTTCTATTGGAATTCTCAAGGGCATATTATCAAGCCCATTATCGCCGCTTTAGCAGCAGTTTTCTGCCGCTAAACCGGCGATAATTTTTAACGCCGTTCTTGATAATATGCCCCATAGTACTTAGGAAAGGAAATGCGTCATCACACTGCTTAATAATAGGACGTGAGAAGCGTTAGAATTTTATTAAGAATGGCTAGGGCCTCTTCACCATTAGCTGACTGGTCTACTCTTAAAAATACCCTTCTTGACCCACTTTAAGAAGGGAATATCCTGGAAACTAAAGAGGAGAAGAGATTTTTCTTTGGTTTGCTATACTGTAGAAATCCTGAAGATTTTCTGCCTGTCTGCCTGATAAGCTGTGAAAAGTGTTTCCTGTTCTGTGTTTAAACTTCTGCTCCGGCATGTTCACTATGACTGATTACGCCAGCCTTCTGCTAAATTATATGGATAAAGGATAAATTCGTGCTTGTTCATCTGAAATGATCTCTCTTGAGGCTAGGGTTTGATGAAAGTCCTAGGACAGAGGAAGAAGCTGCCTGCTTGGAAGTATGCCACTAGATGAACACAAATGGACATTTCTCCTCTTACCCCTGTGGAACTTTAGTCTGTGGCTGGAGATAGAGATTATGGCCCAGCAGGTAAACCCCAGTGGTCGTGAGGCTGAATGAGTGTGGTGTGTAGATAAAGAAAAATAGGTAAGCCTAAACTGCACTTTCAAAAAGAAGTGGTACCCAGTTATGTTGTTGTTGATGACCTAGACTGTTGTGTCCAAGCATGGCGTTGAGCAGTTCTATGCACCAGATAGATGAAGTACATTGAGGACATGCAGGGAAGGGTGTCAATGGTTATATGGAAGCTACCTCCAGCCATACAAATGCCACTGTCACTACAACCTGCACTGTACACACATCATGGAGGTTCAGTTGAGGAGGTTTAGATTGTCTGCTGAAACTTCCCTGTGGAAAATCATAGGTAGCTGCAAACAATCTCACCAGATGTGGGAACATTGAATACATGCCTCTTTAAATAAGAGGTCTGGGTGAAAGTCAGTAATGATGTTAACTCAGATGGTTATTTAATTGAATAGTGTGGGAAAACAGTATTTGCAGGCCCCAAAGGTCATTAAACCCGTAATTTTCAAGTGACAGCTTGAATCGAAATATTCATTGCTCAGGGCCATCCACATATGTTTGAGGATTATATCGGTTGTGTGAATTGAGCAGTTGTCATTCCTGACAAAGTTTCAAAGTTTCTTGATAGAGCAAAATAGAAAACATATTTCTTCGTCATACATCGCATATAAATAGCAATATTCATTATAAAAGACTGGATACATATAACTTAACAAACACAAGGAGATGATGGATGGAGCGCTGAAACTTTTCAGACACTCACCCCCAGTCACAGATCTGGGTTGAATCCATCATCATTCTTTAGCTCACTTCGCCACCTCAGTTTAGACCCAGCTATATGCAAATCAGTCTTGACCCTGTGCTTCATGGGAACAGTCCAGCCCGAACTGCCAAGCCAGGTCTTCCCTGAACCGGAAACAAGCTTGTTCTGCATTCTGTCCATCAATTATTGTTTTTACATATAACTTAATACATAGTCATAAATAACAAATAGTTCATTAAAATTGAAAGAAGGTTGCATTTTTTGAAACATTAAATCAGTATTTTAAAACCAATGCAAAAATTAACAACATCATTAAAAAGAGTAATAGAAGAGGGTTATTAGAGTCTCGATAATTTGTTCCCTCTGATGGCCCAGGCTGCATGTAAAAATTTGGAACCTGCAACTATTACCACTTGGGTCGATTCAGTTTTACAAATCCTGAGTGCATTAACCCTATTCAGGATTGTGAGACTTTTACACAAAGGAATAATCCACCTTCTTGTTGGCACTGCATATTTAGGACAAAAAAATGGAGATGCTCCTTCCTCCATAGTAATGCAGAATTTGCAGTTCTTAGTACCAATGATATTAGAAACTCAACTCTTGGTGAAAACAGCAGTAGGAAGAATACCATACCTAAACTGGAGGAAAAGACTACGAGCTCGAGTAGGTCTAATGAAGTCCAAGAACTCTTCAGCTTTTGGTACATTGTTATACATTAAAAAACAATTTGTCATTGTGCCTGTCCAGTTCTGATCGTAAATTGGCCATTTCCCAATATTTTCGCTCAACCAATGCAGCACATTTATGGGGCTAGACCCTGGATCTTCCAAGAACCCTACCAGTCCTAACTTTATCCATGCCTCTCTAAGATTCTTTAGCCACTGGATCTTACAATTAGCTTTCTTACACGACATAACATCACTAAGGCTGGACCTATAGCGGTAAAGTTCTTTTGTAGTCCATACACAAACCCAGTATTGAAGCGGTCTTAGGCCTGCAAGTTCAGCAACTGGGTAAATTCCCAAATCCAGTATTAGGGGCAACAGTGGATTCCCCCTCCCCATCCCCATATAGCTCTATAAAACCTGTACTCCTTAATACTCAAAGTACTCAGGTCACAGAAGCCCCAAAATTCTGGCCCATACATGGCTGCTCCCTTTTCCCGCATTTTGTAAACATCAACCGCTGGGTTTACCGGGGACCACTGAGCCTTTTTTGCCATTCTAATGATGGCCCCTGCTCAGTGGCTTACAATTTGGGAGCTCTTGGCTATCTGGGGAGACCAGGATCCAGAATCTGCCAATCTGACACCCAAATAATCAATCTTAGATACTCTTTCCAGTATCTCATTATTCAAGGAAACCCCACTTTGGAGCCTCTTCTGTTTGGTGTATACCATCAGCTTGGTCTTAGTGGCATGAACTTCCAGGCCAAAGTCCTTACAAAAAAAGGCAGAAACTATTCAACAGATTTTGTAAACCCATCCTGGTCTTAGCCAGCAGAAGTGTATCATTGGCATAGAATAGGCCAGGTATTTTATGGCTAGCTAGTAAAGGAGAATCATTGATGCAGTCATTTAGATATCCTATACAGTTGTTGATATAAAGGGAAAAAAAAGTGTAGGCGCCAGAACGCATCCGTGTCGAACCCTCTTGTTGACTATTACCGGGTCAGTTAATTCTACCTGACTACCATAGCGAATCCTGGCATAATTCCCCTCATGCAATTGTACAAAGATATCAAGTAGGTCTTCTGGGACCCCATCTCACCTAAAGTAGTCCACAGTTTCCCTCTTGGAACATGACTGAAGGCCACACAGAGATCCACAAATGCCAGAAATAAAGCTCCACCTCCTAAATCAACTATTTTGCATTTGATTTGCAAAAATCTTGAAACCTGGTCAATAGAACTGGCTACGGATCTGAATCCTGCTTGAACATTAGAGATTGCACCACTCTCTTCGATCCACTCCTTTAGCTTGTCCAGGAGTTGCTTACAGAGGACCTTCTGGAGATTGTCCTTTAGGCTGATCGGGCAAAAATTTGATGGATCACTGGGACTACCCTTTTTGTAAATGGTCATTATCTCAGCCCCCTTCCATGTTGGTGAAATTAGGGTGCCAGCAGCAATGGCGTTGGTGATGGTATTAATGTATGTCACTCATATACTGGTATTAGATTTGTATAGATCGCCTGGAATTTTGTCGAAACCAGGTGCCTTCCCCTGCTTGAGCGCATTCACTGCTCCTAACGTTTCGCTCAATGAAAACTCCCTTTGCTCACAGACCTCTTTCTCAGTGCTCTCTTGGAGTAGTATCTGAGTCAGGGGAACAGGAATAAAGATAACTAAAATGGGCGGTCCATTCGGACAAATGTATTGAGGACCCACCGGGGAAGAGAGAATTCCTATTACCGCTACTAACAATCCACCGGAAGGCTCTCTGGTCATTTGATCTTGTGGCTTCGAGTAGGTCGGACCACGTTTGGTCCTCACAATCTCTCTCCAACTGCTTTAATTCCGTCCTATAAGCAGCTCTTTTTACCCTGATCTCTCTAATAACCCCCAACTTAATTGCTACTAATAAATTAAGCTTTGCCTTCCTACAGCTATTGTTAAACCACCCCTTGTTAGAGGTCTGCTGGCTCGAGTTGGAGACTATGTGCACAAAAATGTCCCTCAGTGTGTTATAAAGGACTAATTGCTCCTCGATAATCTTCTTGGGGTCATCCCAGTGTGTCAGCATAGCTTCCATATAGGCAAAAAGGGACTGGTGTAGACAAAATAATGCCACTGACGAGCAATTTACTGCCTCCCATTTGATGTTCCTACCATTATTGGTCAATTTAAGTTGATTTTCGTATTCCACTGGATTTGGTGGTGGAGTAACTGTTAACAATTTACTATTGGAGAGCACTAGTGGGTTGTGATCACTTTCAACATGTTCAACCACCTTTACATCAGATTTGAACTCCCATAATCTAATGTCCAATAGGACGTAGTCAATTTGGCTTATATAGGATCCACGCCGAAATGTTGGGGCCAGATGAACATCAGAGAGTGATCGGCCATTACATGCACGAAGTCCGTCGGCCAAAGTGATATCGACTACCTGTAGAGCTGCTCTGGTAAGGGAATGCCTGGGTGGGGCAGTCGGTTCCGGAATATTCCAGATTTGATCCTCATCAGATGATATTTCGTGGGCTACCAGATTAGGCTCATAAATTAAATTGAAGTCTCCCGTAATAAGTGTGCAATGCGATTCTTTGTAGCGAGTAAGGAAGTTGCTCAATACATGCAGTGTGTCTGATTCTCAATTTTTTATACAAATTTATTAACAGGATAGGGGTCCCTCTATTTGAAGAAAGAACTAGCCCTTGTATATTTCTGGATCCTAAGCTGACATTGGACATTGTACAGTGGAGAGCCACACTTATCCTAACAAACAGACTGCCGGAAGGACGGCCCATCGCAGAACCACTAGCTGGCATTCAAAAGCTCTTAAAACCATTTCTGTATATTGGATCTCGTGCCAAAGTTTATTGAATTAAACAAATTTGCTACTGGTCTACGAATTGACCCCAAGATGGATTATTTAGTTTGGGCCTGATCCCCGCAATGTTCCAGCTCAAGATATCTACCTTAAATTCAGTTGATATTGTGGAAGGGGCTGCTGGAGGATCCATGGGACAATGGAGTGCATCCCTAGGCGGTGACATCACAGGGGATGGTATTTGTGAAACCCTGGGATGGAATTCAGCTCACCTTCTGGTGTTCAATCCTCCATTTTAGTCAATTCGTGCACCTCCTGCAAGCCCCAACCCAACGTTTCAGCATTAAACCATGGAACATGCATAGTGAGTCCACCACCCCCTGAAGTTCACCAACTAGATTTTGTTCTGCATGTGATGGGATCAATGGGCACTGTAGCTTAAAATAGTGCTTTGTGTGTAGGTGGCCAGTAAAAGGAACATAGGGGAAAATAGTGGAGGGATCATAAGGAACAACCAACGCTGCCTCTAGTGGACCATCACCTAGAGCTGGTCTTATGTGTACAAGTACTAATGGACTCTGCTGGAGATCTTTTTGGAATTAGGGGGGACACTAGGATTTAAGGACCCACCCCCAGAGTCTATCGTTCTCCGACAGAGAGGAGCACCCTTCTTTTTGCGCAATTGGGCACCTATCTGTGGCTGCTCCATGGCCTAATATGGGAGAGTGCTGGCTATTTCCTTGTGGTGGTACTGGCAACAAACCTATATGCATGGGAGGGTAGAAAATGTTCAGCGGGTGTAGAACCAAGCCATGTAGTATATTACCTCTAGTTCTGTAATTCAAGAACAATTTGTGGACAATATGTGTGGAATTAAAATGATTATACAATCGCCCGGGGATTGTTTGGGCAATTGACCTACCCACCCCACTCTCTGCACCATCAGGATAGTAGGAGCCATTTGGTGAGGAAAATTTACATGCCAGTAACCAGTGGAGAACCTTGTTTTTCAATTGCGAGAAGGACTTTGAGTTATTTGAAGTTAAATTTGGTACATTGGCTATTACCGTCACTAGTGGACAGGACTCAGGAAGGAGATCTATTTTGGGAGAGTCACCACTAGTTCCCAAACCCTTTGCCATTTCTCCCGCTTCACTCCTGCTGCACATTTTGCCCCGGACCCAATACCATCTCGGTCCCTACCCACCATTATCCCCTGCGGTCGAATAAGCCGGTCCTTCTGCGGTACACTCCCAGAAAACATGTAAGAAATGGCATTGTCTCTGGTAGCATTCGAATATCCCAAAGTCTCAACTCCCATGCTTTTAGTACGTTGACCAATGTCAATGCCACTTTGAAGGGACACAGGTTGGGGGGAAACCTTGGTCGCTGGGTTGGGCATCACTGAAAACTTATGGTTTCCCTGGGCAGCCTCTATCACTGTCAATCATTTATTTATAGGCCTCAGTCTCCTCTCTAATTCCTCTGTAACTTTCAAAAGAAAGTTCCCCAACAGAGCCTCGATATTAACCTCAGGGGGCTCATGGATGTCAGTGGTTACCATCCGAGGGCATTTAGCCTTCACACTGATATCAGCTCCTTTCCATTTCCCTCTGCAATACTTGCTGACAGATGGAGCCATTTCAACAACGGGCTCCAGAGGAGCAAGGGGCTCCGTTATTTGCAGGGTCTGTGGTGGATTACTAATTTTGGAGGTTTGACTAGATGATTCCCTTTGTGGATCTGTGGAGGTGCTAGGCCTGGCCCTGGAGGGCTCATGTATAGAGGGGAGCAATGATAGTTGTCTCTAAACTGCTTCAATGTGTTTGTTTAAAGCTCCCACTGCTCACTGCAGAAACCCATCTAATATGTTATTTGTAGATGGCCCAGCTAAAGCTTTTTGCTTCCCCATTTTCAGTTATCAGGCCGAGGACAATTATGATCCATTGCTTTTGGGCTACTTTCCAGCCAACTCCCTATTGTAGCACTGTTTACTTTGTAGAGACCCCTCTCAAAAACACAAACAAAACATGGCCACACATGCGCTATTTGGATTAGGTACAGATCTGTCTTTGTTCAAAGCATATCTCTTTGGCAATGTAGATATCAGCGGGGTGGCCTTGCCCAGCCTGGAAGAGCTGCCGGTAAGTGGATTCAGATGCTGCTAGGCCAGCCTCCTGGCCCTGTTGACTCTGGGACGCGTATTATCTTCGCTGGTCACAGATCTCTCCCGCGCTGCTGGACCTTTCTTGGTGCTTTATAGTGCTGCTGGCAAGTGGTGCTGGCTGCTAGGGACCACCTCTTGGCCCCGTTGACTCTGGGACCTTGGCTGGTCACAGATGTCTCCCCAATGATTCATTATACATCACTTGAGTGATAACCTCAGAGAATAAATTAGACAAGTCATGGTCAGGAAGGCTAGCCTTAACAATATTGTTATATATTCTAAATATCGACAAACAGTATATTGTAAATACTGCTTATGTAGGCTAATCTATGAAATAGCTTGGACTTCTTTATACAAACCAGAGTATTGCAGGAGTAGATACATCCAGACATACCCCAAAGCTATGCATTCCCTTACAGCTTCTAATCACTAAGGATTGCTGCTTTGCTACTTATTAATCTAGAGGTCTTGTAGTGCACTATGTGTAAACCCTGGTTTACTTCAGAGGGCTGACATATATAACCTAAAAAAACTACTTAGTGATGAAGAGGAACGGTTAGAGTCCATTTGGATAGGGTGAGGACTGAATCCGATATTTTTTACTCAAGATCCCTTTTTGGATGGAGTTCAGTTGAACACAAGTCTGTATAACTGAATTTGCAGAAGTTTCTTTAACTACTTGTATTGGGTTCACATATCAAGGTAGGTTTGAGAGCACTCCAAAAGGTAAGGCCTTGTACACGCAAGGATTTGCCTCCCTGTTTCAGCTTCTAGAAGGATCATTGGTTAATCAGGTAGGAGGACACTGAATAGGGGTTGCTAATTGGTGTATAATGAGGAGCCAGTTCCTGCAGTTCGTGGGCGGTTGCCCAAGCTTGCTTTATTAAAGCTATATAGAACCTCAATCCTGGGGTCTACTGGCAGCCAATAGAGCACTTTAAGATTAGGTTTGATGGTTACACTTATGAAAGAGGAAACACAACATTCTGGCTGACTAATTCCTAAATCTTTGAAGCCCGGCAATGAGTTTCTAGGGGAGACCAGTGTAAACTATATTAAAGTAGTCGATACATGCGATGATGAGGGAATAGTGAGATGGTTTATCAGAGTATAAAGAATTGAATATTGGCACCCTTGATCACTGCATTGTCTAGGGAGTTAATCTAAGATTGAAGTTGATAAACACCTGAGGGTATATTCTTTAGTTGCAGGGGTTTTGAGACCAGTAGGAGCAATCAAAATGTAACAAGACAATCTCAGGTTCTCCCATTACCAGAATCTCAGCCTTGACTCTATCCATGCTGAGGATACTTTCTTTCACCCAGTCAAGCATGTAATGCAAGCATGAGGTGGTGCTGAAGTTACTTGATCTATCATCCAATAAAATGTGGATTTGTGAGTCAGCTGCCTTCTTTTGAAAATACACATTTTGGAGTTATTGACTCAAGAAGTTGAGCAAGAGGTTGTGCATAAATAGTGCATAAATGCAACGCTACATAGAAGAGAGATTGGCTGCGTGAATTACTCGACAGACTCTACCTGTTGTTTTGGCTGAGGCGGGTGAGAAATAAATTTGCCCATATAAGAGTGAGTCGAGATTTGCCAGTTCATGTCGAATCCTCACTATTTTGTGGGCAAATGTGTCATAGGGAGAAGGAAGTTCACGCAGAATAAGAGCTATTTTCCTTTCCTTAGTCATAGAGTGAGTTAGATCTTTTTTAATGTTCACTAAGCTGGATTTAATACCCCTAGACGACCTGAATCATGACTGATAATTTTAAAGATATCAGATACATTACATACACTCTTGAAGCTATCTTGTCGCATCTCTAGCCCTGATTTTGTCAGCTAAGAAAAGGTCCACCAATATATTTGGGTCTGCTGGTGTTTCAGGGGACTTGGAAGGAATCCTGAGAAGAGAGAGGAATCAATCAGGTTTGTTATGTTGCTTGTGAGGCAAGAAATACTTTGAAGCGTGCAACTGAGCAGGGTCCAGGGACACTTATCTTGAAGGCTAGGCTTAGCACCTAACTGGTCTCCAAGGGTATGAATTAGGTGAAAACATATTGTAATCGAGGTGGTAAGATGAGTGGATAGGTGAAGATGAATTGAAGCTGAGGATTCAAAGAACTTCAGTAGGTCTTTACAATAATATCTAGATACGCTTAGATTGCTTTTCAGGGCCTCTAGATTTAGCAATTCCTGATAGATAATGAAGATTTCTTTCACTGGATTGGATGCGTTGATGACAACCTTGCCAAAGTAGCCTTTATGACTCTATTATTATCTTTATAGTACCTTCTTCTATGTCCTTTGAGCTACATTTTGTCCTCTTCCAGCTGTGACTTGTGCCACTTTTATTGCAGTTGGCGTGCTCTCTGCTGAACCATGTATTGATTGATTTGACATCATTCTATGTATTCTAGCTACACCTGGTGCTACTTTTTCTAGGGTAGACAATATATTGTGGTAGAGTTTGTCAGGCATGGTTTTGTCTTCTTAGAGTCAGGCTGGCTGATTTTGGCAGTACTGTAGGTAGGCATGCATCATGAGGGCAATATGACAATAATGTACATCTGTGCTATGACTGTATATGGCCAAAAGCAGTGGCAAAGAACAAGTAGAAATTGTGAATATGCACTTGACATAATTGCAACACACTGTTCATTTATTGTATTTATTTTCTTAATGTGGGGTTTTATTTTGCGTAAATCAGGCTTCAAAGTGCACCAGAATGATGATCCATAAGAGTACCAAATACAATAGATATTGCTCTAACATATTAATGTATTTCAAAATAGGCACAGAAAACGTAAGACCCTTAGATACATCAGGCCCTGTGTTGGTTTAGGAACAGCTAGAATGCAACATTACAAAGAAAAGCAAATCTATGAGGTTTTACCGTAGGACAGCGCCGCAGGCATCCCTGCAGCGCTGCCCTACGGTAAAAGAAAAGGGCAGGAATGCGTCCTTTTTCCCTTGTGCCGGCGCACAATGGGCTGCCGTGCGAAGGGAAATCTTCCTGCACAAAAACAATCACAAATGGCTTTTTCTATGTGTGCTGCAAAATGCAGGAAAACGAGGAGAAATAAAGATATTTCTCCTCATTGAGCCTCCCTATGTTTTTGGCGCTGCCTCAGATTTACGATTTCTCATAAATCTGGGGCAGTGTCAAAATGCCATGGCTGTTGCTGAGAACGCCCCCAGCAACACCCATTGCACGCCCCTTTAAAGCAGAAAACTGCGTTAAAGGGGACAATATTTACGAGGCAGCATTAAGCCAAAAAAAGTGGCTTAGTGCTGCCTCGTAAATATGGAGCAGGCTCCTGCGCCACGGAACGTCACAAAAAGTGACATTCCGACGGTGCAAGGGGGCCTCATAAATTAGGCCCTCTGTATCCAGAATTAGGGAGTAGAAGGTCATTAACCAGCAAATGATGCATTACAAATCAAAATCATAGTATCACTATCAGTGAAAGTACATTTAAGTCATGAATATCAGAAAGATGGGTGGCATGGGGAATAGCAACCATTACTGTGTGTGCCATTTGATGGGGTTAGAGTGAATGCTTTAAGACTAACGAGACAGCAGATCAGGAGATGAATCAGTTTTTCCTTAAAGTTCAGCTGCAATACAATCAAAAGTAGTTCAGAAAGAAGTGAGTTTCAAATTGTGGGAGAGCACCCTGAGATACATGAAGTGAGGATATAATTAAACTGACAATTTCATTTCAATGTTCTGGTTTGTTAGTTTTTGATTGCTTTAAGTAGTATGAACTGATGTTGAACATCTTTGCCCATGTTTTGCACATGGTGATTGAAGTGTAGTCTAGCATAAAGGAATAAGCCCAGGTATTTGAAGTTATTTATAATATTTATAATAGTCTGATCAGAACTGATTGTTATGAAAGTGGTGAACCAGGCTTGAATGGGAAGGACTAAGGTAATGTTTTGTCATCCAGGTTTGTATTTTCCTCATGGCCAATAACAGTTTGAAAAAATCACATTCTGAACAATTTTCAAGTAAATCTGGACACCACCAAGCTCCTCAAAAGGGTCAATATAATATTCCTTGTAGAACAGGGACAGGATTTTAGATAGAATTCATAAATGCTAACTTTTAGAGACTGGTTTGCGAGCTATGAGATGGGTCTTGGTTTATAATACATCACAAGGGCATGTTGACATTAATTTTTACCAAGCATGTCCGAAATGAAGAAGCCTCAGCAGTCTGCCAATTTTTTGCAATAAGCAATCATGTGATTAGTTTACTAAACAATTTCCCAGTAAAGTGCCGTACCATTTCACACGCACTCAAGAGGCCACTGCAATCAAGCATCAAACACACATATCAGAATAATTACCTGAAACTGTATTAAATCACTATGGGGTATAACTAAAGTAATACATTGAATAATATTGGATCCACCTGAGATTGGTGCATATTGAATATTGCATTTGTTTATAAATTTAGTGAGAGTGTCTAGTGTAAAATCATCAGAGTATCTAGATGGTGAGGGGTGGAGGACAAAAGTAAAATACGATTGATTTTATGGTTCATACTTTCACTAGTAAGAAGTTTGCTAGCTTTTTGCATTTAGAGTTGGGATCACCAATTGGAGAAGTGGGAGGACGGTCAGCAAATCTTTGCACAATCCAAAGTAGTTGTTTGAGTCCATTCTTAGTTGATTCCTGCAGTCCTCTAAAAAAGGAACTTTGGAATCAAAGGCTTCAAATATATGCTTTTATGGGTTCTTTTAACAACCCTGATGTTCAGTAGCAAAAAAATATAGGAGCTCTGCCACTATTTTTATTGTAATGATCTCACCGTTAATATTTCTTCATTAAATTCAGATATGAACCATTGTGAAGATTTCTCTAGTTTACTCTTATTTTGCTTTAGAGAGGCTAGGTTGCTAACTAGATACGAAATAATTGAGTTGTATCAAGCAGGGACGGTATTAACAGTAGTGGGTGCATTAGGACAGGGGTGCAGGAGGTCGGTTCCCATCCTTCTACATTTTGGTCAACATTTTCAATATATCATAGCTCGATAGATTAATGCTTAGGTTGACCTACAACTGATTCTTTGTTGATGCACCAGGAAAAGAGGGCGGAAATGGCCCAAAGTGGGATCATTTGTCTGCACTTGTCTTTTTTAAGATGAAGATGCTAAGTATGTACCATTTGATGTGAATAGTTTTACAGTGTTGTCTGAGGTCATTGTCTCTTAAGGAGCTGGACTGCATTAGCAGATTGACTGTGAGACAGCATTGTCAGAAGAATTGCCCCAGTATTTTATTCCAAGGTGGTGTTAAATAATGTTAAGCCTGATAGAGAATTAGGGGTGGGATTAAGGTTTATCAACAGACATTGGAAAGCAACTGTAATCCTTTTTCCTAGCCACCACTCCACATATCAATATCACTCTATTTAGAGGACTAATTGAGTTCTAATGAGAGAAGGGGGGATTCATAAATAATTGAGATTGTTAACTGAACCACCTATCTGTGAGAAACATACAGCCTAGATTGAGAGAAGCATTCATGTTGGTCAATTCAATAAAGTGTACCACAATAACCTGCAATTATGGAGGAGAATGTAATTAGGAGGATTTCTCCATAGAGATTGGTGTGATAATTGGATGCAATTTGACTTGTATTTTTGGAATGAGCAATCACTCTGTGATGCTGGGAGTGAGGATAACTTCATATAAGCATGGTAGGAATCAGACATGACTAGCAAACAGCTTGAAGCTGTAGTGTGTGAGAATTTGGAGATCCTGATGGCCTGCATTGTTGAACTAGCGAATTCCAGGTTGGGGAAGTAGATAGCTATGTGCATGGGTAAATAAGAAGCGATGCTTGACTTAATCTCAGCCATTGATAATTTCTTAGAGCGGCAGTTCAATCAGTTGTTTTTTTACCCACTATGACACAGTCCAGTAAAAATCAATGGCTTGCGGACTATGTGTTTTTTTTTGTGGCAGGGTGGGGAAGGGAGGAGACGCTTGTGGGGAGCATGCCTAATAAAAAAATACATAAATGACGATCACGGCAGGGAAGCACAAGCATCAAGAGTGTGTTGTATTTTCCCCATGGTGAAATTTCCACAAATCCTAATCAGCCTAGGTCCTGCTCCAATAGAACTCGTCCAGCCTATACTGCCGAGCCAGGTCCTCTCTGAGCAAATTTCACTCCAGTTGGGGCTCTTGAGGATGCCTGGGAGTCATTTTAATTACCCCAGAGTAATCAGAGTAATTTTGGCAATTCTGTATTACTCTTTGATGTGGAAATACTTATGATGACGCATATATGCCTGCTTGCGTAATTAAGAGTAATTTGGAGGAAGAAATCCTTCTGCAGAAGCACATTTAGCATGCACAAGTGGCTGCTCATGTTGCTGTTCATGTTCTGTTATATTTAGCATGTTTTCTTAGCGCAAGATGCATCCTCGCATCCATTTTGGAAGGGAGGGTTCATTTTGTGCTAAGAAACTAGCGCTACATGCCGGGAGTAAGTTGGGGGAAAATCCTATCACAGGTGCACATTTTGCGAGCTCAAGAGGCTGCTCGCACTGCTATTCATGTTCTGTTGCATTTAGAGCTATTTTGTAGCGCAAAATGCATTTTTATGTCCATTTTGGACACAAGGGGGTATATTTGCACTAATAAAATATTGCTAAATGAAGTATTATTCTTCTTGTATAACCAGACCTTTTTTTCCTCTGTGAAAGGAGAGTGTGGTCTACTGACTCATCGTGCATACAGTTCCACATTTATGTCAACCCGAGACAGTTCTGCTGACTTCTGTGTGCATGTCAGATGTGTGTATGTGCAGTGAATGTGCAACACATTTATGGTAGTGGGACTCTGTGTGTGGTGAGATTCTGATTACTAGGACCAATGAGTTCCATTTTGGATACTGGCACAAGATGGAGGATGTAGATGGCTTCTCCAGACAGTGGAAGTGTAATGTATGAATTGCTATGATGGGAGAAAGGAGAGAATGGGCACATGGTTACCCTTAGAAATTCAATGAGGCAGTGTCATTTTAAGGATTTTGGGGGCCCTTGGTAAGACATATTTGGAGGCCCCTGTAGGGAACACATTTTCATTATATTGCCTATTTCCTGCTAATTCAAGCCCTTATGATGCCAAACAATATTAGATTGTATATTAAACCTCAACAGGGGCACACAAAAGCAGTTGAAATATGTTTTTCTCAGGACCTCAAATAACACAGGGTATAGAGACAAAGTCAGAGACAGAGGTAGGCAGAGAAAGAGAGGGCTTACATAGACAAATAGAATAGACAAAGGTCAAATAGTGAGAAAATTCACTTTCACAGGTGGGCTACTGGAAGGTGGGGGCCCTGGCATTTGCCCACTATGCCCATGCCTTAAAATGTCTCTACAATGAGGCCCTTGTTATAAGAGAGCTGCTGGTCAGTTCTTCCTGAGCACTGCCATTTGGTGGATGGTAGGGTTGAGGATGGTACGGTAGCAGCTGTTGTTTGGGGTAAGGATGTTCCTAGACATGGCCTGTCCCTTTTGTCATCCCTGATTACTGCTTCAGGAATGCTGGAAACATTCAGATGCTGAGATCTCACACTTCACTGTGCCCTTGTATTGTATGTTCCTGCTTGAAACCAGCATCATTGTACCTGCTGTGAGAACCGTCACCGTGCACAAAGGTTGTGTCTCAGAAAAAGGCAGAAAACTATATTTGAAAGAGAACCAACACAAAGAGCTTCTGAAACCTTAGACAGTGGATCCATGCCCTCTGTCTGGAAAATGAGTATAAAAGCGGGTCCCTAACCACCCCGCTTTGTTCCAGTTCCAAGTTATTTATGACAAGAGCAGGGAGTGCTCTGCAGAGTTCTCAAAGGACTACTGTGGGATGAGGGCTGGTGTCTGCATGACAGACAGTCTCCTAGTGATGAGGGGACATCACCTGAAGTCTTCAAATCTTGCTGAAGGTCTGCCTAGTTCCCAGAACCTTGCCTGCCTGCTGAGAGAGAAGGAGAGCCTGTCTAAGAAGAGAAGACCAGTGCTTTCCCTGCATGAAAAACAACCAGAGAGCGCAAGACCAGGTACCTGTGAGTTGTGCTGGCACCTATCCATACATAATATAGATGCAAGACATGCCTGCCATACCAAGACTTACCCTTCTGAAGAATACTGAAAGTATCAAACATGTTTGAAGAGTTACCAAGCACTGGGGTACCCCCTGAACATGCATGCAACTACTCATCTACAATAAATAAAGTCATTTTGAGACTACATGTACCACCATGCATTTGGGGAGAACTGTGGGAGTTTTGCTAGGCAGGATGCACCCCCACCCACGTTGATTATTTGCTCACATTAAATGGATACTGTACTGAAAGCATATAACAGTTGGTATGGAGTTAAACAAGCGTCTAAGATGAGTACACAACTGTGGTACTGCAAAATGAAATATGATACGAACGAACAAATGAAGAACTTGGAGGAAAATATTTTGCCCATATGATTCAGTACAATTTAGAGGTCTAAAGATGAGTTGAGGAACCAAGGGGAACACAGTAGACTAAGAGCACATGTGAGAAGGGTGAGAACAGTGAGAGCAGGCCAATTAGCATTTTCCTTTAAATGAGCAAAGCGTTGACAGTCAAAGCATAGTGGCGTTCAAAAAATTATTATTATTAAAAATACAACTAAGTCAATGAAATCATGGACAATACACACACATAGATATGTTCACTCAGCAAAATATATTACTGCACAGCACACCCATCTACTCGACTTACTATATGAGCATTAGTCAAACTAGACCAATTCCAGGTTGAAAAAAACATGATGATGGACTGCAACTGTGCCATTCACATTTACCTTATACCCACACTGCCTATTGTGGTATGAGCTCTGTTCCAGTGTATGCTTCTCATTCACTTTTACCCTGTGTGCATCTACATTGATGGGTTCCCAACTGAAACACATGTTTAAGACCGCATTTTTGACAGAAAGTTGGTATCTTCATTGCGCTTTGCCGTATCCTGTTGCATGTCTTTGCCCATGTGAACTCTTTCACACTGACCAAACGTTTCTTGAAAATAGAAATAATGCTGTCAACTGCATTAAGATGGTTTTGCTGAAACGGCTTTCAATAATGCAATCTTGGCTGACATGGCACGGATTTCCAAGTATAATAGGTGGGCGCATGGTCTTTACTTGAGAAGGGCGAGAGAATGGTTTCCACTGACTCGGCAGGCTGACTGACCTTCCACCACATTCTATATGAGCCCCCTAGTCTCTTAACTGTGCATGGGGCAACAGCCTTTACCACAAAGCTGGAACCCTGCATGCCTTTATTTATTTATATAAGTTTTATATAGCGCTAGCTAGACCCGTAGGTCTCAGAGCGCTTTACAAGGTCGTGATAAAAAACAGTAAATGCAGGCATGCAATGAACATATGAGACAGTAGTTCAATAGACAAATGGTTCCCATCAAAGGTGCAAGTTGAGTGACCAACACTAGAGACACAATTCGAGAGGATCTAAAAGTCAGAGAAGCACAAAAAAGAAAGAGAGAACCGCCGCATCAGACAGAGGGTCTAGGTCTGATAAAGCGATATTTTACTAAGATCCGTAGACTAGGAGTTAAAGTATTTTTTGAGGAGTAGGAGTTTCAGGTTTCTCTTGAAGCAAGGGAAGGAAGGGTTGCATCGAAGGTCACATGGTAGGGAGTTCCATATTCTTGGAGCATTTCCAGAAAAAGAGCGCAACTTGGTTGCTGTCTTTTTTAGAATGGGAGGTAGGAGCAGAAGAGCATTGGAGCTTCTCAATGATCTAGTGGTTCCTGCTTTCGTCAGCTTGTTTTCTAAGTAGTTAGGTGCATGAGAGTGAAGGGCTTTGTGGATGATACATGCAGTCTTGTAGGTACATCTTCCTTACAATAGGAAGCCAGTTGAGGCTCTTGAGTACAGGAGTGATGTGCTCAAACCGGTTAACGTCTGAGATAAGCCGGGCTGCCGTGTTAAGAACAGATCTCAGGGGAGCGAGGTGAGTTTTAGGTGTCCCAGTGAGAGTGGCATTACCATAGTCTAGTTTAGAGAGGACCAGAGATTGCACCACATTTTTTAAATCATCTGCGGGAATAAATGGTTTAAGTTTCTTGAGGTTTTTGAGTGTGTACAGTGTTCCTTTTGCTGTATTCTTGATGTGCTCTTTCATTGACATGTTGTTGTCCAGGACGAAGCCAAGGGATTTTGCAGAGTTTGATAAAGTAAGAGAGCACTTTAAAGCATTTAGGTCAATGAGCCATTTGTGTATTGGAAGGCGGTTACTTTTAGGGGAGAAAAGAATAACTTCTGTCTTGATGGGGGTTAGCTTTAAGTGATTTGCGTAAAACCAGGATTGTAGTTTGTTCAATGTGTCGTTAAGATGTCGAATGTCAGTGGGTGATTTTATTTTGTAGTAAAGTTGGGTGTCATCAGCATATAGGTGGTATTTGATCCCTGCCTGTTTTAAGATGACCGTTAAGGGTTCCATAAAGAGATTGAAAAGGGAGGGGGATAGAATTGAGCCCTGAGGCACGCCAAGATTGATCCGAGTGAGTTTAGACAGGCAAGAGTTGATTTTGATTTGTTGCGAGCGGTGTTGAAGGAAGGAAGAGAACCATTTTAGTACAGTGCCATTCAAACCGAAACACCACTTCAAAGACTCAAGTAGGGCTGGGTGATTGACCGTATCGAATGCCGCCGATAGGTCAAGTAGAATAAGTAGGCAGGCGTCACCCTCGTCTAAGGCTCTGTGGATGTCATCCGATATGTTCAGCATGGCCATTTCAGTACTACAGCCTTTCCTAAAACCGGATTGGAAAGTGTCAAGGAGGGAGAATTTTTGTATATGATGATTAAGTTGTTGTAAGACACATTTTTCCAAAGTCTTGGCAAGGAACGGGAGATTGGAGATAGGTCTGAGGTTGTTGAGATCGTTGGGGTCAGCCCTGGTATTTTTGGGGATGGGTGTGATTTATCCTAGTTGGAGCGCGATCATCACACAACCTGTGGTGAGAGATGTGTTGATGATGAGAGTCCAGAACGGGGCGATGATATGGTTGAGATTTTTCACCATTGTGGATGGGAGGGGATCCTTGGTGTGGGTCGTTGGTTCATGATTATATTGAAGACTTCCTTTTCAGTCAAGGATTTGAAGTCCGACCAGTTGGCGTTGTTTTTCAGTTTGGCGAGGTTCATGAAGTCGTTGGCTATTAGCGTGGTCGTTTGGTCCGAAACGGGCTCTGGAGCTGGATCAGCTGTGAGGGGAGGTGGGATGGTGAAGGTGGGAAAGATGGAGGGAGGAGAGGAGACTTGCAAGAAGGTTTGCTCAATTTTTGCGACTTTGTCAGCGATAAAGCTAACTATTTCTTCACGTCGTTGGTTTGTGGCGATTATAGCAGGAGGGGGTGCTGATGTAGTTTGTTGTTTAACAATGTTAAAGAGCTCCCTAGGTCTGTTTCTAGCACGGTCCAGTTGGTTGCGGAAGAAGGAGGCTTTTTCTTTAAAGATGTGTTTTTTGTAGGACAGCCCTGTTGTTCTAAGCAGTGCTAGGTGATAAGTTGAGGGGTTTTGTCTCCAAGTCCTTTCTGCTTGACTGAGTTTTCTTCTTTCGCTGTTGAGAACGGAATTAAACCAAGCTTTTGATTTTGAAGATCTTAATTGTTTTAGTTTATGCGGGGCCACTTGGTCGAGAACATCCGATATCGATGAGTTGTAGTGTGAAGTGAGCTCTCATGTAGTAGACAAGAAGGGGAGATGCTGGAGTTGATCACGAATTTTGGATTCAAGTTCAAGAATTGGGACTTGTTTGATATTTCTGGTTAACAGCTTTGGTTTCTTTATAACATCAGGGCGGGATCTGGTAGGGGAATTGATGTTGAAAAGAATTATATGGTGGTCAGACCAGTCAATAGGTGAGATAGAGCTGATGGAGATAAGGTCATTTTTTGTTATAATTGCGTCAAGGGTAGAGCCTTTGATGTGAGTTGGTTCCTTACAGAGTTGATTTAGGTCGTTAATTTCCAGGAGGTTTGTGAGTAGTCGGATTGCGGTGTCTTCTGTGTTGTTCCAATGGATGTTTAAATCACCCAAGAACACATCGTTGGTGTCTGTTAGGGTGTACCGTGTAATTAGGTCTGAGAACTATTCTACAAAGAGGGCACGTTCACCAGGAGGATGGTAGATGGTGTGGAATTTGATAGGATGGGAGCCTTTGTTAATAAGTTCCACCCCAAGGTATTCGAAGGTTGAGTATTCTGCCTTACGCAAAGTGGAAAGTTGAATTCCAATTTTGTGAATAATGGCTAGAACCCCGCCCGATCTTTCAGGTCTGTCCTGCCTGATGATGGTGTAACCGGGTGGGGTTAGCAGGTCAAGTATAGGTGTGGAGTGATCATTTAGCCAGGATTCCATGAGGAAAGCAATGTCTATTTTTTCTCTGATGATAGATTCAGTGATATCGGTTGCGTGCTTAGCTGCTGGTCTACATTTTAGGAGCATGCAAGAGAGAGGGCAAGGCTTATCCTTCGAGGAAGGAAGAGTTAGAATGGTGGTGAGTTGAGCTGGTGGTCTGGGCTCATTTATAGTTGAGGGTAGTCTATTTGTGCTGACAATTACTGGGATAGCGGAGGGGGTTGAGGAGATTTTGTCAAGTGCTTCGTAGAGTAGGATTCACTGAGAGCCGTGGCTTCAAGATCAGAGAGGGTGCGTTTTGCACAAAGGCGTCTGTGGGCCAAATGACTTAGAGGAGTGAGGGCCGAGGTGATATTGTGTGCAGCTGAGGTGGGTGGGCCAGTGAGTGGGGGTACTTTAGAACTCTCTGTGGGGTGATATCTGGGTCGCTTGGTCTGTTGAGCTATGTCATGTCTTAGGTGAGCTATGTCATTGGCTAGGGAGTCAATTTTCTGTTCCAAGCTGGACAAGATCTGAGTGAAAGTGATTTCGACACTGTCAGCAATGCACGAGGGAGTATGAGAGTCAAATCCTTGGAGACTCGGAGCATACCGTGTTTTAATATGTATGAGTTCCTTATCTTTTGGACTAGGTTTGTGGTTAGCCCGTATGGGTTGAGTAGGTAAGTCTGTGGTGGGGAGGGACTCGTCGGCTATAGGTATGTGTGTAATAAGACTCACAATGAGGTCCGAGCTGTTAGGATTAAGGTGCCCAACGTTGCGATTAGATACCGGGAGATTGTTAGATTGGGTGGGCAGAGGTGTCGACCCGCCGGGAGATGTACATGTGCTGTGAGAGCTAGAAGGGGCAGTAAGGATGCTGGTCAGGATACTAGGTAGCTCCAGGCCGGAAGGTGAATTGGAGAGAGGAAGAAGTCGGGGTGGTTCAGGGGAGCTAGTCCAAGGTCGTGGGGAAGAAGGCAAATGAATCAGATCTCCCTGCGGAGATAGCGGTTTGAAAAATGACAGAAAGTGATGATCGAATAAGGAGAGGTGAGGGTCGCAGGCGACACTACCACGCAAGGCTTTACCACGCAGGATTTTACAACGAATATGCCTTTACCATGCATGCCATTACAACAAATGAACTTTTAAAGGCATAAATGGTAAAGGCATATTTGTTGTATGGTAAGTGGATTTTAGGGTTTAGGGTGGATGTTGGTTTTTGGGTGGCAAGGGAAGTTTTTAGGATTTCGGGTTTAGGGGTGTATGGGTTTTTGGGTGGTGAGGGGTTTTTAGGGTGGGTATGGGTTTTGGGGTGGCAAGGCTATTTTTTATGTATATATATTTATATTTATTTTAAAATATATACTTAAAAACAAGATATATGTATACAAATGTATAAAAATATATATAAAAATATTTCTTTTAAAAATATATAGCTAAATATGGACAGGAACAAGCAGAGAAGAGGCAGAAAAACGAGCAGAAGAGGCACAAAAAACACCTACTTTTTTTACCATGCACCCACTGACAGACCTACTCATACACTCATGCACCCACTCATAGTCCCACTCACACACTCACACACCCACTCACAAACCCACTCAGAGACTCATGCACCCACTCACAGACCCACTCAGATATTCATGCACCCACTCAGAGACCCAATCAGACACTCACGCACACACTCACAGATCCTCTCACAGACTCACGCATCCACTAACTAACCCACTCAAACACTTACTCACCCACTCACAGACTCACACAACCACTCACAGACCCACTCAGACAGTCACACACCCACTCACTCATCCTTCTCAGAGACTCATCCATCCACTCACAGACAGCAGTGTCGGCAGGAGATCGGGCCTTGGGTGTTGCTCGGGGTAAAGAGCTGGCAGTTGTTGTTGCGTCCGGGGTTGAGAGCTTGGAGGGTGCTGGGGTTGCAAGGAGGGTCGGAGGACCAGGGTCCCTGTCGCTGGTCGCTGTTGGGTCGCGGACGGGCACAGACGGGCTTGCCTTTGGTCCGCCCTCTACACGCGGCTGCCATTAAGTAGGGGTCGGGGAGGGCGATCAGCTGCGAGGCGGGAGCGGTAGCGACACACTGGGGGGGGAGGCAGCATCGGTGCAGCAGCGGCGGGTAGCATGGGAAGAGGGAGTGAGAAGGGCCAAAAGGGAAAAGAGGCAAAAGAGAAAAAAGAGGCAAAAGAGAAAAAAGAGGCAAATAGAAAGAGACAAAAGAGAAAAAGAGGACACAGAACAGAGCGGAATAGTAGGGTGCTCTTCCACTAGACCACCAGGGATGAGGCAAAGGCAGAAGCATGTTGGCGGAGGAGGGCTCGAGCACATACCTGGCAAGGACCTCAGGCTCAAGGGCAGTCCATCAACGGTGGAGCTGCGCGGGGGGGGGGAGAGCAGTGACACTGACCAGGAAGGTCAGAGGTCCTGCTCTTCTTTCCACTCAGCGGCCATCATTAAGTAGGGGTCAGGGGAGGGTGATCAGCTGGGAGGTGGGAGCGGGAGCGACATGCTGGGGGGAAGGGGCCGCAGGGGCAGCAGCAGCGGGGAGCACAGGAAGAGGGAGCGGAAAAGGGCAGAAGGGAAAAGATGGAAACGCAAAAAAAGAGGCAAAAGAGAAAAAAGAGGCAAACAAGGAAGAGACAAAAGAGAAAAAGAGGCAAAAGAGAACAGACGACACAGAACAGAGCAAAATAGCAGGGTGCTCTTCCACTAGAACACCAGGGATGAGGCGCAGGCAGGAGCCTGCAGGTGGAGGAGGGCCTCGAACACCTACCTGGCAAGGAGCCTGGGCTCAAGGGCAGACACTCAACGGTGGAGCTGTGCGGGAGGGGGGGAGAGCAGTGACACTGACCAGAAAGGCCATCAGTGTGAAAGCTTTTTTTTTTTTTTTAAACAAAATTCCTTATCCATGCATTGGGGCATTAAGGATGCTGTGCTGCATGGCTAAAACCATTGGCAAAACCAATAGGTCCCAAAAGGGAGTGCAATTGCGTGTGCAAATCCATTCTTTAATTTGTTGCCTTCTGAATATAGAAAATAATTGATTATGAAATAGATGTTCAAATAAGTGTGTAAACTAAATAAAACAACCTGCTTTTGTGTGTTATTACAATGTAAGCCCACAATGTGAAGCACAAATGTAATTCGCAAAAGGGTGTTGAATTATTAATGAAAGGAATCTATAGTCTACAAGCAGTGAAACGATACCTGTATAAAAGACAAGCGGAATAACTTTAGACATTTAGTAATCGATGACCAGTAGAGGATCTTAGTGTTTTCTTTTTCTTCTCATGCATTTTCTCTGCATTTCAAGCCCTGTTTTCAGCTCAGTGTCATATAATGACCACCTTTTTCGACCATCTTTTCATGTTCAAATTTCAATTTTTTATTTACCATCGTCCGTATAATATATATGCATCAGTGGTGACGCCTTACAGAAATGATTTTCTTCAAATGGAATCGGACAAGTTTGAGCATAGTTTTCAGGGATAGTCTGTCTAGTGCACTAAGGGAAGCAGACGTGTGTCAGTCTGAAAATCAGTTTCTTGTATTTGCAGAACTATGGGGCATATTAGCAAGACCGGCGATAAAATTATCGCCGTTTTAGCGGCAGGAAACTGCCGCTAAAACGGCGATAATGAGCTTGCTAATATGCGTTATAGAATTCCAATAGAAGCCCAGGTTAGATGTGCAGGACATCTAACCTGGGCTTCTATTGGAATTCTATAACGCATATTAGCAAGCCCATTATCGCCGTTTTAGCGGCAGTTTCCTGCCGCTAAAACAGTGATAATTTTATCGCCGGTCTTGCTAATATGCCCCTCTGTCTAATCATGACAAACCCTGCGATAGCTAAAACTCTGTTTGCCTATCTCAGTAATTTCCTGTCTGGATTGTCTTCTTGCTGTGGTGGCTGTCACACCTTAATCTCTAAATCAGGCTGATGAAGAACAGGAGGGATACCGTAGCATACAGAACACAATCTGACCCTCATTCATCACTGGCTGTAAGGGGTCTGCTCCTCTTATCATGAAAACAGATAATTTCTTGTGCAGCTCTCATGAAATCCACGTGGAAAGAGAACAGTTACAGGAGTGAAAAAGAGGTAGTTAAAAACATTCCTCCTTAAATCGGTTCTGGTATTTGCCTCCATGAAAACACATGGTTTTATTTAAAATACTGATGAGACATTTCGTTATTTTTATTGTTTGTCAATCTGATTTCCAGAATAATGGCTCAAAACTCATTATCCCAATGCCTACGAACTTTTTAAATTCGAACTAAAGATAAGAACCATACATAGATACTGCACGTTGGCACAACTGTAATATTTATTTGCCAAATAATATATACCCTGTACATTATAGGTTTATGCCTTATTATTTATTGGGACTAGTAATAATTGGAAGAACAACATAAATTAGAAAGAGAGAAGGAAAATGCTTTCCCTTCAGCTGTCTCGACCTCTCTTTTATATCTGTGCGAATATATTCGGTAGTAGCAGTCCCAGTTAATGTTACAAACACGTTCCAATCTCAGAAGAAATATATAATAATACTACTAACTTGTTGTTGTGTAGTGGTTCATGCAGCTCAACCGTTTCTTCTACGTGCTTTAAATAACAGATGTCACTGTTACACAAATTAACCAACCTCCAAAGAATGGAAGTCTGAGTCAACCTTGCCACGATTTGAACTCTTAGGGCCATATTGCGACTTTTTGGTGGAGCGGTGGCAGATGTTATGCCCCTGTGTGCATCCACTTGTGGTTGAGGCACAGGGGGGCCCTGTAGGGCCACCTTTGTTTCCTCTCCTCCAAGGTTTACATGGAGGAAAAACATCCATATAAACCCTGGAGGAGAGGAAACTCGTAATATGCTTTGTGGGATCACGGCGGTCCTGCCAAGCATATTGCGGCCTCTGACTGCCACGCCACTGCCAGGGAACGGCGGTTCCCTGGTGGAGCCAGCGGTCTAACTGGCCAACTCCTAATGGGGAGATCAGACAGCTGGTGCGGCGGTGGCTGGAATGCCTCTGCCACGCCACCACGAGTCTGGTGATCCTTGGACTGTCAGACTCATAATAGGGCCCGTAGTTTTCAGATCATGGTGCATGTCAGAGGTAACCGTTCACCTCACTTACAGCAATGACCAGAAAACTGTCTAAAAATCTATTGACCGTTCTGACATATTTATCAAATGTGATGATGTGTAAAGAGGTCAAATGTTGTAGGGTCATCCTGAAACAGGATCATTACCATTCAGCTCTTCATAGCAGTGGATTTGAACCAGAGAACAAAAAACTGCAATATCCAATCTCACCAAATTTAGCATGCAGTCAGCGGTAGAGTGATCAGTGCCCTTAATGCGGGAAGCTTAAATTCTGTCAATCGTTTCTTGAAAAACTCCCCAAAGAAGGCTCTTATAATCATGTGTAACAAAGCTATCTTTAGGTCTGGAATTAGCCAAGATCTTTTGATTTTACTGTGATTATATGTATAATAGATATTTACTTATAGGAGCTTTGACCTAGCCTTCTTCTTCTACTGGTTTGTTTTAGTGTCAGCTTGACGCTTAAAATAATTAACATATGGGTAGGTCTGCGAAATTCCGACTTTTCTGATATTTGACAGCATTTCAGAAATGCTGTGGGACATTTTAAAATGACATGTTTGGCGTTTTTTGCAAGGGCAAAATCGGCAATAGCTGCCCGTGTATGAAAGCACAGTGCTCCTTCCAGAGGCTAGGGAAGTTTGGCATGGACTATGCCAATCACACATGGAGGGTATGAGGGTGCCCTCCGAGACAGGGGGCTGCATATTATAAGCAACACTACTGGATAGTTTAATTACTTTTCACCACATGCTTTGACTGCTATGCCAGCAGGGAGAGCAGACTGAATAAAAGAAAGATTGCTATTAGGAAGTGAGCTTTATTAGTCAACCCGGTGTTTCCCTATATCCATCTGGCAGGCAGATGTCATGGGAGCCGATGTTGAGAATTAAGTGCCGGTGCTGAGCACCTGAAACCACCGGCTTAAATTAGGCACTGGGTGGGGTCAAACGGGCAAAGCTTCCAAGTGATTTGCACATTTGCATACTCCTAGTAATGCAAAGGGAAAACCATGGACTCTGCTCTCACCAGAGAGGCCAAGAAAGAACCTATTTGTTACAGTTACTACAGATTGCCTCCGATAGATCAACAATGCATTCACCTTTTCCAAGGATTTCAGATTATTTTTTACTGTGTAATTGCAGAGAAAACACATTTGCTTTGCCTTCGCCAAGCCCAGTAAGTTAGGATCATTTATTCTTTACAGAAATAGAGCTTCAACTGGGGCACCTGCTATGTTTATATTTGTAAGTGCTTCCAGTTGAGGTTTAATTTCTGAGTAATGAGCATCTGGGCCAGAACAGAACCTCACCTGACTGTTTATCCAACAAGGGTCCGCAGCATTGTACAAAAAGTCTACCCAATTGGAGTAGTTTCTACTAGTTAATTAGTAAGTGCTACCTAGTTGGGTAAATGTTTAGTATGAATTTCACATTACAGCTGCATAATTGACCACAAGGAAATGCCAGTGACCTTGTATGCGCTTCGGCAATGTGATTGTTCCTCATGCATCTTCATCCAGAAATCTGTGATAACATAAATCCACCTATAGAGAACACAACAAGACTCCAAAGAGGCTGCAGGGGGAGAGCCAATGCCCCTACGGCCCTAGCCAGCTCCCCGCCTTCAGCAGGAGCTGCCATTGCTCCCACTCACATGGAGCTGTTAAATATGCAGCTCCCTGTGTGTGGGGCAGTCCTTTAATCTGTTAAACAGATGATAACTCTGTTCCCAGCAAGCGGAATCAGTTTTCCTCCTCCCGCCTGCTACGTGCGGACTCGAGTTACTGTTTGCTCTCGCTTGGCCGGAGCTGTCAAAGCTCCAGCCAACCGAAAGCAAACTGCTATCTCCTGAGGGTGGGCACCTCAGGAGACAGCAGGAGCCGGCCCTGGGGTGTGGTGGACCCCCTCCTTTGTGTGAGAAGTTGGCCTGGTATATGCTGTCCACTAATTAAAGTGAGCACCCTGTACCAGTCCAAACAACCCTTATTGATGATTAGGTTAAAGACAACCTTTATTGAAAGCTATCCTAGTGGTAGCTATGGAGAGCAGCCTTCAGGCTAAGTCTCGAAGGAATGTAAAGCAGCCTGTTTTACCAGATCAGAACCTCCTGAATGACCAAATGAAAGGAGAACCACACAAGGAATATATACAATATATGTATTTATTACTAAACACTCTCTACTAACCTCTTTATGAGATTAGGGAACAAAGCACACAATAGTAAATCACTAGAACGACAGTAAATAGCACAATACACAGCGGGCTCCAGGGGGAGACCGAACCATATACTAAGAAAGTGGTATAACAACCACGACTTGACTAGACACAGTGCCTAGAGCACGTAGAATCGCTGGGGCCCCAAGGAACCACCCAAAGTAGTGACACAGGGGACCCACGGAGGACGGGTGCAGTGTGAGAACACCGACGCGAGCTCCGTACAACTCTATGGGAAAGTCGCGGTTGGAATTTTAAAGATTAAGGACACTTCGGAGAGGACTTTAAGCAAACCCTTTCAAACTTAGAAGGTTCTAAGGCCAGCACCCTTGAGAGTACAGAGGTACCCGTGTTACCTATCCCAGAGGAGCTGGGTGCATAGGGGGTCAAGTGATGTCGAAAACCTTTGTCGTTTTCAATGGCGTGAGGCGGAAAAGTGCTGCTGCCGAGAAGATGAAAAGTGTCCGGTGGAATCCAAGCCTGGATCCGAGGTGAGAAGAACCTGAAAGCAGAGGGGACAGAGTCTGGGTCACTTCAGGGTGACCCTGGGCACGATAGACGAATGCCCACCGATGTCGGGTGCTTCAGGTGTGAAGAGGTGATGCTTGACTCTGCAGCCACGGGGACCAGGAGATGTCAACGATGACCAAAGTCCGGAGGTGAGCCGTCCCACAAAGGATGTCGAGTGCTAAGGGGTCACTGTCCGGATTGAACACCAACAAGCCTTGGAAAATGCAACCCACACAGGCAGAGGAAATCAGATTCGGTGAGGACCAGCAAGGTCCTGGGGACTCTCCAGGCTATGGAGAGTCAGGGCACATCTGGAGCAACCAGGAAAGCCCACAGAAAGTCAAAGTTACCTTCACAGAGACCCACAGGCCAACATACCAGGGATTGCAAAGGGACCTCAAGCTGAATCACAAAATACCAGCCCACGGAACACTTGTGGAGTGTAGGCCGGAAATCTTCAGTGGAATTATTGCTCGGGGTCAGGACTACAAGTAGCCCAAAGCACAGCCTCAGGGATTGCCGAAAAGCATATGCTGCTGCAAAAGAACACGGTGCACAGGGGTACGGGTTGCACGGTCCCCACGAGGGATATGGGCCTCAGAATTGCTGAGAGCGCAGATCAACCTCAGGGACCTTGGGAACCCACCTCCTGTGTTGCAAAAATCTTCGGAGTCCTCAGGAGCTTGGGAGATGCAAACCGGTCAGATGCATTTAGGTGCCTGCCTTGCAGGGGAGTAACTCCTTTACTCCAAGGGAGATTTCTTCAGTCGTCCAGCGTCGTGCAGATTGTCGAAGTACTTGGTTTCTGTAGCAGAGTTTAGTCCAGGTAAAATCTAAAGTCCTGTAGTCAGGGTTCCTACTTTATACCCAAGGAAGGGGTGGGACAAACTCTGGGGACCCACCAATGGGAGGGTCAGGACAGAGGGGTGGCTACACCCATGTCCTTTGTCCAGTTTCGCGCCAGAGCAGGAGCAAATGTCTCCTGCAACCGGTTTGAGCTGGACTATGCACAGGGACACCAAATGTGCCCCCAGTGCAGACATCAAAGCACTCTGAGAGTGCACCCACCCAGCCCCAATACACTAAAGCCTGTCTGGGAGGTGGTCACACCTCCGGGTGACAGGAAACCTATTGTCAAGCCTTCCCATGCTCGAGCTTGGCTCAGCAGCAGGAGGGCAGACTCGTGTCTGTGGCTGGCAGCATCCATCTTGTGATGCTCAGGTTGAGAAAGCTGGTACCGGGTAGACCATTGCCCCATAGTAGTGGTACTACAAGGGAGGAATCATACCTCCCACACCAGTTACTGGTGTGGAGGTATGATTCCAAGGTGTTTGACACCAAACACGACATGTTTCTAAGCAGCCGTTTTAAAGTTAGCATTTACCGCGAGGTTATAATGCACTTAAGTATATATGGTTGGCTGCATCACAAACAACCCCGGAAAATAGGTTCCGAAGGTTGCAGAGGGGCTCTGATCATGCATGGGCACCCTCTCACATAAAACCCAGCACCCTGCCTTCAGGATTGATAAGGCCTGCCATAGGGGTGACTGATAGGTTTATAAGTGCAGTGATATAGAATAGATATAGTGAACCTATATCTAAGTAAGGGGTGCATGCACCACCTTACACAGGCTGCTGTGCCAGACCTGTGGTGTCATTTTGAATGGTCTCTCAGGGGTGGCACAATACATGCTGCAGCCCCTGGGAGGCCTCTGGGGTACCTAGGCCCTGGGTACATAGTATACCATATACTAGGGACTTATAAGGGTACCCCAGAATCCAATCTGGAGTGTACCTAAAGTACATGCAATCAATTTAGAGGAGAAAGCAGCTAGGCTGGGGTCCTGAATAGCAGGATCCCAGACAGTCTAAGTCGAAAACAGTGATACATCAGCAAAAAGTGGGGGTAACTATAAGAAGCAGATCCTACTCTCCTACACTTTGTTCCTTAGGGCCAGGCCCCGGAGGTGTAGTCCCTGGGGCCAAAAATGGCCTCCTTTAATACATTTCAGTATGTCCCAGGGAGGTGGTTGTCCCTGGGCCGAATATGGCCCAAGAGGGGGACGTACTGCCCCTCTTTCCCTTCAAACTGTGTTTCTGGCCATGGGAGGTGGTGGTTTCCGGGATACCCCACAAGAATTGAGGGGGGGGGTCCACGCTGCCCCCTCCAATATTTGTATTAAAGCCCTGGAGAGGTGGTGGTGCCCGGGGCTATTAGAAGCTTAGGGGGGGCGTGTGACCCCCCATCCAATTAAAACTTGAATCGGCCTGCCCCAGGGAGATGGCGGTCCCTGTGGCTCAAACTGGCCTTTGGGAGCGGGGCTGCATGCACCCCCTCCTCCACATTATTTATATTTAAATATGCCTCTGAGGCCTGGCTCACCTGGAGGCTCAGTTTTAAAGAAGTGCGGGAGTCTTCCTTTTTCTTGCCACAAATTTATTAATTAAATGTTTTTAAAAAATGACTTTTGGTCCTGGCGGGGTCCCTGAGAGCCCCCAGCACCAGGGCTAGGGGGTCAGGGTATTCCTACCCTGCCCCCTTTTCTTTATTTTAACATTTTTTTAGGGGACTTCACTGAGGCCAAGTCCCATAATGGCTGCCAATGCTTTCTGGTTGAAGTGTTGACAGCCAATCAGATTTCTGAAAGAGATTGACAAGATTCGCGGATGGTCCTCGTCCCTAGATATAAAAATTTGATTTTGCTTTGAAATCTCAAGAACTACTGAATGGTTTCACACCAAATAACCAAAAGCATGCTTTCTGGAAAGAAAAAAGCTGCCTTTTTGCCAAATTTGGTGTAATTCCGTCCAGTGATTCAAGCTGTAGTTGTGTTATTTTGACCCCCCCTTTTTCTCGGCACCCGCTTGGTGGATCACCCTGAAACCTTTCATGCACAACTAGAAACTGTAGGTCACTTTTTTGGGGAAAATTGCGCGAAGATTTGTCAAACATCACCAAAGTTATATTCAAGTCAAAAAACGCTTTTCCTATAGAAACTAGGACCTAACTTTAAGTACCTACTGGCAAGTGGTATATATATATTTATATAGACATATATATCTATATTCATTGTCCCAACCTATCAAAATCCAGATCCTGAAATGCTGGAAGAGTGCACTACAATTACTCACCAATGTTCCACCATAATGCTCAAAATATTAATAAAATCTGCCTGGAAAGACAGGGATAAACTGCTCGAGGAAATTGAACAAGTTATGAAACTTTTAAAAAATCAGTGCCCTATAGAGGATTTCGAACAAGAAATGAGCAATGTAGGTAAGAAACTTGATAAAGCAGAGGAAGAAATAAAATCTAAGAAAGTGGAAATTTTACAGAGATTACAGAGACTATCAAACAGGTCAAGTGCTCACTTTTGGTAAAAAATACGACCAAATTAGGAGGAATAAGAAGGCAATGGACTCTGAACCAGACACAGGCAGCAATAGGAGTACCATGAGGAAGAACATGGCCCAGTTAGATGCAGCAAGCAACACCACAGGAACAGAAGAGGCGAGCAACATGAGTGAAAGCGATGCCTCGGTGAGCTCTGAACGTATGGGAGTAAAAACCCAAATTTTAAAAGGGTTTCAGCTCCTGACAATGGGAAGGTTGGAAACACAACCCTCTAGAGGAGGTCCAAAAAGACATGGTTGAGGTGGAAGAGGAGGAAGCAAGAGAGACACAGGATCAACAAGAGACAACAGCGGCCAAGTTGGAGTGATAACAAGGGGCCAAATTACCACAAAATGATGGGTCACAAAAAAACTGTGGTAAATCTTTCAGAGTATGAATTAAGCACTGCACAAACAGAGGTTTTGACACTTGGTCTGACTTTTTGTCCCACGGCAAGGTTACATTACACACAAACTCGCATAGAGCTTTTTCATTTTACTTGGAAGCTGAAACATAGAAGATGGTTTGGGCTCAAACCACATAAACTACAGGCAACCAGGAGGAGAGCCAGGCCCTCGATACTTGGAATTGATTATATTGATTTGTTGCACACTCTGGGTAATTTGGAAGAAGGAGCAGAGATCATATGAGACCCAATTCTAAATTTAGCTAACTATGAAACGCACTATGGTGCAAGCTGCTCAAGTGGATTTAAGCCAAAATCCACATTTTTACCCTGAGTAAAGAGTGACTCTATAGATGTGTTTGAGAGGGGGTAGTGAAAGATTTGAAGAGAGTAAGGGGCCAATTACGAGTCTGCCGGTCTTTGACTGCCAGACTCGCGGTGGCGGTCCTGCAGCCGCCGTATTACGAGGTGGTCATTTGGACCACCACCGCTGCACCGGCTGTGCCAGGGAACTACTGCTCGCAGCGGACAGGGGTATCCAATATGCAAGGCGGGACCGCCGCGGTCCACTGAGCAAATTTAGAGTTTCCCCACCACCAGCCTTTTCATGGCGATAAGCCCACCATGAAAAGGCTGGTGGTGGGGAAACAAAGGGGGCACTACAGAGCCACCATGCCCCCATCGCCATTTGGATGCATTCAAGGGGCCACAACATGGGCCCCCCTGTTTACATGCACTGCAAGTTTCAGCACGGCATGAACTTCACAGTCCATGCCGTTCTGGAACTTCTTTTGTGTTCCCATTGCGGTGCTCGTTTTCAGGGCACCGCCGCGGGAATGGCAAAAGAAAAGGCCTTCAGACATGAGTTGTCTTCAGACATGTAATCTGGCAGGCGGAACATACACGCCTTTTGTGCTGCTGTGCTGGGGCAGCACCGCTAAAGTCGTAATCAGGCCCCAAGACAGAATCTAGATTGGCACACAGGGAACTTGCAGCCTTGCTACTATGAAGCCATTAGTGAGCTAAACAGAGAAATTACATAGTGATAAGACAATCTGATAAGGGTGCAAACATTGTGGTGATTCCAATAGAGATGTACCAGCTAGAGGGTTATAGACAAATTAGAGGTGTTGAAAGCTACCACTTATCCAGCAATGACGAGGCTGTTAAAGCCAATGTAACATTCCATGGCCTCCTAAAAAACTGGTTAGACCAAGAATTATTGGAGTGGGAGGAATGTCAGTTTATAAAATGCGACCATCCGAAGTTACCAGTCACATACTTCCTCCCCAAACTTCATAAAAACCCACACAACCCTCAGGGTAGACATATAATATCTGCGATGGTCAGTCTACTAGAAAATACATTAGGATACGTAGACCACTTTCTAAGACCATTTGTGGAATACCTGTCATCATATATGAAGAACACAGAAGATTTTTTATGTATCATAGAGAGCATTTTGTGGAAAAGCGAGTACATCCTGCTATGTCTGGATGAAAACAGTCTATACACATGCATGCCACACGATGTGGGATTGAGAGCATGCAGTCATTTTCTTAAATCACCCTCACTCTTGTCCCTGTCGCAATCTGAAATTGTTATGGACATGATGACATATTGTCTCAAAAATAAATACTTTCTATTTGATCAGAACTTCTATTGCCAACCAGGGAACAGCGATGGGAACCTGTTTCGCCCTCAGCTACACTGGTTTACTTTGCACCTAGGCTAGTGGTAGGAGCAGGGGGTGAGAAACATCCATCTGTTTGATGAGCACGTTGTCCTCTGGGTGTGGTATATAGAGGACATCTTCTGCATATGGAATGGGTGGGCAGCCTTTGCAAGTGACTTTGTGGATACATTAAACACCAATGATATAAATATCCCTTTTACAAGTCATATTGAGAAAGAAACAATTTTTTTAGACCTGAAATTAGTAGTGAGGGATAACAAACTGGACTCAGTTTTGCACCACAAGAAAACTGCAGACAACAGCTTACTGCATACAACCAGTGGCCACCCTCGTACCTTGATTCTACATGTCCCTTATAAGGAATCATTCTTAGCAGCTCTTGGAAGAAAACAGCTTTTTCAATCTAATTACTCCAAAATAACATGTAATAGAAAAATACATAACTGGTACCAAAATTGGGCTATTTGATTGGCATAAGAGCTTTATTTTCCAGGGAACGTTTCGTACTGTGGTACCGATACTGGTACAATGGTACTAAGCTATCTGGCCGCAACAAGAAACAACATTTTGTGCTACCATTAAAGGGCTAGGGTCTCCACCCCTGTGTTCTTAAAAATAAAGTAGCCCATAAGGGGTCACGGTAGGCACTGAACTCCAGGTCAATGTAGGGGGATCCCAGAGGGACTTCCCTTTAGCAGGGGCGGGTCCTCCACTAGGGTAGAGAAGCATCACCCCACTGCAGAAACATAAAATGGTAATAACTTTCAGTTACTACCAATTTATGCTTGGTTGCGGGCGGGTGGCGGGGCTGCTATGCGAGCAGCCAGGGCAGGGGAGGAGTGGTGTGCCCACTCCTGAGGGCGCAATGACTGTTTGGTCGGTTCTCTGGGGCCACCCAAACCAGTCATGTGCACTCTGATCTTCTCCATGCAGGCTGCAATGCAGCCTGCATGGAGAACATGGCCTCCCCGTAAGCCCCTGGCTGACGGCGTCCCCATCAATCACAACACTGCTTGCAGCATTGTGATTGGTTTAGAGGAGGGAGCCTGGCTGCGAGCTTCCTGTTCCTGCTGGAGGCAGGAGCAGCAGCCGAGAAGACGCAGGACCCGACTGGCGGAAAGGTTAGTCTGTTTCTTTTTATTGTTAAATAACCCCCCCGCGTGCGACCCCCCCACCCCCACCCACGAGACTTGCCGGCCCAACTGCCCTTTAGTTAAAAATAAAATAATAACAATTACAGTTACAGGTACCGTAGGACCAGCTCCTGGTACTATGGTAACTAGCAGCAGACCACTTAGGATGACCACTGACAATGGAAGTTGGGCGAAAGGGGATGGTCTGAGCAAGGTGACAATGGAGGGCAGGCAGGAAGGGCTGGGGCAGCAAGCTGTCAATGAAGCATTGACAAAAGGGGTTGACGAGAAAGCTGATAACAGAGGGCTGGCCAGAGGAGCATGGAGAGCATTAGGATAATGGAACGTTTGGCATAAGGGGCTGGGATATTAAGCTAACAACTGAGGGCCGGCAGGAAGGGCTGGGTAAGCAAGGTGATATTGCAGGGTAGTGGGAGGGCCCAGGGAATAACATGGAAAATAGAGGGCTTTTGGGAGGGGCTGGGAGGAGCACACAGACAATGGAAGCTGGAGGCAGGTTCTGAGAGAGCAACATGACAATGGAGACCCGGCAGGAGGGAGTGGCGGAGTAAGATGATAACTGAGGGAAGGCGGGCAGGGCCGGGAAACGACAGAGACAATGGAAGATGAGTGGGAGGAGTTGGGGAGCAAGCTGACAACAGAAAGCTGGCTGGAGGGACCGGGGGAACAACCTCACAATGGAGGGCTAGCAGGAGGGGCTGGGAGAGGAAGCGGACAATGGAAGGCAAACCAGAAGGGATGGGGGACTGATCTGAAAATGGAGGGCCGGCAGGAATCGCTGGGGGAACCAGCTAATGACAGAGCAGTGGCAGGAGGTACTGGGAGAGCATACAGACAACAGAGGGCTGGTAAGAGGGGCTGGGAAGCACACAGACAATGGAGGGCCAGCAGGAGGTACTGAGGCTGCTAGCTGACAATGGAGGGCTGATAGGAGCAACTGGGGGAACACGTTTACATCAGAGGGCTTGTGGAAGGGGCTGAGGAAGCAAGCTGACAATGGAGGACCTGAGGGAAGGACTGTGGGGGAAAGCTGACAACAGAGGGAAGGTGGGATGGGCTGTTGAAGCAAGTTGACAACAGAGGGAGGAAGGGGTTGTGGAGCACACAGGCAATAGAGTGCAGGCAGGAGGGGCTGAGGAAGCACATGGACAATTGAGGGCAGGTGGGATGGGCTGGGAAGCAAGCTGATTACAGAGGCCCAGTGGAAGAGACTAACAATGGATGGCTTGTGGGACGGTTTAGGGAAGCAAGCTTACAATGGAGTGCTGGCAGGAGTGGCTGGGGAGCAAACAGACAAAGGAAGGCTGGAGGGAGGGGCTGGAGGAGCTCACGGACAAAGGAGAGTGGGTGTGAGGCATTTGGGGAGCAAGCTGAGATTGGTGGGCATTGCTGAGAGAGCAGGCTGACAACGGAAGGGCAACCAGAAGGACTGAGCTCAAAATGGAAGCGCAGAGGAAGACAGTGACAATGGATGACTGGTGGGAGGGGCTGATGGGAGACGCTGGGGAGCACATATACAATGAAGGGCAGGTGGAGTGGGCAAATATTAGAGGGACACATATCAAACCAAAATCTAATTTGTAAAATTGCTTAGCTGACACACTCATATCAGATCAAGTGAAGATACCTAAGTGAAAACAAAGAAAAATTAAGAAAAAACTGTTCAAACCAGGTAAAAATCTACAACACACTAGAAGCCAAAAGAAGAAACATACAGTTTATCAAAACTTAAGAGTGTCGCTGGTGTTGTAGGGTGCTCTATACAGGAGCTGCTCTCCATCTAAACTTGGGAACTACCCAGAGTTCTTTGCTACTTTTTGCATGATGTATGTGACAATCTATGCCTGAAAGGGTATTTGTTTTACTTATACTGGGTGCTTCCCTGTGTCTGGACAAAGGTAAACCTCTCTGAAGAGCTATAATGGTAGCAAAACACATGTCAGGGGTTGCTTGTATTCATTTCAGGTTGGCTTGGATGGTATTTTACCAATCCAAAGCTGTAATACTGTGCCTTATTGTGTCAAAAGTCAGTAACGAGCTAGCAATTTATTTACATGTGCAATTGAGACTACAAATTCAATATGTCTTCTATTTTTCACTTAAAGAATCACCATTTCCATAAAATGAATTCTGATTTCTAAATAAATTAGTACATCTACCATAGCCTTGTTGACCTCATCTGTTGGGAACAATATGCTCCAAGGAGTGCTAATAAGCACCATCAACAAGCATCAATGCACATTGCCTTTTAGCCACAACAGGCTTGGCTACGCTAAGAAATAGGTGCCAAAGGACTGGGTGGTACTGTCACAATGGTTCAATCTGATTATTTATCTTGGGACTGCAGTTAAAAACATGAGCACTGGAAGAAAACAAAAGTAACATCTTCCGTGTGCTTTAAACAGAGATTGCTTCATCATGTTAAATTAGCAGAAAAAGACACAATTTATGGATTTGCACATTATGAGCCTATAATTCTGGGAAGCACCAGTGTGGTGAACTGCCAACTAAAACCTACAATTCCTATAGCCTCAAGTCCCAAGTGATTACTGTCCAGCTATTTTAGGCACTGATGGTATTTAAACCACGCATGCACACCTAAAGTAACTCTTCACCAGAGATCCTGATGTAGCACTGCTTTGTAGTTCACTCCCATGAATTAAAAACTTTACATCAGCTCTACCAGGGGGCCTCTTAAAGGCTGGGGCTCTGGGCCAGAGACCACTTTGTCCATGCCTTAAAACGCCTCTGCTTTACATGAAAACATCTTACCATTCAACTTCTAGTCACAGGTACTGGAAATAATCTGAACCCTTCGCTAGTTGATTCAGTGATCCAGATTTCAAAAACAAAAATAAGATAAATGTCAGTGATTCGCCTAGAATTGATCATCGAACGGGAAGCACGTCAAAGCATTAATGTTCACTAGCAAACCTTTAAAGAAAACCATTGAAGGAGACACTCCAAGACTGACAACTAAAAGAGATAAAAGGTGGTATAAAGAAACAACAGGAACAGACGAAAAAAGAAGGAACATTGCTCTGTTAAAGCTTTGAAGCATGCGTTCTCCACAATTTTTCCCCTGCTCACTAATCTCTGCAGCTCTTCTCTGTCTATGGCCACCCTTACTCTGGCTTGGGTACAAATCTATGTAGTTCTTTGTAATGATGTGGTGATACTGTCACGTCACCTGGAATAGTAAGGGTAGAGATTCTATGAGAGAAGGGTGGAGGGTTTTCAAGGAATAATAGTCAGTTAAGAGTAGGGGTTAGTAGCTACATGTAACAGAGTCGCTGTGCTCCAATAAAGTTGATATATTCAAATATTCCTGAGAGTTAGTTCTTCACAATGGCGACGAGCGGAAGAAACACGCAAGGAAGACTTACTAGCTGGTGATCTTGAAGAAATGACGGAAAGCTGTTTCAGGCAGTTAGTACAGAAGAGCCACAGGCAGCTGTCTGAGCGGTGAGAGGAGCTGCGGGTAGCTGTTCGAGCGCAGAGCAGTTGCGGAGCGGAGGTGTGATTTTCGGGAGACAGACCGCAACAAAAAAGAAGACAGCAGAGATCGGTGAGTGGCGAGAGAACTGCGTAGTGTGCACGCGCACGGAAAGCAAATGCAAGCGCCATCTTAGGGTCAGGCGAATCTGACATAATTGCAAAGCATATCATAGCAAAACGTTATGTGCCATTTTAAAGTCAGGCAAGGTGCATAGCGCGACAAGGAAATTACAAAGAGAACAGAGCAAACTCGAGCGCCATATTAGAATCGGGCGACAAGAAGATAATGCATTTAAGAAGTTACAAAAAGAAATAAAAGAAAGTAAACACGAATATATATATATAAAGAAAAGAAAAGAGGAGTTTTTTTAAAATGATTTTATAAAAATAACTGAAATAACAAAATGATGAAAGATCAGTTATAAGCAAATGGTGGCAGCCATTTTTTTTGAGTCAGGCACAATAAATAATAATAAATAAAGAGAAATTCAAGTTAAAGAAGAAAAAGTTAGAAAGAGAGACATAAAGTCATGAGTGTTGAAGGCCAAGTAGTGAAGTCACTGTAAACATGAGTTCAGAAATGTTTAATGAAGAGGATGTTAGTGGAAATGTTTCAAGCACAATTCTTAGAAGGCCATTACCTTTTAATTTATCTGAACAACAAAATGTCGCTCAGAGATGGGAGAAGTGGACAAGGAGATTTGAGCATTTCTTAAAAGCGACATGCAAAAAATATACTGACGAACAGGCAAAGGATTTGCTACTCAATCATGTGGGAGATGATGTTGAAGATTTAATAATTACATCTCCAGAACATGAAAGAAACACATATGAAATGTTTAAATGCTAAATTTGACCCTCAAAGAAACTTAGATTTTGAAAGATACAATTTTAATATGGCCTGCCAACGAGAAAATGAAACAATGGATGATTATGTCACTAGATTAAAAAAGTTGGTGACATTCTGTGAATTCAATACATTTTGTAACGAAGAGGCAATAAGACTAAGAGTGATACAAGGTTGTAACTCAATAAAGTTTAGAAAAAAGCTTTTAGAAAAAACGTACGACTTACAAGAACTTTTACGCATGGCAAGAACAGAAATGCAAGCTCAGAAACATGCCACAAATATGGAAGAAGGAAGAATCAAAGCAATTGAGCAAGTTAGGCAAATGTAAAAAAAAATGAATATAGGAGGAAAATTGGAAACAGAGACCAGAGTAAAAAGATTGTGCTACAGGTGTGGATTCCAGTTCCCACATCAGCGAACATGTCCAGCAATGGGACAACAATGTAAGGAATGTGGAAGATACAATCATTTTGCAAGTGTATGCAGGTTTAAAAATGAAAAGAAAGAGGTTTGGACGAAAAAGGAAAACTGGAAGCAAACCAGCCCAGACATAAAAAAAATTGGAAACACAAGATATGTAATACAAATGGAAGGATTGGAAGAAGACTTTGAGGAAGAAGTTGAGCAGTCAGAAAAACTCTACATGATGCAAGAGGATAGTGAATTTCAACAACTTATTATGATCAAGAGAGAAGACATTAAAAAAACCACATCCGTGGATATGATGGTTGGTCTTCAAAAAGTTCCATTTATTTTAGATAGTGGAGCAAAGTGCAATGTAATGTGCATAATTGAATACATGAAAATGAAGGAACAACCTACATTGAGTGCATCGAATGTTAGTGTTTTTCAGTGGGGGGCTAAACATCCTGTTTTATGCTTAGGAAAATTTGAAGAAACACTGCAATATAGATATGTAATAAGTAGAGAAGACATACATGTATTAAAAGGTGAAGTTCCAGGACCATGTTTGTTAAGCAATGTTACTGCTCAACACATAGGTCTAATAGCAATGAATTGTAACATCTCAACAGGTCACCCAGTTCTGAGGAAATATCCTAAGTTATTAGATGGACTGGGTAAATTGAAAGACAAAAGGATTACTTTGCATATAAATGAAACAATAAAACCAGTGGCATAAACACATAGAAGAGTCCCAGTTAACATGCAAACAAAGATAGAAAAAGAGATTAAGTCATTACTTGAACAAGACATAATTGAAGAAGTAACAGGGCCAACCCCGTGGGTATCACCCATTGTAATCGTTCCAAAAAAGGACACTGATGACATCAGGATATATGTGGATATGAGAATTCCCAACACAGCTATTGAAAGAGAACGGTATCCAGGCCCTCATTTAAATGATATGATTAGTACTATAAATGGGGCTGCAGTTTTCTCAAAACTTGATTTATGCAAAGGATATCATCAATTGGAAATTGATAACCAATCAAGGTATATCACGATGTTTTCCACTCATTTGGGATTATTTAGATACAAACGATTACATTTTGGGATATGCTCAGCCGCTGAGATCTTTCAAGAGATCATAAAAAACCTTATAAGACCAGTGCAAAACAGTATGAACTACAGTGACAATATTTTGGTGTTTGGAAAAACACAGGAAGAACATGATCAGGCTTTAGATGGAGTTTGTCAACAACTTCAAGAAGCTGGACTGACACTAAACCTTAAAAAATGTGAAATAAATAAAAATGAGTTAACGTTTTTTGGACATATATTTTCGGCCAAAGGAGTGAGACCGGATCCTGTTAAAATAACAGCACTGAATGCAATACAAAGGCCAAAAGATATAACAGAATTACGATCATTTCTAGGAATGGCTAGTTATTGTGCTCGATATGTAAAAAAAATTGCAACTGTAAGCGCACCGCTTAGAGAATTAACAAGGAAAGGACAGAAATTTCAGTGGAGTAATGAATGCGAACAAGCATTTAAAGAAATAAAGTCAGAATTATCAAATGCAGTAAACTTAAAATATTTTGATCCACATCTAGGTACAGAGCTAGTAGTAGATGCCAGTCCTGTAGGGCTGGGTGCAATTTTGGTGCAACATAAACCTGGGAGGGAAACTCCGAGATATGTGGTTTCTCATGCTAGCAAAAGTCTATCTGAAGTTGAACAAAGATACTCTCAACCTGAGAAGGAAAGTTTGGCTGTTGTTTGGGCATGTGAACATTTTCATGATTTATATATGGGAAATCGTTTGTAATTATCACTGACCATCAAGCTCTGATTTCTATTTTTGGGAACCCTAAAACAAAGATGCCACCAAGAATTGAAAGATGGGGAATGAGGCTGATGCATTACCACTTTAGAATCATCCATAAACTAGGAAAAGAGTACAATCCAGCAGACTACTTACCTAGACATCCATCTAAAGCAGAGATTGGACAACAATTAGAAGCTGAAGAGTACATATGCTTCATAGTCAGATCAGCAGTTCCAGGAATTGTCAAAGAGAATGAATTAATTGAAGAAACACAAAAAATGATACTCTTCAAGAAGTAAAAAGAATCATACATGAAAACAAGTGGAGATTAATAAATAATGGAAGTCGATTTCAGTCAAATGTAAAAAAACATGATATACTAGCATTTAAGAACATAAATTCTGAATTATCTGTAACTTCTTCTGGAATATTGCTCAGAGGAAATAAAATAATAATTCCAACAAGTCTACAACGTCGTGTGATTGATTTGGCACATGAAAGTCATCGGGGCATCTCTGCAACAAAAACATTTTTGAGAGAGAAATTGTGGTTTCCAGGGTTAGACAAACAAGTGGAAGAGGTTGTTCAGTCTTGTTACATATGCCAATGTACCTCTAAGGAAAAAAGGATGGAAGAGTTGCATATGTCTGAACTACCGGATGCTGTATGGTCCAATGTAGCAGCAGACTTTTATGGACCATTGGACTCTGGACACTATTTGCTAGCAATAATAGATGAATATTCTCGTTTCCCTATTGTGAAATTGGTATCGTCAACGTCTACGTCAGCAGTACTTCCAATATTAGATGAAATATTCTCAACTTGGGGAATACCTAACATTTTAAAAACAGATAATGGGCCACCATTCAATGGAGATTAATTTAAAAAGTTTATGAACTATCCAGGTATAGTGCATAGAAGGATAACTCCAATGTGGCCTCAAGCTAATGGAATGGTAGAAAGACTTATGGCTACTATTAAAAAAGCTGTGCAAAGAGCAAAACTTTCGCAAATATCGATAAATCAAGCATTATGTCAAGTTTTGCGAGATTACAGAAATACTCTGCATGTGTCAACTGGAAAATGTCCTTCAGATTTAATGTTTGGTCAGTCAAGACAAACTCGTCTGCTGCATCTTCCAGCAATTCCACCAAAAGATCATAAGAAAATAATGGAAAAAGATAAGGAGGCAAAAGAAAAAATTAAATATTATGCAGAGAATGGAAGAAAATGTCAAGATCAGGAATACCACATTGGTGATCTTGTGCTAGTTCGGCAACAGCAAGTGAGAAAGCCACAAAGTAGGTTCAACCCTACACCCTTGGAAGTAACAAAGATTCAAGGAATGACAGTAACTGCAGGAAATGATAGCAAAATGATAACAAGAAATAAAACATATTTTAGGAAAATCAGACCAAATATTGAACTAGAAAATGAACATTCGAATAGCCAACAAAATGAGGGGATGCACAGAACATCTGAAAGAGTTTTCAAAAAACCAGAACGACTAGTTGAACATTGTTGAAGTGTTTTTTTTTTAATTTTCTATTTTAGGGGGAGGGGGAGAATATAATGATGTGGTGATACTGTGACGTCACCTGAAATAGTAAGGGCAGAGATTCTATGAGAGAAGGGTGGAGGGTTTTCAAGGAATAATAGTCAGTTAAGAGTAGGGGTTAGTAGCTACATGTAACAGAGTCGCTGTGCTCCAATAAAGTTGATATATTCAAATATTCCTGAGAGTTAGTTCTTCACATTCCTGTCCATCAAAAGCCAAATACTAGCCTCACTCTTCAGACCAACTATTGCCCTTTTTCTTTGATCCCTTTGCCTGATCAGGTGATGCACCATAACGATAAATCTTTCATTATTCTTTGAAGAGAATAACCTGCTGAACCCTTCCCAGAATGCTGACAGGCCACGACATAGCATCAAATCCATTTTGGTGCTACCACTGATAATCTTCATATGACCTTAGATACTGGCAGGTCTGTGCTCTCATTCACCTTCATCTTTCCACTACTTCTGCTGCCATTGTCAGTACTCGCAGACAGTCTTTAGCCTCCATACTTGTTCCCCTTTAAGCACCTTTCATGAGGCATTTCCGAGTGTGCTTCTTTAAGCCTCCCTGTTTTCAAAATCAACAATCTTCCTCTTGCTTCCTTCATTAGACCTTTTCGTTTTGCTTATTTGATAACACCCAGCTTTCAGTCTGCCTGGATGCAGACATTTCTGTCAGTTGCGGCCTGCATGACTCGTGGGTGGGGGGGTCACGGGGGGTTAATTTAATAATAATTAAAAAAATTAAACTTACCTTCCCCTCGCCCGTCATCTCTGCTCCTGCTCTCCTGTCTCCGGCAGGAACAGGAAGCAGGCAGCCAGACTCCCACCCCTAAGCAAATCACAATGCGGCAAGCAGCGTTGTGATTGGTCGGGACGCCGCCCAGCCAGGGGCTAATGGCCCGGCCATGTTCTCCATGTAGGCTGCATTGCAGCCTGCATGGAGAAGGGCAGAGTGCGCATGACTGGTTGAGTGTCCCCAGAGAACCGACCAAACAGGTCATGCGCACTCAGGAGTGGGCACACCAATCCTCCCCTGCAGAGCAACCCCACCACCCCACCCACCCGCAATCAAACCCTTCTGCTTTCTCTCAGTGAGAGAAGCAGAAACATATAATGGTAGTTATAACCATTTTATGTTTCTGCTTCTCGCACTGGGAGAAAGCAGTGGGCCGACTCAACGCCACTACGTGAAGCGGTTTTCAGTTCAGTTCAGTTCTGTTCAAATAACTTTATTTCGGCAGTCGTGCCATAAAAGTGCAGAATAAAATACATCTTATTTGACAAATTCGTAAAACACTAATACCAGCATTAGCCTGTCACAGAGATGCATAAATTCATCCATAAAAAGCCATGACATAGTTTTATCAAGCAAGTATAGTTAAATGCTTAAACTGGCAATCATGCATAATTATAAAACAAGGAACAACGGCACCAGAGACAAAAGGAATCTGACAGTAAAATATAAAGTGCAAATGCAAAATCGCCCTTTCTGCAGCTATATAAGAATTGCCCGTCTTCTTATAATCCAATGCATCCCAGAAATGTAGCTACTGAGAAGGCAAACAGGGGATGACAGTCTATTCTAAAAGCAGAAGAATGGCTTTGTATGCCGAACTGTTTACATAGGGGTTTTATCCACACCTGTCGAGGTCGGCCGGAAGCTGTGCAAACAAATAAAACATGAGGTACGGATTCATCCGCTGTTTTACAAGCTGCGCATAACATGGAATCAGCAGCCATCCATTTACATAAGAATGTATACAAAGGTAAGGTGCCAATCCTAAATTGAAAGTAAAGTTTCCTGTCCAACGTAACTGAAATGGTGTCCCAGTATTGTTCTAAAACACTCATACATTTAAAATTGAGAAATGTCCTTGTCAGGGTGGTTTTAGCGGCCTTATGAATGACATTCTGGATTGCCCAGGACCAATAATGCTTTTTTAGCTCACTTTGGAGGGGAAGGAAGCACAAGAGGGGGTCACCCAGAGCTCGTTCTAGCCCAGTGAAATTAAAAGCTTTTTAATGTTGGCAAGCCATGATCCCAAATTCAATCTATTACATTTAATAACATCCCCTAGTGCTAGGGCATAATGTGCAAGCTCAGGAGTGGACCAAAGCCTTCTCCAGTAAAGTAATGGTTGCAATCGAGCTTTGCCCTCAATGGCTTTCCGGCCCATATAAACAAAACAGTTAGTAGCGGTGTACTAGATGGTAAATGAGCTAAGATCCGTAGAAACCTATTTTCAGATCTTGTTAGTCCTATGCTGTTGGAAAAACCCCAGAGTTCAGCTCCATATAAAGCAGATCCCACAGCTTTGGCTTTATAAATCTGCAGACCAGGGGTGATTGGTTTTCTATAGGATGCACGGTGTTCCTTGACAATAATGCCTGAAATTTCTTTGTGTTTAATGATCCTTTTCTGGATGTGAAACTTCAATGTCATAGTAGAAGACTGCCTTACTCCCAGATAGTCAAATGAGTCTACTTTCTCAAGAATTGTACCCCCCAATAGAAGTCTCCCCTTGTAAGATTTGTGCTGATTGAATGACATGTATTTGGTTTTCGCTGCATTAATCTCCAATGCCAGTGAGATACAGAGCTCCTCAAAGTGGTTAAACAGATGTTGGAGCATGCTAGTGGTTTTGGAGATTAATAAGGTGTCATCAGAGAATAGGAGGATTGGTGTCTTCTCTCCAGCTAGAATGGGGGCATTAGCTGGTTTCTGAGAGAGGAAATCTACAATATCATTTAAGTGTAATGAGAAGAGTGTTGGAGCTAGGACACAGCTCTGACAGACTCTGTTATTAACAGGATTTGATCTGTGAACTGGCTTTTCCCCATCTAATTCTAGAGTAGTTTCCATCATGTAGATGAATGAGAAGTGCTAAGAGCTCAGAGGGCATGCCCATATCTCCCAGTACCAGCCAAAACTTAGGGCGGGGGACCAAATCAAAAGCAGATTTGAGATCGACAAAAGCAAGGTACAGGTTGCCTCTGCTGATTAGCACTGTTATCCAATATAAAAAAAAGAAATTGAAAAATCTGATCAATAGTACTGGTCCCCCTGCAAAATCCAGCTTGAAAGGGTGTCAGTATGTCTTTTTCTTCGATCCATAGTTGGATTTATTTAACACCAGTCGGCAAAAGATCTTTTGAATACAGTCTATCAGACTAATTGGTCTGTAGTTTGCTGGGGAACTTCCATCACCCTCTTTGTAGATCGGTATAACTAAGGCACCCTTCCAAGAATCTGGAATTGGAGCTCCCTTGGCTATGGTACTAGCAAGAGCTAAGATGTATTTAGCCCAACTTTGTTTTTCGTGGACAAATATGTCTGCCGGTATGCCATCAGGCCCTCCAGCCCTACCACTGGTAATGGGGTCAAGAGAAGCAGTAATATTGCATAGGTCAAACCTTGGGCTTCCAGTGGAAGAAGTGTCTTGTACAAGAGGCAGTACCAGGGTAGATGATAAATTTCCACCAGAATAGAAGTTCAAAAACAATTTGGGCCAGACTGCTGGGGATATACACTTAGATGGAGGTGGCGCTGCACCATTGCCACCTCAAGTGACCAGTGTTCAGAACTTGGTGGAGTCATTAGCAAAACAAGCTGTTTTTAGGTCCTGCCATCTCTGCCCATCCCTTTTGGATTTAACCAAGCTAAATTTATAACCCCTTCTAGCCTTGCGAATTTGGTCAGTGTCCTTCGATTTGATTGACAGTGTCAAGGTTCTTTGATTCTGTCTGCCGTCCTTAATAAAGCAGATAGTTGGTTTATTCATACAGTTTTTGGTATGGGGCACTGGGGCAGTGAAATAGGTCAGAATATGTTTTAAAAAACTAAGATGTAAAGATAATAATTCAGCCTCCAGATCTAAGCAGGTATTAAACTCAGCTAGTATCGATTGTAGATCGTGGCTTATAGCAGACAAAAGGTCAGAGTTGGCAACTATGTGGGGCAAATTAAGTTCAATGTCCCCGACGAGAGGTAGAAGAAGGGTATCAGATTGATAGGCACCGCAAAAGGCTGTCATGGTAAGACACAGGGGGTTGTGATCGCTTTTCAAATGCTCCATAATGGCCTATTTCGGCGACCAGTGACCAAAGTCTCAGGTCGACTAAGATATAGTCAATATGGCTCATGTGGTCAGTGCTGTTGTATGTATGAATCCTCTTTGCGTCAGATCTTGTCTGTCCATTATCTGCCTTAACCCCCAGTTCTAGGGACAAGGCTTTTAGCTGTAATGCAGTCTGTTTATTGGGGCAATATTCACAGAGGGAATAGCCCACCTCTTGTCCTCCTCACTGGTTAGCCTAATGTCGTCACTATCCAGAGGCTCAAAGGTGGTATTGAAATCCCCCGAGAGAATAAGATGAGATTGAGTCTGACTCCTTCCAGATAGTCTTTGAGAAATTGAATGGTTTTAGAAGCCATACCACTCTTAGCACTTCTAGTATAGATATTAAAAAAATCTATTCTAGGTATTTTATCAGGCTCCATTCTAATGTCTAGAATATCTGGGCAATCAATATCCAGTTGTCGAATTTTGTAATTTAAGGTGATTTTGATCCAAATTGTTAGCCCCCCAAACGGTTTCCCCACTAATTTAGATTTTGTTGGGACAAAGAAGATTAAATATCCTGGTTTAAAAATTGGGTCAATAGACCATGTTTCTTGAAGCAAGCAGATGTCATATTTTTCCATGAACTCACTCCATTCAAGTAAGGCGACTTTGGACTTGAGACCGGCCACATTCCATGAGATGATATTCACCAGTGGATGCTCAGGCTCATTTAAAGTTGTGATAGAAGGACTTGCTTGAGTCCCAAATAGAAAGCTAGATCTAACTGGTTCTTCTGGTGTTAGAGGTAACGGAACACAGAATAGGGTATTAACTAGAGTACTGGTTATAGTCCGACTCTTCTCAGTATGGTAAAAGATTGCTGAAAACTTAAAGAAGGCACTATCAAGCTACTATTAGCAGTCATAAAAGTTGGCCATGAAGTACATACAGGGCTACTGTGAGGGGACAGACAATCAATCTCACGCACTGGAGACCCAGGTGCAATGCAGCCAGAGTTATGCGTGCCCTAAGATAACTGTCTACTACTCAATGGTATTTGAGCTGAATAGGTGTGGAATTAAGTGAAGGGGATCTTATGTCAAGGACCACCAAGCAATAAAAGAGTTCCTGATTTCTCAACAATAACGCAATGCTATTAAAGTTTTGATTTCTAGATAAATGTCTTTAAGCACGGAGGATGTCGTCACAAATAACTGAACAACATCCTCTCGTGTGACAAATCCATTACATAGCTTTGTTTATTGTAGTATCCTCCCCTTCATACTTAAGTTGGGATGGCATTTTCAGGACTTTAACCATGAAAATAGAACTAGGGTAAGAGGAGCGCCAACCGCCGTAATTCGAAACAGACTGAGTGCTTGTATTACACACTAGGACATTTGTGCTTGCGTTCCCTAAGGGATCAGGGCCTACAGAAGTGGAACTTTGGATGGATTTGTCTCAACAAATTGGTATTATGAAATTGTTAAGACCTCATAGAGCACAGTATCGGAGCTTTGTTTTGGCTGACACAACTAGCTTGGGGCAGTCTCGAATTTGGATACCCCAACACGGGTCCAGATGTGTTATCGAGAGGTCAGGATTCTGGGACTCGAAAGTTACTAGCATCCTTTGATATTGTTAGTTGGTTCAAGGTGTTGAATAAATAAGGTTATCAAAAGTTTTAAATCTTTGTCCTCTACCCTCAATGCCTTGATTTGTAATATTAAATTGGTGGTTTGCCAACAGGGAGGGCACAGAAACAGGGATGCCTGAGGGACCAGCAGGAACTTCAGAATTTGTTTCATCACCCAGTAGACCAGCCAGAGGTAAAAAATTGTTGTGACCGGGTAGGGTATCTATTGAATGAGATAAGCATAGGTCCTGTATAGAGTCCTGCTCTTTCCCTCTAGCTGGTTCTAGTTCCACTGGTGGAGGAAGTGCCCTAGAAGTTAGTTGTTTTCCTAGACGTTTTGCCTTTGAAAAAACTCGAAAGTGTTTGTGGTTGTTTTTTGAGGTAGCCACTTGGGTGTCTTGAGATGCATAATCTCCCCCTATGATTGATTCAACCTCTTCAATTAAGAGGTCTATTTCACTCAGACTGCAGGTGTTTAGGGTTTTTGAGACCTTACTATGCTTTGCTGTGCCTTGAAAAAGGTCAGAAGCCTTGTGTTTCCCCACTGTCACAAGGCAAAGAGGAAGAAAGCCACAAGGCACAATAAAATGTAAAGAGATAACAATTAAACAATACAATGAAAGTTAGCTCAGTCATAAAACAAATGTTAAGCCATCAGAACAAACAATAGATCCCGGGGTATAAATCGGACATATTTGTAACCTCACAATAACCAAGCCCTAGGATCCAAAAGTAGAACACAGTGAAAAGGTACAGTTTGTGCTTTAAATTCAAAGCTTACAGCTAAAAAGTGTCTCCATAAGGAGTGCAGGAATTGTACTCCAATAAAACACTATAGTGATTAGGATAAGCCAAAGCGACTAATGGCATAGGTAGCAAAAAGACAGTTAATACATGCAGTACCTTTCTGTAGTCCAAGTGAACCAAGGGGTGGTGGCCCACCCAGCCTCCTAAATTCGCTGACTGGCACAGGATGGCTTCCAGCAGTTTTTGAGTCCTAGGGAGTGGGACAGCAGAATGCGCTTTATAGTGCGCTATAAGAGACCATGCCCCCTCCAGACACGATGCAGCACTTGTGACTCCTGGTGCTGGGGGAGTTGGAACACGAAGTCCCCTGGAGTCTTCTGAATCTGTGGGAGCCTGTGAGCCCTGTGCCAGCAGTTTTGAGTCCCAGGGAGCGGGACAGCAGAATGCGCTTTATAGCATGTTGGAAGAGGCCGTTCCCCTCCTCCAAACACGATGCAGCGGCTGCACCTACTGTTGCTGGGGATGATGGAACACAAAGTCCCCTGGAGTCATCTGAATCTGTGGGAACCAGTGAGCCCCCTTCCAGCAGTTTTTGGTTTTCAGCCATTTCTAAATAAATGAAAACTCAACTCCTTGAAGGTCAGTTGGGGCAAAACCGAACTGTAATCTTGGGAGGTCCTCTGCCATGTGGCCAAATGCTTAGTGGTTCATGTCTGTGGATTCACTTTCTAAGTCCTCTACTGTTGTTTCCAACCTAGGCATCATCCTTGATGAAAAACTGTATTCCAAGCACCGGATCAGAAGTTGGTAGCCATCGGTGACTTCTCTCTCAAGATCTTGAGAAAAATCCTTCTACTTCTCCTTTGGACTGTTACCTATAAACCAGTCCTTAGGAACTCGGTGCTTAAGCCCCTGTCTAATCCTTATTGGCTACTATGGCCCAAAGAATAGTATTCAAAACTGTGTGCATTTATCATCATGTGATTCAAGGAGTAGACTCCATTTATTTATTGTCATTCTCTGAATATTATACAACTTCCTGCACTCTGTGTTCTTCAACAAGGCACCAAATGATGGTTCCCCACATCTGGTAAACCAGGTGTGGTGGTTGGGCCTTTTCCTTTCTCATTGCCAAATGTGAAACACTCTTCCACTGCAGCTCTATAGCAAGTTTACTCAGTAGGGTCCAGATTGACTATGATTTTGCAGAGGGGTTGTTTCACTTTTGAAGCAGACATTGCAAGAAATGCGACACATGCAAATTGCAATAGTTGTCAAATGATAGACATGATCACTCGCCTCTGTAACCTACGTTATGTAGGTATGACAACAAGAAAAGTCACAACGCATATACTAGAACATTAGTGTACAATCTAGTGGTGCAAACATGTAGCAACAAATGTGGCCTCACACTTTGTCTAGTCAGGTTACTCTGAACATTACAGTAATAGAAAACATACACCCAGGAACCAACCCAGTATAATCAAAATAAAAATTCAATTGCAGAAGGAGCAATGGTGGATTTATAAATCATGGCTAAATATTGTGGGCCTGAATGATGAGATTCTGTGGTACCAAGTCTATAAAATACAAAACAACTCATCTTCATGCTGTTCTTCAACATATATTTATCGACATCAAGGAACTGACGATAGATGAATTCCAAAATATGATAATGTGTAGACCTAAAGGATATATAATAGACTCATGCTTTAATAGAATGCCCCCTTTACCAGATAGATGTTTGCACTATTATTATTATTATTATTATTAATTTCTATTGTGCTGAATCAGCCCAAAGGGGTATCTCTGTGCTTAGGACGGTGTGCTGCAGCCAGACCCAAGGGACTGCGAAAAGAAAGGTTTTTAAAAGCTTCCTGAGTTGAGAGAGGCTTTGGCAATCGCGAAGGTGGAAGGGCAAATCATTCCAGAAAGTAGGGGCAAGATGGGTAAATGCTTTGCCACCCTTGCGAGCCTTTTTAATTCTGGGGGTGCAAAGGAGTAGCTTGGAGCCTGATCGAAGGGGGATTGGGGGGGTGTACTTGGTAAGTTTGGCAGACAAGTAGGAAGGTCCCTGTCCATTAAGAGCTTTATAAACAGTGCAGCCTATCTTGAATTTCACCCGCTTTCTCACAGGGAGCCAGTGGAGTTTGTTAAGAAGTGGGATAGAAGCCGTTCTGGGTGGGGCATTAGCTACTAGGCGAGCAGCCGTGTTCTGTACAACTTGTAACTTGTTGAAGGAGGCTTCGTTGGCCGAGGCTAGCAGTGCATTACAATAGTCCAGACGGCTTAATACTAGGGCTTGCATCAATGTTTTTTAGTGGAGGACGGTAAAAGGGGGAAGATTCTTCTGAGTAAGCTGAGTGTGTGGAAGCAGGTGCCAGCAGTAGTAGTGGCATGAGCATCGAGTGTGAGGTTCTGGTCGATCCTGATTCCTAAATTCTTGACCACTTCTTTGGGAGAAGGGGCCTTGCCCAGCTCCTCCGGCCACCATCTGGGAGTCCAGCTTATAGCTGCTCCTCCAAACAGCATGATCTCCGATTTCTCGGCGTTCAGTTGGAGGAAGTTGGTCCTCATCCAGGCAGCAATGGTCTTCATGCCCTCCGAAAAGATGAGTTGTATATCAGGTCTGTTTTTATCAAAGGTGAGGAGGAGCTGGGTGTCGTCCGCGTAGGAGATGGGACTGAACCCTAAATTCCTCATAAGTTTGGCCAAGGGGGAACATAAATGTTAAAGAGAGTAGGGCTCAAGCAGGAGCCCTGCGGTACCCCCTTGGTAACTCTAGTGGTTTTAGATCTATAGGTCCCCAATGTGACCGTCTGGGTTCTATCTGTAAGAAAGTCTGTCAACCATTTTAGTGCCACCCCCTGTACTCCAATGCCCTGAAGTCTCTCCAGTAGGATCTGGTGCGAGATGGTGTCAAACGCCGCCGATAGGTCAAGCAGCACCAGCAGTGCCGCCTGACCATTGTCCAGAGCCATTCTGATGTTATCAGTTACCTCAATCAAGGCAGATTCGGTACTGGCCTTGGCCCGGAAACCTGACTGGGAGACGTCAAGGCAGTGAGAGGTTTCAACAAAATCAGACAGATGTCTGTTTATGTGCTTTTCAATAAGCTTGCTCTGAAGGGGGAGCAAAGATATGGGTCGATAATTGGAAAGCTCAGTTGTGGAGATCTTAAGATTTTTACGGCTGGGTACAACTTGAGCTGCTTTCCATTCTAGGGGCAGTCTGCCTGTCCTCAAGGAACTGTTAAGAATGGTACAGATGGGTGTGGCTAACTGTGCGGAAAATCTGGAGGAGATTTTTGCAGGAATAATATCTAGGGGGGAACCAGATTTAATTTTGGTAAGGAGAGAATCAACCTCTACCGTAGTGAGTAAGGGGAAGCAGACGAGCTGCAAAGTATTGTTAGGGGAGGCAGGATATACTGTTGTAAGGTACGATGAAATTTCATTGGATGAGATAATTTTCTGGTACATGTCTTCGATTTTCTGAGTTAGAAAGGAGGCTATATTATTGCACAGCGACTGTAAGGAGGATTCCGCTCTTTCGCAAGCTCTGGGATTGGTGTAAGACTTCAGGATCTGATAGAGGGTCCTCGAGTTGTTCCCAGCGTGCTCCAGCTGATGAGTGATGTGTAGCTTGCGAGCAGATTTAATATTTTTATGATAGGAGGACAGTGCAGCTTTATATCTTTCTTTGTCTTGTCCACTGTGCGAGTGTCGCCATTTCCATTCCAATTTTTTACATTGGCTCTTTTTAGTTCGTAAGACAGGGGAGTACCAGCTAGTGGGTGTGTGTTTTGGAGAGTGGGTCTGTGGCTTCATGGGGACTACGTAATCTCTGGTGGCTTGTACAATGGAATTAAAGTGAGCTAGCTGTTCCTCTACACTATAAGTGTTAGTTTCGATGTTCCAGGAGCAAAAAGGGGACAGAAATTGGTCGGGCTTCAGTTTGTGCCAAAGTCTATACCAGCGTGTGGCGTGAGATGTAGGGGTGGAGAAGCTTCTGGGACTCATAAGTTGGAAATTCACCAGAGAGTGATCAGACCAGGTCAAAGGACATGTTTCCCCACAGATGATATTCGTGGAGTTGGATAGGATGAGATCTAAAGTGTGCCCTGCCGAATGGGTAGGGGCGTTGTTGCTCTTCTAGAGACCAGTTGTGGCCAGGTCTTTTAGGCAAGCTGTGGCGTCAAGATTAAGGGCATTCTCACTGTGGATGTTAAAATCCCCCAGGAGTAGGAAGTTTCAGGTGGAAATAACATATGGGGAGATAAATTCCATCAATTGGCTAGTAAAACCTAGTAGCGGGCCCGGGGGTCTATAAACAAGAGCCCCTTTCCAGCTATGTTGGGGATGCAGGTCGAGTCTGAAAACAATGCATTCTATTTCGTCCGTACACATCTGATCTAAAATAGAGATGGATATGGATTCCTTATATATTAAGGCTATACCACCCCCTGCCCGTCCTGTCTAGTTTTTGAATTCGGTAGCCGTCCGGGAGTGCCATTGCAATAGAGGGGCTAGAAGAGGGTTTGATCCAAGTTTCAGTGAGAAATACAATATGAGGATCATTTTCAGTCAGGAGATCCCATATATTTACAGCATGTTTAGGGAGGGATCTGACGTTAGCTAAAAAGCAGTTCCAGCCTATGTTAATGGGTTGGGTCTGGACACAACTATAAGGAATTCTCCCGGGAGACCCAACTCCTATAATCTGTTCAGGGAGTAATCCGTGATGCATAGAATAAGGGGGAGCAATGCTCTGAAATCTGCATACCCTACATGAAAAAGGGCCTTCTGGTAAGATGTGTGAATGTGTCAGGAGCTCACAGGGGTTATGTCTGATCATAAGCAGCTCGTCCTGTGTGTAGGAGCACCGTGGACTTGCCACATAGCAGATATCTGGGGGGAAACTAGCAGGGGTCCTGGCTCCTGGCGACGTCCAGGCACGGACGGGCGCAGACGGGCTTGCCTTAGGCGCGCCCGCTGCGCGTCTCGCCAGCCATCAACTAAAATAGGGATTCTGGCCACTAGACCGTTACCCTCATTTCCGGTCTCTGCCGGAAATGCCCCTGGTCACGTCCTTCAGCACAGCCTCCCTCCACTCATCGGGCGAGCCCGCGTTGGACCAGGGAGGAGTACTTGGATGGCGACAGAGAGGTAAGAATTAAAAGGATGTGCAATTTAAAATCACTTTCCTGAAATGCAGCTTGTTACAAAGTGCAGAAGTACTTAAAATTAAATGCGGTGTAATTACAATACTGGGAATTCACTGATGCAGCGTGGAGCGAGGCTCGTAAAGGTCTGGCTTTAAGTGCGTCCGCTGCGCGTCTCGCCAGCCATCAACTAAAATAGGGATTCTGGCCACTAGACCGTTACCCTCGTTTCCGGTCTCCGCCAGAAATGCCCCTGGTCACGTCCTTCAGCACAGCCTCCCTCCACTCATCGGGCGAGCCCGCGTTGGACCAGGGAGGAGTACTTGGATGGCAACAGAGAGGTAAGAATTAAAAGGATGTGCAATTTAAAATCACTTTCCTGAAATGCAGCTTGTTACAAAGTGCAGAAGTACTTAAAATTAAATGCGGTGTAATTACAATACCGGGAATTCACTGATGCAGCGTGGAGCGAGGCTCGTAAAGGTCTGGCAGCTACTCTCATAATGGTGCCCAGCCCCAAGTCAGTCTAGACATTGCACTTTCACTTTTGTTCTTTACATGCATTTATCCATATTAAGAAGTTGAATACAGACTAAATCCATAATTGACATTATTATGTTAAGATATATAATGGAATCACCCATTAAGTTAATACCTTTGTTTCTCATGGCGCTGATTGGGTATCCTAAATCAAAAAACTACTTTTAAAATGGTGCACTGAATTCACAACATTCTACACATTGCTTGTACACATCACAGGCTTCCTAATGTCTGTTATCAATGGGATGAAGGAGCAGCATATACAGGCATCTGGGACATCTTACATGAGGGGTAAGAACTGTCTGGAATCACAAGAGGCTCTTGAGCAACTTTGACAGTGCCAGCTAATGAGGGCGCTCCTGTATTTTCTCTATCAGTACAGCAATATGGTACTTGAGTGGGGTAAAACGTCTGTACCCTCCAAGCAGTTTTTTTGTCCTGGGTCCAGTGAGTTGTTTTCAAACATCATCAATGAAACAACTTCTGTAAATGACTGAAAATAAACAGTGCACAATGAATATAGGGTACACACAGATTTCTACTATGTGAATTTTGCAAATGAAAATCGAACAGTACATAAAGCCCACTGTTGGCTTCCTAGACAAAAAAATGGTGTGTGGTGAATCATTCACTCTAACATGAGATTGAGTAATATTGGGCCGGTGAAACACACTGTACTCCTGTTGTACTCAAACTGCAAACTAATGGAATGATTCTTAAATTTTTAACAGACATGTATGTGCCTAAAATATTTCTAACAGGTACTAGACCAAAACATGTGAGAGCAGGGCCTCTCACTTCAACACAAAATTGATAGGTACACAGTGATTTTTATCACTAACTATCTCACCTAACTACACCTTGACACAAAAGAGCATAGTTGGCTCTCTTGTTTTTAGTTTGCTAGAGGGGAAGACCAATAGAGGAAAGGTACTGGTAAATTGTATGCAATTTAATCACTCTAGGTCCCTCTTAAATAATGTCTCTGGAAGATTCCTCAGAGTGATACAGAAAGCACTCCAGGTTGAGCCTGTCCAATGGTAATCCATCTTCCTGCAGTGAGGAGCAAGACCTGATGATGATGTATGCCACGTTCCTTTTACCTTTAGAGTCCTTGAATGATATTCTACGACTAAAGTATAGGAATATGATTCCAGTAATGCTAAAGTGGCATATCACCTATCTGCACTGCATTTACAGACTTGCTGTGCTATTTTTGTAAACACTAAGGAGTAGATTTAACACTCTGCGCTGGTGAAAAGTCACAAAAAGTGATGCAAACCAGCGCAAAATATTGTTAAATTATGTACTTTCCAGCCCAAAACATGCAAAAAAAGAATGCAAATAGCATTTTGAGCTACTTTGCATTACTTTGTGTCAACTGGATTTTTCACTATGGTACATGGGCATTACCACGCTACCATCCATGATTCTTGATTCAAAGCCCTATCTACTAGCAATGGTAGGCATATCTTTTCACCAAAAAATAATACCTCCTCGAGGCAGGTGCTAACAAGGAGAAGTCATTTGTATCTTCTAACTGTTCAAACATTGCTTGTGTGTTGCACTGTATAGCACACTTACAATGTGGGAATATGCCATGCCCCTTCGCACTTCGTAGTGCTAGCTCGGATTACCATAATCTATTATTTACAGTGATTTTCTTCGACTTCTCCTTATGCAGATTGAGGAATCTTTCTGTATTTATGCTTATAATAGCTACTTCTGTCTTTACTCTCACCCTCTAGCTAATTTAGGCAATTGCTACAGCAACTGTGCGGAGTACTCAGGTGAGTCTCCATAAATTCCTTTTATGGGAAGTTTGATCCTTTTCTTAGTTATCTGACTTTGCTTAAAAATTGTACTTGCTCTTTTCCAGAAGGAACTCTTTATAGGTTCTAGTTAGGATAGGATATGTCCTTTAGATTAGAATAGAAACTATGGGGGTCATTAGGATAGCAGACGGACTTTCATCTGTCCGCCATCCATTCGTATTTGGGACCGCCTGCCTACAAGGCGGCGGTCCCACAGGTCAAATTAGGATGAGACTGCCACCATGGCGGTCACATTGCCCATGTCTTGTATTGTGGCGGGTGCTGCGCTCCGCTGAAGCCGCCACAAGACAAGACAGATACCCCACACATATCCCTGCACTACATGGCTGGCACCATGCGATGCCTACCACATGGTGTAGGGATATGTAGGGGGGAACCATAGGTGCCCCCCCAGGGCATATGTCCCTGGCCCAGAGGGTTAGGGGGGCCCGCTACGGGCCCCCAAATTAGTTTCCACCTGCCGTTTTGCTGCGGTTTGATGCAGCAGGACGACCGACAGAAAGGGATATTGTAATCCCTATGGCAGTGCCTGGCAGACACCGCCGCCATTCTGGGACTACAGGGAGGTCTGACAGGCTGTCGGATAAAGCCTGCCTGTCAGGACCATGGTGGTCGGTGTTTCCGACCACCACCCATCCAGAAGTCATTGTAATATGCCGGACGGAGATCCCTGTTACGATGGCCGAGGGACTGCCACCGACAGCCTGTCGGTGGCGGTCCCTCGGCCATCGTAATCAGGCCCTATTTTCTGAATGAAAAACGCTGTTATTTTCTATGCCTGCTCTAACCAATCTTTTTGGCTATTTCTGTAATTGATCTGATCTGAGTAACCTGAATAAAAGAAACACAAATATTGACTAATCTCTTAATGAGAAAATAAACTTTTAAAACTTCACCAAACCTCTCTTTATTTGGCTGAACATCAAATGCACAAGATGATGTTTTGTTTTGAAAATGCTTCATTCTAACACGGTGACAAAGGTGCATTGAATTAGGAAGGTGCAGACCTTCCAGCTTTGCTAAGTTAGTTTGAAGTGACGTTAGTTACTGACATTTTTATAAGATTTCTTTGCAGCCCTATTAAAATGTATCAAAACCATATGTGCTCAACATCTGCACCACAGTGAATGAAGACCTCTCACACCCTGATTGACAGGCTGGAAGAGTGAGCAAAAACTGACCATTTTCAGATCATTTGTATGTTTTACAGAAGGTGCAGGATGCAGCGCCAGCTTTGTCTGTGCGTTCATATTATGAAGCGCCACAACTGAGAAGGTCAGTAGGTACAAAGAACAGAAGCAAGGCTGTGGTTTTGCTCCAATACTCTTCAATCTGTACATACCTGACTTAGGAGCAGACTTTGATGGTGCAGCCCTTATCCCTCCAAATTTATCTTGACAACCACTTAACACACTACACCACACAGGTGGCAATGTGAAACTAAATAATCTGAGTGAATTCTGTGGAAATAACAACTTGAATATCAACAATGATAAAACAAAAGTGGTAATCTTTGGTTGAAAGATCCTCAATAAAAGGAAATGGCATTTAAATAGTAACAAGCTTGAGCGCACCAGTGGATATAAATGTCTAGGTATAGGGCAGGACGACAGGGACCATAAGAGGAAACCATAAAAACATCTGCATAGCATTAAATACATCTGTCATTAGGCAAATGATTCAAATTGTTAAGAACAGAGTTATGCCTACACTAACGTTTGCCCAGATAATCTTCCATGGGAAATGCACTAAATTGCTAGATATGGCTCAATGTGAGGCATATAGATAGCTTTTTAGATGAGCAAAAAGGTCATCACAGTCTAAGTTTGTCTGAAATCAAATCTTTCCAAGCAAGCATATATACTAAAAGACTTCTGTATAGCCTTCTGTGCGAACCTTAGAGCAGCTCCAGAAAGGTCTCTAAAACAAATACTAAAACAACTACTGTGGTAATCAGTTAAGGTCCATGAGAACAAGAACCCATGGAGCATATATCTTGGTGATTCTTTAGTATCCCTGCACTTTAAAACTATCTGGAACTTGATTTTACAACCTCTACAAATAACAAATTTAGCGTTAAAGCAAGCAGAGTTAATCTCTTCAGCAGAGGATCATCTAACCTATAAAAATGAAACACGGTTGGTGCTAAAAAAATATAAAAACAACATAAGACATAAAACAACATAAGACAAATATATTGGAACCTACCACTCAATCTTGAGAGGAAAAGATAGCTATTCAGAGCAAGATATTATTTTCTTCAACTAAGGGACATCCATTATGACTGCCTGGGAGGTAAAAAGGACATCACATGCCGCCTCTATAAAGCTGACCTGGTACCATTGCTCTGCATCATTGGGTATCTGTAATGAGTTGGTTGGGGTGGAAATTCTTGAGGCAGCCATTTTAGCAACTAAACCTTAGGCACTGCACTGCAGCAGTGAAAGTGTGCCTGTGTGGAGCTGATCGCCAACTAACTGGTTGCTTTTTAAAATTTGTGATCATAGTTTTAAATATTATTAATTTGTTTGACTTTCATATAACGGCTATTTTCTGCTTTTAATAAGGATATGAATTTTTTTTATGGCTAGCTCAGTCAATTAATGATTTTATTGGTATTTTTTGGCTTTGATTTTAAATAATTGTGCAATAAATATTTCAATTCAATTCTTGTGGAGCGCCAGGACTAGAACAAAGAATGTGTCCATAGATTCCTAGAACTTCTTTCATACAGTATTCCTACAGAAATTCCACCCTATCTAGGTTACAACTTTCACTTCCAGACAGCATGGAAAACAGGCCACCAAAACAAAAGCATAATTTTCCACAGTGCCTAAACATCTGTATGAAATGGATATATCTAATGAAATGCTCATAAAAAGGCCTGTTTCAAAGGACTGTTTTTCCCATGTTTTTTTCAATTGCCTTCACCTTTTTCTGTCTTATCACTCCATGTGCACGATACATAAACACACACTTCACCCTCCACAAATATATCTAAATATGACCACCAAAAATCCATACTTTACTTACTTTTCCTGGGGCTGTATCATACATAAGGCGCATTTTCCCTGTTTGCGCTAGGCGAACCTTTTAAAAGATGCACTGGGCACAAGCAAGGAAAATGCGCTGTATTAGGATGAATGCTCTGCCCCCAGGGCAGTCACAAACTCACACTGCCCTGGGGGCAGCGCATTCATGTGAAAAACGGAGCTGCTGCTTTGAAGCCGCTCTGTTCTTCACAGTGCAGGCGGCAACAGGCGTGCACTTTTAAGGGGGAGTAGAGATCCCCTTGCAGAGTTCACCTTTTAGGTGGCTCACTGTCTGTGTGCCTCCTGACAGCTTCTTTGCCTCTGCGCCCGCATCTGTAATATGGCAGGGGCACAGAGGCAACGGGAATCCTTCATTTCCATGGGGCCACACCCCCATGCAAATGAGGGAACACCCTTTGATGATAGCTTTGGCGCTTTATATGCACCAGCACTATCGGTATTACAGAAGGAGATGCACAAGCGTCTGTGGTCCCTTCTGTAATACCAAAGTGCCCCCGGAGCACGCAAAGTGGGCGCAAGCGCCCGTTGCGCCCCCCGGGGCACTTCTGTAACACGCCCCCAGGTGTGCTAAACCAGACTTAGTTCAGGTGACAGTTTCTAGAAGAAATTCAAGATGAAATGCCTTTTTGAGACTTCTGCCCTTTTGTGACAACTATAACAGCTGGGCCATGAGAAAAGACACCACTCACATACTTTGCGCAAGAGGTCCACAGAAAATCTTTTCGTCTATTGCTATGTAGCGAACCTCTGTTACTCTGATTGGCTGACCAAAAACCACAAAGAACAAGGTTAATTTTCAAATTTTCTGCAGATATTAAAAAACCATATCACTGAGCCTTCCTTTAGCCAGCAATCAATGTATGGGAAAGGACAGGCCACATCTGTTCTTCTAAATCACCTATGCGTGAATTTATAAAGTCTGTAGTTTTTCAAAGAAGATGGCATGATCAAAGATGCTCAATCCGACGCAAGATGTGTGGCCAAATTCAAAACAGGTCAAGCCAAATTTCTGGTTTGAGGGTCCGGTTTTTTGACTGCAGCCATAAGTTCCCACACAATAGTGATAAATATCAAAACCATATTTTTTCAACTTCTGCACACCCTATGGTTTCAGTGTATGGGGGTTAGACCAATGTCACTCTGACTGGCTGGCTGTGCCACAACACAATGTATTGATTGACACTTTTGGTCAAATGAAGGCAGCAAAGTCGAAAAATTTGAAGATTAAGCTTTTCATCCTTAATTAATTGACAAGTGGTTATAAAAAAAAAGACATTTTGTTTTCTTAGTCTCAAAGGCCAATTATAACTAACCTACGATACAGTGTATGGACTGGAAATTTGCTTTCAGACTTTTGTGCCAGCAATGCAGTAGAATCCACATAACAATGCTAATTAGCCAAGATTTGTATTCTGTGGTTACAGTGCTTGCGTGAGCACTTATTGCAAATAAACACGCGACCTTGAGTTCTAGCATGCAGAGCACCCCCTTCATGGCCGACTCTAGGGCAGTGCGATCGGTGCGACCGCACCGGGCGTTGACTTGGGGTGGGGGCGCCATTTTTGAAAATGTGTATCATCATTTTAAAAGCACCTGCTGCCTCGTTCCTGGCCTCCAGCAACTTTCAGACATCAATTAAAATGTCAAGCGAAGTCCCGTGATTAATCGTCTTCCTGGAAAGAGACCGGAGGTTTGTCTATTGGAAATTTTGACTCATCCTAAGGTAACGCAGAGGGTTAATGTGCCTGCTGCTAAGAAAGTGTACCATGCAGATAACGAAGTGCATATAATGTAAATCGGGCAGTGGGTTACTGCTTCTGTCAGAGAGCTCCTTTTGTTACTTGTCGTTTCTAACTCAAAATCCTAATATAGAACATTGAGCTATTAACTGTCACACTAGAGCTGCTGCAAACTGCAAGGTATATGTTAGAGCTATATGTTTTTTTGCCCAGTCTTTCATTATCCTAATCTTGTGAAAAGGGTTCATTTGGGTAGAAAACAATTCTTATTATGAAAGAGAACCCTTAACAATTTTTTTTTATTTTTTTTTATTTATTTGAGTTTTATACAGCGCTGGCTAGACCCGGAGGTATCAGAGCGCTTTACATAGGGTTCCACAAAGTTACAAAATTACATCAGTTACCAGTTACATCAGTTACTAGAAAAACATTTCAAGTGCGTAAAGACGAAATAAATGGAGCTTTGAAAGAAGAGGGGGTAGGGTAGGAGGGAAATAGGGTGGAGGGAGAGTCTGTCCAAAGTCCGGCTGGGTAGGTGACGGCCAAGGGGGCCATCTCCTCTATGGCTATCAGGTAGCTCCACCGGGCATCGGCCAAAAAACTAGGTCTAGCGCTTAACATAAGGAAACATTGTGTTTTATATAGCGCTGGCTAGACCCGGAGGTATCAGAGCGCTTTACATAGGGTTCCACAAGGTTACAAAATTACATCAGTTACCAGTTACATCAGTTACTAGAAAAACATTTCAAGTGCGTAAAGACGAAATAAATGGAGCTTAGAAAGAAGAGGGGGTAGGGTAAAGGGTAGGAGGGAAATAGGGTGGAGAGACGAGGGAGAGTCTGTCCAAAGTCCGGCTGGGTAGGTGACGGCCGAGGGGGAAGTCTACAGCCCATCTCCTCTATAGCTATCCGGTAGCTCCACCGGGCTTCGGCCAAATATCTAGGTCTCAACGAAAAAACATTTAAAAAGCATAGGGGACGAAAAAAATGGAGCACAGAGGGGAAAGGGGGTAGGGTAAAGGGGTGGGAGGGAGAATGCGAAGGCGAGACGAAGGAAGGTCTGCCCAAAGTCCGGCTGGGTAGGTGACGGCCAAGGGGGCCATCTCCTCTATAGCTATCAGGTAGCTCCACCGGGCATCGGCCAAAAACTAGGTCTAGCGCTTAACATAAGGAAACATTGTGTTACAAATTACAAAAATGATCACATTAATTACTAGAGAGGTCACAAATTCAATACAGGAGTTATTAGCGACCATGAAAAACAAGATCCACAAAAAGGAGAGGGGAAAAAAAGAAAAAGGCCAGGGAGAGCAGAGAGTCCACGGGAGGGAGTCAGCAGCGGAGAAAGATACGAGACATAAGTCAGAGGTCCGGCTGGGTAGGTGACGGCCATAGCGGTGTGCCAGAGCCTGTCTCCCCTATAGCTGTCGGGGCAGCTCCACCGGGAATCGGTCATACATTTCGTACTCCGCCGGATAGAAATGAGAATCAGGAAGGGACCAAGAGTCAGCAGCGGAGAAAGAGACAAGACATAAGTCCGAGGTCCGGCTGGGTAGGTGACGGTCATAGTGGTGTGCCAGAGTCTGTCTCCCCTATAGCTGTCAGGGCAGCTCCACCGGGAATCGGTCATACATTTCGGACTCCGCCGGGTAAAGATGAGAATCAGGAAGGGACCGAAAGTCTAGAGTCCAGAGACGGGCTGGTGGAGCTGGCGAGGGTGGTAGGATAGGAAGGGGAGTGTAGCTTGGCAGCCATCTTAAGGTCAGGCAAATCGAGTCTGTTGATCTCCAAGATTCTGTAGGTGGTGTTGTCTCTAGATCTTAGGATTGTTTCCTCAAGATCGAACACGGGCGCCATCTTGGGGTCAGGCCACACTCGGTATAGTCAGTTTTGCATTGCATTATATGCCTCAGTAGATGTTTGTGCACACTGGGATGGCTCCTCGGATGGGGGGTAGGGGAGGGGTCGGGGGGGGGTCGGTGCCCGGCGTTCCGCTTCTATGTTTGGTCGCTAGCGGTTGTCTCGTTGTGTGGCAGCCCTATTCCACCCAAGATGTAATGCACTCTGGCGCTGTGCCTCAGTGTGTTCCCGCTCTAGAGCCATCTGCAGAGTCCGGCGGGCGCCATGTTAAGGTCAGGCACTCCCAATAGAGCAGCTCCGCCGTGGAGTTTACAGTGAACGTATGGAGAATGGCCCCGTGCTCACTAACCTCTGCGACGCGTTGTAGGGTCGCTCCTCGTGTCTGGATCCCCGGGTGACGAGGGACCGGGCCATCTGTTGTCTTAGTGGCGTGGAGGAGGAAGGGCTCCCGATCATCAGTCCGGCCCTGAGCGCTCCCACGGGCACCGTGCCAATCCCGCTGTCCCTTGCGGGGTGCCAACTGTTACACCGGCGCTCAGGGGAGCGCTCCGCTGTGTGGAATTCGTAGCAGGAACCCCACGGTCAGCCTCAGGCTCAGCCGCTCGGGCGCGGGCTCCGGTGGTTAGCGGTCGCCATGTTGTTTCTGGAGCCACTGCCGATAAAGGTTGTATTCCGCTGGTGATCCGCACCGGATCAGGACTCAACCTCCAGCGCTAGGTGCGCCTAACGTTTAGACACATTTACCCCTGTTTGTTGTAAGTTTTGACGCGTTGTGACGAGCGAGTTTCGTGCCCGTATGCGGAGCCTCAGCAGGGCATGTCCGGTCTGAATCACCAGTATGATGTTGCGTTTTAAATTCTGAATTTGTGCTTTTCCTGAATAAGAACTTTAACTTAATTGACTACCAGTATCGATGACATGCCACTCCTACACTACACCTTGTAGTACTGTCTGATGCAGAGGTCTTCAATCTGTGGGGCGCGACCCCCAGGGGGGCCCTGGAGTCCTGGGAAGGGGGTCGCGCATTTCCAGGCCTCACTTCTGCCTGGAATCAAAAACATGTGCTCTTCCTCTTAAAAACCGGGACGCTTCATTCCGCTCCTTAAAATGCTTCAGCTGAATTGAGTCTCCCGTTCTGTGAAAGGAAGAGGCTGGGGCAGGTGAAACAATCCTTCGTTCCAGGATGCCTGCTTGCCTGAATGAAATGCAAATGTGCGTTTTGAGTTAATCTGCAAATGTAAATGGTGCTTGGGAGCGGTTCTGGCTTTAATTGCTTTGTGATGGCAAAGATTTGTTTTTTGTTTTTTTTACTGGTAGTAAGAAGAGTTAACAACTGGGCTGTAAAGTGCATGTTTTTAATCGCTTAGTACCTCTGAGGAGGTGTTAAAGGGACAGTTATGCAAAAAGAAAATGCATTACTTTTGTTCTAGTATTACTAAAATATACATTTTAGAAGCTCCATAATATCCTAAAACTATTTTTGCAGTTAGTATTAGTCTACCTTATAATGTGTGTATTGCAAGAATAAATTAATGACTTACACTTTCACAGTGCTTTCTGTCACAGGCTGTGACCTCGTAGCACTAAAAATCCACAAGCCACTATTCCCCACTGCACCAACCAAACTTAATTCTGTGGCTCTCTGGTTACAAACAGACCTCCGCAGTGCATTAACTAAAAGAGGTTTCATAATGTACTACAGTGCATTTCCCACTGAGTAACAACTTTTTAAAATTTATTTTTCATTTAAGCTACCCATTATTTTATATTTAGCTACCTGATGGTGAAAGACTTAAAAAACTAGCAAAATATTTTGGGATTGATTTATGAGAGGCTTGAGCCGCCGGAGCATCATTTTGTTTTAAGCTCCGGCTGCGCAATCGTATCTAAGAGGTGACGCAAAATCACCCTGCGTGGCTGAGTGGCCTCATACATATTGAGTAAGACAAAGCAGCGCAAGTCACTGCCTTGCCTTAGTCTGTCAAGTAGGAGTTCCATGGGCATTGCGGTGGGTGTTCCCACACAACACCCATGGATTTTGACACTGCCCCAGATTTACAAAACCATGTAAACTGCAGGCTTAATGAGGAGAAATGTTTTCATGTCTCCTAGTATTTTTTCCTCTCTCCATGTGTGCTGCATTCTGCAGGTCACAAAGAAAGAGGAAAACCCCTCTCGGAGCACCTTCCTGCACAAAACCAATCCTGCCTACATTAGCGCTAGGCAGCAATTTGTGCACCAACGCAGCGGGAAAGGACAGGAATGCACCATATTTCATAAATAAGGTGCATTCCTGCCCTTTCACATTGGCATAGGGCAGTGCAGCAAGAAGACTTGCAGCGCCGCCCTAGGCCAATTCCTCATAAATGAGGCCTTTTGTTTTTAGCCACACCTTTGACCACGCCCCCACTCACTGATCTTTTGTTTGATAAACACTGTTTAATAATATTTCCCCACTGTAAAAATTATTTGCTATGGGAATTGGGGGCTTTTATGGTTGTTGATAGTTGTCAATGATGAGGAGTACCAAGTTCTAGAATTTTTTGTCAGGAGGGGGTCCTTACGTCTAAATATTTTTGACAGGGGGGTCTCGGCATCAAAAAGTTTGAAGACCTCTGGTCTGATGTAACATTTCCTATACACTGATTTACACACATATGATTGTCTCTGTGGTATAAAGTGCTCTGATACCTTACACTGGTATGAGTGGTGCTATAAAACTAAATGAATCTGAGAGACAGTGGTTATGGAGACTTGAGAGGCACTGTTAAAGGGTGCTAGTGAGGGAATCCGTGGCAGAGGTGGTCATTGGGGGGTGCGCCAACAGACATTGTCGCACAGGGCGCCACCAGCGCTAAAGCCGGCCCTGACCCCCTTGTTCATAAAACCTTATCTTTCCTTTGCTTCCTCTGGAGTAGGCAGAGGTTTTGAATGTGGTGAGTCCATCAGGCGATGGTTACACATTAATAAAGAAAGAATGATAGCACTGAGGGAATTTGATGAACTCTCTCGCTCACTGACACCATAGTGTTACATTAACTTCTATTAACTTGCATACAAAGGAAATCAATTTGCACCCCGTCATTTCTTGTTTTCCAAGGAGGACTGTATTTTTTGCTTTTAGAGAGAATGCACATATTCTATAAGAAAGTATGCAGCAAGCTCATGGGGCATGGATTTATTAATGGTAAACCAATCAGTGGCCTATTCCCAGGGTCACTGGAAATATGCGACAGGGGAGAACCAAATTATGCTGTATTAACTAAATTATTCGGCAAGGGAAGGCAAATTATGCAGCAAAATGTGGCACATTTTTTATAGTTTTACTTCATTATTTTGTAATTTTTCCACTTAGTAATACTGTCTGGGCAAATATTTCACCTCATTAGTACCAGTTTAACAACCAAACTCTAAAATAAACAAATGAAAGATGACAAGTTAACATTTGTGAATGGCCTTCCACTGAAAAGGTGGAATGGGGACAAACTGAAGATCACCCAGGACTGCCAACATGAGGAGATTTGCTCTGTCACGTGTTGGCAATTCGTCCACGTGTTTTGACGGTGTTTATTTGACGTTCCTATGTTTCTCTACCTTCCAAAGTACCAAACATAGCACATCAATAATGTTCAGATGAAGTTTTTGAGTGTTTGTTTTATGTGGTGCGGCTGTCTTCCTGTATTTGCTAAAGCATAAATCTTCCTCAGTTAGATTTCTGGACATACAAGTGTTCTTTTGAATGTAAATCATTTCAAACTTCACAATTTGAAATGAGACACTGTCTAAAACTTTTTTGACACATGCAAAACAAAAAAGACGAATTCGTTCTTTAAAAAAATATATAATACAGCATAAAAGAAATTAATATATCATCATGAAAGTTATCAACTTCCTGTTTACTGGCAGGCCTTGTTGCAAAACTACATTTTATTTCATAGCATTTTGAGCATATCCATTTGCTTTTCCAATGTTCTCTTCATGAACCTGTCTCGATATAGTCGAGTGCAGAAGTGGCACTCTGCCTGTAATGTTTGTTTTGTGAATAACTTTCCAGCAGATGTCATTATCATAACGAATTACAACCCTCATGCCTCTGATATCTTGAAGGAGGAAGCTACCGAGAGCAGCCCACATGAGGGCTTGTGATGTACTGTCTGGCAGGTACCGAGTTTCACCCTGGAGCTGGCTCTGAGGAGGTGTACACACTGACCTGACGAACTTCAAGATAACGAGTCGCAATAGAAGTGCTTCACTTGGAGGAAATACTCAAAGACACTTAGAGGAAATACTCAAAGACACTTAGAGGAAATACTCAAAGACACTTCTGTCCTCACCACATCTGTCACGAACATGTTCTATTTGAGGTCGCTTTACAACAAATTTGTGACTGTTTCCCTTTGCATGTGCAGGAAGCATGACCAATGCGTCACAGCTTTGTCCTTATTTTGAGTAAAATAGCGAGCTACCGGCCTGTAAATAACAGTGGGGCATATTAGCAAGACTGGCGATAAAATTATCGCCGCTTTAGCGGCAGGAAACTGCCGCTAAAGCGACGATAATGGGCTTGCTAATAAGCGTTATAGAATTCCTATAGAAGCCCAGGTTAGATGTGCAGGACATCTAACCTGGGCTTCTATTGGAATTCTATAACGCTTATTAGCAAGCCCATTATCGCCGTTTTAGCGGCAGTTTCCTGCCGCTAAAACGGCGATAATTTTATCGCCAGTCTTGCTAATATGCCCCAGTGTTCCTTCCGTAGGGAAACATTATGGGCCTTACTTTTCTAGTGGTGTTTGTTGGCCGAAGTTTGACATGCAGCCAGTATAGTGTGCTGCCTAACTTGATATGTATATGGAATGTTCCAACTTTCAGGAGTTTGTAATAGATTTAAAATGAAAGCCAATTAAGCTTGAAAGGTTACTGTGGCAACATGAAAGCAGGAAACCAGAAAATGTCTATTTATCCTCAGGGCCGGACTGGGAACAGAAACCGGCCCTGGCAAACTGCTCAGCCGCCCCCCCTGGGGTGAAGGGGAGTACAGCCGAGCAGTTTGCGAGGGCCGGTTTCGGCCGATTTTGTTACAGGGGGCCGATATTGCCGACCCCCGGTAACAAAAACGGCCCCCCAGGGGCCCAAAACCGGCCCCCACCCTCGCGGCCCACCGGGGAAACGCCCCGTGCCCGCTACGGCCAGTCCGGCCCTGTTTATCCTTCAGTTCAACACCTCCTTTTTTGTGGACTGGCTTGACAGTGCAGCTGACACCAGACAAGTATATGAGCATCTCTATAGAGGGGTTTTGGCTCCCCCCACATGTTTGGAGCCAGGAGTACATGTTTTGATTGAGCAGAAGTTGTGTGCTTCCACAAAAAAAGTGCCTGCCCTCATTGCACCTGTGATTATTTTGCTTATTTATCCAGCTGCCTTAACATGAACTTTAAGGGGAATACACATGACAATGGGATGCTATTTAAATTTCTTAGAAAACTAGATAATATACCTTGGTTTTGTTCTGGCAGCAGCACAGATGGGAGGAGGGCAGTCATAACCTATATGGATTTTTAGGTCTGGCTTGAGGGGGCAACTGTCACATGACCTTTTAACCTACACCAATATTATTCAACAGTTCTTTGCTTCCACACAAATACATATCTATTCCTGTTCTGTTTATTTGCAATGCTTCACATTACCATTCAACATTCCTTTAAAGCCAGACCTATTGGCATTACCAAAGCTTGGTACATTGTTGTCATTGAAGGGGGCCGAGCCCCATGAAAAATATTCTTCTGGCTACAGGACTGCCAAATCTGTATCCTTTTCCATCTTACTCTGTCTCGTTTATCATCCAGTCATTGAATTTGATTGGAATCATCTTTCGCAAAACAACCTAACTTGCTAAATCATGTGATATTCACAAAACGGTGCCGTACAATTCATTGAGGACTGGTCAGTGTTCCAGTGCCTAGGTGTTTATGCCAAAATAACAGAGAAGTAGCTATTTTTTAGCGAGATTGCACTTCTTCCCAGACAAATTCCATATAAGGTAGCATGAGTGCAATAAAACTAGAAAATATGTTGAACAAAACTCTCTTTTGGTGCCAATATGCATAAGTTGTGTTGCATTTTGATGATCATTTCTTCTTCTTCTTTTTTTTTTTTAAAAAGGAGAGAAGGAGGGAATGTTCTCAGCGTAGCAAAAAAACTGTGTGGCGGTAAAAGCAGAGAGATTTCCCATGCATGCGGTGCTTTATGTAGGTTTAGTATTAGTCACATTAATGTCTTGGTTAAGTCAATGCGGCATTCATGTAATGACAGACAGTGAGGGCAAGGATCAGCCAGTCTGTTGGCAGAAAGTGGGCTGAAAAAAGGGAAAAGCCTGTGTGAATTGTTTTCTCTTGAAAGAAGCCTGAGAAACACTTGCTTACTGTATGACTCAACTTGTCTGCTGCTGAGTTGTCTTTATATCCAGCTCAGCCTATGAAATGCCTTAAGCACCAAATAAAAGGAAGAGGCTATGGAAAAACAGATGTGCTCAACGATGAAAAAAATATCTGGATGTTTTTCTAATCGGTTCTCCGATGCTCGGTCTTCTCCCTTTTCACATGCCTGCATTGTGCATATATAAAATGAGGAATTACTGTTTGCATAAGAAGTGGTGAGTCTTAGAATTAGATTTGCAAAGTATTGCTTTTCTGATGTTACACTGCCTATGTGCTTTGTTCACATCAGTTATCCTCAGGAATGTCATTTATAATAAAGGGATTTAAACAATAGCCTGCTGCATGCCAAGATTAATTTCCGGTCACACCCATCTATTTCGATTGGCTCCCAGACCATGAAGGTTTCCCACCAGAGGTGTCCCATGAACTCTTCCCTTTTCTGACACTGATGAACATGCCCCATTTTGGGGCGTTAAGAGACCCAATATATTAGTTTGTAAGCTGCTTTAGATATCTCGCCCTTACTTTTCTTATCCTCTGAGACATGTAGGCCACCATTTACCAAACGTTTTGCGAGTGTGTGCTCAAAGCAATACAATTTAGCTCTTCACAGGAGGGCCTTTAAAATGGTTTAATATGGATATAAATTGAAGCTATCTTTTTCAAGGCATTGATAGAGCGCCCATCAAAGTTTACAATTAAAGTGGCAATAGACAACGAAACACAAATATACAGACTTTTCTTACTTGTCGTAGCCATACTTGCTAGTAGCTAAGTTATGTCATGAGAAGTGAGATAAAGAGTCGCTCACATACCTAGACACAGCTGGGTATAGTATATGGTCTGCACACCCACAAATAAAGTCAAGCTATCTGGGTGGATGACAGACTTCATAAGGGATCCTCAGTCTCCTGCAAGAATTGGGGTTATGGAATCATTTCTCATAGGATACGTGATAATTTGTCATTCATTGTAGTGATGTGAGGTGAGAACATTAGAATTTGTCAAATATATCTGCTAGGGCTAAAAGAAGAATGGTGGCAGTAATACATATCTTGGGCCCACCTCACATAGAAAGTTGAAATATTATAGGCTGAGAGCTCCATCTATGACTGGATGATTTTTTTTTTAAAGTTTCTGGAATTCAAAAACATTCACAGAAGTACTCCTGGAAAGCTATACCAGGGACAGGCTTCCAGGCATGCTTCTGCAGAGTTCTTCACAGCAGAGATTCCCTGATCAAAAGCACACTTTTGTTTTCTTGACAGGGAAAATATTTTCACTATTGAGATAGCCTTTCCCTTACGACCCAAGCAAACCTCGGGGTGATCCATCCCCCTTCGCAACCTGGGCAGGAATTTACTCCATCCTACCATTTCCAGGGTGGAAAGGGGATTGAGAGGAGTTTGTGAAGGACCACAATTGTACGTTTGTGGGCTTCACAAACTTCTAGGGCTAATCACACTCTGGAATGGCCATTTTTCCACCTCTAAAAGGGTGTTGCGGGTGCAGAGAACTCCACACTTGTAAATGGGTGTATGCCTGCCAGGAATTGCTTTGTGAATTCCTGGTCGGTGTAAACTTGCATTTATGACCAAATTTACCTTTGTGGATGGGGTTAATTTTGTAATCATGGCTATTGTGAGTAACAGTGCATAACAACAATGAAGATAAACATAGGCTAGCAATGCCTCATTTAAAGTGGCTTTATGCATGCACAGTCTGAGAATCATGAGAAGAGGTCACGTGCCAAATCTAATATTCTATGTCAGAGGAAACGTTGACTAAAATGAGAAGAGAATATGAAAATAGAGTCTGAAAAGTTAAATCTGTCAGTCAATACCAGATTTGGGCAACTCTGCGTCATAATTGTAAAACTAATGACTCAAAACACATCTGGGGGACAATAAATTAACACATGGTCAGGTCGGTGCAAATACAAGCATCTCTGACTCAGCCTGGACTATTCTTAGGTTAAAGTTACATGGTACCCCATCCAAGTTCTACATGAGTCATCAGGTGAATAATGAAGACGCTGGAATCACAACCCTGAGCTACACAAAATATCTATACATATTATAATTACAAAAGCAAAGACCAATGGTGCACCTGGTCCAAATGGCCTATCAACTGGCTCTTCAAAACCAGCCCTGATTTTTAGTCTCAGGCCCTCATGACCTTACTTAGTAACTGCCTGGCCACGAGCACCACTCCTGACTCATGGAAAGGGACAATTTAACATCTGATTTACAAAGGCGGTGCATAGGGGGACGCAGCAAATTACAGCCTCATAGCGCTAATTGATGTTGAGTCAAAATTCTTTTCAAGCTTGTTATTAAAGTACCTTCGAACTAGAGCCTATCACCTCTGCTTGGTCCCCTTCAATAAAACAGGTTTCTCTGCTGGAAGTGGCATGATCACAAACTTCCTTGCACTGTGGATCCTAGCTAAGGACACATGCATCAAAAAACGTCATTATACACCTGTTTTGTGACCTTTAAATCCATTTGTGATAAAGTTTCCAGAAAAACATTATGGTACAAATTAAAGCAATGGGTAATTCCCCCACCCTCTTAAATACAATACAACCATTTTACTCCAACACCTGGTTTAGCACAAAACTGGGTAATGACAACACCATTTCAAAAAGAATTTTGACATTGGATGGCTTAAAACAAGGCAGCATGCTAGCACCACCATTGTTAACTCTTTATATGGCAGATATGAATGTAATCCTGGATATGGTCAACTCTCATCCAACATGTCTGGCTCTAAGCCAGTCACATGCCTGGAGAATACGGACAATATCGTCCTACTAAGTAAGCCTCCAACCGGGCTACAAAGAACGATAACAGCCCAATCCAGTTATATTAGAATCCACTGCCTGGAAATAAATCATAAGAGTATTACTTTTGAAATGGCCAAACCACAGTATTTGGGAGAAAATATAAGATGAAGAAAAAAAAATACAGTGGTCCCTAGATCAGGAACTGTCATCAGCAATTACTTACACATAAGTTGTGGTTATCTTTGACACAAAATGTAACGTCATCCCACACATGGACTTGATAAAAACCAAAGCAAGATCGTTATTTTTCGTTTTTAAGCCACTGTATAATTATCTGACGGGGCCCTCCTTAGAACCAATCCCCAAAGTTATCCGCAGCAAACTTTCACCAATGCCGTGATATGGATTTGACATTTTTAGAGGAAGAGATGCTAAGTCACAGAACATCTTACAAGCGAAGGCCTATAGGGGGGGTTTTAAACTCCAGCCTAACAAGTCTCAGGCACAGATTCGTTTAGAGTTTGGGCTTGTTAAGAATGTTAAGAAGGAATTAGCCCACCATGGAGCCTTTATCAAAATTTGCAAAACGCTGAGAGAATCGTCGCAAAAACTCTCTGGGTCACTTGATTATGGGCAGAAATAGTAAAAGATAAAGAACGTAACCCATGTCTGTGTGACTTGCATCGTTCAAAAGACTTTCAAACAAAGTAGTAAAAATAATTTTGTGTTTTCAAGATAAAGACCAAATATAAAAACAGGGCAATGCCTGGGTGACAATAAATTAAAATAAACAAGCCCAACCAAACTCAAAACCTGAAAATTACCTCCTCGCCATACATTAACCAAAATTTCCTTTGTTAGAATCGGAATTTTTCCTACCAAGGACCTCACACACCAGAAGAAAAAAATGTGGACCATATCAAACAGTAGACTTTGTGGACAGAAAGCGGAAACAGTACTTCATGTCTTATCTATATGTCCATCCTTGGCGTTTGCTTGAAGGAAATTGCTCAGAAGCCACTTTGTGTGCAAATACGATCATGCAGAAAAGCTGTAATTCAATGTCTGAAAGGTACATACACCCAACTAAACTGTAACATGGTGAAATTCATGGAACACGCTATACTGGCTTTAATCACCCACAACCAGGTTCCTGAAGTAATGTTAAATATTTCTGCCTCTTTGCATATATCAGAGTTAATCTTTTAAAAATCTAGCTGATGATTATTTACGGATGCAATTCTGCATAGCACCAGACCCTTGTTTGTATCACTCGAGGCTATTTATTAACATAATTATTTATTGTGTTCTTGTTGATAGGTTGTCCATTATATATTTTTTTAAACATCATATTCATTATTATAATGGTTTTAATTAAGTGAACAATACATTTTTATTTAAGTCAGAGGTCATTAGAAATAATGGTGTAGATGTGGCAAGTCCATCACTGCAAAGTGCCTATTTCCGAAGTGCAAAACCTATTTTATGAGTCGAAAACATTTTTTTGACTCTTAACCTGGGGTGGTGACCGATACTGAATTGCAATTTGAAACGTGCAGTAAAGGGTGTTACTTAATTGCAATTTGGCATGATATGTGTCAATGGTTTATGACTGCAATTCCGATCACAAAACTTTGACCAGTTACCTACTCCTTAAAGGAGGCAGTAATTGACGGTCTATGTGCCGATGGGGCAAGATGGCGGTCGCTTGAGACCGTAGGCTGCGCATAGAGTGCTGAGAGCCGCAGATGCCAGGAGTGCTTCCTTAATTTAAATGGGATAATGGACGTTGTACTTTGCTGCCCAGAAATACATTGCCCCCAAAAGATTAGCGGAAATAACCTACGATTGCTTGGAACGGCAATCGGGCTCTGCGTTCTACGATATATTACCGGGACTGCGGTAAGGAATTCTGAAGCGCAACACAAAGGCCCCTACCTACAGACGGCATCGGGGGAAGAGGTAGACTCCGTGGAGACGATCGGGCCTGCTGGAGGTGCTGTGATGGGTCCCAAGGCTGTCGGGGGCAAGATCAAGGCGGCCAAACAGATGCCCGGGATTGGGACAGGAGATGTGGCCGCGGGAGCTATGGCAGGCGTGATGGAATCCCCAGCTCAAACTCCGCGACGAGGAGGACGCCGCGGGACGCTGGCTGACCCGGATCTGGAGAGGAGGGGAAGAGGCGGGACTACACAGAGAGGACGCCCGGCCGGCCCTACGGTTGTGGAGCTGCTGAGGGGTCCAGCCGGGAGACTAGTTCCGGGTTGTGAAGGGAAGTCTCGAGGGAAAGTCTGTCCTGACGTTAGTTTGGATATCGCATTACATGGAGTGCTCGCTGGTAAAGACCTGCCCCCGCAAGAACCCCTGCAACCGAGTGAGAAAGCTCTGGAAACCCATAGGGAACTGAGCGAGGCGGAGAATGGATCTCATATCGGGACAGCTAATAATGAAGGTAGGCCCGGGGGTTCCTCACTACAACCTCTGATCTTGAATCACGCAGGGGGAGCTCAAGAACCACTGACTTTGACCTTAACAGAGCAATCAGTTGGGACAGGGGTAACTAACATAGGAAAAGTAGGAAATGCAGGATATACGGTTGCAGATGGAAGGGATTCTGGGGTACAAGTGGACAATCACCAAGCCCTGAGTATGCAACCCCAGGATCTAATATCCAATGCTGATTTCAACTCAGCCCCTGTTAATCGTACACCAGAAACTACCATCAGTAGTAATATTGTCCATGAACGCCAAACAGAGCTCGATAAGGAATCTAGTGAAATTTTCTTTTCTGTATCTGATGGCGAGGAATGGACGGAGGAGTCGTCAGTTGACATTACAGACCTAAGTTACAGTGATGAGGAGGAGATAGGGGATCCTAAATTTAAAACCGTCCAGAGGAAAAAGATGCGCAGTGGAAAGGAGTTGGCGTGGGATTATACCCCGACGAATCAGCTCTCTAATCCTATGCTAGCCTCCCAATCTATTCTTGATCCATCTGAGTCAACTTCCCCAACTTTAGAGACTATCTTTCAGGCTATCTCCATGCACCGCGATGAGACTCGTCAAGACAGTCGCAAGGCTCAGCTTGCTATGCGTAAGATGCAAGGCGTTGTCCGAAAATTAACAAAAACCTGTAGTTCATTTGGGGAACGTCTAACTGATCTTGAGTCAAGGATAGTTACCACGGAAGCTGACATCTCCTCAACCCACGCGGTGGTGGGATCTCATGAGGCACAGCTAGTGGATGTTAGATGGAAGCTGGAGGAGTTTGAAAATCCTCAGCGGAGGAACAACCTGCGGGTCCTCGGGGTTCCCGAGGGGATCGAGGGGGCTGACATACGCTCATTTGTGGTGGATTTGTTGCGAGACTCTCTGCCGGAATTAACCGGCTGGGACTGGGCTCTAGAGATTCAACGTGCTCATCGGGTCCCCTTTGTTCAGAAATTGCCTGTAAGGGCAGGAGCTTTCCCCCGGGCCATTTTGGTCTATTTCGGCAATTTTTTGCTACGCCAGGCCGTATTCGAAAAAGCTCGGCCCGACGCTAAAAGGTCTAGAAATGAGATTTCCTATTTTGTACGCCCAGATTTCTGCCATTCTACTGTTGAAAGGCGGTGGCGACTGCGGCAGCTTATCAAACCGTTCCAAGACAAAAGGGCACAAGCCTTTTTAAACAATCCAGCTCGTTTAAAAGTGATTTTTGAGGGGCAAACAAAGTTTTTTATCTCAGAAATTAAAGCTAAGGAATATCTGGACGGGCTACCTAATTAGAGATGTGTTAACAAACCAAACGGAAATGTAACTCGTAATTGTAAATACTCTGTTGGGAGCATTCTGTTGGAAGTAGTATTTAGTTAAGGCTTTTTAGAATTAAGGCTCTCGCACTCACTATGTGTAGCACATCCATCATGATCAGACTCAAGATTGAGTCTGTATGCCCCATTTGGGGAGGGGGGTAGTCGGGGGAGGGGGTGGGAAGCAAAGCTGGGGGGAGGGAGGGGGAAGGTGAGGGGAAGGTGGAGGGTTAAATATGGGGGGGGAAAAAAGCACATCCAGAAATTGCAAAGAAATAATAAGGGGACAACCAAGAGAGATAAACCAGTGGTACAAGAAGAGGCAGGTATTTAATAATGGAAAGAGGTTGAGAAGGTTTCATGGAGGAATTCAGAACTGCGAGTTTAATCTAAGATGGGGAAGATAACTATTTGCTCTTGGAATATTGCGGGGTTAAATGACAGGGCTAAGAGGATAAGATATGCCGAACTTGTTAGACTAAACCCCACCGATATAATATGTCTACAGGAGACACACATTCCGTGGGGGAAAAGGGAAGTACTGAGAATTGCAGGATATAATCTACTGGCGTGTACTACCCAGACATCTAACATACGGGGTGTGGCTATTTTAGCAAAGACTGTCTTGGGAATGGCCAAACGGAAACTAGTGGATGCATTGGGTAGATGGGCAATTATTGAATTGGCTATGGGAGGCACGGTGTGTGCAATATATGGCTCTAACCAGGACGACCCTCAGATTTTTGAGGATTTAGAAGTAGAACTTGCCACTTGGCCAACCCCTTTGATTTTCTGTGGGGACCTGAATATTTCTCTGGATCACGGGTCAGGGTTGTATATGGGTCGAAAGCCTAGGGTTTATAGGGCATTTAATTCTCTTAAAATTAGTCACGGCCTTGTAGATATTTGGGTTACAAAGAACGTTGACAATCCTGGATATACGTTTTTTTCCTATCCACATAAAAAATACGTTAGGATTGATTATGTTTTTTGTACAAGTGATCTTGTTGAGCAAGCCGGGATTAAGAAACTTCCCAAAATAATCTCTGATCATAACCCTTTGATGTTAGAACTGGAAATAGCTAGCTTTAAAAGGCCACGGAGCGGATGGACTTTCGATAGGAAACTTTTAGTGAATAGTGAATATAGTACACATATGAAACAATGGGCGCAGGAATTTTTTGATATAAATAGGTTTAGCGCCAGCAGGGGGTCGTGTGGGACTCATTTAAGGCGGCTCTTCGAGGTGAGACGATTTCTTTTGTTATCAGGTCAAGAAAGCAGCAGAAATTAAAGAATCAACAACTGATGCAAGATCTAGCTATGGCTGAAGAAGAACATACCTCGCTGATTGTACAGGGACTGGAGGGAGATCTAACCCAGTGTCGAATTATTGCATTGAAAGCAGAGCTCACTAACTGGCTAAATCAGAAATCAGCTGAGGAGTATCAGTCTCATCGTAATAGTGTCTATGAAACTGGAGAACAAGTTGGTAGGAGGTTAGCGCTCCGAACTAGGCAGAAGGCAGCGTTAAATGCTGTATCTCTGATTAAAATAGATGGGCAAACCTACACTAATTCGGAGGATATAATCAGAGAGTTTCAAAACTATTACCAGGTGTTATATCAAGATGATATCAAAATAAGCCGAGAAGAGGTTTCTCAATGTATGACAGGGTTGTTCGCAGACATCACTATGGGCGATGGTATGGATAGGCCTACAAGAGAGGAATTGGAGGTAGAAATTACATTAGAAGAAGTTCAACAAGCACTATCAGGGTTGGCATCAGGAAAGGCGGCGGGCCCGGATCGTTTACCTCTTGAGGTTTATAAGATTCTGGGATCAGTTATAACACCTTTGCTTTTAGATCTATTTAGGGGTGTACAATACAGTGGAACCCCCCGAGTCCTGGAAAGAGACTGCTATTGTAATCTTTCCTAAGAAAGGCAAACCGGCTGATAATCCATCCTCTTACCGGCCAATCTCCCTGATCAATTCTGATATAAAAATGTATTCAAAAATTTTGGCTAATCGGCTAGGGAGGGTCATAGAGCGTCTGGTCTCCCCATGGCAGCATGGGTTTATCCCGGGCAAAGGAACAACTGATCATACCCGTAGAGTTATTTCTCTTTTTGACATCATGTCCGGGGTGGGGGATCAGATGGCTATGATCCTTCTCGATGCGGAAAAAGCCTTTGATCGAGTGTCTTGGGAGTTTCTATGGTTGATATTGGAACAGAATGGTATTGGCCCTCAGTTTGTAAAAGCTATTAGGGCAATGTATTATCAGCCATTTGCCCGACTGCAATTACTGGGGGGGGAGTCAGGCAATATTAAAATATCAAGAGGGACCAGACAGGGCTGCTCCTGCTCCCCAATTCTATTTGCCTTATATATCAACCCCTTAGTTGAAAAGCTGTTACAGACTCGACGGATCATACCAATAATTACGGGTGGGTTCGAGACAAAAGTTTTGGCTTATGCCGATGACATTGCGGTCCTAACTCCTAATCCTCTCGAGGCGATCGAAGAAATCAGCAAGATCACCGAGGCATATGGACGTCTCTCTGGTTATGCTTTGAACGCTGGAAAAACAATAGTATTGTGCACGGATAACCTTGATTTCAACGATCCTAGGAGAGCAACCTCAGCAGTATACCTTGGGGTTCGAATAAGTGCCAAGGTTGATGAAATTAGTAGAATCAACTTTGAACCTATGATTAAAAACATAGGGAATGAATTAAGGAGGGTTAATGGGTTGCACTTGTCTATTATTGGGAGGGGGAACTATTTAAAAATGACCATATTACCAAAAATTTTGTATCTGTTTCGTTCTATACCACTGGCAGTAGATGACAATTTATTGAAGGCACTGGAAACAACTTGTTCTAATTTCGTATGGCAATATGGGAAGGTTAGAAGAGCACTGAAGTATTTAGCTCTTCCCCTGGAAAGGGGAGGACTTGCAGTCCCTAATATTATGTTGTATTATTGGGCAGCCCTTTTATATCAAATGACTACCCTGCTGTCGATAAATAATACCAAGGAACTAGTGCAGGGCCCACAAATACCTACAATTTATGAGCTTTCGATGGGGAAGGATGCCTCTGGGCTGTTATTGAGACAATTGGAACCCAGTTACTTTAAGAAGGTACGGTTCAAAGTAATTTATGGCTCATGGAAGATCTGGAAGCAGGTTTCCAAGGCTATGGCAATCCCAAGAATCACCAGATATACCCCTTTATGGCGATCACCATTATTGCCAGACTTGGCTAATGATGACATGGGGAAAAACTGGGAAAAATACGGGGTAGGAACAATAGGGGATTTCTGTGGGGGAAAACAAGATGCTCAATTCTTTAGGTTACAACGGATATTTGGTGTTCTAGATAGTCAATATTTTAAATTTGTCCAGATTAAGAATGTCTTAACGACATGGAAGCCCAAGATAAAATTGGATGAGATACCACTCTTAGAAGCGGTAAACAGGGAAACGAGTAGAATTAGGGACTTTTATAAAATATTCCTTGATAAAAGCCCCGACGATATGGAAAAAACTGAAGCATCTTGGGCTTTGAAACTGGGCAATCCTGATGTGGATATTTACATGAGTATGTCCCTAACTGCAAAAATCTTTTTAGCCTCGAATCTAAAAGCTCAAATATATAAAACGATATTTAATCTCTACTTTACCCCTGCTAAACTTTTTCAGTGGGGGAAGAGGGCTGACGACAAGTGTCCTAGATGTGGGTCTGGACCCGCCACTCTGATACATATGTTGTATAGCTGTGATAAACTGGCCCTACTTAAAGAAGGTATTTTAGGTTTTTGGGACGCTTTGTTTGGTTTCAGACTAGAATTAACCCCGACCCTGCTGATTCTCGGATTTGATAGTACTCTGGGTCTCAACACTGAACAAGAATACGGTGTGTTTCTGGGGGCAGCAGTATTTAGGTTATTATTGGTTACAAGGTGGAAAGACACTGAGCCACCAACATTTCCTATGTGGCTTGCTAGGCTCCTCGGGATCTACAAACAGGAGCTCTTTATATATGCCTGTAGAGGTAGACAGGCCAGGGGTCGGGGGAGGAAGATCTGGGCGCATATGGCTGAATGGTCTAGAGATGTGAGGATGAACTAGCTGTGTTTTTTTTGTCATGCCCGCTAATTGATCATTCTGGGTCAACTGTAATGAAATGTCTCCTGTTTTCCTTTTTTCGTTTTTTTTTTTTTCTCTTCCTCTCTTTTCCTTTCTTTCTTTTTTTTTTTTTTTTTTGTTCTGTTTCTTTTTTTCTCGTTTGTTTTTTTCTTCGATCTCCCGGGTGTAAAATTGTCTCCATCATATATGTATGTATCAGTATTTATATTTTCCGGATGTGCCCAATAAAAATATATAAAATTAAAAAAAAAGGAGGCAGTAATTGATTCATAAATGGAAGGGGTTAACTGTATAGCTTAGTCAAAAGATCTAGTGGCTTTTTCAGTATAAACTCTGATTTTGCAAACCGACTCATTTAGTATTAAGTTAATTCTCAAAATCATGGGATGGCAGCCTCTGTTTACATTACCAGATGGCAAACCTATTTATTTAAGAAGCCAAAGTACCTGAAAGGATCCAGTGATGTTTTAAAAAACATAAGATTCCTCCTTGGTAAAACCTCAAGGGGAGCAGGCAGTGGTACCCTGGACGTGAAGATGACCCCTTCCTGTTTGTGAATCAATTACTACCTACTTTCAGGAGTAGGTAACAGGTCAAATGGTTTGCAATCGGATATGGAGTGTCATGGACTACAGTGAAGTGTCGTGGAGTAGAGTCGTGTAGAGTGTCGCAGAGTGGAGTGTTGTGGAGTAGAGTGAGGTGTCATGGAATGGAATGGAACAGAATGGAATAGAGTGGAGAACAGTGGTGTAGAGTGAAGTGAAGTAGTGTAGAGTGGAGTGGAAGATAATTGGGACTAAGGTGATCTTACTCTAGAAACATCTCCATTAGGGTAAAAATGTACATGCCACCCTCCTCTGGGGACCTCTTCTCATGCTGAATGTTCAGGAGGTTTTTGTTCAAATTTCCTGTGATCCCAACTGCTCTGTAATAAATACATTTTGACATACTCAAATTAAACGCACAGAACTGAAGCTTACGTCAACATTAGAGCAGATTTCCATTTTACCATTCTTCTCTATGGCTCTCAAGAGAAAAATCTTTAATTTCTACATTCACAAGCATTAAAGCATCACGTACTTTGGGTTTTACAAACTTCACTCCTCCAAAAGAACACTCCCACCACATCACCCATGATATCACCACTGTACAAAGCAAGCATTTTCCTCATTCATCATCCTGTTAGACTACACTGTAGTTGATGATAGCTCTTTGGCCCCAACATCATCCTACCTACATCTACTGATCTAAGTGTATCTCCATGTTTCCCTTAATCTCTGGCTACCTCTCTAATTGATTCTCCTCAGTGGTGTTACAAATCTCACCTAGCACTAGTATTCTTCAAGTCTGTAATTTAGCCCCTATTCTTCTGGCTATGGAAAGGCAGGATAAGTTTGTTGACTTTTCTTATCACTGTCATAATGCAAATGATAATCATTATTATTTTATTTCTCCACCTCTTCCCGATTCCTCAGACCCGCATCTTTGTGCATACATATTACATCTGGCCTCAATCTCAAAACAGTCTACACTGAGATTATATACTGAGGAAATATACTGAAGTAATAAACAATTAACACTGATAACATATATAGATGCAGCAGAAAAATCTTTTGCTTCCCCAATTGAACTCCCAATCTAATAATTCCTGGTCTATTTCTTTAAGATTCCTCCTCCTTCCACATCCTAGAAGTTCACTTTAGCAGTTTAAAGTAGTTCCCTTCTTATGCTGCTAAGATTGCAAATGCTGCTGTGTCAGTCTACTCATCATCCATAACTGTCATGATCCTTCTTATTAAGGCAACATTCTGTAAGTAAAATTCGACCTTTTATCAAGGAAATATTCATCACAACATTCCATCCTCAAAATTTAGACTAATTGGAAGCATGAATGATGATCTTGCTACTAAACAGTTGGTGGCATGTGAAGAATCTTCTCTTTTGTTATTGCCATCTGAAGTCAGTTTCTGGTTGTGAATATACAGCACTCAAAGGGCTGAACATTAATGTAGAACAACTAAAAAAAGGCATCATAAATGCCAAGAAAAAAGTTAAAGCTTCAATTCTGATCTACTGCAGACTTCAGAAGCAGGGACTAGATTTCCTAAGCATTACCCACACCAATGTGCCTGCTTTGGTTGGTGCAAACATATGAAGCATGGCCACATCCTGTATCCCCACTTCCAATTCTGTAGTTGGGAGCTGCACACCTATGTGCTGAGGAAGGACTTTGTGAAACAATGAAGAGTTGCTGATGTGAAATCATTTTTGTGCTATAGCAAACATTCACAAGTTTGAATAAATGGTTAAAATAACTAGATCCTTACCTTCACATTCTGCACACATTTCATCCTTTCAATATCTACCCTCCCTAAACCAATCAGCAACCTTCAGGATGTCACTTCATATATAACCTCACCCTGATTTAGTTTGTAAATTAATCCATAATGCCCTCCTTCCTACGTCGCTGTTATTGATCAGGGCCAGCAACTGACATGGGTATAAGACAGAAGCTTAAGTTCAACAACTCTTCAATGGTACTCTATTTGCATAAGACCACCAAACACAAAGTCCATTCTAACATGGCCAATAAACTCAAACTTCATTCTTAGAAGCTATATATGGACACCAATTCAGTATGACCAGTGCCTTTCTGTCAGGTGATTCCTCACATGAGTCCTGCCCTTCATGTCAGGTATTCTGAGACAATATTTACCTGTCAGGTGCTTACTGTTGTCAGATCAGCTGTGCATGTCTAATGTTTCCTGTTCTACCAGTATACTAAGGGCCGCTGATCAATGTACCAATGTGTTGCAACTCTGAGTCACCCCTAATGTTGGATTCTTCACTCCTTCTCCAGGGGTGCTCTGCTCCAGTTCTCTCAGCGTAGCTCAGCTCTGCTCCAGTCCTGTCTGCTCCATCTCAGCTCCAATCCTGCCAGCTACATTCTGAGCCAGTCCTGAGAGCTATGGCTCTGCCCCAGGTCTGTCAGTTCAATTTCTGCCTCTGTCCTGGCAGCTCCAGGTCTACTCAGTCCTGCCAGACCTAGTTCTGCACCAATTATGATCCTACCCAGATCCAAAGTTCAGTCAGCAAGAAGTGTCCTGCAATTAGGAACCAGTATCTTGGAGGTCTTTTTGCCATGGAGCTTTTTCCTCCTATACTGACAGACACTTCTTTGCAGAGGGCCTCCCCTCTGGCTTTCAGAAGGGGTTGTCCTTTCTTGGAGTCGCTAAGAAAGACAACCCATCATTCTAGCCCATGACCCTCACCCAGGTCATATGCCACTGCCTCCATGACCACCTCTTCTCTTCCCAAAACCTCCACAGACTGACAAACCTAAACCCTCCTGAGCTCCAATTTAATACTCACTATTCCCACTCATAGCACAACTCAACTTTCATGCTCTAACCTTTGTCCTAAGCACTTTCTCCTCTATTTAAATATTCAAAATGGCCTTCGAGGACTGCTTCCTCTGAACCAAAGTAGCCCCAGAGAATCTACTCATAACTGTCTTTTAATAGCTGTTTTTTCCTGTCACACTATAACTGCTTCTTATGTTAGGAAAAATAAGTGCAGCATTTCTAATCCAGATGCCAGATTAATCAAATAGATGCAAATAGAATCAACTATAGATAAACATATAAATGCTATTTACACTTAGGGCCCGATTACGACTTTTGGTGCAGCGGGAGCGGGTGGTACGCCACCATCATGCTCCTGCTGCACCAAGGCTCTTCTCTAGCCGCCCACCAGATTAGGAGTTTCCTCCTGTCTGGCAGGCTGTTTTTTGGTGTTCCCACGGCGGTGCCTCAGAAAATGGGCACCGCAATGGGGAAGCCAAAAACAGTTCCCGCACGGCATGGACTGTAAAGTCCATTCTGTGCAGTAACTGGGGTGCATGCATACAGGGGGCACATTTTGCGCCTCCCTGCATGACGTGTTTCCTCTCTGCCCCGGTTTTCATGGCGGTGAAACCGCTAGGAAAATCATGGCGGAGAGGAAACTCGTAATATGCTATGCGGGATTGCGGCGGCCCTGCTAAGCATATTGCAGCCTCAAGACCACCACACCACTGCCAGAGAATGGCGGTTCCCTGGTGGCGTCAGCAGTCCCAGGGAGGTCCGACCGCTCAACTTGTAATGGGGCGGTCAGACCACCGGTGCAGCGGTGGCTGGACTGCCCCCGCCGCACCACCACGAGTCTGGAAGTCCTCGGACCGCCAGACTCTAAATTAGAGTCTTAGGCCCTCATTTATAAAAACTGTTGCATCACTGCGTGAAAACAGCGATGCGACAGTTTTCACTGCGCCCTCCTTGCCACATGATGGATGCGTCATATTTACTGCATGACGCATCATGTTGCAAGGAATGACAGATACGTCAGTAATACTGACGTATCTGTCGGCAAAAAAATGATGCATTGCTGGAGTTGTGTCGGAAGCGTGACACAACTCCAGCAATGCAGGGGGGAGGGCTATGATTATAGCACTGCGTCACCCTTATGCCTGCCATGAGGCAGGCGTAAGGTTTTGACGCAATGGCGTCCTAGAAGTGGCACACTGAAATCCTATAGATTTCAATGCGCCACTTCTACGAGGCTTTGATGAGGGGGAACGCCCACCCTGCATACATTATACCTGTTGCAGGTATAATGTAGCGCAGGGGTTTACGAAATGACGCATCTGCCTAGATGCATCACTTTGTAAATATGGCGCAACGTAGCGCATTATTTACGCCGCTGCAGTGTCACAACAAGTGACGCAACAGCGGCATAAATGTGACGCGAGGACTCATAAATAAGGCCCTTAGTGTATAATAAACTGGCAAAGCAGTAAGAGTTACCATCCTCGCAGTTAACCACACTGACCCCTAAAATGTAGGTTGGTGGCTTGCATGAGAAATCGCCATGTAAAATCAACAAAATTAGAGTTCAAAACCTGTGTTTGTTGCTAAAAGTATTTTCAGAAATAATATTCCTAGTGACCATAAACAAAATACATGCAATTATTCAGGAAAAACTGAAAACAGCACTGTCACTACACTTTGTAACATCCATGCTACACCACACAATCCTCTGTCATCACACCAATTCTTTTCCTTTTTCTGTTACATCCATTACCTAATTCAAAAGAAATTCTGGACACCTCTCAGGACACTACACCTCAAACACCATTACACACGTCATCACTTCCCAATATACTATTTCAACATCATACCTGGTTGTTACAGTCCAAATGACACCAAATGTACAACATACAATGACACGACTGGATACCACAACTAGACATCTTTAATTGGTTCACCAGTGCAAAAGACACCTGGGAATGGTGGGCATTGCTTTATATAAAAGGCTGTTTGTTAGGATGGATAAGGATCCTTTGGGTGACTCTAGACAGCATGTGCCCCTACCTTCAAATCCTCATGGCAAGCTCTAGTGTTTTTTAACCCTCATCACAGCACACATGCTGATCATGTGTGTGCACTCCTGGGAGCTCCCCGAAGAGCTTCTTGCATCCTATTTCAAGAGAGAGAGAGAGATGAATAACAGCCCAGGGGAAATACTGTAGGTGTCCATGCACCAAGAACATGCTACTTAGAAGGAGAATAGACTGTGAGAAGCTCAGGTCAGGTGAAGCGATGCCAACACTATAAGGGGAGTGACACGAGAGTAACTGCCAGTGTGGTTGGGAGACCCAGACATGTTTCCTTGGTAAAGGCAGCAGTGACACCTGTAATTGTGGATGTCCTAGAAGTACAGAAGCTCTGTGGGAACTCTAATGTGGTCAGACTTTAATGAAAACTCCAAATGCCAAAGAGAAGCCCCAGGACCTCTAAGGAGTGTCACAGCTGAAATCGGGGTGGGCACCTGCTTGTTTGGGAAGGGGTGGCTTGAGATTCGTCCTGAGGAAGAACTAAGCAGCAAAATCCCCGTGACCATGATCTCTGCAACCACTTACGCACCTCTGACTCATACTGGCACTGCCATGACTTACCTTGGTTTATGGGCAGTGTACCACCACAAAGCACAAACTCCATCAGTGGGGTCGGCCCTGCAAATGAACCATCCTTGCTTGGTTGGCCATGCTGGCTGGACACCACATGGGCAGGGACAGGGCCTGTGGAAGGATTTCACAAACTCTAACATCCGGACAGAGAAAGGTACTGTGACATTGCTCCCTGAGGGGAGGGGCGAGTGAATTCAAGTTGTGAATTTGCTGAATACCAACAAGCAAAGGGCTGAAGCAAGGGTGCATTCTGGCTCCCACTTTATTCAGTCATTTTATGGCTGACATGATGCAGGCACTCAATGCCTCTATGCCTACGATGTGGTCCTGGTTAGTCACACTCAAGTGGGCCTACAACACCTTCTCAATACAACACAGGAATACTCTGCTGTGAACACCTTGAACATCAACTTTGATAAGACATGTACTATGACGATCAATAAAAACAGTAAAAGGACACCAGTCTGGTAGGATGCAATTAAAAGGAAAGGGTTGGCATTGGCAGTGACGCTAAAGAATCTAAAATCAAAACAGACAGGGCCAATGCTGTCCCCCCTCTTCCAGGTAGTGAAAGCCAGACTTTTGCCAACTATAACATATGGCAGCCAACTCCTGAGAGTCATGGATGGCAAAATAATGGACAGCACACCAGTTAAAGTGTACAGAGTCATCTTTAGCCTGCCAAATTACACCTCGCCAGCACAGATCTGGCTGGAGTTTGGTCTGCAAAGACAGTGCCTGGCCAGGCGAGGAGCATTTATTATCTGCGGGGACAAAATCAGGAAGGCAGACCTCTGCACTCTAAATTACTATGTATGGCAGGAGCTGCAACAGAGAGAGACATTGCCGGCCAGAGCTTATCTTCAAGAATCCCCGACTAATTATGGGCTGACCAAGCCTTTACTAACCCTACAGTTTTCAAAAAATCAGAATGGAAATCAATAAAACTCCTTTCGCTAGTGGAAGAAGAGGCTGTCTTCTCAGGCAGAGCTCATGCCTGGATGTCACTAAATAGCTACAGCACACTTGCTCCCCAAAAATACTTTAGCCTGAGCTACTCCAGAACCATCAAGGAGAAATTTCTGAAATATTGTCTGGGGCTACTGCCATCTACTCTGCATCTCCCCCACTGGCAGAGGGAGGCCACATCAACTGCCTGCCGCTTGTGTGCCAAAGACACAGAAGACCTGCCATACTTGTTATGGACTTGTAGAGAGCTGCTGAGGGAAAGGAGGCAGCTGCTCAAGGCCCATTTCAACCAAAGAGGGATCCGCACTCGGAACATGATGTGCTGGCCTACTTTGCGCCTGAGGATCCGCAGTTGAACTGTCGATTGGTAAAGTTCCTTGCACTGGTGGGAAGGAAAATGCCAAAACGAGGACGCATGGCACCTTGATCACAATCCATCTTGCACTTTAAGAGGTGGCAGGCCAAAACCTCATCTGCTCCTGGTCGTCTCTTATTGCGGTTCAACTATGCTGAGAGGCCAAACCGACCATTTTTACACTTTGCACTTCGAACTCTGATGCACTTTGCACTTTGGGCTCTTTGCACTAAGACCCAGAGTCTGGCTACCCCTGACACCGTTGAACTTTCCAATCATAGACAGTGGCCTTGTCGGCTGGCTCTGCAACTTCAAAGCCCTCATAGGAGAACACTAAAAGTGAACTTCAGGGAGGGGCCGGCTGATCAAAGGGATTCCCTCATCTGGGCAGCTTGCACCTTAGTGGGTGGCAGGCCACAACATTACAACTAGTCCTATTCAACTTCACTTTGCTGTGCGAATCATGCTGAGAAGAAAGTCCTGAGATTTAGCAGTTTAAAAACACTTGAAGCATCGTTTGTACATTGGGCACTTTGCACTCGGCCCACTGTGAAGAGTCTGGCTTTTAACTGACAATGTTGCTCTTTTTAATTGCATCTAGGCAATTAAAAAATGTTTATGATGATCTAATTTTAGCCTGTTTATATCTGTAAGGTGCTACTACAAGTTACGCATGCATAGTACTGTATTTTACTGTGTGTATTTATGGTTTTATTAGCTGTTTTACTGTATTGCAATGGTTTTTAGTGAGTATGCAAATAAAAATAAACTTGAAACTTGAAAACTTGACTGCAAGTGATCACAGAAACAGGCATTATCCCTGCAAGTCAACATAAGATTTCCTTGCACAAAGCTAATGACCAATATAGCATATCCTTGAAGACAGACCCGCAAAACATTAAGGACACCGCTCCCATTAGTGCTGAATAACCTTCCTTTGTTAAAATGTGTATAGCTATCTATTTCGGTCTTTGTTTTTAGGTCTCGCCTAGCGACGCAGCGCAAAGCGCTGCTCGCTATGCAAGATCTATTGTTGTCGACTTCGTTTGGAAGGGGGACAGGACATGTGCACGCGAACGGCACGGCCTGGACAGGAGATGTGCACGCGTATGATGCGAGCAGGAGTTGTAATAACGCCGCAAGCCGCACGCGTGCACATCAACTGTCTGTGCCGAAGCTTAACAGACAGGAGATGTGCACGCGTACGGCTCGCGGCGTTTTCACAACGCCTGCTCGCACCATACACGTGCACATCTCCTGTCCAGGCATGGCGCGCTTGTATGCACCACTCACCGGCTCTTGTGGGGACACTGCGCTGCTCCCCGGCTGGTCTCCCCGATGGCAGGGGGGACTCGCCTCTTCACCCGGTCACTCTTTGTGGCGCATGAACACGCGGGGCTCCGTCTTGCTCACAGGAGCCCCGCATGAAATCCTGCTCCGGCCGCATCATGCAGCATTCACGAAGGCGGGGTGGGCTCCCGCCGGACTTCCTTTACTGCTTACAAGTGCGGGGTGGGCTCCCGCCTCGCTTCTCCGACACGCGGGGCTCCCTCAGCTCACGGGAGCCCCGGACACTTCCGGACGCGCGCTCCATGCCCCGCCCATGTCCCAGGCAAGGTTGCCTGACTTCCGGGTCGCGCTGAGAGCGGCCCGGAGACAGTGTTACCAGATTGGCTAGCTCGCACGGGAGCGGGACAGGAGCCTCCATCGGACGGGCTCGGCGTCTCCTCAGGGCTGCCAGGCGCTGCGTGTCCTGGGCTCTGTCGGTGCCGACACGGAGCTCGACCGGCGCTTCCGGGACTGGTGCCTTCGGACTCGGCCAAGACGGTGACCCGGAGCAAGTACAAGCGGATCGCCAAGGTACTGCGGCGACCCGAGCCGGGCTCCGCCAACAGAGGCAAATTCCAGTTCTGGGTCCGGTCCAAGGGCTTTCTGGCTGGGGAGGAGCGGCGAGGAGCAGCAGAAGCCGAAGACAGCCAAGGCCGTCTATATGCCCGTCAAAGGGGGAACGGTTTGTGCCTACCCGTCAGTGTCCGTGGTACGTGTCTGTGTCCATCCGTCTAGTGTCTGCGGAAGCATTTGCAATGCAATAGGTCTCGCATTTGCGAAACTTTAAGCTACTGGCATTATAAATGACAAACCTTTTATCTATGTGTTGGTTTAGAAAACATAAATAAAACGCATTGTCATTTACAATGCCAATAGCTTAAAATTTCGCAAATGCGAGACCTATTGCATTGCAAATGCTTGTTTGTCTTTGTTATCAAAAACTAAAGTACGGCTTGGACAGTGAATTATTAGTTGTCTCTAGCTTTCTGTTGAGTGCTGACTCACTAACCCCACACATTCTCCCTGAGTAATCCTTGGACTGCCTTGCTTTGCTACCCTAAGAGTTAAGTGCTAAAGGGCTATACTTGGTGATCAGTTTTGGGTCAAACAGATAGGTTAAGTGCCTGAACATCAGTGGTGAAGGGCTCTTCTTGATACATTCTGAACTCAATAACCCTTGACAGCCCATGGACACCTGAAAACGTTTCCAAGCTTCTACTTAAAATACCATACGCACAACATGACATCATTAAACATAAAACTTCAACAAAAAACATATCATATACATGCATAAATAAAAACATACTCTACTTCACACTGTATATCCTTACCCAAAGCAGAAATACTTAGATTGAATTATTGGTCCATTCAAAAGAGTATTGACACAGAAAACGTAATGCAATATCCATTAATTTAATAATAGCTAAATAACATAATTAATTCACACATTCTTTTTAACTGAGGCTAATACACGAGTGCCAACATACACAGAAAAACCACCATCCACTTACAGACGATAGTGAACCATGAATGTGCGAGGAGATAACCAGGTAGCAGCACAAACAATGTCTCTCTTTGAAGCCCCTTTGAAAACTGCCCATGAAATTGACATCCCTCCAGTAGATCTTCCCTTAACAGGACCTGGAGGATCTGAAACTGATACCTCATATGCCGTGGAATTTGCAGTTTTGAGCCATCTAGAAAGGGTGGAAGAAAAAGGGAAGAGACCTCTGCCTGAGATACCAAATGTTAGAAAGAGAGAATTCACCTGCCTAAAGGAAGACATTCTACTTATTTAAATAGAAAGCACTCCATGAACATCCAGAGTGTGCTGGCTAATCTGTTCTACAGATGTTGTATTCTGCAAAAATTGCAAATAATGTCTTCTGAGTAATGAAATTTGGAAGTAATTTTAGACAAAAATAAGGGATCTGGTCTAAGAAGTACTTTTTTTTAAAACAATTCTTGGAAATGTTCTAAAGATAGAAGCGCTCCATCTCCCCTATCCTTCTTCTAGAGCAAATAGCTACTGGAAAAATGAGCTCAGTTGAGGGAAACTTAAGATCAGAATAATCAAGGGACTCATAAGGGGAACCCTATAAGGCCCGTAAAACATGAGTGAGATTACATGAAGGAACCGGAGAATGAATGATAGGCCAACTTAAAAAACGTTCTTAATCAGGTGAGCGACTAACAAAGAAATGTATTGCATTTCTACTGCCCAAAAGCCGGAATAGCAGCCTGCTGACTTCGAGCAGTAGAGGATCTTCTGGACTATCAGATACTTTCAACTACTGCTGGTGAACACCCCTGAGTTAGCAAATGTATCCAACCGAGGAGCGTACCCCTAGTCTTAGATGAGGCTGGAGAAAGGGAATGGAGAAGAGGATTGTTAGAAATGGGGGTCTCTAGTTGGCAATGGTTTGCACCTTGTCCAAGTAGGGACCCTTCCTTCTAGTCAGGATAAGGGAGTTACACTCCTAAAATAACCCCTGCTCACCCCCTTGGTAGCTTGGCACGAGCAGTCAGGCTTATCTTAGTGGCAGTGTGTAAAGCATGTGCACATAACCAACAGTAACACAGTGTAAGCACTACAAAAGGACACCACACCAGTTTAGAAAAATATCCAATATTTTTATATACTTAAGACAAGACCAAAAACGATAAAAATCCACAATACAGTACTTAGAAATCTTCAGTACTCAAAAATAGACTTGAAATAAAGTTCCTTGAAGTTGATAGCTCCATCTGGGGCTATCACGGCGTCGTGAACAACAAATCCAAACAGGTCTGGCTGACTGCGGCGTCGCGGGCCAGCTACGGTGTCGGGAAGACCCACAAAACAGTTATGTTATGTTAGTAACTTTTATAAAGCGCAGCGATTACCCAAGGGTGTCCTGGCGCTATATTTTTTATCCTGAAGACAATGAGCAAGGAGGACAGGAATTATTCAGTAAAAAGCCAGGTCTTTAGACCCTTTCTGAAGTCTAAGAGATCAGTGGTGTTTCTTAAGTGAAACAGGAGATCATTCCAGGCTTTCGTCGCACAGACCGCAAAGCTTCTGCCCCCCCACAAAGCATTTTTCGTCTGCGGTACGCAGTAACTTTAGAAATGCAGGGTGTCGGCGGCCTCTCGTTGAGCTCCGAAAGCACGGCGTCTGCAGGCGTCGGTTCCGGAGGTCGGTGCAGGAGTCGTCGGCCCTTGAAGTCACACGCGTTGCAGATCAAACTCCTCGCGGTTGAAGTCAGGAGCGCCGGTGTCGGCATGCGTCGGGTGCTGTGGTGCAAAGTGCAGCGTTGCGGCGTGCGGTGCCCTCAGGTCGCGGTGCAGGCAGCGGCTCAGTTACGGTCGTCCAGCGGCGTCGATGAGACCAGGGCTGTGGTGCGCAGTGATGCAGTGCTCGTCGCGGTCCTGGCAGGTCACGGTGCAAGCAGAGGCGTCGTCGTTGCTGAAGCGCTGTCGTCGGCTGATGAACTGGAGTCGATGGCGCCGGCGTTGGTAGGCCAAGGCTGCAGTGCGGGATGAGGGCGGTGCGTCGTGTGACTTACGAGCGGTGCCCTCGAACGACCGTGTAAGCAGCGGCATCGATGTCGGCATGGAGCGTCATCGGAGATACCAAGGCCGCGCCGTGAAGCGAGGCGGTGCGAAGTGTGGTGCCTATAGGTCGCGGTGCAAGTAGCGGCTCGGTGGCAGTGTCAGATGGCATCGTCGGTGAGACCAGGGTTGCGGTGCGGCATTGCGGCGGTGCCCTCTGCGGTGCCTTCAGGTAACTGAGTCGTCAGCGGCATCGTAGACGGTGTCAGGTTGCTTTTCTTCTGTTGCAGCACAAAACACACAGTCCCCAGTGCTGATGACAGAAGAGCTTGAAGTCTTTGCTGTTCCTGAGACTTCATGAACAGGGGGCAAGCTCTACCTCGAGCCCCTGGAGAAACTCAATAAAGAAGTTGTAGAAAGTTCAGTCCAGTCCTTTCACTGCCCAAGACAGAAGCAGCCACTGCAGGCCAACACAGCAAAGCACTCAGCAAACTGGTAGTTCCTCCTCACAGCTTCTCCAGCTCTTCTTCTTGGCAGTCTTCTTGGTCCAAAAGAGTTCTAAAGTTTAGGGGTTTTGGCACCACTTTTTATAGCCCAAAATCCTTTATCCTCTCAGGCAGAGAGTGTCTGTGCTTAGTCCAAACCAGTTTGGTCCTCTCTGGCCCAGCTTCCCAGCATGAGGCGGGGACAGCATTGTCCAAGGCAGACAGGGCCTATTCAGGTGCAAGGGAAATCTCCTCCCACCACTCTAAATGCAGACCGGGCCTATTCAGGTGCTAGTAACAACTCCTCCCACTACTCTGAATGCAGCCCAGGTCTATTCAGCCCAGCCCTGACTCATCCAGACTCTCTGGAGCCACTGCACATCCCCAGCCCCTGTCACTCCACAGCCAGACAGTCAATACACATCCTAGCAGAGGCACACTCGATGGCTAAGCAAGAAAATACCTACTTTCTAAAAGTGGTATTTTCAAACACAGAATGTAAAAATCACCCTCACTAAAAGATGCATTTTAACATTCTGAGTTCAGGCATACTAAACTTTATTTTCCTCTCTGGTCCCAATGGGAAGTTATATATGCTATAAATGAACTCCCATGCTTTTCTATGGGCCAGATATCCTTTCAATAGTGAAAAACGAAATGCACTGTAATTCACCACCAGGACATGTCACACACATCAGTGCATGTCCTACCTTTTCACTGCACCCTGCCCACAGGGGTACCTTGGGCCTACCTTAGGGGTGACTCACATGTAAGAAAAGGGAAGGTTAGTGCCTGACAAGTGGGTATACTTGCCAAGTCGACATGGCAGTTCTAGACTGCACACAGACACTGCAGTGACAGGTCTGAGTTACCTTTTCAGGGCTACTCATGTGGGTGGCACAATCAGTGCTGCAGGCCCACTAGTATCATCTGATTTACAGGCCCTGGCACACTCAGTGCACTTTACTAGGGACTGACAAGTAAATCAAATATGCCAATCATGGAAACTCCAATCCATAACACAATTTGACAGAGAGCATATGCACTTTAGCACTGAATAGCAGTGGTAAAGTCAATGCATCGCCATTGCCTGCACCGAAGCCATAGACACCGCTCACCAAGTGTGTGACACAACGACCTCGACTTTCAATGCAGCCGTGACTTTGCCGTGGTGCCTCCGAAGAACCACCGCTGCGTAAGTCTCGGACACCGCACCACTGACTTCCGTGGTACACTGTTCTGACTCTGACACATTCCAGCCCATGCGTGACTTTCGACTGACGCATCTCCTTCAGCCCAGTAGCTCGACTTCCACTCTAAAGAATCGATGCACCCGACACATCATTGATGCCGCATCGCCTTCAGGAACTGAGGTCTCCCACCAAGCAGCAGATGCGTTGCCTCCTCTGCACACTGTATCGACCCCGGTCATTAAAGCTTCAACGACCTTTCACCGCCTTAAGAAACCGACGTATCACCTGCATCTGCAATGCCTCACCTCCTTTGCGCCACGCAGCGTCTTCGATTTCCGACGCATCCAAGGTACTGTACGGGCATCTGCATGATTCCTGTATCTGGCCCATGATCCATCGCGGTCGGACTAAACTTTTGTATTTGTCCCGGTTAAGAGCGACCAGAGAGCTCCAGTTGGAGCTATTGAATTTTTTTTTTTTTTTTTTAATTTTATTAGCCATCAATTAGAAACCTTACACAACAAAAAAGAACCATAAATAGCACAGAATAACAGAGCAAAAGCAATCTTCAAGACGCATAAGAGCACATGGATAAATAAAAAATGTATTAACAATACAGAAAAAAGGTTCAAACGAATATAAATAATAACATAAAATTAGATAACGTAAACAATACGTCTTCTTGTCCCATTGAAGGCTCAGCCATACTCTTTCAAATTTTGCCCTTGAACGTGGACCCCTAGCTTTGGCTAAGGCCATTTCCATTTCATAAACCCCCCTCAATAATACCCAAAATTCAGTAATGTTTGGACTCTGTGCTTGAATCCAAGCCCTGGCAATGCATAAACGAGCAATTACTATAATAATCGAAACTAGAGATTTCGTTAGACTACCTGATTCTGTTACTACCCCCAATAAAATTTCTTTCTCAGTTAGTTGAATATCATGGCCTGATAGTTTAACCAACTCGCGGGTTACATCAACCCAAAAAGTATTTAACTTTGGGCATGTAATAAACATATGGCGGAGATCAGCAGCATATTCTTGACACTTCGGGCATCGTGACTTTACAGAAGCGTAGGTCGTAGACCACTTTGAAATAACCTCTGGGGTATAATACAACATAAACATGATCCGATGTTGCTGTAACTTCAAATTAACTGAGGTGACTGCAGTGTTTATTAAAGCTAAAGATTCATGCATTTCCTCGATTGAGATATCGATTTCAAAACTCCTATTCAATTTAGCTACAATCTGTGCACAATCATCACCAGCAGCCGCTAAAAATTTCTGGTATATTTTTCTTATACAGGCCCTTCCTGAGATCTGAAAAATTGCCGATAATACCTCCGTTGAGCAAGGTAGGGCTAATATGCCCTCTCCATGTATAAAATAGTCCCTAACTTGCAGGTACTTAAAAAACGAATTCTGTGAGACCCCAAATTCCTCTTTCAGAGATGCAAATGATCTAAAACCTTGCTCATCGTACAGTTGCCCAAGCTGTGAAATACCACAGCGTTGCCACCCTCTCCCCACAGAGTCTGAGAATATTTCAGGAAATCTCGGATTTCCCCAAAGAATTGTGTACTTGTGCAAGTCAGGTAGTGTGTAAGCCTTGCATATATCTTGCCAAATCCCGGCAATGTGTCTAACTACCTTGAATCGAACCCTCTTATAATAGTTAGGGTCAGCCATATTGTGAAGTAAGAACCCCGTGTTCGGGCCACAAGCCAACTGATATGATAACCAGATCCTACCCGAACAAGGCCCCTTGAGTAAACTTTGAATCCGATTGACAAAAGCAGCCCAAAAATAAGCTTTAAAATCAGGAAGTTTAAAACCACCTTGTTCGTATGCAAGCTTAATATACCTGAGGGCTCTCCTTGCCCTCCGGTAACCCCATATAAAGCTGCCTACTGCACTATCAAGCCGCTTGAAAAATGAAAGAGGAACCCTCAGTGGAATAGAATGAAACAAATATAAAAACTTCCGGAGGATGTTCATTTTTACTGCATTACACCTCCCAATAATACTGAGTGGAAGCTTGTGCCAACTGCGCATATTTGCAACAACCTTTTTAAGCAGTGGCTCGTAATTCAAAGCGATAACATTGTCAGTTTGGCAGCTGAGACGGACACCAAGATATGTAGCGACTCTAGTAATTCCTAAAGAGGGTGGGGCTGGTTCAGGTTGAAAATTTAAAATTGACTGTGTCTTATTTATATTAAGTTTATAGCCAGAGAAAGAGCCGAAGCACTGAGCCTCTAGGGGTGTCACGGCTATAGTTTCCACTGGTCTCGTGGTATATACAGCGATATCATCTGCGTACGCCGTAACTTTTAACATCATGCCATTAAGGGAAACTGGGGTAATAAGAGCATTGTGCAGCAGATGCTTAATAGAAAGGCTCAATGTATAACGCAAATAATAGTGGGGATAACGGACATCCCTGCCGCCTACCCCTCTGGATATTGAAGAGCGGAGAGGAAAGACCATTAAGCTTGATGGCAGCAGTTGGTTTGAAATATAGTTTCTGTACCGCAGAGATAAACCTCCGACCGAGGCCTAAAGATGACATCTAATACCATAAAGAACCCCAGGCCACTCGGTCGAAGGCCTTCTCGGCGTCCAACATCAGCATCCCGATCTGTTGATTCAGAAGGCTAGAAACATCAAATGCAGCGATAGCTGTGTTTATATGGGCAGAAGTATCTCGACCCGGGACAAACCCATGCTGTTGATCCGATACCAAAAGATGAATCGTAGGAGCTAAGCGAGAGGCGAGAATTTTTGAAAATATTTTACGTCCGCATTAATTAAGGATATTGGGCGATACGAGCTCCTGTCCTCTACTGGTTTCCCAGTTTTAGGAAAAACGATAATGTTAGTTCTATTTCAGGAGGGGGGTGCGTCCTCACCTTGCAAAATTTTATTAGCCAGCTCAAGCAAGACCGGGACCAATATATCCTTAAAAGTTTTATAAAACTCAAGGGGTATAGTATCTTCGCCTACCGCTTTGCCTGAGGGTAGTGCACTAATTGCTGCGTTTAATTCAATTAAATCAACCTTTTGGTGCAATTTCTCAGATTTAAATGAATCCAAAACAGGCATTGCACTTTTTTGTATATAATCCATAGCTTTTTGCTCATTAAAGCATGATGAATCGCTGTAGAGCTCAGCATAAAATAACCTAAACTGTTCTATTATGTCTTGAGATTTAGTAAAGACTGTACCATCTGCTCCTCTGATTTGCTTAATGTAAGATTTAGCCCTTTGATCAGCTAGCTGATAAGCCAATACCCGCCCAACCCTTTCTCCGTATTCATATTGTCTAGTTTTAAGCTCATGAAAACTGTCAGCTACTCTTTCCCTTAGTCTTCTCCTGAGCTTCGCTCTTATTTCAATAAGCTGTAAATAAATCGATAATTCCCCAGTGTCCCTCAGGGCAATAGCTCGAGCATGTGAGAGTTCTACTTCTATGTACTGTCTGTGTTCCTTTTCTACCAAGTTTACGTTTAATCGATTCTGTCTAATGACATATTGTAGTGTTGCCCCTCTAACATAAGCCTTCAGGCAGTCCCAGACCATTGCACAAGATGCAGTGCATTGGTTAGTCTCTACGTATTCCCTCAGCGTTATGTAGTTTACATAATCAGGGTTACTGAGGAGGTGCCTGGGGAATGAAAATTCCTTTGCTGACTCTCTCCCCCCAGACTGAAGCTGGACTATCAACATGATGGGATTATGGTCCGATGTAATTTTCGGACAAACCTCCATGGAAGAATTTTCTAACATAACTTTATTAGTAAATATCATGTCAATTCTAGAATATTGTTTATGCGGGTTCGAAAAAAAAGTATAGCCTGGTATAGTAGGATATCATTTTCTCCAAGCATCTTCCAGTTGATGTATATGAAGTAGATCAAATATAGCTATCCTCGTCTGAGCCATTCAAACTCGTGCTACAGTGTTCGTAGTATCAATTTTTCTTATCTAAAATACAGTTAAAGTCTCCCATAACTATAAGATCCCCTTCCCATTCCAGTAATTCAGAACATAAAAAGAGATAACCTCCGGGCAGTCAATATTGGGACCATAAACCATACATATAGTAATCTTGCAGCTATGAATCAGAAGTTGAACAATTGCCCATCTTCCTTTAGAGTCAGCCAAAGTCTGTGCCACTGTTGCTACACATTGTTTAGACTTCAATAAAGCCACCCCTCGAATAGACATTGATTGTGAGGTGCAGACAAGTAAATCATAACCAAGTTGTTTGAAGAGGGTTCTAACCTATAAAAGCCAAATGTGTTTTGGCTAGCACAACTATTTGAGGTTTAAATACCTTAAGTTCTTCTGCTACCAATCTTCTTTTGCAGGCCTGGTTGAGCCCTGACACATTCCAACACATAAATTTAACACAAGGCATTGCACAACTTTTGTAAATTCATACCAGTCTCCATCCCCAAAAATGAGAGTTCCTTACTCCTGTGCTCTATCTGTGTGATTCTAACTACATTTTGGCTATTTATACCCCTCCCTCCCTGCCACCCCCCACCACCACCCACCCACCCTTTCCAACCCCCACCCCGTATCTGAGAAAAGGAATCGCCCCCTTCCTTGCTGTCCTTGTGTGACAGCATACAGAAGACGCCACCCTGACCCCCACCCCAAAGAACCTCCGTGAGCCCGCCGCATCCCACCCACACCACCAGAAGCTAAGCATGTGAAAAAAAACTATTGTTGAGTAATGAGAGAAAAAAAAGAAGAAGAAAGAAAGAGAAGAGAAGAGCCAACAAGGCAACATATCTAAGCTATACTATTAGAGGCAGAAAGCTTATTCAGACTTAATTTAAAATTATTAGCCCGAGATCACGAAGAAAAGAAAACCCCCGCCAAAAGTCAGGTCAGTTTTTGCGGAAGGCTGCCACTTAAAGAGTGCCTGTTTAGCCTCCTGTTCATTGAAAAAGAAGTGTGTACGACCATCCTTAATAATTTTTAGGCGGGCCGGCTCCTGTAGAAAATCCTGTGTGCATACAGCTTTCAAAGGGTCCATAAGCTGCCGAAGCTGCCATCGCTTATCCATAGTTGATTTACACAGGTCTGAGCGCGCAAAAATAGACAAAGTATCTACTTTGACAGGGGCCGATGGACGCGCCTTAAAGTATATTGCTTGGTGGAGCAAAAAATTGCCCAAAAACACAAGCATTGGCCTTGCAAAATTGGATCTGGATTGGCTGCTTTGAGATAAAAATAGAGGCAGTCTATGTGCTCGCTGAACCTGCGAATCCATGTCCCAGTCTGCTAAGTCAGGGAAAGCTTTCTGAAAAAGATTTACGATGAAAGCCCGTGGATCAGAGCCTTCACTACCTTCCGGAATGCCAAAAATCCTCAGGTTCTGATGCCGCTGCCGATTTTCAAGATCTTCAATCTTGAATTGCATAGCAGTCATTTGAGAGTCTTGTGCCTTAACCAGATTCACAGTATGGGAATTGACCTCCTCTACTGCAGCCACCCGTTGTTGGAGATCAAACACCTCCGAAGACAGCTGAGAAACCTTGACAGTCACTTGAGACAAAGCTTGCTTAATCTCGATACTATCGACCTTGGCCTGCTGGTAGTAATCTTGAGCTTCAGCCCTCTGAATAGCGAGTGCTTGCATAATTCTAGAGAGAGAAGGTTCTACATCCTCAAAGTCTCTAGCGATGCTCTGAGTTTCTCCTGTAGGCATCAGTGAGATAGATGTTGACAGGGGTATAGTGGGAGACAGTATGGGTAAAACTGTAGAAGTAAGTGAGGTATCCCTCGGATCTTGTGCTGCCTCCATAAGTTCCATAGCTATTGATGTTTGAAAAGAGTCTTGACCCCCATCACTCCCAATTTGTGAACTGCCCTGACCAACCAGGTCTTTAGCGCCCTTACGAGTATCCGAAGACGCCTCTAAATTGCTTGCTGCCAGTTCTAGGCATACAATGTCAGTAGTAGCCACTAGAGTATTACTAGGGTTCCCCGGATTAGAAAGCCTTGAAATAATAGATTTTACTTTGCCTTTAGAGGAAACCCATTTCCGTAATGGGCTTACCCCCGGACCAACCTTTCGAGGACTTGCATTTCCCTTACGACGGCTCGCTGCCTCTATCAGCTGTATCTTAGCTCCAGCGCCCCGGCCTTTGCCACCTTTGCCTACCCGAACTGTTTTAGGGCCTTTTCCTTTGGGGGCTCTCCCCCCCCCTCCGGTGTGGTAATTTTTGGACTATTGGAGACCCCTATTTCACTATTAGAGCTAGGTAGAGCATCTTTCCCCCATGCATCCGCAGCATTCCCCCGGGCCATGTTGAAAAGGAGGTCCGAGCATTCGGTCTGTCCGGGTTTTATTGCACTGTTAGACCCAGTGTTGTATCCATTACCGCTAAGAACATTAGTCAGCTCCTTGTAAAAACCAGTCTCGGAATTCTCGCGGTTCTCACCATTCTCCCCCACTAAGCCATGTCCGGAAAAGACTGAGGATTCCCTTGTGGTTGACCCAGTGGGCTCTAAGGTCTGACCTGCATTGACGATAATAGTATCAACAGAACAGGAATCTGGTTCCACAGCTTTCTCGTGAATAGAATCTGCCACATTTGAATCTGGATATATAACTTGAAGTTCAATACTGCTGCCGAATTTTTGATTGGATGAATTAGTAGGAGTTGTAGGCGCAGCAGAGTCTTCAACATTCCCTCAGCCCTCATGAATAGCAGCATTAAGTACTTCGGCCATTTGAAAGCCAGGAATGGCAGTCTCTGAACCGCAGGATCGGAGAAGCGCCTTTACCTTCCCAGAGCGCAAAAGTTTCATAATGGGTTTCCCCACCTGGGGGCCGGTAACATTGCCAGAACCTAGACTGTCCCCGTTACATGCACCCCTGTGTGCTGCCTCTCTTACCGGCGCTTCTCTCGCTGATGCTGGGTCATGGAGGTCCCTGCCGCCATCCTGTGCCTCCAAAACATCCACAGCTTCAGCGGGATCCCCCGCTTCCGTAGGGACCTCCGCTCGTCCTCGTCTATTGGTGCGCGGCAGAGCCATTCCCTTCTTCCAGTCAGTGCCCGGCCGGGTGGAAACTCCCCTCCGGCCGCTTCGTGTCCAAACGTTGCCCCCTTTACTACCGGTGCTCAGCAGTGGCGCCTGTGATAGCGGTCGGGTTAAGAACCACCTCGCCGCACGACCGCAGTACACCGCTACGCTTGACTGCGTGATTCGACACATGCGGTACACCAATAGCGGCTAGAAACGGCCGCCGGCATTGAATTCTTTATTTTTCCCGCTTTTCGACCTCGGCAAATGTCCCTGTTGATCCTTTCCACCAGCTACGGCTTCATCGCTCTCTCATTTAGCCATTGGTGGATGCGGCAGCGGGAGAAGCGGCGGTTCAACCGGGCTCCGAGGAGAGGGCGGCGGTAGGCGTCTTTCCTGAAGCGGAATCAATCTGCCATCTTCCTTTTTCCTAAGCCGGAGCTATTGAATTCTAAGCACTGCATTTTGATTTAATCTTACAAAATTCCTATCTTGACTTGTATATGTTGGATTTTTGTCATTTTGGTCTTGTTTTACTCAGATAAATATTAGCTATTTTGGTTGTTTCACTGTGTTACTGTGTGTGTGTGCACAAATACTTTACACATTGCCTCTTTAGTTTAGCCTGACTGCTCTGTGCCAAGCTACCAGATGGTGAGCCCAGATAAACTTTTGGTGTGCACTACACTTACCCAGAGTGCGGGATCTCTACTTGGACATGGTGCATCCCTCTTCTAACTAAAGACTCCATTTCTAACAGTATACATGAGCCTGGATGGACAAATGTGAGGCGCATAGGCCCTCTTAACAAAACCCCTCTGTATTCTTATCAATTGAGTTCGATAGTAAAGCATTCTCAGATACCAGAGCACACTGTGGCCTTAAAAGCTGCCTCATCAGCCAATTCAATCATCTGCTGTAGTACCTGCATTGTGGGGGAATTGTATGCTGAAGCTACAAGTTCGTCAGGAGACTGGGTTGGCGATACACAATGACAGCGCTTTCTTGCTGCCTTGAACACTCGCTACTCCATTTTCAAGTAGTTGCAGGATCCAGCTGAAACTTCGTGCTTCGGCTGGTTACCTCGCAACAAATTTTTGTGGCTCACAAAGTCTTGCAGGAGCAGCCATCTTTGAGTCATGCACCAGAATCTTATAATCATGAACCCGCTCCCAGTGCCTTATTTAATAGTTACAAGAATCTTTTTTTTTTTTATTGTTCAATATTGCAGTGAGGAAAAGTGTTCTTCTGATCGGTATCATTTGTACCAGGACTTCATTGTTTTTTCATTGCCATTTCGTGTCAAACACTTCCACACGACCCACCTGGTCGTTTCTGCTGATGCCTGACCAAATTCTAACTAACACGACAAAACCATCTTGCAGCCTGCATTTCTGCCCAGGAACTGTCGCACACCCACCCCCTGTTCTTTGCAGTTCGACAGAAAACCATGAGACACTCACGCCCTGTGTAAATGATTTGTTTCCCATCTCCTGCTCCCCTGCCTGGTAAACATCCTTGACACCGTGATCAGGTTATCTGGACAATGGTCTGACTGCTGGGCCTTGATCAGGGTGATTGGACAATGGTTTGAATGACCGAAGCTTTGATCAAGCTGATCGAACAATGACCTGAATGACCGTGCTTTGATCAAGCTGAGTGAACAATAATTTGAGTACCAAGCCTTGATCAGGTCACCAACTACAAACACCGTCTGGATCTGGTTATCAACTGCAAACACTGCCCTGATTGAACAATGGACTAACAGCCAAAAGACTGGAATGATAAAGTATAAAAGGCTTGAAGCTGCGGAGTAAAGCAGCAGCCTCCTCTGTCTTGTTTCTAACGAGCTTGGGACTCTGTTCCATAGCCCGGGCTATTTGAATAAATCTGGGTTCCTCCTGCAGACGAAGGCTCCTGTGCCTCCTTTTACTACGTATGAAGGGTATGGAAGACTTGGGCAATTCCCCCGCCGCCGAGACCCAGTGAGTGGGTTATTCCGGTTCTTCAAATGGCGCCCGAATAGGGACTCCACGAGTACGAAGGTCAGGCCCGGTGGATGTGAGGAGGTGCACGGAGAGACTCCGACAGAGCGCCCTACCCGAGGGATTCTTGCAATCCGGTAAGCCGAACGACTCGCCCGCTGTTCCTCCCCACCCAGTCTGGGCCACATGACCGCGTCCTCGCTGGAGTCCCCTAGCAAATAATTTCTGGAGCAGGACACAGCCCTACGTCTGCAGGAGAGAACTACCCCTGTAAGGTAAGGGTGGACTGATCACCCACCAAGTCTGTATGATTCTGCTGTTATTGACCTTTGCAAAAGCCAAGCAGGCAAGGTGAATTTTAAAACCCGCCGGTGTCTGTTACCTATTTACAAGCATGCCAGTCAGTAGTAAGTTCAAGAAATTATGTTGTTGTATGTGTACGCAGGACTCCCAGCTGGAGCGGCTTGTCCACTTCCTCCAGAAGGGACCCCTGGCCATACGATGTATGTTAAACATGGCCCTTCTGCCATAATGTTTTCCTCATTCTGGGTAAAATATACGAAACAAAGTAACGCGGAATTACAGTGGCCACTTTTCGGCTCCTTTAATTCCCAAGTTCTCACCAACTTAGAGGAACAATTAATGAAAAGAAAAACGCGCCCGTCTATGTTTGAATCTGTCCGATTTTGGAGGAAAGAGATAGAGCAGAGAGCTAGAAAGCAGAAGGCTCAAGAAAGAAAACAAGAACGCATGTCAATGGCCGACCACGCCAGAGTAAATTTACAAAATCAAAGGACAAAATCGGTAGAAAAAGCCAACAGGGAGCATGGGGCCCGGGTACAAAAATGCTATCCAGCTCGTGAGGAGAAAAGAAAGGGCCATATGGATGGGGAGAAGAAGGTGATTCCTTGCTTGATACCATGCTAGAAAGCCCTCCTGCATATGCCCCAATGTACCCTGCCCTGACGCCTCACACCCCACATGTCCCCCCGCCACCGCCCACTCCTGCCCCCACTGCCCCTCCTACTGTTCTTCCTGTCACACCAACCCTCCCGATTTTTCCTATGACACCGACCACGCCCGCTAACCCTGTCCTCACTGCGGGAATGACAACAAGTCTCCATCCGCCCAACCCCTGCGGCTTTACCCCTACCCGCCCTTTTCCTACTTCCCCGTGGTCTACAGTTAAACAGGATTTATATAAAATGTTCAATTCCCCCGACTGGCCTCCTTGCGCTCTGCAGTCAGCTTTTCGTCCCTTCGAGAAAATGACCTACAGGAGCAACAGTGTGAATGTTGGATAAAGAACGGGAATATTTATGCCTTTAAAGACATATGGTCCACCTTTTCCCAGTGGACGATTATGGAACAGACCACCTGGGCTGAATACATGTGTACGCTGGTCATGCAAAAATTTGAGAATGCGCTTATGCAGATACCCACTGGATTAATGGACCTTAGGTCACAAATAAGAAGAGGCGATGTTCAGGGAGAGGGGATGTTTGGTGCTGTGTCTGCTTTAATGGCTTACCGTGATATGACCGCTTTTTCCAACACCCCTCTAGAGACAGCTATGCCAATGAGAGAGGCGGCCCCTGTCTTTGTTAACGCACTTACCGATGCCCAAAATAATGGCCGAGGGGCTGTTGAGGCACACTGGCGCAGGCTTTGGGTTTATGTTCCTTGGAAAAGGTCAGAAGTAATGCAGTAAAAGAACAATTACCAGATCCCCGGAAGAATCCGGCTGCCTTTTACAGAGAATTAGGTCAGATTATATCTGCAGGTACTCTCGTTCTTGAGGATATAGATTTACTTTTTGGTACGGTTGTTCCCACTGAAATTTGGGACAAGATTCGACATACTGATCATGAAGTGGCGTTGGGAGGTAAATGGGCTGACCTAGAGGCTATGGAAGAAGCAAGGGTAGGAGGGACTAAACCAGAAGCTGCCATCCTGACTTTGCCCGGTAAAATAATAACGTTTATGAAAACACTTTTGCCGGAAACTGTCATTAACTGGGATAAAATAAACGCCTGTAGGCAGCGAAAAGATGAGAATGTGGCGGACTTCTTTACCCGTTTTGAGACAGAATACAAGGGACATAGTGGTTTGGATCCCGGACCCCAGGTTCTGGCCCAGTGTTTGTCGATAAGTTTGTCAGCAACTTGCTTCCTGAGATTTCCACCAGGCTTAAGAAAGTTGAAAGTACGTGGTCTGCCCAAACTATCACTGGTATCTTGGCTATGGCACAATATCATGAGAATAGGGAGAATGAAGATAGAGACAAGGAAAGTAAGAAGGTTAGGGATCTTAAGACTAAGGCACTTCTGCAGCAGGCTTACCCTCCCCGAGGTCCCGATGCCCGCGGGAATTTCAGACCTCAACCCCAACACCCTCCGAGGGCTCGCCAGTCTACCCCCTCCAGCCCTCAACATACGGGAGCCCTCCAAACAGATCAGTGTGCTTATTGTAAGGGGTACGGCCATTGGATAGACGAGTGTCCCGTGTTAGCTGAAAACATCCAAACAGGGAAGACTCGGCCTCGCGCTCCCAGGGAGGGAAGGCCGACTAGGGACCATGGCCTGCCCCATCCACAGGATAAAGAACGTAGGCCCAGGGATCACGTTCCCGCCCGGCGCGCCCGGCCAATAGGTTTGATGGGTACGAAGCAACACGCACTTATTACAATGATGATTATGACGAAGTTGATGAGATAGGGTCCTACCAAGCATAGGACAGCCAGGAAAGGGGTATTACCAGAGTGCAAATTCCAGTGGATCAAAGGGGCCCGTATGTTCAAATGTCAGTTGTGGGGAACGATCAGAATTTTCTTTTGGATACTGGGGCCACCAGGTCTTCTATTGCACGTCTGTCAGTCCCAGAGGCACCCCTTTCTGGCAAAATAAATGTCTCCGTGGGTTTTGCAGGAACACCTGTGACGAGCCCTGTCTCTGAACCCCTCCCTCTCGATATTGGCCCTGCACATGTTGACGCTCCCTTGGTCCTTACTACAGGTTGCAGTGAAAACTTGTTAGGCATGGATTTACTGAAAGCTCTGTATGCGACCATATCATGTAGTCCCCAAGGTGTATCCCTAACAATTTCTCCCACCGCAGCTTCCTATATGTATCTGTCTGGTCCCCTCCCACCAGAATTGCAGTTTTTACCTTCCTCCCTCTGGGCATCATCAGACACTGATGTAGGGTGTCTCAACATATCCCCTCATGTGGTACGCAACGAGCCAGGTGCACTTCTCCCCCGCCTCCGGCAGTATCGACTACCCGCGGAAGGAGAAATGGCCCTTTTAACAATATCATCTGAATTAATGGACAAGGGCGTAGTGGAGGAAACACGTGGCAATATCTGTAACAGTCCCATTATTCCCGTTCTTAAAAAGACCAATGGAGATGCTCTCTCCCCTAAAATATACAGATTCGTGATTGACCTGAGAGCCCTTAACAAAATAACAATCTCCCAATATCCTGTTGTCCCCGACATTACAGCCCTCTTAACGATGGTCCCTTTTAACGCAACGCACTTTTCTGTCATAGACCTGAAGAATGCTTTTTCAGCATTCCTATACATCCTGACAGCAGACATTTTTTGGTTTCTCCCTTGGTGGGCGAAGCTTTAGATTCTGCCGCGCCCTCAAGGTTTAACCGAGAGCCCCAGTATCTATAGTCAAGCCCTCAAAAGTCAACTAGATTCCTTGGAACTCCCTGATAACTCCACACTATTACAATATGTAGATGACCTCCTCATTGCTGCAAATTCTGCCCCATCATGTAAAGAAGCTACTCTCTGTTTGTTACGCCACCTTGCCCTCCATAATCACAAAGTCTCTTTAAAAGCTTTCAGTTTTGTCAAGAGAAGGTGACCTATTTAGGTCATCTCCTCTCGAAGGAGGGAAGGCAGCTCACCGCTGATCGTGTAGCCATTATCAATGCTATGACGGCCCCACGAACACAAAAGCAGGTGCGAGCCTTCATAGGCCTAACCTCATACTGTAGACAGTGGATTTCCAACTTTTCGGCCATGGTCAAACCTCTTCTTGCCCTCACCACTAAAGACATATCAGACAGTTCCTTTCCATGGACTAGAGAGCATGCGCAGGCCTTCCAAGATTTAAAGAGGGCTCTGTGTACTGCTCCAGTCCTCGGTACTCCTGATTATAGCAAGCAATTTTTTCTTTTTGTACATGAGACAGACGGCTGTGCATGCGCTGTCTTGACCCAGATGTTCGGAGGTCACCATCGGCCATGTGCCTATTTTTCAGCCACCTTAGATCCTGTTGCAAGGGCTCTCCCAGGATGCCTACGGGCGACAGCTGCGGCCGCCCTCATGGTCCGTCAGAGTGCGGGCATCGTCATGAACTCCCCTGACTCTGATGGTCCCCCATTCTGTAGATACCCTCCTTAATAACACCAAGACACAGTACCTCACTAGCGCACGACTCACAGGATATGAACTGACACTCTTTTCCAGCCACATTAACATCAAGAGATGCACTGTACTGAACCCCGCAACATTACTCCCACTGGATACTCAGGATGCCTGCTTAGACCCACATGACTGCATATTAAGGACAGAGGAGGAGACGAAGGGACGGGTTGACTTACAGGATACCCCGATAGCAGAACCAGAAGGTACACTATATGTGGACGGATCATGTCTCAGAGGGCCAGATGGTAACACCTCAGCCGCCTATGCCCTCACGACATTAGGACAAGTAGTAGAAACAGCTCAGATTCCGCAGTGCTCTGCTCAAGCAGCAGAATTAGTGGCCCTCACTAGAGCCTGTGAGTTAAGCAAAGGGATGACGGTAAATATTTATACTGACAGCCAATATTCCTTCGGGGTGGCCCACAACTCGGGAGGTTATGGAAAGAAAGGAATTTCCTTACTTCCCATGGGACCAAGATTCAACATGGCCCCCTAATTCACCGATTGTTAGACTCCCTGACACTCCCCAGAAAGGTGGCCATTATAAAATGTAAGGCCCATAAGAAAGTGACAGATGATGTTGGGAAAGGCAATGCCCTGGCTGACCAGACGGCCAGACAAACAGCTCTTAGAAAAAGGGAAGGAATGTATGTAGGAGGTCCCGCTAGGTGGGTGGCAGACGAGGGCATGGTTGAAAACACAGTACAGAGTGTGATCGATATTCAGTCCCATACTACTCCTGAGGAACTACGGGTGTGGAAGGAGCAATTAGCAAAGGAGGGAATTGATGGTTGCTGGGTCCGCACGACTATGGAAAGACAATGGATGTTACCTGACAGTCATGTGCTACCCGTAGTTACGATGGCCCATGGTCCTGCTCACATTAGTGCAAAGGGATATGTAAACTGTTGGAACCTACATGGTACAACTCTAAGATACCAACATATGCTGAAAAGCTGGTTAAAACATGCATGATTTGCCTAATGTATAACCCAGGAAAAGGCACAGTTACTCCTAAGGGAGGATTCTCTCCTCCTACCTTCCCTTTTGAAGTCCTCCAAATAGATTACATCCAGATGGACCGATGTAACAATTTAAAATATGTCCTAGTGGTGGTCTGTACCTTCAGCCGATGGGTGGAGGCCTACCCCGTCAAAGACTGCACCGCTATCACTATCGCCAAAATGCTATTAAAAGAGTACCTCCCACGATTCGGTTTGCCCCGCTTGGTCTGGAGTGACAACGGGGCACACTTTACGGCTCAAATTATGGAATATATCTGTACAGCATTGGGTATAAAACAAAAATTTCATGCAGCTAACCACCCCCAGTCAGCAGGTCTAGTGGAGGTGTACAATGGCATCCTAAAAACTAAAATGGCCAAAATAGTAGCCGAGACAGGTGTCACTTGGGTTGATGCTCTGCCCTTGGCCCTATTGTCTACAAGAACAACAGCCCACACCAGGATAGGGCTATCCCCCCATGAGATTGTGTTCGGGAGGCCTGCCAATGTATGGGGTGTCCCGCGGCCTAAGAAACTGTCTGATGTTGAATACCCTGTATTAACTGATTACCTGTACAGTCTAACTAATACCTTTCGTACTCTTTATCACCAGGTGCATGAGGCCATACCTGACAAAAGCGAGGGCCCAGGACACGTTATCCAACCTGGAGATTGGGTCTTAGTAAGAAATTTTCAACGGACTAAGAGCCTCGAACCCCGCTGGACACAGCCCCGTCCAGGTGTTGCTGGCCACCCGCACCGCCGTGAAAGTAGAAGGTCGGAAGAATTGGGTGCATTCGTCCCACTGTAGGCGGGTGCCTCTGCCCTCCCCTATGATCAGTGGGTGAGGGAAGGACAAGGAGACTCAGAAACAGAAACAGTCCCGACGTTTGTCCCATTCAGCGATGCCAGACTGCATTTTACATCTACGGAAGCAGAGAGTGACAGCATACTGAAAGGAAGGGTGGAACCCTCCCTTAACTCTGCTCCACGTCCAGAACAATTGTTTCCCGACCATACTGACCCTACTTCCAACCGATATAACTTGCGCACCGGAGGGAAGGCTTGCCTTTGACTTCGCCAAGTGCCTATAGGCTGTAGGGCTGTGATCTCCCCGGCCGAGAGTAGTGCTGGTGTGTCAGACTAAGGTACGCCATAGGGCTCTTGGCACCTGCGCCCAGTGAAGCAACCACCAATCACAGACAGCCACTAGAGGTCCCTGGCTTAGCACAATGGCTGCCGTCCAAAACACTCGAATCCAGAAACAATATGTCAGTCTCCGACATAGTAAATGCTTCATGGCCACCGTGGTGACGCTGTTTGTCTCCCTCATCCTGTCTATTCTTGGTTGGCTGTTACTAATCTACCATCCTGTTACCTCACCAACCCCTACCCCAACTCCTGCAGAGCACCAGTATTACACGCTACCAGCCCACGAGTTACCCCGCCGTGCAGAATTCTTCAATAACACCTTCATCCAAATGTTGCATCATCATCAGCTGATCATGAACATTTCCAACTGCTGGGTTTGCAGACTGATGCCGCATTCCATGATACACCCTGTCCCATTCTTTCCCTACCCCTTTTCCATCTCTGGGTCTTGTCTTGCATGGTGGATGTTGATACAGGAGGCCTACACTGTCAATGGTACTGCCAATTCTGCCCTTGGAACATTTCAGGATGACTTCTGGCGGAACAGATCTGGCCATGCCAATGCTCCTTTTGCCCGACCAGCTCATCCACATCGCTACTATCACCAGATGAACTCGGTGAGATGGTAGTATTCAACTCAACCACTCGACGAACATTTTCCAGATTCCGCACAAGAAGGATACTGCCCGATGAACGAGACACTGTGAATGTCATAAATGTGCAAGGCCGTGTCTGCATCCATGGCCTAGGGACTAAGAAAGTTGGTACCAGTACTTGTAATATCACAAAATCTTTAAACTCTACATCTCCTCCGAAGCTGGTGGCATCCCCCAACACCTATTTTATCTGTGGCACTGCTGCCTACACTTGGCTTCCCCGTAACTGGTCTGGTACCTGCTATCTGGCCTTCCTCCTTCCGCCAACGTATTCTACCCATGGGAGTTACCACCTGTTGATGAAGGGCGCTCTGCGTCGCTCACGTAGGGGCGTCATATCAGCCGAGGATACAGCAGGCCAGGAAACCGGGGACTTCCTTAAAGGTTTCCTTCCATTCTGGGGCCCCATGGCAAACAGTCGGGCTGTACGAGGACTGACCAGGGTCCTTGAAGCCACCATCACAGTAACAGCTGGTGCCCTCTCCAACATCACTGCAGAACTACAGGCGGACCGCCTTATAACACTGCAGAACCGCATGGTCCTAGACGTCCTCCTTGCTGATCGTGGTGGTGTGTGTAAACTGATCGGCTCCAGCTGCTGCGTGTACATCCCAGACAACGCACCTTCAGTGTACTATGCCATCCAACGTCTGCATCGCCTTTCTTCCGAAATTCATCTGGATAAAGGCAACTGGTCCCTCACAGGCTGGATCTGGGGCCTCCTTTCCCAGTGGGGGTGGAGGGTCCTCATCTTCCTTCCCTTGGGAATAACTGTCCTGGTCTCCTGCTGTTTGTGCTTTCAGTGCCTGCCAGTGCTCTGTACAATGTGTGTCCAGAACATCCAGCCTCCACCCTCCAACATTCGCAACACCAATATGATGATGATGCTCCAACAAGAAACCGATGGCCTTATGAACATTGACATTTCTTAAAGTATTTGCCACTCAATGGCAAAAGGAGGGTCTGAGGAAAAGTGTTCTTCTGATCGGTATCATTTGTACCAGGACTTCATTGTTTTTTCATTGCCATTTCGTGTCAAACACTTCCACACGACCCACCTGGTCGTTTCTGCTGATGCCTGAGGAAATTCTAACTAACACGACAAAAACCATCTTGCAGCCTGCATTTCTGCCCAGGAACTGTCGCACACCCACCCCCCTGTTCTTTGCAGTTCGACAGAAAACCATGAGACACTCACGCCCTGTGTAAATGATTTGTTTCCCATCTCCTGCTCCCTGCCTGGTAAACATCCTTGACACCGTGATCAGGTTATCTGGACAATGGTCTGACTGCTGGGCCTTGATCAGGGTGATTGGACAATGGTTTGAATGACCGAGCTTTGATCAAGCTGATCGAACAATGACCTGAATGACCGTGCTTTGATCAAGCTGAGTGAACAATAATTTGAGTACCAAGCCTTGATCAGGTCACCAACTACAAACACCGTCTGGATCTGGTTATCAACTGCAAACACTGCCCTGATTGAACAATGGACTAACAGCCAAAAGACTGGAATGATAAAGTATAAAAGGCTTGTAAGCTGCGGAGTAAATCAGCAGCCTCCTCTGTCTTGTTTCTAACGAGCTTGGGACTCTGTTCCATAGCCCGGGCTATTTGAATAAATCTGGGTTCCTCCTGCAGACGAAGGCTCCTGTGTCTCCTTTTACTACGTATGAAGGGTATGGAAGACTTGGGCAATTCCCCCGCCGCCGAGACCCAGTGAGTGGGTTATTCCGGTTCTTCAAAAGAACAAAATAAAAATATAGAAATCTGGGCCTAAACTAAAGTGATGGCTTAGCGAGTCTGCATCTCAATGTATCACTCAGCAAGACGGTGCTGACCACAAAGCCTGTCAAGGACTGCTAAAGCCAGTCTCCAGGAATAAGAAATAAAATAGATTAGCAATATATAAAAACAAATAATAAATACTCATAGAAATAAAATCTTACCTTCTGATCGGCAATGTAAACCTTCTCCAGCGACAGAAGAAAAAAACAGGAAGTGAATAGTATAGATTCCTTTTTGAAGGATTATGGGGAATGGCACCATGTTTGGTGGATTATTTTGATTGGATTAGGCAAACAATAATTGTGGATAGGCGATTTGCTCATGGAGTAAAGATTGCATGGGTAAGAGAGACAAGGTGTTAATGAAGGATTAATATAAACATGCTTTTATCTGCCCCCACTAATTATACATGAAAACACAAGAGTTTTTAAACAAAACGTTAGGATTATGAAAAATACATTAATTAGAAAGGGTGCTAATTGTTCTAGCTAATCTGACCTTGGGCTTTTTGGTTGGATGTTTCCCTATCCCTTCCAAATAAACTCAAGTCAATGCACTAGAATGCCTTCCTGTTAAGAGATGTGAGATGTATGAACTTCATTCAGAGTACGCAGCTTTCACCATAGTGTTGCATTGCTTATTCAATCATACACTGATCAACAATGAGCCTTTCAGGCTTTGATGTATTCTTCACCTAAAAGCAGGATAGTTTATAAATTATTTCTTTATTTTTGCAATCTTATATAGCGTGGACATTGCCCAAAGGGGCTAGACCTTTTGCATAAGAAATTATAAATAAATAGGCTAGATGAACTGTAAAAATGAGGTGATAAATTACAAGAAAATAGATTAGTTAGATGACAGGAAATACAAGACAGCCGGATGAGAGTAATGCTCATCCCTGGTGTCTGCTGTGGTCTGCAGATCATGAGTTCAGGTCAAGGCAAAGACAATTCAGTTATCCCTCCTTCCAAGGCCAGTGAGATAAGTACCATTAAATTGGGTAAAGGTAGTAGCTGCTATTTACAGGTCTTAAAAAAGTAATTTAGAAAATAAGTTATTATCATATGGGCCTTTATTGTTCATTGGCTTTATTGGACTACGACCACGAGATCATGAGAGCAGGACTGAAAAAATGGCACTTAATAAACCTTGATGATTTACATGCCCACCTTTTAATGGTGACTTTAGCATCATTATTTCTACTGCATCTTGACTGACCTCCAAAGTCTGATTATTTTCATGTATTATTTTCTCCAAGACAAAAGAATAACTTTTTTATTGATCTTTTCTTTTCTATGGGGAAGACTGAACTTTACCTTTATCCACGTCTGTTACCCGCCGGTTCAAACTCAGACCTAGCCTTGCGATGCAGTACTTACCAGCATATTCAATCCATCTTTTTAAGCATATATCTCAGTGCAGCAAATGTTTGAGGATTAATCTCAGGCTCTGATTGACTGTAACTTCCAAATGATTTGTGACTTTTCTTCATATATGGTGATTGAATCTAATTTCAAACCTGATTTATGTAGATGGGTGTTTTCCTATGCAATAAGATCTTGTCATACGTTGTCTTCTCCATATAACCTTCAAATTAGTCCTGCTTGAAATTCATCCCCCTAATTTTTCTTTCCTAATAATTACTGCAGTTCTAATTTTTCCTTAAAGCATTCCATGTACCAGCTTTATTATCCCTGGAGATGTTCGAGTAAAAGAACATTTTCCAATGCTTAATAAGGAATTTCTACATAATATTCCATAGTTTGTAATCATTACTAGTTTGTTGTATTTCTAAATCATTAACAATTAGGCCTCTGGTGACTTCTACCTGTTTAAAAAAGTAGTAAAGTGCCACCAGTAAATTGGTGCTGTTAGTAGCCTTCTTGTCTATTACATTTTGCTATAATCCCACAATACATGTATTAGAAAATATAATCTGTTGTTGTTTCAAACTAAATATAGGCAGCTTTTGCAGAGTTGTCTGGTACTGTTCTGGCACCTGTGCCAATAAGACCTTGGGCCTGATTACGAGATTGGCAGTCTTCCTGCAGGCTCCCATGCCAGTGCCCCACATGATTATCGCCAAACTCGTAGTCAGACTGCCTGCCAGATTCTGAGTTGAATCCTGGCGGGCAGTGCGTGCTACAGCGGCCCCACAGCTCTGCCTTTCTAAGGTTTAAAGGAGAGTCTTAGAAAGGCACCACTATGGGAGCGCCGCAGCACATTCCTGCACAGGAAGAAATGCACCTTGTCATGCATTTCTTCCCGTGCAGGAACAGGGGGTGCAGAAATACAGGGGGGCTGTGAGGAAACTCGTAATATGCTCGGCTTGCTGCAGCGGCACTGCCAGCATATTACTTCCTCGGACCGCTGGGCCAGTGCCATGGGATTACGGATCCCCGGCAATAGCAGCGGCCCAGTGTCCATCCAACTACCAAACTCGTAATATGGCCGGTGGACAGCCAATCTAGCGGTCCGCGGACCGCCACCGCAACTACAGCAGTCCAATGGACCGCCGTAATCGTAATCTGGCCCCTTGTCTTTAAACCATACTTCCAAGAGTTTTGTCATACATGGTGGTTACTGTATCAGACCCATTCTGGCATTCAGATTGTCATATAATATTACTGGGCCATTGGGAGAGATATTATTCCAAGCTAGGAGCCTTTTGTCCTCTTCTGTACCAAAATCAATGTTGTTTTGGAGTGAACAGGAATAGACTGATATATTAGATTTTTGCTTGCCTTTACGTGAATAATTCATCATTATTCTGGGGATAATCAATTTTAGAAGTAATATATGGAATGTTGTCCTTGAGGAAATTAACTAAGCTATCCTTTGAGCATCCTCCTTTACAACTGCTGGTAATAAAACTCCCACAAAAAAGATACTACTTCTAGGCACCCTCTTTCATGAAAACAAACTTTTTAATAAAAAATTAATACATACATTTAAGAGCGAATTAGCTCATTTTTTGATGTTCTGTCCTAAGACTTAGGTATCAAGTAAGGAGAAAAGCTTAGCTTGTTGGGCATTGAAAGCCTGCAGCTGTAGAGTGGCGCACTCAAAACCTTGCACTGTAGCAAGTCCATTTCACTTCTTTCATTTTATCCAACATTTCTGTCGGCTCATTTATTGTTGAGGTTTTTGATTTAATCAGTGCCAGATGGGCTTGAATTCCATCATAGATTAAGCGCACATCTCCGATCAAGACAAAATGAAGGGAGTCTAAGGGCCTTATTTAGAGTTTGAAAGACTGGGTACACTGCCACAAACATGCAGGAGTACCTGCTCTGCTAAACTCCTGGTTAACCCACTGTATTTAGAGTAGAGCAGCAGTTCCTAACCTATGGTCTGGGGACCCTTGGGTTCCATGATGCCTACTTAGGGGTCTGCAATGCGTATTCAGGAGTTCACGACTGCTTAGAAAATGATATAATATTAACATATTATGAAATTGTATATAAAGAAGCAAAACGTAAAATACATTTTTTAATGCATTCTGAAAATGTGAAGGAATTTGAAATTGGAGGCTAAATTAAGTTGGTATCCTCAGATTTATTCATGAGAACAGTGCAAGTACATCAAATAGAATATAGTATGGGCGATGGGTGGCCTCAGATGAATTTTAAAAAGCTCCAACCTTCCCATAAAACTGAAAACTTTTATTTTTGTTTGTGCTTGAGAATTATAATGTATTTTTGTTAATTGTTTTGTGGTTTATGGGCCAGATGTACGACCATTGAATTTTGCGACTCGCAAATTGCAACAAATTTTGAATCGCAATTTGCGAGTCGCAAAATTCAATGTACAACAGTGTCTCAGACACTGTTTGCGATTCCCAATGGGGTCGCAAATTGCATGCCTCATGAATATTAATGAGGCTGTCGCAATTTGCGACCCCATTAGGAATGGCTGGCACTCCCTGGGCGGTCTGCTGGGGTCAGCCAATCACCATGTCAGGGACTGCTTTGTCACTAAAGCAGTTGTTTTTTTAAATGCAGCCCTTTTTCCTTAAAGGAAAACGGGCTGCATTTAAAAAAGAAAAATGAAACTTTTCAGTTTCATTTTTTAAGAGCAGGCAGTGGTCCCTGGGGCATCCATTCACAAAGGGGAAGGGGTCCCCTGGGGACCCCTTCCCGTTTGCGAGTGCCTTACCACCATTCTGAGAAGGGTGGTGAACTGCGAGTGTTTTGCGACCGCAATTGCGGTCACAAAACAATCATACATTGGGTAAGGACTCGCTATTAGGAAGGGACGCCCTTGGCATGCCCCTTCCTAATAGCGAGTCGTTAATCCTATTTTGCGAGTCGCTAATAGGTTAGCGACTCGCAAAATAGGGTTAGTACATTGGGCTGACCTATTTTGCGGTCGCAAAGGGGCCAAAATCCCCTTAGCGACCGCAAATAACTGTCGTACATCTGGCCCTTAATGATCTAAATTGCTTAGGCATGGGAAGGTAAAGGACTCACACATACTGGGAGAAGACCCCAGCATGTCAGGGAAAAATATTTTATGTTTTTCGAAAACAAACTCCTGTTTTGAGTGTTTGTTGTTTAAAAACAGAAATCTTAGTGGTGCAGGCACAATGAACATGGCACTCTCACAACAAATTTTCAGTGTCTTCAGAGAAGCTGCTGTAGCAGCAGCATGTAATTTTCAGGCTGCTCTCTAGACTCAGCTTTTGTGCAAAGTGATTGCTCTCGCAAGAAGACAGCAATCAGGCTTGGGATTGTACCACTGAATATTGACATGAGAAATAGTGACATACAAGAATATCGAGGACAAATTATCAAAAGGTAAATGCATAAAGGGAAGTATAGATTCACTATTCCTAACTCCACATCTATGTACCTTGAAGATATATCTACCGTGGAGGTACATATGTGAAGTTAGTTATCAAACATCTAGACTTACTTACCTGTCGAGATTGCTTTTATATTTTGTCCTCGATACTTAGTATTCTGGATATTCTGACTTCAATATTTAGAATACACACCAAACATTGGCACAATGAAATGTGAGTTTTCTGCACTTGATTGTCATCAGCTTTCCTGAGGCAACAATGAAACAGACAAAAGCTTACGCCGTGCCTAGAATCTTCCTCACATTGAACAACAGAAGCTACAATCCCATCCCTCACCTGTACCACCTACCAAATGGCAATGATTTGGAAGAATTAATCAGCAGTCCTTTCCTAACAAAGACCTTAGTGAATTTCTATTTCTGTCTCCATCCTATTCACGTCTGTGTCTCGGTCTCCACCTTCTAGCCACAAGGATGTAAGTAATACACTTCTACGGGAGGCGGAGCTTGCCTAAGCCCAAGATGGCCGCATAGCCCGAGAGCTCTGGCTTGCCGCCGCAATATCCGCAATTTATCCTGCATCAGGGCAGCATGAACACCCTAATCTCAGCCAATTCTTGAATCGGAACGTCTGACCTCTGGAACAAACTGACCAGGGGCCCTGAAGACGGTGCGACACCTTGAATAACGAGCATCGGAGTTGAGGCCTGTTCACGCGCTCGGAGCGCCAGAGCTGCGTAGCGCGTAACCCGACCACAAGGAGCCAACGCCAGGAAGTACTAGAGGGCGGCCCCTCCCTGGCAGTCCAGCTACGAAGGCTACATTGTGCTCCTGCCTGGAGGGGCCCACTGATCCCCTAGCGCCTGACGGTAGAGCACGGAAGAAGAGAAGAGCCTGCCTGGATAGTCCGCCGACGATCGGAGACCGTAGAAGAGCGGCGGGACCTCCGGCAGTACAGGAGCCACTCGCAGTCGGAAGATACCCGGAGACGGAGCAGGCAGAGCAGCTGGCAGCCCGGTCCCTACAAGTAAGCGAACACGCAGAGTGGAGCACATTGAGCACGCCGGTCGCTCGGCTGGGGCCCCGCCCAATTGCAATCTCAGGCACCGCGGAGGGCAAAGGTACAGAGTGCCGACACCGCGCTGGTCAAGCGCCACGCAAGCTACATGCCGTGAGGCCCTGAAAGGTACCCCGACACGCTCGAGTGTGGGGAGGAGGTGAATCGCACCCCCCCGCTGATGCCGTGAGGACGCGCTTATTGCCACCCCCGCAGGGATAGAAAGATCCCGATAATGAGCGCTGTGGGCAATCGAGGCTAATTGGTGGGCAGCGGAGCAGACCGAAATCACTGCTCGCACTGAGGACTGCGCCAGGGCCCCCCCCCTTCCCGGTTGTCGAGGGGAAAGCGAGTTGAGGAGTGAGAGGCGGCCGAGCTGGACCTATGGCGACCCCCCAAGTCAAAGAGCTGGGATCATTCGGCGGTCAAGAGCAAGCACCTAAGCAAGCAAGGCAAGTGGGCAGACTGAGTATGCAACGGTGGACCGAACTGGGCCACTAGAAAGTCCACGGCGCTTCGCATCCTGGGCTAAAAAGAGAACCTAAACACTAAACAGACAGCGGGTAGGTCTGAGCCCATACCTAGCGACCAGTTGAAAGCCGGTTAATACTGCTGCCTGGGGCTGGCTCCGTAAAGAAGAGTGCACAGGCCACGCAAATTGAGGGGACATTAGGCCTAACTGGGTTATTGGAAGGCTGATCAGTTGTCTGGACTAGAATTGGAACCGAGAGCTCTCACTACTCGCTGCAGGCAGAACAGTCTGGAACGGGGACACTGGGGCTGTGCCCTCAACAAATTGCTAACTGGGGGGGGAAAGAGGAAGACTTGCACAGCAACTAATAAGAAGGGGTGCGACGGACCTGCCCGGGCTCACGTCGGAGGAAGGGAAAGGCAAGCTAACGGTGCAAAAATGGGGAGAGTTGATAAAACCCAGACGAAGCTACAATTCAAACAAAGGAAATCCAGACAGCGGGATCACGCGCCAGAAGAGAGTGCCAACTCGCAAACAGAAATGCTGGATCCAGTGGAGGGAGACATTCGCTCCGCTCTGGCTGTTATACAAAAGAGCTTGTCCACCATTGATAGCAAAATAGACTCTCTGTCATATCGTATGGATAGAATGACAGAGCGCTTGGACAAACAAGCGGAGCGAATAGGCATGACGGAGCGCAGGGTTACGGAAGTGGAAGAAGCCCAAACCGAAACGGACACCATACAAAACCAAATGGGGAAGGCGCTACAGTCTCTCCAAGACAAGGCGGAGGACCTTGAAGCCAGATCCCGAAGAAGCAATCTTCGCATTACGTGCCTTCCAGAATCCACAAGTGTAGGGAACATGCAGCTGTTCGTGGAGAAGCTAGAGATGACGCTGTTGGGTAACAAAACGTTCTCCTCAATGTTCGTGGTGGAGCGAGCACACCGATCGTTGGGCCCGAAACTTCCTCCTGGTGCTCCCCCTAGACCTATCATCGCGAAACTGCTGAACTATTGTGATAGGGACGCGGCTTTGAAGGCTGCGAGGCAAAAACAAACGCTACAATATGAATGGGCTTTCCTGTTTTCAGTTTCTGTATTTGGTCAATTCTGGTGGGGTTTTTTCAGTGTCTTCAAGTGATTTCAATACCTTCAAAAAACAGTGGTTATCAGTGGTTACATATTTTCGCTCCATTAAAAACAACAGAAACAGTGTTTTTCCAGTGCTTATGGAACTTTTTGCTTTTATTATTGTTTGCTTTCTGCACTGATAGTGCATGGTATATAGACAGTGTGCGTACAGTGTAAATGAGGTCCAAATACATTTTTACAAATCAAACTTATCGTAGTACACCATACAATACTTCTTCAGTGAGTCTTTGGTCATGCACGCTCGCTCTTTCCTTCCCATGTAAACTTTTATCTGTGAAAAGGCCCTCTCAGCATTCGCACTTGAGACAGGCAACTTCAAAATTGCCAGTATACAATTTGCTAACTCTGGCCACTGACCACTGACATAGCTTTCCATGCCAATACTGGTACACCTGAAGATTGTGATTCTCTGCGACAGGTTCTGCAACATATGCGTTGAACTGGGCGCATATTCCCTCAGAGTTATTGAAGCAGTCTAAAATGAGGCAGCACTTTTGAAACTCTGGAGAAAATGTACCTTTACGGAAGGGATCTATACCTTGTGCAGAGTACCACAGTGAGGCTTCATTGACTTCAAATGTCATGGTTGGTGAAGGGCTATTTCTCATACATTGTAAAATAAAAGTTGCTGAATTGCTCCTCAACATTTCTTTGCTTACCAAGTGGTAAGCACTCTAACATGGAATATGTTGCAGTGCCAAAGACACTAAAAGTGTCGCCCAGCATACTCTCAAGGAGATGTTTCACATCTACACCAATTATGCTGATCACTTGGTAGACAAGGGTGTTTTCAGACTCTACTTTTTTTTATTATGTCCATTACAGCAGTCATGCTTTCCTGTAAAAATCTAAGAATGCAATAGAGTGTACTTTTTTCAAATCACTATCAATATGTGATCAAAGATCCTCACATTTCTTGCCTTTGGCATCATCACTCAGTAAAGGTTCTGTAAACGATTGACACATGGATAATATAGCATTCTTGGCCTCTAGGACTGAGAACCACCAGCTAAGTGACACAATTGGGATGACTCTTTCTTTGATGCCACACAAAGAACAAAATGAGAAATATTTGCGTATTAGTTTCCGTGCATAACAAAACAGTGCACCAGAATGGACTAAAAAATCAATAGCATTCTTCATTAACTCTGAAGATTGTAAAGATGCTTTCGGCATACTATCTAACAAGTGGCAAGGATCTCTTACAGGGAAGCACTTCAGCTCAGGTATCGATTTTGACAGGTCATCACACAACTTTTTCATATACATAGCTGAATCACTACAAATAAAAACAAAATCATTCCAATCTTTGTGAACTTGGTAAGAACTTTTTGCAGCAGCATTCCAAGTGACACTGCGTTCCATGTTTTCCAAAAGTCTGGTGTCATGTTTTCACCAGTATCCCAGATGCTTTGTGACGTCACTCTTTTCACATATACCTGTCACTATACCTTGCATTGAATGTTTAAAGCCTGCGGTGTTTGGCAATTCACCTACTATCAATACTGACTCACTAGAAAAGGGGGCTGATGTATCAAGGGTTTTTACCCATTCTCTGTGGGTAAATGTGATGGTACATATTGGGAAAGATTCTTATGAAACCTACATTTTTCCTATTAAAGAAAGACTCAAACATAGCCAAAAAAATCAAATATGATTTTGATGTTTCCTGATTCTCTACAGTTTATAAAATAAATAAACAATACCTAAAACATGCTTCTAACCCCTGTATCTTTAGACCAAAGACCACAAAACTGAAAAAAGGAAGAATAAACTGTATTTTAGTGACATCCCTAAACAACAAAACTCAAGCAGAATAATGTTAGCCCAGTCTTTCTTACTGCTACCTTATATAACAAAGTTACATTGTATTGGCCCCTTCAGGAAGAAATAAAAATGACGCTTTCACTCTCCTTTTCCTTTCTTCGAATTGCATTTAGTTTGTGCTTGTGCAGGTTTTTTTTCCAGTGTTTATATGTTTACACTGGTGAGGGCTATTTCCCTTCCGGTGGGGTTTTATCAGTTATTATAGGTTTAAACCTAAAACCGGACAGCCTAAATATGAAGGATCCACAATTTCGCTTTACCCGGACTTCACACTCCGAGTACAGGAAGCACGCAGGCAATTTGCGCCACTGAAAAGAGAATTAAGAGAACTGAACTTGGACTATGCTATGCTGTACCCGGCGCGTCTCCGAGTGAACAGACAGAGACGATCTCGGATTTTCACGGACCCTAAACTGCTACAGAAGGCCCTGAAGGAGTGGTCGAGAGACAAGCCAAGCAACAGTGAGTTGCCAACCGAAGAGGGAGCGACGGGTGGAAACCTGGATGAACAGGTCTAGTCACGAAGACGCCTGATTCACAAGATAAGTTCTTGTGTGTGCAGAGTAGACTGGAATACTTAATGAGCCACAATCGCTCACATAGGGCTGTTGAGCTCTAAGGAAGGCATTGTTTAATGTTGCATCTAGACCAATAGTTCGGTAGTGAAGGTAGTACCAGGCCGGCAAGAGGGGCTCCAAAAATAGAATGGCACTCTATGATAGGCAGATATGATAAAGTAAATACTGTTATGTAGGGTAACTGATGCAATCGATGCGATAGGCGGCGGGGGGGGCGCAGTTGACAGTTTACCACAGTTTAGTTTAGGTAGGGCAAAGGCAACACCCTCCCTTGAGTGAGAACCACTACTCAAAGTTTAACTAAAGTTGTGTTTTGTTGTTTGTAACACCAGATGTGATTGTTTTGCATGGCAAATTGGGGCTGTAGTGGGGGATTTTGCCTAGGCACAGTTGGGGTAAGCTTGGCGTGGAGGAGAGGGGGGGCACAGAGTCAACAATTGTTTGTGAACATAATGGCATACTTACTGAACTGTTCGAGCATTGATTAGTTAACAAAGAGAGAGGGCTGACAGGAATTACAGCATATTCTCTAATGATAACGATGAAACTGCGCAGCAGATATGACTCAGACCCAGCATGGTAAAATAAATATTCTATCGTGGAATGTGCGTGGCCTCAACGACTACAGGAAACTTAGGAAGGTCCAGGCTTATTTAGCCAGGCACAACATAGATATAGCACTATTACAGGAGTCGCACCTGCCCCTTAATAGCACAATGCTCCGTAGCAAAGGGTTACAAGGAAACGTTCATGTAGCGGGGTTCACATCTCAGGCCAGGGGGTTGATCACCTGGGTTAACCCAAAATCTGAATTAAAATTTGAACCAGAGATACAGACCCGGAGGAGAGATACGTCATTTCGAGATGCAGGGGAAAGGGAATTGATCTCACGCTAGTTAACATTTACGGCCCTAACTTTGACAATCCGAGATTCTATGCAGGACTGTTGGAGAAAATGCGGGACTACGGAGAGAACTCGCAGCTCTGGGGGGGAGATCTTAACTGCACTCTGGACCAACGGCTCGATAGATCGGGGGAACTAGAGCGATGCACCTCAGCCTCCGCTCAGACAATCGCGGACGCAATGACGCAACTGGAATTATGTGATGTGTGGAGAGAGAGAAATGCAGAAAAAGGGGGGTACACACACTACTCAGCATATCATAACTTACATACTAGGATAGACTATTGGTTGGCCTCCAGAACACTGTACAAACAGATCCGCGACTGCGCAGTACTCCCTAGGACGTACTCAGATCACTCTCCAGTATTGCTAGTGGTGGGACGCACGCATAAACATATCCCCCCCTTCACCTGGCGGTTCCCCCCATACTCACTTCTGGACCCAGCTTTTAGATCAGAACTAGCTGAAGCCATAGACACATTTTTTGAATGTAACATTGGGTCAGTTGACACATTTGCAGTGGTGTGGTAATCGTTCAAAGCCTACATCTGCGGAATCGCCATGGCCAAACACTCAGGGGTATTGCGAGCGCTTTGCACGCCACTCTCGCAATTGGAGAATTCCCTCAAAGAACTGGAACAAAGGTCCCTATCCACCCCTGAAGACAGTGTTGGTGAAGACTTTAAGTCATTATTAGAAGAATACCACGAAGCGGCTGACGCTGAACTCAAACATCTAGGGAAATATGCGACGGCACGTGCGTATGGGGAGGGGGAACGCCCAGGCTCAGTGCTGGCCTCGCTACTAAAAAAGCGGAGGGAGGCAACAGGAGTTACAGAAATTAATAGCCAAGATGGGGTTCCTGTTACTGACCCTACGGAGATAACTGACAGATTTAAACAGTATTATTCATCGTTATATAGCTCGCAAAGCTGGGATAACGAGACAGATATTCTCGACTACCTGTCGCATATTAAGTTGCCCTGGTTACTTGATGCGCACCGGGAGTACTTGATGCGTCCTCTAGACACAGAGGAGATAGGGATTGCTCTGACTGGGATGAAATCCGGCAGTGCGCCAGGCGGGGATGGACTAACAGTCGCATTCTATAAAGAGTATAGGGAAGTACTAATCCCGCACCTAGCCACGCTATTTGAAGAGATGAGTGAGAGTGGAATTATGCCACCCTCGATGAGGGAGGCGCTAATTGTGGCAATCCTCAAACCGGACATGCAACCTACCGAATGCGCATCATATCGCCCACTGTCGCTCCTAAATGTAGATGCAAAGATTTATGCCAAGATATTGGCGGGTCGGTTAGCGCCGCTGGTGCCGATACTAGTCGCGCCAGAGCAGGCAGGGTTCGTCCCCAGTAGAAACCAAACCTATAACCTACGTACAGTATTCGGAACGATCCAGCACACTAGATGCGAAGTGCAGGCAGTTGCGGTGTTCCTGGATATGGAGAAAGCGTTTGACTCCGTGGAATGGAAGTACATGAAGCAGGTCTTGACGAGACTGGGACTGGGTGGGATCTTTCTCCAGATGGCAGGAGTCTTGTACAACTCCCCCACAGCCAGGATAAAAATTGGCAACATCGTCATCGGCCTGATCAGTATAACTAGGGGCACGCGTCAGGGATGCCCGTTGTCCCCGATTTTATATGCTCTGGTGGCGGAGCCATTGGCCTGTGCAATACAGGTGTATCATAGCAGCAGGGGTCTACGATTCCCAGGATACGAACTGATTATTTCTACATATGCATACGACACCTTGCTATATGTTAGAGATCCTGACCGGAACCTCTCTCCGATATTACGAGAAGTAGTCAAGTTTGGCTCGTTGTCAGGGCTTAAAGTGAACTGGACTAAATCAATTATATTTCCCCTCACGCCAGCCACCACCCCCTTTACCCCTGATTACCCACTCAGATGGACTACGGAGCCGGTGCGCTATTTGGGAATAAAGATCCACACTGATTCAGAGATAGTGATGAGGGAAAATTATGGAGTAGCCATCAGCAAGTTGGAAGAAGATGTAGATAGATGGATCCGGCTACCATTGTCCCTAGCAGGGAGGGTCTCAATCATGAAAATGGTGATACTGCCGCGGTTCTTGTTTCTATTTACCAATATACCCATGGTCTTGCCTAAATCATTCTTTTGGTCGCTGCGCACAATTCTAACGAAGCTAGCCTGGGCAGGGAAGCATGCACGGGTGAAGTGGGATATTCTCACGCTCCCATACCGCTTGGGAGGCTTAGGAGCCCCGGACCTGGATCTATACTACAGGGCGGCGCAAAGCGCGCATGCCCATTACATGCCCATTACTGGATACACGGCCCCCCTGGCACGCCTCATGTACAGATTGAAAAAGCTGTAGCTGCGCCCACCCAACTGCCGGCACTACTATTCAACCCGCCTGATCGTAGGACGGGTATTCTGGATTCTATTAATACGACAGTGCATGCCTGGCACCACCTTCTGAAAACACAAGATGGAGCCATTCTGTATTCCCTGCTGACCCCACTTGACTGGTGCAGCTGGCTCCCGCCATGTAAAGAAAGAGGTGTGACTAGGGCATTAAGCGCACTAAATATTCGAGCGATAGGAGACATGTTCTCAGAGGGCATAGCGAAGAAGTGGGAAGAGGTGGAAGCAATTGAGCACAATACCACGCTGCTCACCAAATTTCAGTTCCACAGAACAAGACAGGCGCTACTGGAGATACTGGGCAGTGACCTGGCGGAACCGCCGGAAGTAGCCGCATTTACACATATGATCAAAACTGCCTCTCCAACAAGGATAGTATCCAATATATACAAACGGTCTCAGGAGTATAGAGCAAACCACTATTCCAAGGCCCGACTGGCCTGGCAAGCTGACCTGGGAACAGACCTAGATGACACCACGTGGCGATACTGCTGCGAAAGCACGAAGCGGATCTCACTGAATGGTAGTCACAGACTGATCCACTTTAAGTTTTTAAACAGGGTATATTACACACCAGAGAGGCTGTACAGGTACAGGTTGCGGGACTTCGCAGACTGCGACTGCTGAGGCACGCAGGAGGCGGATTTTTTCCACCTGGCTTGGTTATGCCCTGCGATTGCGAACTACTGGGACCTAATTTTTAAAAATCTGGGAGATATTATAGATGTGGCACTGACACCGGACCCCATGCTGGCCTTATTGGGATATTCCAAACAAGTATCAAAAGCGATCAGGCGACTGGTAGACATGGCGCTCCTGATAGCCAAGCGCAGAGTAGCGATTTGTTGGTCCCGAGAACCGACTCCCACTGTCATAAGTTGGACGAAAGACATGATGTACTGTAGTACACAAACGGAAAATTACAGTGAGCTCCTCCCCCGCGTAGTCGCCCTAAAAACTTTTGGGGGTTGTATAAGACATACCTACTTACTAAGGATACCGAGAAGAAGGGTACGGAAGCGCCCGCACAAGAATAAGAGGGAGCTAGGCGAAGCATTGCAGACATAAAGTGACAACAACATCATACTAATATTGGGGTCAGCTCGCGCAACAGCGACCCACATAAGGCTGATGCGGAGATAGATCAAAATACTCACAGCAGGGTGTGGAGAACAGTAAAGACACAGCACTGTCATTCATTGTTGAGAGCAGTATTGCAAACCGAATTAAGACGGGAAATGTATACCGCTACTAGTTGCTATGCTGGATATATATGCTGTATAGAATGTAAAGATCTGCCAGATAATTGTATATGAATACATTGACTCTGTGTTCCTTTGTAATACACAAAATGTTAATAAAGTTTAAATAAAATAAAAAAAGTAATACACTTCTACTGTCTGGGGGCAGCTGTCCTTATTCCTCATCATGTGCCATGCCAAACCAGGGGCATCACAAATGGTATCTACTGGCCCCCTGTACTCAGACTAACATAACACACAGAGCCCTCCTACCAGGTATGCTACACATGCTCTGTATACACACACTCAACATGCACATGAAATGCCAGCGCCTGGTTATGGGTTTCACATCAAAGCAGAAATTTACACATGTGGTGTCATTAGACTATACTTACATTGGCACGGGAAAAAAGTCTGATCACACTATAGATTCAAAAATGCAGTATACTGCCACCACCACTTTTGTGATACACTAAGGGCATGGACAGTAGTTTCTTGCCTACTATGAGGTCACGCTTGTTGCTCCCCTCCGGGTCATAGAACGGGTCCTGGATTTTTCATGTCAGGGACAGGCCTATACCTCAGTGCACATACTAGAATTGCATTATGCCTGGGCCAAAATAAATATCAGGATACAGGTTTCACTTGCAGTCTGGCACTCAGGACAGGACTACGCAGCTGTTTACCATGTATGGTCCTTCCTATCCCAACAAGTGCTCAAATATCCAATAGCTTGAGGTAAAAGAGCATTACTCCTCTAGGTAAAGCCCACTTTATATATTTTACAGAACTTGTAACAATATGTGTGGAACACAGGTGCGTTGTCAAACCAAACATAAAAAGGGGAATGGATGTCAGCAAACTCGGAGGAAGATGGGAGTGTGTCACCACTAAATCGGAGGCTCGTCAGCCCGATATTGAGCGGTGTCAAGTGGAAATACCACACACATAGGAAGTGGAGACCAGATATGTGAAGGAAGGGAAGTGGGATCATTCACTCATAACTAATGGGTTGGGGAGCACTCAATCAAAAGAGAAAGGGAAGAGAGACACATGAAAGATGCTGGGAATCTCATGGTTCATACTTTTGTTATTGTACTGGAGTCTTCATTTACCTGGTAAAACAGAATGGTTGCTTTATCGCCCCATGGAAGAATTTGAATACTTTTATTTTATTGACAAAGCAATGTAATGCTTTTATTTTCATTAAAATATGCGGAATGTTCAGCATTCTGTCAATTAGGCGGAAGCTTAATTATCGAGAGATAATGGTGTTATTCTCTTAGTGAAAGGTTCCAATGGATATACTTTTGTGGCAAAATACAATGCAACCATGTCAGGTCTCCTATGTTATTGAAATTTAAGGTGTCAAACAAAAGAAAAACACCAGGTGCATATTTTTCTGCGTGCTATGTTGAATAGACATATTTTTATGAAAAATGATCATGTGGTGGTTTAGTTGGTGACATTATTTTGTGGTGCACGCTTCTCAAAAAGCTCGTACTGTTTCAATATTTGGCATGTGGAAAATTGTGTACACGAAATGCATTATTTTGCACTGTTTTAAGAAACACCCTTCACCCTGGATAGGGCAAGCTTTGTATCTGCATTCTCATAGTTTGGCGCACATGCTGCAATGGGTGTGCATAGCAAGAGAGTAGTCAGAAAATGTAAATACCCCCCACTTGGAACCAAAGATCTGATGGCACCAAGCAAGTGAAGCAAGTAAGCTTGAAACTCTCTAGAACAGCTCCCTTTTCTCTTCCATCCAAACATCCATCAATTCATCCTTTCAGCCTTCATCTAAAAGTTGATCTCAACGTTTCACCTTTACATTCTGGCATACATTCATTCTTTTATCCATCATTCAATCTTTCACCATTCCATCGATCCATTGGCCATTTCACGCCGTTCAAGCACCCATCATCTATGCATGCATCTATCCATACATCCATCTAACCATACATCCATCATTTGACTTACCCATCCATTAATAAAGCCTTTCACCAATGAATTGATCGTTTTGTCCATCCATTCCTCCATCCATTCATCCTTAGATTTCCATTTACCTAGCCATCCATCCATACTCTCAGATTTCCATTTACTATTCCATCCATTCACCCATCCTCTTACATTTCCATTTACTCTGCCATCTTTTCACTTACACATCCATCCTTTCAGATTTCATTTACTTTGCTATTCTTTCAGCCTCCAATCCATCCATCCATCCTCTATGATTTCCATTTACTCTTCCATCCTCTCACCTGCCCATCCATTCATTCATTATCTCAGATTTCTATTTAATCTTCCATCAATCCATCCATCCTCTCAGATTTCCATCAAATCTGCCATCCTTTCATCCACCCTTCTACCTATTCTCTCCCACTCGTCTACTCATCTTTTTACCCACCCTCTCACCCACTCATCCACTCATCTTTTCACCCACTCATTCTTTCACGCAACCATCCATTCAACCAGGGATCCATCCATCCTCCCTTTTAGATTTCCATTCACTCTGCCATCCTTTCACCCACCCATTCAGCCATCCTCTATGATTTCCATTTACTCTGCCATCGTTTCACCCACCCACCCATCCATCATCTCAGATTTCTATTTACTCTGCCATCTTTCCATCCATTCATCCATCCCTCAGACTTCCATTTACTTTGCCATCCTTTCACCCTCCCATCCATCCATCCTTTCTCTCAATTTCAATCTACTCTGCCATCCATCCATCAATCCGCTGTTCTCCATTCTCTCTACTATACTTGCACCCACCCATCCGTTCTCTTAGATTTCCATTTACTTTGCCATCCATCCATCCATCCACCCATCCATCCATCCACACGGAACAGGATAACAGGATGGAGTACATGCGGCGTGTTTCCTGGGCGAGGCCCAGAATGCCGAGTGCAGTAGAGTGCAGCAGAGTGCACTGGTCATAGAGGAGGAGGAGGCCCGATCCGCGATGAGGTCAGGGGCCAAGTCCAGAACTGCGGAAAGGGGCAGGAGATCAGTAAGCACCAAGGAGTGGGTGAGCCACTGGCAGTGTAACCTGCACCACGGTTCTTCCTCTGACCTCCTGCCCCCGTGCCATTGCTCACGCTTCCCCACCTCTAATGCTTTCTGTTTCGTCCTGAGGTAAGCGCGACCCATGGGTGGTTCAGGGTGGAGTGGAGGGGTGGGAGGTCTGGCCTCCAGGTTACACACTCCAGGCTCTGGTCTCCAGGTGTAGCGGCTTAATGCGGTTTAATACCATTTGACATGTTGCCGCCCTCTGCTCATCATCTGCTGCATGCTCCTAGCTGCTGTCCCCACTCCTCTGACAGCCAGTCGCCCACTAACAGCAGGGCAGTAAGATCTCAACTCGGGGCCTCTGGACACACATCAAGCCCCACTGCCTCATTCTGCCCCTGCCAGGCCCCATACTGCCTGGCTCATTGGCTGCTTTATACATTGTTCTTCACGAGGCAGGTCCTTCAGGCTCCTTGGCGCTGAAAGAAGTAGGGTCTTAACGGCCAATCGAGCCAAGTGCACCAATGGAAATGTGGGGAGGTGTGGTTGCAGGGCTATCGCTGCAGCTGCAGGGTGGAGCCGGAAGGGGGATGAGACAGCCAAACTAGGTTCTGGTGCAGTATGCCTCCCTCTGTGAGCTCCCCCGCCTCCATCACCCATCATCTGACATACCTTCTACATTGGCGACCATACGACTATCCACCTTTGTAATTGAGATTCCCTGTGGTAGCTCTCCTCTTGCCCCCCAAATCATCCATCAGCCGACAACCCACCAATAAACCACAGCTCAAATGTGAAAACCCCTCTGGCCTTCACAGCAGCAAGAATGCCCCGAACAAAGCTACCCAATCGCTGCAAGACTGTGGCTGAGAGGGAAGCAGAGGGGGAAGCTTCCCTTATACTTATAATTTATCTGGACAGTGATGGGCCCCAGGAATCAACCAAGAGCACCATTCCACCTTTGCAAGTGCGCTCTGTTCCCCTAACGCCCCCTAAGCCTTCTCAGGTAGGACTCATTACTCATTACTTCCAAGCCTCACATGCCGCCATGAGTGACAAAACTACATAAACACAAAACAACAGTTTTAACCACCCCCCCAGCACTGGATTCCAACCAAACCCCAACTGAGAGGCAAAGGACTAGCTCCTGTACAAGGCTGAGTGGGGGCCCTGCGTGTGTTGATTACCTAACTCAGTTCCTCTCCCAAGCCAGCAGTGGAATCAAGATCCTAAAAGGGCCAGGCCACAGGCGAATAGAAGGGCTAACATCTCCCCATAAGGCTTTTGACTTTGACCCTTCAGCAAACCATGAAATTACGACTTGCTCAGATCCATACTAATCATCCTGCTTCACCTCAGACTGCTACACTGGAACCAGCCAGCCCAAATGCAAACAGCGCAATGGAGTTTAACTATGACCTAGGCAAACTCCCAGCCACCTTCTACCATAACTTTGAATCTCAAATTGAAAAAGCGCTGGAGCTTACCCCCAAGCCATTCAGAGCAGTTAATGCAACCAGGCATGAACCTCTTGAGTCGCCTGAATCCGCTGACATGCCTCCCAAGTGCCTCCCAAGACGTCATGGCCAGAGCACTGTTATGGCTGTAATCCAAAATGGAGCTTCAGTTTGATCTATTACAATCTCTGGCCCTCCTCCTAGCAGATCTGAGTACCAAGCTAGACTATATTGAAGCCAAAATCCAAGGTGAGGTGGAAGTAGGGCAGTGTCTGTGCGCCCCCATCATTGACAAATTGGGTTCACTCCCAGAGATTCTAACGGAGTTGGTCACAACCATTCGAATCACGGCCGAAACATCCGACACATCCATAAGCAAAAGGAACCCCATTGCCCCCTCCAATCACATGGGAAATAAAGAAAACACCATGAAAAGCAACACAGCACCAACAAGGACAGGGGAAGGTCCTCAAGAAGAACAATGTGAACTCAGTTTCAAGCCTCCCTCAAATCAACCTTTCCCTAACCCTGTCAGCAGCACACACACCATTGTTTTGCTAGCCAAAGGCGGCAACAAGGAGGCAGAACCCCCCTCAACCCAACCTGTCCAGCCACTCTCCAGGAGAGTAAAGATTTTTTTTTTTAAGCAGCATAAGAAAACCACAACAGCTAAAATCGTGGCACTAGCGTTAAAAGCCTGCAACACACCAAAACATTCAGCTGAGGGTGATGCTGTCCCTCTGTACCCTATATCTGGCCCCAGGGAGGGTCCAGTAAATAAGACACTTGCCGCTCCATCAAGGCCAGACCATCAGACTAATACTTCCTCCTTGCCAACCAAGGGAAGGGTGGATGCAAGCACCCAAGTTGAACCAAAAAACGAGCCACGCACGGAAATCACAGGGCACAAAGGAATTGTTACCAGCAATACGATATCACACTGAAACAGCAACTAACTCCATCCCATGTCCAATCCCGCTTTTCCCTCAAATCAGGGACCCACCTCATCCAACGAAACACCTGAACCCCACAGAAGAACATTTACAATAAACAACACAGGCGGTTCAACTAACGTCTTGAAGATAGTGCTAACGCCTAGCTACCACATAAGCGGCCACCACAACATACTAAATACAGGAACATCTTTTGTCTACTTAAACTTATCCCACTCTTAGCCCATCTGTGAACTGAAGACCTCTCAAGGGTCAGGTTTCAAAGACTCACTGGAGATATTCAAGGCAATTCAACCATAGTGGGAATGTGCCAACAAGCCCATTGAGACACAATGTTAATGGAAGTTCCCCTACTCACTGCTTGGGGATACAAATGAAGAAAACACTACCTGCGAAATACCCACATGTGTTTTTGTCTCAACTTCAACTCAGGGGGCATATTCCATACTAAGAGGCACAGTCAGCACCCATCCGACCCATGAATGCCAATCAGATTACGGCAAGGAAATATATCTTACCATATCATGCACAAAAGAGCAAAGGGCGGTGCACTCTCATGCCGTCACGTAATGACTGGAGATGGATGGCCCACTCCTTAATAAGTCAAACTCGTCGGCATCCCTAACAAGACATACAGCAGCAAGTCAGATGAGCCCTTTCATGGCTTGCAGCTAACAATAATTTCCTGGAATGTGGTGGGTATTAAAAAAATTAAAGAAGATGAATCTGTTGCAGACTACCTGAACGCAGGGGACATTCTCTGCCTCCATGAGACCTGGGTCACTGGCACAAAAATGCTGCCAGGATTTTATGAATTTCAGTCTCCAGAACCCAAACACAATCTCTTTGGCCGCATGTCAGGAGGTCTGTCTGTGTACGTGAAACACGACCCCAAACTAGAGGTTATAGCAATTAGCACCAACTCATTCATACTCCAAGCCCTGCTCATCAAGGGTCTAAGACACAACTCCTAATCACTTTCACTGCTGCTTCTAAATTGTTATTTCAACGCAGGACAGAAACAAAAAACAGGCTTTGGATGACCTCTGTGCCATAATTGAAATCCCATTTTAATGGGTGACTTTAACATCTGGGGCCTAGGTTGCTGGAACCCATTAAGCCACACAATACCAAATGGAGCCCTTCTTCAATGTTTGCCACCAGAAACGTAAGAAGGCCGAGGAGGAATGGCTGAAGATATTCACACTCCTGCAAAAGAGGGGTCAATTCCGCTTCTGGGAGCACCTTAACAAACTTGACAACTTTTCCCAAACCAAGGAAAACGGGGTGGCTGAATGAGATTGGATAATGTATGTAAAGAAAATATACACCAATGACCAAGCAAACAATCAAAACCTTAGTCCGGCTGGAGCAGCTCCAGAGTTTCCTGATCAGCCAACCATCCCCATTGCAGAAGCCGCCATTCAAAAAGTTATAGGGAAATTGAGGAACGAAGGTGCTCCCAGACCTAATGGCCACCCCTCTGCAATATTTAAATCAGTGCGCGCCTTCTGGGCAAGGCTGTTGGCCCTGCTCTTCAATCTTTCGTTTACCACAGCCTCAACCCCTAATTCATAGAGGGGCTCTATCCTCTTTTCAATACGAAAAAGGGGAGACTGTGCCAACGCCGCCAGCTATTGACTTATCACTTTACTAGACCTGGAAGCAAAGGCCTATGTGCGAATTCTGTTAAAGGAACTTAAGACCTGGACGAAAGAGAACAACGTCCTACCATTTTTCAATCAAGGCATTTTCAATCAGGGTTCAGGGCAGCAGCCTCCACAGTTGATAACATCACAGACAGCACCTGCCTACCTGACAAATCTTGCGACAAGGAGAAAACATCTGCCCCTATTTTGTTGCTTCATCAACTACAGAGCTTCCTTCGACAGGGTGGACTGAAGGATGCTGTGGAAATAATTACTGGCATGGGGGGCCCGCCCTAACTTCTAAAAGCAATAATGTCCCTATACCAGGGGATCTAGTTCACATAAAAACTGGCTCCTCCATTGCCATTGTCAAAGTTCCAAACAATAGCGGCCTTAACCAGGGATATGTGCTGGCCCCCTCCTCTTTAATCTTTACACTGCCGACCTGGGCAAAACTCTTGAAGGCACCAACCTAATCACACCTAGACTGGGATCATCAAGACTTCCCGTTCTGCAATACGCAGTCAACATTGTGATCATGGATCACACAAAGTCAGGCCTGCAGAGAGTGCTAAATGCACTCCATAGGTACAATGTGAAAGATAAACTTCAGGTGAACCAAGGCAAAACTAAAGTTATCATTTTCGGGAAGCACCCACACAAAAAAAAAACTTGGTCACTGGCGACTTGGGAAGCTACAAATAACCACAGTAACAAAATATAATTATCTAGATTTTCAGAAGGGGCCAAATCAATGGCACACCTGAAGCATTTAAGATCAAAAGGAGCAGGTGTTGTTCATGGCCTAAACCGCCTTAACAGTTGTCTGCCAAGTCTTTCTGTGGAACCCATTCTATGAGTACTAAAGGCCAAATTGATTCCATCTTTAAACTACGCTGATCAAGATTTCCCAGGTGCGCTATCAACACTACTGGATCACTTCCTAAGCACAGCTTATAAAAAAAATCTTTCAGGTGCCTCGGCATGTACGAAGGACAAAGGCTTAGATCAGAGCTAGGCCTCGTGAGACAAGCTCTGGAATGCCAAGGTGTGCTTCTAAAATATTGCATCAGGATACTGAAGGCTCCAGAGAGTTTCCTGAAGGCGTGACTCAAAACAGTATCAAACATGATTGTGACTGTCGCTGCCTGCTAGCTCCTCTATTATTGGCTCAAGGATCACACCTCTGCAAAGCAGCCATGGTCTGTGCTTTTCTTAATCTACCCTGTGACCTTAGCAAGGTTTGGGAAATATACCAATGCAATCTGCACAGCACTTCATCTTTCGCAGGACGGTTCCAACTACCAGGATTCCACCTGACCCCTGTGCCGCACTCCCAGCAACCCAATAACTTGCACCTTAGTTAAATCTGCAAAGATGCTCCTCATAGTAAGTATCTGCACTTTCTTCCTGTCCGTCCTTTAACCGTGAGCACTTTCTATCATCATAAAGCCATCTTGGATCCCCGCAATTCCGTCCGGACGTCTTAGACTCAGCACTCACAGACGCACTATATCAACTATTTTTGATCAGTATGCATCTGCACTTTACAGAGACTTACTTATTTTACCAAAAATACAAGCAGTGTTGAAAGCATGTAGACTTTTTTGACTTTGCGGTGTTGCACACACTCTTACTGGTTTTGCAAGAACCATTGATTTTATACTTTTCTCTGTGTTTGTTTTTATCATGTAATGATTTTAAGTAATTGAACATGAATAAAATCACTATTGCCATCCACCCTCTCAGATTTCCAGATTCCCATTTACTCTGCAACCCTATTATCCACCCATCTACCCATCATCTCACCCTCTCATCCACCAATCCTCTTACCCACCCATCCTCTCACGCACTCATCCACCCATCCTTTTATCCACTCATATACACATCCTTTCACCCACTAACTATGAACTTTTATCTGCCAAGTTGCAGAAAAAGATGCCCATAAGAACCCTACCCCTGCTAAAGCTGCTAAAGCGGGGGGGGGGAGGTTCACGACACCATTGGTGAATAAGGTGTACAGGAAGTGCAGTCCTAAACATTCTATTGTTTTACACAGAGAATAAAGTATGTATAATGTTAAAGAGAAATTTTAGTTATACTAAAGAGCAGTTAACAATCACTAGCAAATCGTGTGTAGCAAATAGTTCTTTGTTGATGGGCAAGATTTATCTAGGTAGGACGTCCACAGTTAGTATGCCATGAAATATGGCAAAGTTTGTGTATTAGTGTTTTCTGCCACAAGCTTCCACAATTAATAAATGGTTACATTTTACCTACCCTTACAAAACAGTTCCCTTTTGGTAGGACAAGGGCTTAGAAGATGTGCTAGGATGAAAAACTGTGATCAGCATACTGCCCATGTAGCTCACCAGCTAATAGTTACCTCAAGGCAATCCTGAAGGGGGTTGGGAGGAATCACCAAGAGAGTTTGCCTCAGGAATTTTTTTAAACTAGAAGGCATTAGACAACAAATTGCCCAAATAAATTGCATGAAAACCTTTAGGGTTAGAAGGCAATTCAAAAGGGGTTGTCTACACTCTTAAATCTCCCAATACTTTTGAGTTTTCCACCTGATGCATTATGTATTTGCAATAGAATATACTACTCCCTGATGCAATACATTATGACGCAAAATGGAACATGATAGCAATATAATAAAAACACAGGTACAAAGAATATTCTTTACTGTCGACATGGCATGTGGGATGCTTTTGTATAGCCCTTCGTACCAGGTTGCCCCATTTCTTAGCGCTGTAAGCACAGATGTTACAGATACTGAATTAAACGGCACCTGGACAAATGGTTGATTTGTTCTTACAGTTATACCAGCTTATGCTCCAAAGATCACACCAAATGTCAGCACTAAATATGTAACTCCCTGAGCTCTTACATTTTCAGGAAAACTAAAAAAATATGACCTTGACTTTTTAAACTGTGCTATAGATGTAAATTATCTAGCTATTTGTTGTAATACCAGGAAGCACTGGCAGCCATGAAGATAATAGGAATCATTACTGTCATCTACCCATCATCAAAATATTCTTAACATAATGGTAAAATCTGTTAATAAGAAGGAGTATTTAGTTTTATAGTAATGCTAACTCATGGATTGGACTGCATCAGAAGTTATGCTGCTTTTGCAGTGGTGGCTGCCGCACAACAAAAGTGGGGGAGGGGGAGGGAACGGGATGGGAAATTGAGGGTAAAAATAATATTTTTTTTAAACGTACCTGTCGCTACCCCTATGCTGATGGCTGCCCGGTACTTCACTCCCGGCAGTCTCTGGGAAAGCACAGGCTCCCCACCCAATCCAGATGCTGCTCTCATGCTATGAGAGCAGTTCCAGGACTGGTCTGAGTGGCCTGGTCTGCCACACATACAGTGACTGGGAGCCTGTGCCTTTTCTCCAACCCTGCTGTGAACACAGCTGGGTTGGAGAAATAGAAGTATGCATGTCTGTTTGGCTGGCCTTAGATATCCGGCCAAACTTACATGCACACTTCTAAGTGTCCACCACTCCTCCCTGTCATGGCCCGCACACATGCTCTGTCAGCCAGAGCCAGTCACAGAAAAGTAAAATTATATTATTGTTTTAATATCATTTTATTTTTCTGTGACTGACTCTGACCAGTGGGGCAATGTTTCTCGGCCATTACGGAGGAGCCGCCCCTGTGCTTTTGAGATCCCAGGTCTACCTCGAAACTCAGAAAGCAGTACCTTGTAAAGCACTGTTGTGCGCGTGCAGTCAATCAATAAAGCTCTAGAGCAGCTGGAAAAATATTTTATAAGAAAGCCGCGTCTAAGAGGACGATTTATTTCCTCTGGTGGTGCAGTTGATTTCGACGAAAATCATTCCCAATCACCGACCACCTGAAGGATAGCAAATGTGCTAATTATCTGGAGCTTCAGCCAGTAGTTCCTGGGCAGGTTTCATTATATCAGCACCATACGCCATCTTAATTCAATAAGTCGTTATTCGGTAAATAAAATCACCATAAAAGAATACAAATCCACAAAGATAAAATCAGATTCATGAGATAACAATAAAAACAAGCAATAGAATTAATTATTAAAAACAGGGAACACATCAAACAGTTAATCAGGTCTCGATTCCCTCGACGTCCAGACAGCCCGTAAAAACGATAAAACTGTAAAAAATCACCTGGACCGTGGGTAACATCTGTAAATATATCAAGGCGAGCCTAACATGTTTAAAGTGCAATGGTTTCAGTAAAGGGATTAAAAAGCGCTTCCTCGGCCAGCTGAAATAAGGGCAAAACATTGTAAAATGAAGCAAATTGAAGCACAGTGTCGCAGCCACAGGGTGCCCTTTCCTCAGGCCGAACCCACCCACACGGGGAAGTCAAAAAATGATACAATTGATTAAACCTACACCTTCCCAGTAAGAACCTGTGATGCTGTGAGCGAACCAAGCCCAGGTATGGCTCCAACCCCTGTACAGTTTTTAGGAGCATATGGCTCCTAACTACTGGCTTCTGAAGTTCTAAGCTTTTTCTCTCCAAACGGGAGTGTTCCAGAAACAATCTTTTAACACTCCCCAGCTCATGGGCGGAGAGATCAGTTGGATTCATAAAAATATAAGGCCTGCCTAAGGGAAGAAAGGATGCCTTAACATGATCAAACCATGGTGTACTCAGTACACGGTCCAGAGACAGACAGTCCTCAATAATCAACCGAATTAAATTCAGCTCCTCCCTCCTCCAAATCTTAATCCCGCATCATAGCGGACTTAGGGGACTAGGTCCGAGACATAGTTGAGCCCTAATTCGGCATGCACAGAAAATGCTGGGGTGGACTGGGAGACCTGGGCCAGCTTACGCAGAAAGTTATTCTCCATAGTCTGAATCCGATCCACCTTAGTTTACCCTCAAACCTCTCTACCATATCACAGCTGTGTAATACACTTGGCTTGATAGATTTTTAGAAGGTCCCTTGGTGCCCTGGACCCAAGCCTATATGCAAAACTAAAAACCGCCCCCATAGTTTTTACAGACTCTGATCTTTTGGCCTCCAGCAGGGGTTTCCAACAATTTTTTTGCATGAAATAAAACTCCCAGATAAGGGAAGGCATTGACTTTGGTCAGAGTAAAATTGGATACCCTAAAGGTCTTACTGCTAGTAGATTTTGGCTCACTACCATTACACAGGACTTTGAAAAATTGACCGAAAGGTCCAGAAGTCCCAAAAAAGACACATACTTGGTCAACAACAAGTCCAGCCCCTGTGCGGTCCAAGCCATCAGGACCGCATCGTCCGCATATAGCAGAACGGGGAGAAATCTATTCCTATTCTTAGGGAAATCAGCCAACACTAATAGGAGCGCGGACTCTAACCTGTTCACATACACAGTGAACAAAAAAGGTGCAAGTATGCACCCCTGGTGAACCCCACAACTTGTGGAAAATGGTCGAGTGCATGCTGCCCTCTGAGAAAAATACACCGAAGCTGAGGTTGTTGAGTGCAGATCAGATAATAATGCCACAATGCTAGGATCGACCCCCAGCTCACTAAGCAGAGCCCACAGTTTAGCTCGATTGACCTCGTCAAAAGCGGACGTCAAATCCATTAACGCGAGATGTAGGGATTCAGGCCGAGCCACCGTATACTTATTGATAATTAGATGGAGGTTGAGGTATTGGTCTGCGGTCGACCTCCGCGCCCTTAATTTATACTGGACGTTGGTCAAGATGTTATTCTCTTCTGCCCAGTCAGACAGCCTATTTAAAAGCACCCTCCCCAGGACCTTAACCGTAGCATCCAATAGTGAGATTGGCCAATAGCATTATGGGTTCTCTTTGTCCCCCTTCTTAAATATGGGAACAATCACAGCAGTAGACCAGTAGGGTGGAAACCACTTCTGTGCAGCCGCATTTAAAACCTGGGTTAAAAGCGGGGCCCAAACGTCAATATTAGCTTTAAACAGATCTGGTGGTATATTATCTGGGCCCGTGACCTTGTTTCTGGACAAGGCAAGAATTCCTTGTTGGATTTCATCTAATGTGAACACCACTCGGTCTCCGGTTTAAACAGGTGCCCCAGGGATTATACTTCCCATCCTGTCCCCATGATTAGAAATACCCTCAAAATAAGCCACCCACTGTTGCTTTGGGATATGATGGCATAAAAGCAAGCCAGGGCCCTCTGAAAAACAGGGCCTGTTTACAACACTCCAAAAAAGACAACTATCCCCCGTTTCACAGGCTTGACATAGCTCCTCCCAGGCTGACTCCTGTAAATTGTGTCTACACTCCTTTTGAGCCAACTTGTAGGCCCGCCTGCAATTTCTATCAGTTGCCCATCCCTCGGGGACTGCTTCAAGGCTGCCTTCATATGGCGCAGAGTTCTTGAGCTATCCCTTTCAAACCATTTTGGGATTTGTGACTCCCGGATGCTAGTGGGTGTAGCCGTCAAAAGTTTACAAACCCCCCGAACTATGCCTCCCCCATGCGTCACTGTCCAAACAAGTATTAAAATCATGCAGACAGGAAGTAACAAGAGATGTTTGTAGACGCTGAGGGTCCATCGAGCCCAATTCAGCCTTCTCCCTTTGTCCTGTTATGTTTCATATAGGTACCCTAATATAGGCCCGGGTAACATCATACCCTTTCACCTACATCACCTCCCCTACATTACACACTAACAAGCCTTTTAAGGATTGAATGCCTTTTATGGACTGAACCTTTTACCTAGTTCGAGGCCTGGGTGCAGAAGGCGGGTTTTTCCCGAACAATAGTGTTCTATGACTTCATCTTTAGACTGACACTGCATGAATTAAATATTCATGAGGCTACTTGGAAACCAGGCAGGGGCTATACACCACCTTCCTAATATCTACGCACAAGGATCATCCCATACGTCATCCTCATACCCAACAATGGCTAACACAAGAACAAGGGACAAAGGGACTCTATATACTTTTCTGTATAAATACAGCACCTCTTGCTATCAGTAGTTAGAGGGAACCGAGACTTCCAGGCCGACACACTGACCAGAGACGCTGAGGCTCCTGCATGCAGACGCTCCAGCTGACAGTGGTCTGAATATCCATTGCGGGGTGTCCAGCTCGAGACCAGGAGAGGTTCCTACATTCTCACTCCAGGTAATGGGGTTCGACCAAATCCTAGAGGGATTCTTGGCTGCACACCTACTCACATGCTAGGTACACTTAGGTACATCTAGATAGGCATCGTAGGAGTACGCGCTTTCTTTTATCAATGCATTTTATATTCATGTATTTATTCATGCTTATTGCAAGATGATAGAACTGTACTATCCTTTTATATTCATAGTACTGCTAATCATATATCTCTGCGACTGTCTAATGGTTGTTTAAGCTCATATACTTTACACGAGAATAACAACTGTTCAATAAATCCTTATTGAAACGCCCAGACTGTTTATTCTGTGTACCTCTGAGATAAACTAAATGAGCACGAGTGACTGAGCGAAAAGTAGTACATTGTTTCCACGATCTTGAGGGATCAGGGCTGTCATGTTCTGAGGTTGCCAGAAACTAATCTCTCCCCGATAAGAGGAGACACTAGTGGCACTGTGAGCTAGCTTTTGCAAACAGGCTAACATTTCTCGGTGGGGGTGTACAGAATCAGTCTGCCAACAAGCCTACAGTTTATGTTATCCAAACGCGCAGGTCCTGCATGGGTACTATAGGAACTACACGACATGGCGCCACCAACGATGGTTGGGCTCTTATTTAACAGTAGAATCTGAGTAGTTCAGTCGTGCTATTCTCAGAGACCCCTACTCACAAAAACGCCAGAGACGTCTGGAGTGGGTGGGCACAAACTCCGCCACAGCTGAGTAGGCGAGAAATCCTATTTATTGGCTGTTGGTTATTCAAGCTTGAAGGACATTTAGTTCCTAAAATTGTGCATAACACCTTATCTTAGTTCCCTTGAACAAATCTTATCCTTTTACAAAATGACTGAGGAAAATAACCCAGTAGTAAATATACACATCTCAGACGAGGAAGAAGATACAAATGCAATACAAATTGCACAAAAATTCAGACGCACTATCACCCTGAAACTAATGGACTAACATCTAGGGGTGGCTTAGTAGCTTTCGTGATTGAGGCACACGAATCAAACAAAACAGAGATATTTTATTTGTGGGTTACATTCCCAGCAGCAGATGCAAGAACACAGACATTTCACTACTATACAGAAGGAGATGCACCACGGGAATATGGTCCTTGCGAGGACACAGAAATTCCACTCACTTACCAGGAACACCTATACTGGTTTAAAGGCGCCCTACCCCACATAAGACACAGAGCAAGATTAGGTCCGCTCGGAGGAGACGGTGCAACATGGCCAATATTAGCGGCCTACACACCACATCCTGACATTGAAACAATGCCACAGCCAGACTTACTCTTACAACACAAGGATTTAATCAAAATCTACAGAAACCTGACACAGTATGTCATGAGGACTTTCACAGTCCAACCAACATCAGCTGCAACAAATGGAACTCAGTTTCAGGGTACAGCAACTAAAATTACACCACAAACATTACACGCGGTAATGGGCAAAATGCCCACGAAAAGTGAACAAATGCCATTCTGGGTAGCTGAGAAAATAACTCAGTAGAGGCAGTATTTCCGAATACTACCCCATTTGAAAAACACAGAATGTTAACGATCTGCTTGCCCATGGGGATAACACCACAAGTAGAGGACTGCACCTCTTGGGGTACAGTCTTTGCTGCCATATATACCAGAACACATGGTATTCCTTCATTAGCAGTAGTACCTGATGTATTAAGACAAATACAAAATGAGTACGGAGCAGAACCTGCCCTGAACTTAGGGATGAAGTTATTAAATAACTATGACCAGGTATCAGCCATAATACTAGCTAATATTAAAGGGAAAGCAGCTTCAGTGGCAATCCGCCAACGCCTAAGGGAGTTCAGTCCTTTGGATCAACTGCACGAACTGCCCAAAATAATTGAAACTGCATATGCCGAGTTAGGCAGAGACAGTTTGGGTGGGAAAGCATTAAAACCACAACTGATGGGCAGTCCTGAAAAGGACACTACAAAGCAGACACCTGCTTCTTCTAAAAAGAAGTGGGATAATAAAAAACAACAAAACTTTAAAAACAGATCTCAATCCCGAGGCAGATCCCTTCCACAGAAGCCCTTTGAAAAGAGCTATAACCTCAAGAATAGGGATAATATTAGGAAACCTGGCAGGTATCAGGATACTGATACACGTTCCTCTCGTTCCTTTCAGGGCTCGACAAAAAACACCAAGAGAGAAGGACGATCAGAACACAAAGAGGAGCGTACGAAGTCCAGAGATAAGCAACACGCTCAAGACTATACTTCCAAAAAAGAAGACAAACCAAAATCAAAACCACAGTTTAAGAAAAAGAAAGTTGCAGGCATAAAGATCAGACATGCCCAGAATTCTGAGGACGCAGCTTCTGAACGGGGAATGGGCTCTGACGATGCTAGACAGTGCGGCAGAAGTAACAATAGCTCGCCAGAACCTGAAGGAATTTCTGGTGACAGCGGACTTGAATGATTACATCACGGTGGAAACACCAGACACCAGGGTGAACGTCCCACATAAGTTACACAAAATAACACTCCAAATGGAGGGGGACAAGCCCAGGAAAGTCAAAGGTCTCTTTTGGGAAAATTTGTCATCCGGTTATGACATCCTATTAGCACAACAAGATTGGCCGCCAACATTCGTCATGGAGTGCCCCAGGGGAGAAATTGTAATTTTTCCAGCATTTTCCGACCTCGTTCCCATACATCTTAAACATGCTTATGCACAGGAGAGGGCGGTTGCCCTAGCTCCAGCACTATACAAAAATCATGTTGGTTAGGATGAGGATTCAACCCACCACATGATCCCGTTAAAAGTTTCACCAAATGCTCAGAGGCAATACCCAATAAAGCAAATAGCTAAAAACAAGTCAGGGAGATCTTAGATCAACTTGAATACCAAGGGGTGATTGAAACATGCACCTCACCAATGAGCAATCCTTTGTTTCCAGTATCAAAACCGGACAACACATATCGTCTAGTTTTAGATTACAGACATTTAAACTCATGCACAAAGACATTCGCTGTCCAAAATGCACACAGTGCCGCATTGATGAATAACATTGTGCGGAAAAAATACAAAACTACATTAGATATCTCAAATGGATTTTTCTGCCAAAATATAGTGCCTGAAAACAGGTATTTGATCGCATTCTCAGCGTTGGGGTCCCAGCTGCAATTTTGTTGCCTCCCCCAGGGGTATAAGAATAGCCCAGGGGTATTCTCAGCAAGAGTAACAGAGTTACTCCAAAATTTTGATTAGGAAGCATTGTCCTATGTGGATGATATTTATCTGACAGACGATGACTTAAAAAGCACTTGACCAGGGTGAGCACCATTATCATGGGATTCGCCGCTGAGGGCTACAAATTTAATTTTAAGAAATCTAAAATAGCCCACCTCAATGTCCTGTTTTTAGGATACGAGCTTTCAAGTGAAGGGAAAAGCCTGGCAGCTAACTTTTTAGAAAAGTGTGCACTGCTCCAGCCTCCAAAATCATTAAAAAATTTGCAATCAATACTGGGATTCCTAAATTTCGGCAGAACATACATTTTGGATTACGCAGAAAAAGTAAAACCTTTCTACGACTTAATAAAACCTGACTTTTCAGTCAAACACTGGACACAGGAACATTCAAATATCCTACGTTCATTACAAGAAGACATGATTGCTTCCAAACACTTACAGACACGCGTAAACATACGCAACGTGGTGATCCGTGTAATAGCTGGTCAATGCGGGTACACTTACTTAACCTTCAATGAAGGAGAAACCGTACCAATCGCATACAAATCACACCTGTACACAAACGCAGAAATGCGTTTCACTTCAATGGAAAAAATCCTGACAGCAGTTCAGACCGCTGTAGCAAGAGAAAGAGCACTGGCTCAGGGGAAACGCATAATTGTCGTAACCCCAGTGCCAGCTTTAGAAGCTGTTACAAAGGCTAGCATTCCAAATGCAAAAGCTTTACATCCGAGATGGATACAATGGGCTAATTCTCTTACTGCAATGGACGTTGAATACAGATTTGACCCAAGTCTAAAAACACAACCATTTCTGCAATACGAACAGGAATATCCTCTGCCTAATGAAATATTGCCTCTCGATCAGTATGAATATATTATTTACACTGACGGATCTGCTCAACCGGCCGTAGGGAGTAAGCAACAATATAGCGCAGTGTGTGCAATCGTTAAAGGTCGTATGCGGGATGGGAAGTTCCAACCAAGTTGCACCAAAACGCAATCTCTAGGAGACTGCACGGCTCAGTTGGCAGAGTTAAAAGCACTGATACTGGCACTTGTAAATACGGATCACAAATTCCCCACACTAATTGTGTGTGATTCCTTTTACTGTGTGCAGTCATACAATGAGTATCTACATCATTGGGAACTAAATGGGTTTAAGGACGCAAAAGGTGGCACAAATAAGCATAAAATGCTATGGGAACAGGTAGTGGAGTTGAAAAACGACCTACCAAGGGCTCACGTGATACACACACTGAGTCATCAACGTGATGGTGTTCACGTTGAAGGGAATTCATTGGCTGATGAAGCCGCAAAGGGGGCTGTGCGAACGGCTTCCGTAGCTGCAATCACTCGTTCAAAAACGAGGATAGACGGTGAGATTATGGTGGCTGTGATTGCCTCAAGCAAGAACAGCGGTGCAGTACCAAAGAAATTTCCACTCAAGTACTCCTACAAGTTAGGTGCAAACAACATTCCATTTGCTCAGATTCCTGGAGGGGGGGACAGAGTAATACCGAATATGGATCGTAGGCAAGGTTTAATACTAGCAGCACACGAGGGTTTGGGCTCTGCACATACAGGCGTTACAGCGACTATTTCATTGTTGAAACAGCGCTATTGGTGGCCCAGTCTAACAAAGCAAACTAAAGACTAAGGGGCTGATTCCGATCTGGGTCGGAAAGCTCTCCGACCGATCCGGATCCGGAATGTTTTCCGACCGAGCCGGACCCCTCCAGTCCGACCGAACGAGTACGATGCGGCCGTATGCTGCCGGACTCGGTTCGGTCGGACTCCCATTGAAGTCAATGGGAGCCGGTCGTACGACGTGTACATGGGCTCCCATTGACTCAATGGGCACGCTTCGCACAAGGGGGCCCCCTGTAGTGGGTACTGCGTTGGTGCCATCTGTAACGTACACGCATGTATAGGGGGGACCCATGGGTCCCCCCTGTGTCCGACTCGTACGGCTACGCTTGAAGGGGGGTCCGGCACGGACCCCCGAAGTCTGCGTCCGGGAGCTTTTTTGTGTTGGAGGCTCCGACTCGATCCGGCTGTCCGGATCGTACATCGTACTGGCTCGGTCGGGAATCGACTCCATTGCGCGCCACGAATCGAGTGCGAACGAGTCAGACGGAGCAGTTCGGACCCGGAAACGAGTCGGTCGGCGATTTTGCGTTCACTCGCATCGTACTTGCTCGCTCGGACGACTGTACGAATCGGTCGGAAACAAAGCCTCCGACTCGGATCCGGTAAAGCCAAATCCGATTCGGAGCCCTACCGACCGAGATCGGAATCGACCCCTAAGTCTTGAAATGCGACATCTGTCAACAGATGAAAGGCTCCACCAGAACACGCCCGGCGCAGACACCATTACTAATATCTGACAAACCTCTTGCATGTGTGTATCTGGACCACTGCGGCCCCTTACAATCTGATGGGGCTCATAAGTATATCATGGTTGCAGTGGATTCCTGCTCAAGATTCCTCTGGGTTTGGCCTCAGCGCTAGGCTGACGCTCGAACTGTTATAAAAGGTTTGCGAGTCTTTATCGGGACATAAGCAGTTGGTACGTTACATTCTGACCGTGGCCCGGCGTTTAGCTCTCGGGCTTACAAAGAGGCCATGAAAAGTATGGGCGTTGCACTGCGGTACTCCTCTCCATACCATCCTGAGGGAAATTTTGTTGTGGAGAGGAAAAACCGGGACTTAAAGCAATCTTTAACAGCTAGGGTATTAGGCAAGGGCGGTAGTTGGGTCAGTCACCTTTATGGGGTACAAAGAGCACTAAACAACCAGCCAAGAAATTCTCTAGGGGGTGTCACTCCATATGAGGTCCTATTTGGGACAAGAATGTGGGTAGCTGATCTTGAATATGAAGGCACAGTGGCGGATAAGAAACCATTTGATATCGATGATCGTTTGGCTGTTTTACAGGATCTAAATGAATCCAGGACACAACAAAGCAACGTTGTCCAGAAACAGACCTCCACTGAGGAAGTCAAGGCAAACACGGCAAGACCTGTCTGGATCCCAAAAATCGGGGATCTGGTCAGAGAGAAAATAGCGGACAAGAAAGAATTTGGACCATCATACAGAAAGCCTGTACCTGTCCTAGCAATTCAAGGAACACAAACTGTTCTTTTGCCGCCTCTTGCTGGGAAAAAGGAGAAAAAATTTGTCTCAATTGACTTAATCAAGCCACACTATGTGGCCAATACTGAACAGTAGGCCTCGTGGACTCCACAGTAGCAGATGCCCTCCTCTCGCTACAATACAAGAAGTTCAAACAGAAAGACTCATCACGTTTGAAGAGCCTCCTGTGAGGAATGAAGGACTAAGCAACAATGCTATGGAACTTGTTCCCCTTTAACCCGAAGTTCATCTACAAAATGAAACTCAAAACAACACTCAAGTTGCAATCAGACCAAATACAGACGTATACGTCAACATGCCTCGACGAGAGAAAAACGCGATTTCAACAAATCCCGATGCAATTCCTACAATTGATCGAACTGCTTCTGGCTACTTCATGAATTTTGATACGTTTTTTTTAGATCCAAGTGAACCGGAAACGACGCCAGCCCAAAAATCACGTAAACAGCAAGCTAAAGACTTTTTGAACTTTCTTAAAAAGACTTACCTGGTATCGCCTTGGATTGAACTTTGGGTAATTACTGGGATTCTATTTTTTCTTTTCTGGCTAGGCTTAGTGATAACTTTTAGCATGCTTATTAATGGACGATATCGTCAACAGAGCTCTACAGCCCCGAAAGTTAATTTGATTTTAAAACCACATCAATCGTCTCATCGTGAACAGAGAGACTTGTCATCAGTGAACATCACAGCGGTTCCTATACCGGATGGTATAGTTTAGGACAAGGTTGATTTCTAAATATTCGGTCCGACTGAACTTTTAAAAATTCCTCATTTATTTAAAATTTCATTAAGTGATATCATTACCTCCAGTACATTTTCTGATGATTGGGACACTGAAACCGTTAATAACATGTTGTCTGATTTAGAAAAAACTGCTGCATTTCCGAGTACTGAAATGTTAGAAAGTAATTCAGACTATGACACTTTGTACTATCACCAACATTATGGTCATCATTTCCTGCACAAATCTATTACGCCTAGAAATGTGTTTGAGTACCATCAGTGGGAACATTGCCCTACACCACCCAAGGGTAGTTCGCAGACATTTGCACAGAAATTTTCATATTTTTTAGGTTTTAACACCACTGACCCAGCCTCATACTATTATAAGGTTATACCAACATCAGCACTGAAAATTATGTTGACAAATACCAAACAGATTTACTCTGCTTCCTTTATTGCCCAACTGTCTGAACAGGGTTTTGACCTATGGAAGGACACAATAGACTTAAAATCAGTCTGGGGTTCTAGGGACTGGCAAGTCCAGGGAACAGAAGCGCTATTTCGAGCATGCCTCATTCCACAGTAGATGATATTTCTGAACGAAACTGTGCAACAGACATCCTGTCTTGGCTTAGCCAAGGTAAAAGACCTGAACACACCTCGATTTCCAACACCATCACAGATGGGAGGGTGGCAAAATTCGACTTCACAGGAAGGGCCAACAGCAGATGACATTTTAAAGTACAATAGATTAGACCCAAATTGGGAAAAATGGGTGGTTTGGCCCTTAGACACAAACATATGTCATAAACGATTCTTGGGTATTACCGAAGGGTACAGTATCCACAGGCCAGACCCACGTTATGTACAAAGAGAACATCCAGGGGTAGTGACATCCTACAGTGTTGGGAAGTTGTGCCTTTAATTGGCTAGAGACCTCAACAATAACAAAGGTGAAACAACACTTAACCTTACTCTCACAAGACATAGATCTTCGGGATTTTTTACAAGGTCCCAGGAAACAACGTCAGAAACGTTTCATATATGCTGGCATCTATGCTGCCTATAATGAAGTGTGGAAAATATCACAACAAGAGGCCGCAGAGAGAATACGGGAAATAGACCGTATTAACTTAGAAAAATCATTGGCTGTGGTAGACAATGGGTTAACAACTTTGTCCTCCAGAATATATTCTTTGGGCAACATTGTATCTTCTGCGATAGACATCCTAGAACAAGATTTGGCCATACTACAATACGGGCAATCTCAATTACGTTCTATCATGTTATTCAGCTGGACGCTGCAATCTTTGCGCGCAGGCTTTGTGCCTTGGCGTTTTATAAACAGTACGTCTCTGTTTTCTGAATATAATCTAACAGATAAACAGGTTGAAATGGCACAAAGGGGAGCTAAATATACAATGTTGCGTATTGAAAAACTGGACCGACTACCATTTACAGTGGCGGAAGCGCAGTCTACTGAATGGCTGATCCATGGCCACATAACTCTACCAGTCACTACTTTTCAGTTTCATTATTGCCTTGAACAACAGCAGGTGGGCAAAAATGAAAAGATGGGTAAGGGGTACCTTAGGGAATCCTGGGATTTACCGTATAGATTTCGATGCCGGAGTGGGGATCGAGAAGTGTTTCTAAGTGGTACTAACTGCAAGAACGCTTTGAGCGGTTCTCTCATGTGCCGGGACATTACATTGCACGGAGCATGTAATGGTTCAAAAGCAAACTTGTCCTGCCACATGAAAGGGACTCCAGCTGCCGTGGTTAAGCCGGTATTCGAGCTGCTCTCGAACGGGAGTTACTTGATGCGGAACGATCAAGGTTGCTGTGGTATGCTTCCGGGCATTGCCTATCTTGTCACTGTGAACTCCAGGGTTACTTGCTGTATGCAAGTATTGTTTCCCCCAACAAGTACAGTCAGGGAGGCGCCTTTATGGCCTTCGTTGAATGTTTCCTTTATACAAATTGATACTTTGAGCAGACTGAAAGCCATGCTTTTACAACAAACCGTACCCTTAACCTCCGCTCGAGAGACCTTTGAACTTCAAATCGCAAGGACCTCGAGTGCGATACAGGCACTTATACGTACAAACTGCCCCATTCATTTCGTAGAAATGGTGGGTCGTATCTTTAATATGTATGATACGAGTGGTATTGTACACCTATTTAAGACCATAGGGTCAGGACTTCTTAGCACCTTTCAGACAATCCTCGGAGTTATCCCAAACTTTATACACTCCGTATTTGGAAGCATTTTCGGAGGTCTACCTCTGATCCTGCTATCAATAGCGGGAGTCCTGATTGTCATTTACCTACTACGCAATGGACAGCCCAATTACCAACGAAATGGCAAAAGCGCTCCTGGAGCGGAAATACCGTGAACGCATGGTACAACATCTGGGACACCTCACCTAAGGGAACTAAGCGCCTCTTGGTTCCTATCGTTTAGACCAGTCTGGATGGACTGCATCTTACCTGTTCTTCGATGCCTGTTTTGCGGTGAAGAATGCGTGTTGGACCTCTGTCTGACACTTGCAATGGACACGCCTGCGGACTTGAACACCCGGCTGGAACCCTTGAGGGCCCACGCTCAGCAATGTCCCCAGCGCATTCCCATCTTGATGGCCGCATTTCACGAGAATCCGCAGGTGCCTTTTACAACTGGGTTAAGCTTTAGCTCCACCATTAGCACCGAGGTATCGACGGCAGCACCGGCTGCCTCTACACCAGCCATTGGCAGTACTGAATATCATCTGTGCTCCATTGATGTGCTCTGCGAGGTGTTACAAGGATAGTCCCCTGCAGCAGCGAGCAGCGATGATGTTGCGTCTCCCAGCCAGGACATTTAATCTGTAATTGGCTCATCGGCTTCAGCTTCAGAAAGACTGCGACCCACCACCACCCGCAACAGGCTCCCCGCCGGAGCTGGAGCAAGATGACCGCCGAGCAGCTCACCGCCTCCCTCAGCCAGAACACACCCACCAACACAACGGACCCAAACGAAGCAGCCAGCAACCTCGCCAAGTGGCTGACCGCCTGCGCCGACGACCTCGCACCACTAAAAAACCCTCCCAGCAGACCCGGAAGCAAGAAAACCCCTTGGTTCACCAACGAACTCAAGGAATCCAAGAAGAACTGCCGCACTCTCGAGAAAACCTGGCGACTCGACCAGACCACAGACAACAGGACCGCCCCCAAGCACGCCACCCGCAAACACCACCAGCTGATCCGTGCCACCAAGAAGTCGGCACTCAAAGAACGACTGGACAACAACGCCCACGACAGCAAGGAACTTTTCAGCATCGTCAAAGAGTTCTCCAACCCCAGCGCCGGAAACAACGACATCACCCCTCGCAAGACCTCTGCAACTCACTCGCCGCGTTCTTCCACCGCAAGATCACCGACATACATAACAGCTTCGACGCACAAACCACGCACCCTACCGCCGAACCAACGCCCGCCACCACCACCCTCTGCAACTGGACCCCGATCAGCACCGAAGACACCACCCGCACGATGAACTCCATCCACTCCGGATCACCAACCGACCCCTGCCCACACCACGTCTTCAACAAAGCCGACGCCACCATCGCACCCCATCTCCGGGACATCATCAACTCCTCCTTCCACACCGCCACCTTCCCGGAGAGCTGGAAGCACGCCGAGCTTGCCGCCCTCCTGAAGAAACCAACGGCGGACCCCACCGACCTCAAGAACTACCGTCCCATCTCGCTCCTTCCGTTTCTGGCCAAAGTCATCGAGAAGACCGTCAACAGACAGCTTGCCGCCTTCCTCGAGACGAATGGATCCCTCGACCCCTCGCAGTCCGGGTTTCGGGCCAACCACAGCACCGAGACCGCCCTCATCGCAGCCACCGACGACATCAGAACCCTAAACGACAACGGGGAAACAGCAGCCCTCATCCTCTTGGACCTCTCCGCGGCGTTCGACACCGTCTGCCACCGCACCCTAGTGAAGCGCCTCAGCAACATCGGAATCCGAGAGAAAGCACTGGAATGGATCATCTCGTTCCTCGCCGGAAGAACCCAGAGAGTCCGCCTCCCCCGTTCAGATCCGAGGCCACCGAAGTCATCTGCGGCGTTCCACAAGGATCTTCACTCAGTCCAACCCTCTTCAACGTCTACATGAGCCCCTCGCAGCCATCGCACGCCAACACAACCTCAACATCATCTCCTACGCCGACGACACCCAGCTGATCCTCTCCCTCACCAACGACCCCACCACCGCCAGAGCCAACCTACACGACGGGATGAAAGACGTCGCCGACTGGATGAGGATCAGCCGCCTTAAACTGAACTCAGACAAGACGGAAGTCCTCATCCTGGGCTCATCACCCTCCGCCTGGGATGACTCCTGGTGGCCCCCGGCCCTGGGCACCGCGCCCAAGCCAACGGACCACGCACGAAACCTGGCTTCATCCTGGACTCCTCCCTGTCGATGACCAGACAAGTCAACGCCGTCTCATCTTCGTGCTTCAACACCCTGCGCATGCTCCGCAAGATCTTCAGATGGATCCCCACTGAAACCAGGAAGACCGTCACCCAGGCACTCGTCACCAGCCGACTGGACTATGGGAACACCCTCTACGCCGGAACCACAGCCAAACTTTAAAAAGACTCCAGCGCATCCAGAACGCCTCCGCACGACTCATCCTGGACATCCCCCGACACAGCCACATCACCGGACACCTGAAAGACCTGCACTGGCTCCCCGTCAGCAAGAGAATCACGTTCAGACTCCTCATCCACGCACACAAGGCCCTCCACGACCTGGGCCCAAAGTACCTCAACGACCGCATGACCTTCTACACGCCCACCCGCCAGCTACGATCAACCAGCCACGCCCTCGCCACCGTACCACGCATCCGCAGAACCACCGCCGGAGGAAGATCCTTCTCCTACCTGGCAGCCAAGACCTGGAACTCCCTCCCCACTCACCTTCGGCGAACCCAGGACCATCTCTCCTTCAGGAAGCAGCTCAAGACCTGGCTGTTCGAGCAGTAACTTACCCCCTCCCCCAGCGCCTTGAGACCCTCCCGGGTGAGTAGCGCGCTCTATAAATGCCGTGATTGATTGATTGATTGATTGATCGTGTGCTGGGAAAGAATTCAGATTCATTCACTTTTCTAAAATTAACTAAATTTGGAACACTCCCTAAAAATTGGCACTTTTACGCTGGAAATGCATGGCCTTTCGACGCTTGTGGACATTCAACTTATATAAACGAACTCAATTAGGACTGTGGCTTAAGTGACAATTCCAAATAACTAATTTTCAAAGCAAGAATTTTATTTTTTACCTTTTTAAACTGTTTTTTAAATTGATTTTAATATAGGATTTTAACGAAGCTCATTGAAAAATGTTCTATGCACTACTATCTAGTAAAGAGAATAGTTCACTAGCATTTTTATCATTGTTGACTGTTCGGAAGAGGAGTGGGTGTTATGTTTCATATAGGTACCCTAATATAGGCCCGGGTAACATCATACCTTTCACGTACATCACCTCCCCTACATTACACACTAACGAGCCTTTTAAGGATTGAACGCCTTTTATGGACTGAACCTTTTACCTAGGCTTTTTCGAGGCCTGGGTGCAGAAGGAGGGTTTTTCCCGAACAATAATGTTCTATGACTTCATCTTTAGACTGACACTGCATGAATTAAATATTCATGAGGCTACTTGGAAACCAAGCGGGGGCTATAACCACCTTCCTAATATCTACGCACAAGGTTCATCCCATACGTCATCCTCATACCCAACAATGGCTAACACAAGAACAAGGGACAAAGGGACTCTATATACTTTTCTGTATAAATACAGCACCTCTTGCTATCAGTAGTTAGAGGGAACCGAGACTTCCAGGCCGACACACTGACCAGAGACGCTGAGGCTCCTGCATGCAGACGCTCCAGCTGACAGTGGTCTGAACATCCCTTGCGGGGTGTCCAGCTCGAGACCAGGAGAGGCTCCTACATTCTCACTTCAGGTAATGGGGTTCGACCAAATCCTAGAGGGATTCTTGGCTGCACACCTACTCACATGCTAGGTACACTTAGGTACATCCAGATAGGCATCGTAGGAGTACACGCTTTCTTTTATCAATGCATTTTATATTCAAGTATTTATTCATGCTTTTTGCAAGATGATAGAACTGTACTATCCTTTTATATTCATAGTACTGCTAATCATATATCTCTGCTACTGTCTAAAGGTTGTTTCAGCTCATATACTTTACACGAGAATAACAACTGTTCAATAAATCCTTATTGAAACGCCCAGACTGTTTATTCTGTGTACCTCTGAGATAAACTAAATGAGCACGAGTGACTGAGCGAAAAGTAGTACATTGCTTCCACGATCTTGAGGGATCAGGGTTGTCATGTTCTGAGGTTGCCAGAAACTAATCTCTCCCCGATAAGAGGAGACACTAGTGGCACTGTGAGCTAGCTTTTGCAAACAGGCTAACATTTCTCAGTGGGGGTGTACATAATCAGTCTGCAGCCAAGCCCACAGTTTATGTTATCCAAACGCGCAGGTCCTGCATGGGTACTATAGGAACTACACGACAGTCCACAATGGACAAACTCATAAGGGCACCTCTTGACTGTGGTTTTTGGCCCACTGCAATGTCCAGGGTTAAGAATAATGGATTTTGATTGCTAAAAGGGCTAAAAAAGATTTTAAAATGAGAAATGAGGAGATATAGTGGTGCTGAGACAAATATGAAATCGATAAGCGAGCCACTGCCCCTCCCTTTGTAGGATGGACAAATTGAAGAATTCAGGGAGTACGCCACTTTCTCCATTGTGAAGACAAGATTGTCAGTGTCTAAGAGCTCATTTAACTCCCACCCATCCTGTGAGTGATCAAAATTTAAGCCTTTGTTCAACAAACAACTACCATTGGAGGCACCACCCTTTGGAGAAAAATTACATAGATGACAATTAATATCGCTGACAAGGACGATTAGCAGTTGGCCATCGTCCGTCACTGAAATAGAACTCAAAGTGCGGTCCAGGCGAGGGATTATGGGGGGCTCAGATCGCCTACCCTTGTTATTATAAAAATGTATTAAAACCATTGGTGTATAGCCAGTCAATGTAAGTTGTACACCCTACAGTGTGTGAGCTTGCCACTTAAGATCTGAGGTAAACCCAATCAACTCAATTTTAACAAACATAATTAAACCCCCCTTGGCCCTACCGGCCATTGAACACACTGCAGGTACAAAATAAGTAGTGAATCCCTCCAGACAAAAGCTATTTTCAATTGCCCAAGTTTCTTGGAGACAAATTATGTGGAAGGGTTTGACATAAGAAACCCACCTAGGGCCACTTAACTTGGGAGCAAGACCTGCAATATTCCAGGACAGCACCATAAGTCCCTTGGGTTGCTGGGATTAAACTATCTGGGGGGCATCCTGAATTCTTTGAGACTGGGGAGATTCAGTTTAATCTAGTCAATCGCAGGACTCCAATCCACTCAGAGGAAGAAATCTGTTAACAATGGGTGTTGGGGGGGTGGCCAAAAAGCAACATGATTGTTAACTAAACTGGGCCTTCTGCCAGAGTAGTGAGAATGTGAAGTAGTAAGTGTACTACCTGGTCTATAAAAAAATCCCAGGGGCAAGGCGACTATCCCTGGTGGTCAGTCGGGGGGAGGTGGCAAGTAATTCTCCTACTAGCCAGGGAGTATTTAAGTTAACCACCACACAGTCTCCTGGCCAAGGTTTCCTATCCTTGCCTATCCCGCTTGTTCTTCGTACCATAATGATAGCATCGCAAGGTCCCTCCTGTAAAAGAGATGTAAGCTAATCCAGTGCATCGCCTTGTTTTTAATTTCTTGATACGATTCCGCATTAGGGCTAGAACAGGGGGGAACATTCCCTAGGACCATAACATTTGATGCTGCTGCTGGGGGCAAATTTAGCACAACTCCCGGGTTTATGGGAGACGCAAAGCGCCATCTCACCCCTGATTCATCCTGAGGTCGTGGAAAGGAATCAATACTATGGGAGCTAAGAGTTGCTTTCACAGGCCCTTGCTTTAAACCTGGTTGGGAGGACCCCGACGCTGCACCACCAACATCAAAGGTTGCCGTAGGGCCCATCCGAGGGGTAAGTTCACCTATCCCCTGTGGCTCTTCTTCAATGCCCTGCCCCTGGGCAAACCCAACCCTCCCTTTGTTCATCAAGGAAAATAATTCAGAGATCCTGTCTTCAATATGAGAAAGTCTCTGCATGATTGGGTCCAGCTTACTATTCAGTAATGTCTCTGGGTCCCTAATCAAGGGGGTCCTGTGAAGAGAGTCCGTCTCCTCTCCTGGTGAAATAGGTGTCCCTTCCTGCACATAAATAATCATTCCCTGCAACGCAGACACTCTTGCACTATGGTGCAAGGGTGTCTGCGTTGGCGCTAGGCAGCTAATTTTAGCTCCAGCGCCAGGAAAAACACAGGGGTGCGCCGTATTACTGTAAATTTGATGTATTCCTGCACTTTGGAAATGTCGTATTACAGCGCTTGCAAATTTGGCCGAGCTCCGTGCTCTGACGTTTCGTTGTCAATATTCCCCTTTGTGGCTTAACACTGCCTTGTAAATACAGCCCCTCTACATGCATCACTTAGCATGAAAGGGGAGTGCAATGGGTGTTGCTGTGGGCGTTCCACTGCAATACCCATTGCTTTTTGGCGCTGCCCCAGATTTACAACGATCTGAGGCAGCGCCAAAAACTAACACCATGCAAGAGCAGGTGTTAGAATGGCGAAAAGAGGTGAAATACTTTAATTTCTCGTTTTTGTTTTTTCTGTGTGTGCTACATTTTGCAGCACACATAGAAAGAGCAAAACACCATTAATGATTTTTTATGTGCAGGAAGGTGTCCTTTCCTGCACATAAACAATCATTAAGTAATGACGATTTGCTACTTCTATGTGTGCTGCATTCTGCAGCACACATAGAAGTAACAAATCACCATAATGGATTGTTTATGTGCAGGAAGTGTTTCGCTCACTTGCTCAGAAACACAAGTAAATGGAACGTAGCACAAAATGTTGCTAAAGATGTTCATTTAGTCAAAATGTGAATTGCCAAGTAAATGAACGCTTAAAATACAGATTCAAGGTTGTATTGATTTCATTTGGGTATTCGATAAAACTATGATGACTCAATTTTGTTGTCTGTGGATTTCATAATCCCCTGCCGCCCCTCCCCTATCGACCCCCCATACACGCACACACACACACACAACGTTGTCAGCTTCCCTTGCAAATCCCACGGAGGAGTCCCCTTTCTCCAAGTCCCCCCTTCTTCCGGGAAAAGAACATGGGAATGCCGGCTCCTGAGGCTGAAACTCCCTTGACAGGCACATCCTTTCACACCGTGGCATAATGCAGGCCAGTATGCTTTGAAGGCACAAAACGGTGGTGGTCGTGCCTTATCTTTCAGTGGTTGCCGATCCTTATCACAAAGCCATAACAAACTCTTTAGCTAAACTCAAGGAGGGGGGCTCAGGGGATTTGTACCGTCCTGACTCAGAATGTCTCAAACTAAAGAGCCTCTTGGATTTCGTTCCTCGTAAGAATATGATCGGTTGTCTGTGGTAGTGTTTTGTAGCTGCACAGAGCAAGGGTAAGGGAATGCACAGGTAATTCCACTTGCATGTCTTTTTAGCAGTGGCGTGACGCATTAGGGAAATAACCACTGGTCGTTTTTAGCGCCTATTTCACACAACATTTCCCCGACGCTATTTCACACTATCTGGCCTTGAACTCGCGTACCACAACTTGTTTTTTTTTAATTCTATATTTGTTTGCAGTTTTATATAGCGCGAGCTCGACCTGAAGGTATTGGAGAGTTTTACATGAGCACCAGTTACGTTACACAAGGACAGATTAATTTTTGGTAGGCACGTGATTATTAAGTGACTTGCCCGAATCACAGGATGCTGAGCCCACCCCAGATTGGAACCTGGTTCCGCAGTTCTAAAGTCAGCAGCTCTGGCCATCACGCCACATCTTCATAATCTCACACAAGCCCCAAGAATATCTTCTACCCGTCGGTTTCTGTGCTACAATTCCGTATAGTGAACAAAATACTTCCTGTGCTTAAAAGGAAAATTGGAGTAAACGTTATCTACCGCAAAGCCGCGATATTTGGTTTCCAGAGGCCACAGGAACTTGACACACATCAAACGTCAACGAAGCTGATAACAGACAGGAAGAATTAGTGTTAACGCAGCAGGCCTGACCCCTGCCAGCGACGGGCCCGAGTTTAAACGTAGGCCAATGGGGCTGAAATCACCCCGGGCGCAAGAGAGGCAGAAGCTGTAGGTAAAGATATAGGAGCAATGCGGTGACACTGGGACATTCTGCCGCCTAATTGGACTGACAGCTCAGTCTGCACGGGGGACTGTGTTTATTTACTCATTGTTGTGTGATGAGCAAACAGAAAGATAGGCCTCTCTCAGCCATGCTGATATTGGCCCAAACCCTGGCTGGCTCCAGAGACTGCAGAACAGGACAATACGGTACAAAAACTTCCTATCCACTCTCGCTTTTAAGTCTGCCCTGACACGGATAAGCAATGACCTCACATCGCGGGCAGGTCTATTAGGGACCCATGTTCACGGATTCAACTTTTACTGATGAAATGGTACAGCAGCAAACACGATAAACAGACATGGATACCGTTTTCCATCAGTTAATGGTTTTACTGCGACTTTCTAAATATCAACCTAGAAAAGGTGGAAAATTATGCAGCGAAAATCACGCATCGTTCTATCACTAAGATTATCCTAGCCATTTTATTTAGATTTTTGGCTTAAATTACATATGAATTCATTAGTTACATCTAAGTGGTTGCATTCTCCCAGACCATTATGATTATGTCCCTGAGGGGACACTAACAAATGAGGAATCAGTATTTCTGGAATTGCATCTCTGGTAACCTCATTTTCCTCAGATTTTCAGCAGCCAAAATCTCTGTATGAAAATAAAGAGATCCGCGGGTTGCCACTGATCTCATAATTTCCAAAGGGGAAGGTTAACTCTTGTTACTTGTCCCATCGAGTTAAGAGGACAATCACCATGCAGACCTTTGAATCATGAGGTTAATGGGAAAAGGGCAATCAACAGCATAAGACCTGTGACTATTGCACCAATCCAAGCAGCTGTGCATTGAAATATAGTAAATAACGATTCCTTCTCATAATCATGTTTTTACATACATGTGATGCTTCATGAGGCTCCTTGCATCACAGCTATAATTCTCTACACTATAATGATGATGTACAGATGTAACTAATAAACATCACTTCCATCCAAGGACATATCAGATGCAACACCACAAACTGATTAGCTGGGGTAAACATGCTGTCACATAAGAGTGGGTTCACGTTGAGTAGTCTGAACAAAATGCACATGACTTGGAGTTTGATCTAACTTTGCCTGGGAGATGAAACTATACCAGACATTATGCAAAGCACTTATCAGACTCTGTCACATCGACAGTCTGTGTGGCTGGTCGTGGTGGCACTGAAGCAACAACAATACCACTCGAGGCGGGGCAGATGGCAGTGCAGGTTCAATACTGGTTCTGTAATTGTGTTTAGATTTGTAAATGTGTACATATGATTTGGCGTGCAGTTGTCTGATGTGCAAAAAGCACACGTAGGTGCTGAAGACATGTCTATTTGACATGTGTATTAATTGAGTTACATGTGTGTCGTGTGGATGATGCCATGTGAATTCAGACCTACCTGGCCCTGTGGTGAGGATGGGCTGTCTGGCCAATCCTGATTGTAACCTTGCCGCACCCAGCATGTTGGCTGGTGTTTTTTTTAGCCACAGAACTCACAATATGTTGGGCATGTGAGTCCACATGTGTCTATACATAGACTGAAACCCTTTTCTGTTGTTATATATGTTGCGGTGTGTGAGTGGTATTTGGTCATGCTCGTCTGGTAGATGGCCATGCTGTTTCAGGAGGTGATACAGTTGCAGAGACAGACGTATGTGTGTCTTGCTTTTATTTATTGCTATTCCTTACATTGCCCGTTGTAGGAAAGTAGGATCTACTTTTATGATTACCCCCACTTTTTGCCTAGTGCTATGCTGTTTCTAACTAGTGTTAGAATAAAAATGTTTGGCCGCCATTTTGAGCCATGATCGAAACTGATCTCTCTCTCTGCGAAAAGCAGCTTTGGTAAGTTTCATTTCTCCAAGGTTGGGCCTTGCTGTACTAATGAATACACTGTTCTTATTAGCGCATACCTTTCCCACTATATAGAGGCCTGCTCCCACTAGTCCAGTGGTGGGCACGGACAGAACGACCTTGAGTAACAGATAGTGTGTGCCCGGTCTCAGGATCGAAACTCATCCTTCTGTACCTCCTTTGTGTAGCTGCCTCCATCTGGAAATTTCCAGTCTGGGTGTGCCTTCATTGGTTCTGAATCGTACATAATATATCACCAAGTTTACTGATGTCAGTCCCTCTGCAGCAATCCCTAGAGACTGGGCAGATTGGCTCCGCTCGAGTGTACCTGAATAAATACTTGGTTTGTATTCTTTACTGTTTGACCGACTCTTCATTTGTATGGAAGGCTGAGAGGTGGTTGCATTGACCCGGGTGGCCCTAATCGGGTCACTTCCTTCAGTTGGCACCAGAACAGGGACTCCATCGGGCGAGTGGCCCATCCCCTCCTGAGGACGGGTGGGGAGGTAAAGGCCGCCATCGGGTTGGACGGACGGACCAGGGATCCCTGCACAAGAGAGTTCCTGAACTCACAGCTGCCCCTTCTGTCCCGCCAGATGGTGCCTCGCCCAGCGGTCATCCCGACTGAGGTCCTGAACAGTGAAAACCTTGGATCTGACCGTTTGGTCCGAAGAGTCGGCAGTGGAGAATAAATTAGTTTGACCTGTGTGCACCAGGTGAGTTTGTTTTGGTCCTTTGTGGATATGGTACCATTTTGGTTTGTATTTGGCACGGTCTGAGGACCGTTTTTGGTACAAAGTGTTTGCGAACACTTCGCCAAGCAACATAACGAATTTGGCCCGCTTTTGAAAATGCCTGGATTTAGTAGGTTCTTGGTTTCTTGTTGTCGTTATTGCTCTGCAGATGCTCGATTGGAAGAAAGTCAGCCGGCACCTCCAGAAGGCACTCCGAACTTTGATATGTATGTAAAGCATGGCCTTGGCCCTATTGTGTTTAGTACGCTATGGCACAAATATACGAGGGACAATGGCGAGTTGCAGTGGCCGTTGACGGGCACTTTTGATGAACAAAAAATTGTTTTTTTACAGGAGAAGTTTGTGAAAAGAAGTAGACAGTCTATGTTTGATTCTCTTCGAACGTGGCAAAAGGAGGCTAAACAGAGGCGAATGAAAGCAGAGAAAGAGGCCCGGAAGGGGAGAATGCAAACATTGACTCAGAAAGCTGTAGCACATGATAGAGAGAAGCAAGAGATAGGAATTGAACGTGAAGATAGGAGGTTTCGATTGAATATTGATAAATCTTATGTGACTCAAGAAGAAAATGATATGTTTGAAGAGCAATTGTTAGATACTCGACCCCCACCCCCATATGCCCCGCAGAGGATATATCCCGCTCTTCCCTCACAGGCCCAGCTACCCGGTTCTTCTGTCTCTGCTATGTCTGCTTCTGTTACTGTTGATCAGACTGCCTTGGCCACAGCACCTCCTGTCCTTTCTTTGTCGTCGCCGTCTGTGGCAACAGTGACTGTTAGTACTCCTGCAACACCTATTGCTTCGGCGTCTCTTTCGCCAGCTCTTACACCTGCGACACAGCCAGCATCGACACTAGTGCCTACCACCTCTGTTGTCACTCCCACTGTGTTCTTCTATTCCACGACATTACAGAGTAGTGGGATGCCAGTAGGTGGATTTGAGGATAGAGACTGGACGAAGTTTAGGGAGCGAATGGGTCCGTATGTGCGATCCGAGATGGGAGATGCAGAGAAAAGAGTAGTGGCTAATCAGGCTGCGCAGTGGGCCCGAAACCCCATCTATGGTGTGGAAGATGTGTGAAGTGTGATGAAAGATTATGAGCCTTTTGTACAACAGCATGCCCTTAAGCATATGTCGGCTACTTTGATCGGTCTTTGGGAGCAGTGTTTCAACGATACAGCACCGCAAATTCTATATGATATTAAGGATCATGTATATGTTACTGATATGGCTCCTGGTCAAGTCTTTGGAAATGTTGCGACGTTGGATGCTTATCGGGGTAGACTGCTTGAGAAGAGCCCCACCCCGGTATCTCAGTTTCCGATGCGGGAGGTTCATCCTATCTATCATCCCGAAATACCAGAGCTAAGGGATCAGCACAATGTTGTTACTAGACCAGGGGCAGCGGCCCGTTTCCAAGAACAATGGGTTTATACTCCGTGGAAAAGGAGTGAAGTCTTGTCTCTTAAGACTCAGTTACCTGATCCTAGGAAGAATCCAACTGCTTATTATAAAGAATTGACTGAAGCTGCCTCTTCTACAGTGATGACACTTGCTGATATTGAAATGTTCTTTGGCTTACTAGTTCCGGTTGATATTTGGAGACAAGTACCCACACAGGATCATGCTGCGGAATTGGGTGGTACCTGGGATCAAATAAAAGTATGGGATCAGGAACGGAAGCCAGGTGATAAGCCTAGACCAGAGATACTTGCTTTGCACGGCTGTATCATTCCGTATATGCATTCTCTTATCCCTCCGAGAAAAGTTGATTGGGACAAGTTATCGGCTTGCCGCCAAAAGATAGATGAGAGTGTGTCTGATTTTTTCACTCAGTTTGAAGGTGTGTTTCTAGACTATAGTGAACAGGATTTGTCGTTAGAAGGTGGCGTTCGATTGTTTGTTAATAGATTTGTTTCTAATTTACTTCCTGAGATTGTGACCCGATTACAGGCTTCCGAGAGCATCTGGTCTACATCTTCCCCTTCTGGTATTTTGAATATGGTGCAGTATTATGAACACAGGGAAAATGAGGATAAGGAGAGGACGGAGAAGAAGCACAAGGATTTGAAGACGAAAGTGTTGTTGCAGCAGGCTTCTAGGGGGAATGGTAGAGGACGTGGAAGTTCGGCCCGACAGCTTCCACGCACTAGTAGGCCACCAAATACCACGCCTTTAGGGCCAAATCAGTGCGCATATTGTAAAAAGGAGGGACACTGGCGTAGCGAGTGTCCTGTGCTTTTGCAGAAGGTGGCGGTCCCAAGAGGACGAGGTTCTCGTGGACTGGGTCATGAAGCTGGTGGACAGGACAGGGTCCAGAATGCTGTGGCCCCGCAGGGTCATTCTGATCAGAATTATTTTGATGACCCTCGGGGAGGCCAGTATTATCACGATGATTATGATACGGATGAGGTGACGGGATGTCTTACAGCTAGGACAGCCAAGGACAGAGTGAGGGACCAGTTCCGATACCTGTAGATCAATGTGGTCCGTACGTTAGTGCGGATGTGCATGGGTCGACTAAGGAGTTCTTGGTGGATACAGGTGCAACGAACAGTTCTATTTCTTGTTCCTTGGTCCCTGCTGGCCATAATAGTGTTTTGGTAGGTTTTTCTGGAGTACCGGTTATGAGCCCCATTTCAAAACCCCTTGCATTGACTATTGGTCCTTTTACTGAGGATTCGCCGTTCTTGTTGACATCTAATTGTGGAGAAAATTTGATGGGTTTGGACTTGTTGAAGAAAATGCATGCCACGATTTACTGCTCCCCGGCGGGTGTTTACATGACAATGGGTCCAAATGTCGTGCACGCTACGCAGTGCCTGTCCAAAGATGCACCTCTTCCTGCGGAGTTTAATGATGTGCCGCCCACTCTTTGGGCAACAGGCGGCACAGATGTGGGATTGTTACAGATATCGCCAGTTTCGATCCGAGATAAAGACAATTCTATTTTACCTCGCATCCCTCAGTATAAAATACCGCAGGCAGGTGTGCGAGCTCTATTACAAATTGTACAGGACTTCATTGAGAAAGGAGTGGCTGAGGAGACAACTGCTAATGTCTGTAATAGCCCTATTCTTCCCATTCTAAAAAGGACACCTTCGGGTTCCTCTGATGATCATGCAGATGTTTATCGCTTTGTGATTGACTTGCAGGAAGTTAATAAAATAGTGATTCCCCAGTTTCTGGTGGTCCCTGACATTACGACTCTTTTGACAATGATTCCTTCTTCTGCTACATACTTTTCTGTCATTGATTTGAAAAATGCGTTCTTCAGTATTCCCATCCATCCTGATAGCAGGTATCTGTTTGGGTTCACCCTAGCTGGTAGAGGTTTTACATTCTGTGACGCTCCTCAAGGCTATACAGAGAGTCCGAGTATCTATAGTCAGGCATTGAAAGGTCAGCTGGATTCCTTGTCGCTCTCTACAGGTAATGTATTGCTTCAGTATGTTGATGACTTGCTCATCGCCTCGGATACAGAACAAGGTTGAAGAGACAGTACGGTTAAATTACTGTTACATTTAGCTCAACATGGCCATAAAGTATCCCTTTCCAAATTTCAGTATTGTCGACAGGAGGTCATCTACTTAGGTCACCTACTGTCGAAGGAGGGTAGGAGATTGATCCCTGAGCGCATCAGTACCATTGTTAAAATGCCCATTCCGCAAACTCAGAAAGATGTGCGTGCTTTCATAGGTATCACTTCCTATTGCAGGCAGTGGATACCTGGCTATTCACTGTTAATAAAACCCCTGCTTGCTTTAACACTAAAAGATGTGCATGAACCCCTGCCCTGGACGCCTGAATGTCAGCAGTCTTTCGAGCAATTGAAAACTGCGCTTTGTTCGGCTCCAGTACTCGGCACCCCCGACTATGCTAAGCAGTTTGTGTTGTACGTCCATGAGATAGCTGGTTGCGCGCTTTCTGTTCTAACACAAAAATTTGGAGATAAGCAACGGCCGTGTGCTTATTTCTCTGCTGTGCTTGATCCAGTCTCACGAGCCCTCCCGAGCTGTCTAAGAGCGGTTGCGGCCGTGGCTGTCTCGATAAGGCAATCGGCTGGACTCGTACTTGATACTGACCTCACAGTCATGGTACCCCATGCTGTAGATACACTTTTGAATAAGACAAAGACACAGCACCTCACCAGTGCACATCTGACAGGTTATGAGCTAACGCTGTTCGCTAAACAGATTACGATCAAGCGATGTGCCACACTGAATACAGCCACGTTACTAACCCTCCCTTCTGAGAATGAGGAGATTGACATACATGATTGTATCTTCCGGACGGAAGAAGAGACAAAAGGACGGGTAGACTTGACTGATGTTCCCTTATATGACCCCCAAGGGGAACTATATGTCGATGGCTATTGCTTTAAATTACCAGATGGCACTACAACTGCTGCATATGCTATTACTACGCTGGGTATGGTAGTTGAGACATCACGAGTTCCCTATCAGTTGGCCCAAGCTGCAGAGCTTGTTGCCCTAATACGAGCCTGCGAATTGAGTGAGGGACTGGTTGTTAATATTTATACTGACAGCCAGTACGCCTTTGGAGTTGCCCATAATTTCGGGCGACTCTGGGCAGAGAGATGATTCCTTACTTCCCATGGCACAAAGATCCAGCACGGTCCTCTTATATATAGGCTTTTGTCTGCTTTGACACTCCCTAAGAAATTGGCAATAGTAAAGTGTAACATAGGAAAGTTACTGATGATGTAGGTAAAGGGAACGCTTTTGCAGATCAGACAGTTAAGGAAACAGCCCGAATTAGTATGAAAAGAATGTTCGTAGCAGGTCCCGCTAGGTGGGTGCCCGAGGTCACTATGTTTGAGGATACACTTGAGAACGTGAAGGAAATACAGAGTGAGGCCACAGTGGAGGAATTAGCAGTGTGGCAAGAAAGTACAGCACAATTGAACGATGAGGGATGTTGGATTGACAAGTCAGGGAAGCAGAGATGGATGTTCCCATATGCATATGTTCTTCCTGTAGTCACGATGGCTCATGGCCCAGCCCATATCAGCGCCAAGGGTATTTGCAAGTTGTTAGACCCTGTATGGCAGAATGATAACATATTGAGAACTGCTGCACATTTAGTGAAGTACTGCATGATGTGCATGATGCACAATCCTTGGAAAGGTACCCCTACACCACCCTGTAATTTTGCACCACCCACTTTCCCTTTTGAGGATGGACTATATTGAGTTAGAGAGGGTCAATAATTTGAAGTACGTGTTGGTGGTTGTTTGCGCTTTCAGTAAATGGGTTGAGGCTTACCCCACCAAAGACAATACAGGCGTGGCGGCTGCAAAGGTACTCCTGAAGTAGTTCTTTCCTCGTTTCGGCTTGCCCCATTTGATCTGGAGTGACAACAGAAGTCATTTTGATGCCAAAGTCATTCAGCTAATAGGCGTCGGTTTGCTCATAAAACGGAAGTTTCATGCTGCAAATCACCCACAATCAGCAGGTTTGGTTGAGAAGTACAATGGTACTCTCAAACTGAAATTGGCAAAGATTCAGGAGACAACAGGGTTACAGTGGCCAGATGCTTTACCATTAGCTCTTTTGTCGACAAGAACAACAGCACATTCTAGAACAGGATTGTCACCTTGCAAGGTCGTGTTTGGACGCCTGGCGAAAGTCTGGGGCGTCCCGCGCCCTCGTAAGTTCTCCGATATAGAGTACCCATTGTTGGCAGACTACCTTTGCCAGTTAACTGAAAATTAACGTTCTATTCACCAACAGGTCCGGGACACTCTGCCAGATATACCAGAGGGGCCCGGACACGACGATCGGCCTGGTGATTTTGTGTTAAGAAAGAACTTCCAGCGGAAGAAGAGTTTTGAGCCCCGTTGGAAGGGTCCTGAGCAGGTCCTCCTAAAAACTCAAACCGCCGTGAAGGTCGCCGGCCGAAAGAACTGGATTCACACCAGCCACTGCTGCAGGATACCCTTGCCCTATGATCAGTGGGTGAGGGACGGCATCGGGGCTACTGAGTGTGAGGAGGTAGCTCAGTTCGTCCCCTTTAGCGATGCAAAATTAACGTGGACCCAAACGGATGCAGAGAATGATGACGCGCTAAATGCAGCGGGCCCTCCAGAAATCCGAGCCATTAAAGAGCCGCTGTTTGTCACCAGGTACAATTTGCATCCTCGGCTGAAGAATAGTGCACCAAAGGAGAAGTCAGATTAGTTAGGGATGGACTGTGTAAGTTAGGGTGTACTTTGCTATAGTACCAATGGTGTTAGTTTAGGGTGTCGTGAGATTGGTGCACTGTTTTGACATTGGACAGGATAAATTGAACGTGCTCCCTAGGAAGGGGGTACCTTATCCTGAGTGACGTGGGATTCATCGTGAGCTTAGGCCTGAGCAAGCTCCACCACCGGTGCTCAAGAGCGCCAACGTTGATGAACAATAGGAGCCTGTACCAGTGAGTCTCTGATGGACACTGGGAACACTTACTTTTGCTATCAGTTTTATTGCATTCCTTTTCTTGCTTCATAATGCATCCGTTTGGTCGACCTATTGAGGAGGAGGAACAGCCGTTTGCACCACCGCGTTTAGCGCGGGGGTGGTCAACAAAGAGTAAAATAATTTGCATATTAATTGTTGTGATTACGCTAATAATAATACTTGGAATATCCTGGTTTCTAGAGGAAAAGTATCCTGTACACACTTTGGTTGGTACGAAGCCCACTCCCCCTGAGCATGTTTTTGTCACTTTGGCTCCACACAAAGAAGCGCATAGGTTGTCCTACACCAATAATGTTTTTATACAAATGTTACATCAAGCTCATAATGTCTCTAATGCAACTAATTGTTGGGTCTGTGGATTGCTCCCCTCAGTTACTCATAAGAGCGTTAATTTGTTGTCCATGCCACTGTCATATATTGATAGCTGTGAAGGTTGGTTTGAGTTGTTCATAATGGTGCACTACCATTTCCAACTCTCTACTCTGGTTATGACACCTGCTGATTCTCGCACTATGGTAGAGTATATACGTTTTCATCACGGGTTTACTCCCATGGGACAGGCAGGACAAGGGACCTTGGGTACATTATCCCCAAACTCCTGTATGAGCACATATGAAAAAAGTGAAGAACGAAACATGGCTTAGAATGGAAATGGCTGATTTCCAAAGGTTCAACACCTCTGAATATTTTCAATCTTTCCAAGCTCGCAATATTACTAAGGACAAACCAATGCCGGTGTCCGTGCTCAACACAACAGCTAGTTTCTGTGTCCAGGGGACTGGGGAGGTAAAGGTGGGGGAGAGTAAATGCAATTTCACCTACTGATTGAGAACGATCAATAGTCCGCCTTTGATCCTACCCCATAATGTCAATTTTGTCTGTGGATCCCAAGCTCATGTCTGGCTTACGAGCGGATGGTCAGGCAGAAGTTACCTCTCTTTCCTCCTTCCCCCTGTGTATGTTGCCCCATCCAATTATCATAAAGATCATCAGCTGCAGCGTAGGAGTACATATTTGCCCCGAGTCAGAAGAGTTGTTGACACATAGGATGTAGATCAGACAGATACCACCGCACAACAGTTTGGGGATGCCATAAAGGGTCTCCTACCTTTTTGGGGCCCCATGGCTTATAGTCTTCAGCTTCGTCGGCTAACAAGAGTTGTTGAAGGGGTTATCAATACAACTGCTGGGTTCATGGCAAATATCACTGCTGAGCTCCAGGCTACGAGAATTGTCACTTTGCAGAACAGGATGGTGTTAGACGTCATCCTGGCAGATCGGGGAGGGGCTTGTCACGTCATTGGCAGCAGCTGTTGCGTTTACTTACCTGATAACGCTCCCAATGTGTATTCAGCCATACAGAAATTACACAGGCTATCAGCTGAGATACACCAAGAGACAGGTACTTGGACCTTATCGGGGTGGTTCTGGAATATGCTAACAACATGGGGTTGGAAGATTCTCCTCTCTTTGATTGTGGTTGCTAGTATTATTTTTACATGTTGCCTCTGTATACACTGTCTCCCGGCTTGTTGCACCTATTGTGCAAATGTTCTCACCCCTAAGCAGAAAATATCAGTTCATGATACCAATGCTGCGATGATGCTCCAGAAAGAAATTGATGACATGATGCTGATCGATAAGGGTATCTTTGAGTACTGATTATGTAAGCAACAACAGATAGTGATGTTTCTTACCCTTGCATAATGTTATACGTTTCTTGATAATACCATAAAATGGTTAGCTTCTGCTACAAAGAGGGTCTGTTAGAATAAAAATGTTTTTGCTGTGTTGCTTATGTATTGTTCTATGTAAGTTAGCATCCGCGGCACCATTTTATGTTTGGCCGCCATTTTGAGCCATGATCGAAACTGATCTCTCTCTCTGTCTCTGCGAAAAGCAGCTTTGGTAAGTTTCGTTTCCCCAAGGTTGAGCCTTGCTGTACTAATGAATACACTGTTCTTATTAGCGCATACCTTTCCCACTAGATAGAGGCCTGCTCCCACTTGTCCAGCGGTGGGCACGGACAGAACAACCTTGAGTAACAGATAGTGTGTGCCCGGTCTCAGGATCGAAACTCATCCTTCTGTACCTCCTTTGTGTAGCTGCCTCCATCTGGAAATTTCCAGTCTGGGCGTGCCTTCATTGGTTCTGAATTGTACATAATGTATCACCATGTTTGCTGATGTCAGTCCCTCTGCAGCAATCCCTAGAGACTGACCAGTTTGGGCTCCGCTCAAGTGTACCTGAATAAATACTTGGTTTGTATTCTCTACTGTCTCACCGACTCTTCATTTGTATGAAGGCTGAGAGGTGGTCGCAAGTGACCCGGGTGGCCCTAATCGGGTCACTTCCTTCACTAGGGGAGAGGAGTTGGCCTAACGGCTCGGGCGGTCGACTTCGAATCTGGGGAACTGGGTTCGAGTCTCGGCAATGACGCTGAACATCCTGTGATTCTGGGAAAATCACTTAATCTCCCTGTGCCTAACAAAAAATGAATGTGTCCTCATGTAATGCAACTGGTGCTATGTAAAGCGCTCTGATACCTGATTCGGGTCAAGTTCGCGCTATATAAAACTGTCTAAAAAAAAAAAATAACTAGTCTGACTGGGATCCTGCTAATCAGGACCCCAGTCTCTGTGCTTTCTCCCCTAAATTGGTTATGGTAAGTAATGAGGTACCTCACAGATTGGATACTGACGTACCCTTATAAGTCCCTAGTATATAGTACTGAGGCACCCAGGGCATAGGTACACCAGGGGTCCCCAATGGGCTGAAGCATGTATTATGCCACCCATGGGAGACCACTCAAACTGTAGCTACAGGTCTACCATTGCAGCCTGTGTAAGCTGGTGCTAGCACCACTTACGAAAGATATAGGTTTCCCTATATCTAAGGTCACTGAACTTAAAACCTATAAGTCACCCCTAAAGCAGGCCTTTCAGTTCTGAAGGCAGGGGACTCGGTTCTAAGTGTGAGGGGGCCCCTGCATGAGCAGGGCACCCTTACAATGTTCGGTGTCTATTCTCCCAGGTTGTAAGTGCATCAGCCATTACGATACATAAAGTGGCCATGCGTCATTACGAGATGACCATCTGTAACTGGCTGTAACAAACCCTGTCATGTTTGGTATCAAACATGTTGGAATCATAACCTCACACCTTAAACGGTGTGGGAGGTATGATTCCATGCATTGTAATGCTCCTCCGGGAGGCCCTCAGTGCTCCCAGTACCAGTTTTCTAGACCCGGACAGCACAACATGGCTGCTGCCAACCAGAGACACGATTCTGCCCTCCTGCTGTTGAGCCAAGCTCGAGCAAGAGAAGGCAGAACAATAGGTATCCTGTCACAGGGAGGTGTGACCGCCTCCCAGACAGGATTTAGTGTATTGGGGCCAGGAGGGAGCGTTTGCCAGCACCACTCAGTCTGTTTGAGGGGCACATCTGGTGCCCTCCTCGCATAGTCCAGTTCAAACCAGCTCAGGGAGCCGTTGGATCCCGCTTTGGCACGAAACTGGACAAAGGACATGGGAATATCCTCCCCACTGTCCGACCCCTCCCCTGAGAGGAAACCCTGAATCTTCCCAACCCTTTCCTTAGGGTACTTAAGGGCTTACCTGAAGGTGGGTCCCTAGATTCGTCGTGGTGAGGAAAAGTGTACTTCTGATCGGTATCATTTGTACCAGGACTCCATTGTTTTTTCATTGCCATTTCGTGTCAAACACTTCCACACGACCCACCTGGTCGTTTCTGCTGATGCCTGAGGAGATTCTAACTAACACGACAAAAACCATCTTGCAGCCTGCATTTCTGCCCAGGAACTGTCGCACACCCAACCCCCCTGTTCTTTGCAGTTCGACAGAAAACCATGAGACACTCACGCCCTGTGTAAATGATTTGTTTCCCATCTCCTGCTCCCTGCCTGGTAAACATCCTTGACACCGTGATCAGGTTATCTGGACAATGGTCTGACTGCTGGGCCTTGATCAGGGTGATTGGACAATGGTTTGAATGACCGAGCTTTGATCAAGCTGATCGAACAATGACCTGAATGACCGTGCTTTGATCAAGCTGAGTGAACAATGATTTGAGTACCAAGCCTTGATCAGGTCACCAACTACAAACACCGTCTGGATCTGGTTATCAACTGCAAACACTGCCCTGATTGAACAATGGACTAACAGCCAAAAGACTGGAATGAAAAAGTATAAAAGGCTTGTAAGCTGCGGAGTAAAGCAGCAGCCTCCTCTGTCTTATTTCTAACGAGCTTGGGACTCTGTTCCATAGCCCGGGCTATTTGAATAAATCTGGGTTCCTCCTGCAGACGAAGGCTCCTGTGTCTCCTTTTACTACGTATGAAGGGTATGGAAGACTTGGGCAATTCCCCCGCCGCCGAGACCCAGTGAGTGGGTTATTCCGGTTCTTCAAATGGCGCCCGAATAGGGACTCCACGAGTACGAAGGTCAGGCCCGGTGGATGTGAGGAGGTGCACGGAGAGACTCCGACGGAGGCGCCCTACCCGAGGGATTCTTGCAATCCGGTAAGCCGAACGACTCGCCCGCTGTTCCCCACCCAGTCTGGGCCACATGACCACGTCCTCGCAGAAGTCCCCTAGCAAATAATTTCTGGAGCAGGACACAGCCCTACGTCTGCAGAAGAGAACTACCCCTGTAAGGTAAGGGTGGACTGATCACCCACCAACTCTGTATGATTCTGCTGTTATTGACCTTTGCAAAAGCCAAGCAGGCGAGGTGAATTTTAAAACCCGCCGGTGTCTGTTACCTATTTACAAGCATGCCAGTCAGTAGTAAGTTCAAGAAATTATGTTGTTGTATGTGTACGCAGGACTCCCAGCTGGAGGCGGCTTGTCCGCTTCCTCCAGAAGGGACCCCTGGCCATACGATGTATGTTAAACATGGCCCTTCTGCCATAATGTTTTCCTCATTCTGGGTAAAATATACGAAACAAAGTAACGCTGAATTACAGTGGCCACTTTTCGGCTCCTTTAATTCCCAAGTTCTCACCAACTTAGAGGAACAATTAATGAAAAGAAAAACGCGCCCGTCTATGTTTGAATCTGTCCGATTTTGGAGGAAAGAGATAGAGCAGAGAGCTAGAAAGCAGAAGGCTCAAGAAAGAAAACAGGAACGCATGACAATGGCCGACCACGCCAGAGTAAATTTACAAAATCAAATGACAAAATCGGTAGAAATAGCCAACAGGGAGCATGGGGCCCGGGTACAAAAATGCTATCCAGCTCGTGAGGAGAAAAGAAAGGGCCATATGGATGGGGAAGAAGAAGGTGATTCCTTGCTTGATACCATGCTAGAAAGCCCTCCTGCATATGCCCCAATGTACCCTGCCCTGACGCCTCACACCCCACATGTCCCCCCGCCACCGCCCACTCCTGCCCCCACTGCCCCTCCTACTGTTCTTCCTGTCACACCAACCCTCCCGATTTTTCCTATGACACCGACCACGCCCGCTAACCCTGTCCTCACTGCGGGAATGACAACAAGTCTCAATCCGCCCAACCCCTGCGGCTTTACCCCTACCCGCCCTTTTCCTACTTCCCCGTGGTCTACAGTTAAGCAGGATTTATATAAAATGTTCAATTCCCCCCGACTGGCCTCCTTGCGCTCTGCAGTCAGCTTTTCGTCCCTTCGAGAAAATGACCTACAGAAGCAACAGTGTGAATGTTGGATAAAGAACGGGAATATTTATGCCTTTAAAGACATATGGTCCACCTTTTCCCAGTGGACGATTATGGAACAGACCACCTGGGCTGAATACATGTGTACGCTGGTCATGCAAAAATTTGAGAATGCGCTTATGCAGATACCCACTGGATTAATGGACCTTAGGTCACAAATAAGAAGAGGCGATGTTCAGGGAGAGGGGATGTTTGGTGCTGTGTCTGCTTTAATGGCTTACCGTGATATGACCGCTTTTTCCAACACCCCTCTAGAGACAGCTATGCCAATGAGAGAGGCGGCCCCTGTCTTTGTTAACGCACTTACCGATGCCCAAAATAATGGCCGAGGGGCTGTTGAGGCACACTGGCGCAGGCTTTGGGTTCATGTTCTTTGGAAAAGGTCAGAAGTAATGCAGTTAAAAGAACAATTACCAGATCCCCGGAAGAATCCGGCTGCCTTTTACAGAGAATTAGGTCAGATTATATCTGCAGGTACTCTCGTTCTTGAGGATATAGATTTACTTTTTGGTACGGTTGTTCCCACTGAAATTTGGGACAAGATTCGACATACTGATCATGAAGTGGCGTTGGGAGATAAATGGGCTGACCTAGAGGCTATGGAAGAAGCAAGGGTAGGAGGGACTAAACCAGAAGCTGCCATCCTGACTTTGCCCGGTAAAATAATAACGTTTATGAAAACACTTTTGCCGGAAACTGTCATTAACTGGGATAAAATAAACGCCTGTAGGCAGCGAAAAGATGAGAATGTGGCGGACTTCTTTACCCGTTTTGAGACAGAATACAAGGGACATAGTGGTTTGGATCCCCGGACCCCAGGTTCTGGCCCAGTGTTTGTCGATAAGTTTGTCAGCAACTTGCTTCCTGAGATTTCCACCAGGCTTAAGAAAGTTGAAAGTACGTGGTCTGCCCAAACTATCACTGGCATCTTGGCTATGGCACAATATCATGAGAATAGGGAGAATGAAGATAGAGACAAGGAAAGTAAGAAGGTTAGGGATCTTAAGACTAAGGCACTTCTGCAGCAGGCTTACCCTCCCGAGGTCCCGATGCCCGCGGGAATTTCAGACCTCAACCCCAACACCCTCCGAGGGCTCGCCAGTCTACCCCCTCCAGCCCTCAACATACGGGAGCCCTCCAAACAGATCAGTGTGCTTATTGTAAGGGGTATGGCCATTGGATAGACGAGTGTCCCGTGTTAGCTGAAAACATCCGAACAGGGAAGACTCGGCCTCGCGCTCCCAGGGAGGGAAGGCCGACTAGGGACCATGGCCCGCCCCATCCACAGGATAAAGAACGTAGGCCCAGGGATCACGTTCCCGTCCGGCCGCGCCCGGCCAATAGGTTTGATGGGTACGAAACAACACGCACTTATTACAATGATGATTATGACGAAGTTGATGAGATAGGGTCCTACCAAGCATAGGACAGCCAGGAAAGGGGTATTACCAGAGTGCAAATTCCAGTGGATCAAAGGGGCCCGTATGTTCAAATGTCAGTTGTGGGGAACGATCAGAATTTTCTTTTGGATACTGGGGCCACCAGGTCTTCTATTGCACGTCTGTCAGTCCCGGAGGCACCCCTTTCTGGCAAAATAAATGTCTCCGTGGGTTTTGCAGGAACACCTGTGACGAGCCCTGTCTCTGAACCCCTCCCTCTCGATATTGGCCCTGCACATGTTGACGCTCCCTTGGTCCTTACTACAGGTTGAAGTGAAAACTTGTTAGGCATGGATTTACTGAAAGCTCTGTATGCGACCATATCATGCAGTCCCCAAGGTGTATCCCTAACAATTTCTCCCACCGCAGCTTCCTATATGTATCTGTCTGGTCCCCTCCCACCAGAATTGCAGTTTTTACCTTCCTCCCTCTGGGCATCATCAGACACTGATGTAGGGTGTCTCAACATATCCCCTCATGTGGTACGCATCCAGCCAGGTGCACTTCTCCCCGCCTCCGGCAGTATCGACAACCCGCGGAAGGAGAAATGGCCCTTTTAACAATAATATCTGAATTAATGGACAAGGGCGTAGTGGAGGAAACACGTGGCAATATCTGTAACAGTCCCATTATTCCCGTTCTTAAAAGACCAATGGAGATGCTCTCTCCCCTAAAATATACAGATTCGTGATTGACCTGAGAGCCCTTAACAAAATAACAATCTCCCAATATCCTGTTGTCCCCGACATTACAGCCCTCTTAACGATGGTCCCTTCTGACGCAACGCACTTTTCTGTCATAGACCTGAAGAATGCTTTTTCAGCATTCCTATACATCCTGACAGCAGACATTTTTTGGTTTCTCCCTTGGTGGGCGAAGCTTTAGATTCTGCCGCGCCCCTCAAGGTTTCACCGAGAGCCCCAGTATCTATAGTCAAGCCCTCAAAAGTCAACTAGATTCCTTGGAACTCCCTGATAACTCCACACTATTACAATATGTAGATGACCTCCTCATTGCTGCAAATTCTGCCCCATCATGTAAAGAAGCTACTCTCTGTTTGTTACGCCACCTTGCCCTCCATAATCACAAAGTCTCTTTAAAAAAGGTTCAGTTTTGTCAAGAGAAGGTGACCTATTTAGGTCATCTCCTCTCGAAGGAGGGAAGGCAGCTCACCGCTGATCGTGTAGCCATTATCAATGCTATGACGGCCCCACGAACACAAAAGCAGGTGCGAGCCTTCATAGGCCTAACCTCATACTGTAGACAGTGGATTTCCAACTTTTCGGCCATGGTCAAACCTCTTCTTGCCCTCACCACTAAAGACATATCAGACAGTTCCTTTCCATGGACTAGAGAGCATGCGCAGGCCTTCCAAGATTTAAAGAGGGCTCTGTGTACTGCTCCAGTCCTCGGTACTCCTGATTATAGCAAGCAATTTTTCTTTTTGTACATGAGACAGACGGCTGTGCATGCGCTGTCTTGACCCAGATGTTCGGAGGTCACCATCGGCCATGTGCCTATTTTTCAGCCACCTTAGATCCTGTTGCAAGGGCTCTCCCAGGATGCCTACGGGCGACCGCTGCGGCCGCCCTCATGGTCCGTCAGAGTGTGGGGATCGTCATGAACTCCCCCTGACTCTGATGGTCCCCCATTCTGTAGATACCCTCCTTAATAACACCAAGACACAGTACCTCACTAGCGCACGACTCACAGGATATGAACTGACACTCTTTTCCAGCCACATTAACATCAAGAGATGCACTGTACTGAACCCCGCAACATTACTCCCACTGGATACTCAGGATGCCCGCTTAGACCCACATGACTGCATATTAAGGACAGAGGAGGAGACGAAGGGACGGGTTGACTTACAGGATACCCCGATAGCAGAACCAGAAGGTACACTATATGTGGACGGATCATGTCTCAGAGGGCCTGATGGTAACACCTCAGCCGCCTATGCCCTCACGACATTAGGACAAGTAGTAGAAACAGCTCAGATTCCGCAGTGCTCTGCTCAAGCAGCAGAATTAGTGGCCCTCACTAGAGCCTGTGAGTTAAGCAAAGGGATGACGGTAAATATTTATACTGACAGCCAATATTCCTTCGGGGTGGCCCACAACTCGGGAGGTTATGGAAAGAAAGGAATTTCCTTACTTCCCATGGGACCAAGATTCAACATGGCCCCCTAATTCACCGATTGTTAGACTCCCTGACACTCCCCAGAAAGGTGGCCATTATAAAATGTAAGGCCCATAAGAAAGTGACAGATGATGTTGGGAAAGGCAATGCCCTGGCTGACCAGACGGCCAGACAAACAGCTCTTAGGAAAAGGGAAGGAATGTATGTAGGAGGTCCCGCTAGGTGGGTGGCAGACGAGGGTATGGTTGAAAACACAGTACAGAGTGTGATCGATATTCAGTCCCATACTACTCCTGAGGAACTACGGGTGTGGAAGGAGCAATTAGCAAAGGAGGGAATTGATGGTTGCTGGGTCCGCACGACTATGGAAAGACAATGGATGTTACCTGACAGTCATGTGCTACCAGTAGTTACGATGGCCCATGGTCCTGCTCACATTAGTGCAAAAGGGATATGTAAACTGTTGGAACCTACATGGTACAACTCTAAGATACCAACATATGCTGAAAAGCTGGTTAAAACATGCATGATTTGCCTAATGTATAACCCAGGAAAAGGCACAGTTACTCCTAAGGGAGGATTCTCTCCTCCTACCTTCCCTTTTGAAGTCCTCCAAATAGATTACATCCAGATGGACCGATGTAACAATTTAAAATATGTCCTAGTGGTGGTCTGTACCTTCAGCCGATGGGTGGAGGCCTACCCCGTCAAAGACTGCACCGCTATCACTACCGCCAAAATGCTATTAAAAGAGTACCTCCCATGATTCGGTTTGCCCCGCTTGGTCTGGAGTGACAACGGGACACACTTTACGGCTCAAATTATGGAATATATCTGTACAGCATTGGGTATAAAACAAAAATTTCATGCAGTTAACCACCCCCAGTCAGCAGGTCTAGTGGAGGTGTACAATGGCATCCTAAAAACTAAAATGGACAAAATAGTAGCTGACACAGGTGTCACTTGGGTTGATGCTCTGCCCTTGGCCCTATTGTCTACAAGAACAACAGCCCACACCAGGATAGGGCTATCCCCCCATGAGATTGTGTTCGGGAGGCCTGCCAATGTATGGGGTGTCCCGCGGCCTAAGAAACTGTCTGATGTTGAATACCCTGTATTAACTGATTACCTGTACAGTCTAACTAATACCTTTCGTACTCTTTATCACCAGGTGCATGAGGCCATACCTGACAAAGCGAGGGCCCAGGACTCGTTATCCAACCTGGTGACTGGGTCTTGGTGAGAAATTTTCAACGGACTAAGAGCCTTGAACCCCGCTGGACACAGCCCCGTCAGGTGTTGCTGGCCACCCGCACCGCCGTGAAAGTAGAAGGTCGGAAGAATTGGGTGCATTCGTCCCACTGTAGGCGTGTGCCTCTGCCCCTCCCCTACGATCAGTGGGTGAGGGAAGGACAAGGAGACTCAGAAACAGAAACAGTCCCGACGTTTGTCCCATTCAGCGATGCCAGACTGCATTTTACATCTACGGAAGCAGAGAGTGACAGCGTACTGAAAGGAAGGGTGGAACCCTCCCTTAACTCTGCTCAACGTCCAGAACAATTGTTTCCCGACCATACTGACCCTACTTCCGACCGATATAACTTGCGCTCCCGAGGGAAGGCTTGCCTTTGACTTCGCCAAGTGCCTATAGGCTGTAGAGCTGTGATCTCCCCGGCCGAGAGTAGTGCTGGTGTGTCAGACTAAGGTACGCCATAGGGCTCTTGGCACCTGCGCCCAGTGAAGCAACCACCAATCACAGACAGCCACTAGAGGTCCCTGGCTTAGCACAATGGCTGCCGTCCAAAACACTCGAATCCAGAAACAATATGTCAGTCTCCGACATAGTAAATGCTTCATGGCCACCGTGGTGACGCTTTTTGTCTCCCTCATCCTGTCTATTCTTGGTTGGCTGTTACTAATCTACCATCCTGTTACCTCACCAACCCCTACCCCAACTCCTACAGAGCACCAGTATTACACGCTACCAGCCCACGAGTTACCCCGCCGTGCAGAATTCTTCAATAACACCTTCATCCAAATGTTGCATCATCATCAGCTGATCATGAACACTTCCAACTGCTGGGTTTGCGGACTGATGCCGCATTCCATGATACACCCTGTCCCATTCTTTCCCTACCCCTTTTCCATCTCTGGGTCTTGTCTTGCATGGTGGATGTTGATACAGGAGGCCTACACTGTCAATGGTACTGCCAATTCTGCCCTTGGAACATTTCAGGATGACTTCTGGCGGAACAGATCTGGCCATGCCAATGCTCCTTTTGCCCGACCAGCTCATCCACATCGCTACTATCACCAGATGAACTCGGTGAGATGGTAGTATTCAACTCAACCACTCGACGAACATTTTCCAGATTCCGCACAAGAAGGATACTGCCCGATGAACGAGACACTGTGAATGTCATAAATGTGCAAGGCCGTGTCTGCATCCATGGCCTAGGGACTAAGAAAGTTGGTACCAGTACTTGTAATATCACAAAATCTTTAAACTCTACATCTCCTCCGAAGCTGGTGGCATCCCCCAACACCTATTTTATCTGTGGCACTGCCGCCTACACTTGGCTCCCCCGTAACTGGTCTGGTACCTGCTATCTGGCCTTCCTCCTTCCGCCAACGTATTCTACCCATGGGAGTTACCACCTGTTGATGAAGGGCGCTCTGCGTCGCTCACGTAGGGGCGTCATATCAGCCGAGGATACAGCAGGTCAGGAAACCGGGGACTTCCTTAAAGGTTTCCTTCCATTCTGGGGCCCCATGGCAAACAGTCGGGCTGTACGAGGACTGACCAAGGTCCTTGAAGCCACCATCACAGTAACAGCTGGTGCCCTCTCCAACATCACTGCAGAACTACAGGCGGACCGCCTTATAACACTGCAGAACCGCATGGTCCTAGACGTCCTCCTTGCTGATCATGGTGGTGTGTGTAAATTGATCGGCTCCAGCTGCTGCGTGTACATCCCAGACAACGGACCTTCAGTGTACTATGCCATCCAACGTCTGCATCGCCTTTCTTCCGAAATTCATCTGGATAAAGGCAACTGGTCCCTCACAGGCTGGATCTGGGGCCTCCTTTCCCAGTGGGGGTGGAGGGTCCTCATCTTCCTTGCCTTGGGAATAACTGTCCTGGTCTCCTGCTGTTTGTGCTTTCAGTGCCTGCCAGTGCTCTGTACAATGTGTGTCCAGACCATCCAGCCTCCACCCTCCAACATTCACAACACCAGTATGATGATGATGCTCCAACAAGAAACCGATGGCCTTATGAACATTGACATTTCTTAAAGTATTTGCCACTCAATGGCAAAAGGAGGGTCTGAGGAAAAGTGTTCTTCTGATCGGTATCATTTGTACCAGGACTCCATTGTTTTTTCATTGCCATTTCGTGTCAAACACTTCCACACGACCCACCTGGTCGTTTCTGCTGATGCCTGAGGAGATTCTAACTAACACGACAAAAACCATCTTGCAGCCTGCATTTCTGCCCAGGAACTGTCGCACACCCAACCCCCTGTTCTTTGCAGTTCGACAGAAAACCATGAGACACTCACGCCCTGTGTAAATGATTTGTTTCCCATCTCCTGCTCCCTGCCTGGTAAACATCCTTGACACCGTGATCAGGTTATCTGGACAATGGTCTGACTGCTGGGCCTTGATCAGGGTGATTGGACAATGGTTTGAATGACCGAGCTTTGATCAAGCTGATCGAACAATGACCTGAATGACCGTGCTTTGATCAAGCTGAGTGAACAATAATTTGAGTACCAAGCCTTGATCAGGTCACCAACTACAAACACCGTCTGGATCTGGTTATCAACTGCAAACACTGCCCTGATTGAACAATGGACTAACAGCCAAAAGACTGGAATGAAAAAGTATAAAAGGCTTGTAAGCTGCGGAGTAAAGCAGCAGCCTCCTCTGTCTTGTTTCTAACGAGCTTGGGACTCTGTTCCATAGCCCGGGCTATTTGAATAAATCTGGGTTCCTCCTGCAGACGAAGGCTCCTGTGTCTCCTTTTACTACGTATGAAGGGTATGGAAGACTTGGGCAATTCCCCCGCCGCCGAGACCCAGTGAGTGGGTTATTCCGGTTCTTCAGTGGGACAAGATTCATATCAAGACACCACTTCTTCTTCGACCGTTTGGGCACTCTGGACTTCACTGGACTTCGCTCTGGGCATCAAAACTGAAACTGGGAATACTCCTGCTGTTCCTGGAATCGTCGTCCTGCTCCTCTGCTGCAACGTCCGTGCCTGTGCTCCATACAGGAACCTTCCAAGGCCTTTGGACATCCAAGACACCTGAAGGAATCTCCCTTGAAGTGAAGGAGTCCCTTCCCTGCATCTGCAGGCACCGCAACTAAGCTGACAGGTCTGCCGATCCTGGGCTCCCACGGACTCCAAAAGGTTCAGCAACACAGGTGGTGGTTCTTCACATCCCTCGAGGCCTGCCTGCCCTCCCACCAATTTTGAGTCCAGTATCCCTCATCGGAGCCACAGGAACCGAACCCCTGTGCACTGCATCAAAGGCTTATTGGCTTCCTTCCTCCAAGATCTTTGGACTCCAAGTAGCCCCAACCTCAAGCATCTCCTGTGACCTAGATCTTTGTCCTCAGTGCATCACTTGCATCGTGGGCCTGCATCTTTGGTGAGCTGCTTGAGGTCTTCTTGCGGCTCCAGTGCCTCCGGCCTGTGGGTCCTCTTGAGGGTCTTCTTTGATTTCAGCAGGCTCCCCTGATTGCTCGGGGCCTGCTCTGACTCCCCTACTTGTGGTGAGTCACCTGGACCTTGCTGGTCCCGACATTGCACCTTCTTCACTTTCCACGTTGTTTGCAGTTGCCAAGGCTTGTTGGTGCTCCCAACGGACACCGACCCCTCATCTCTCGACATTCGATGTGGGACAGCTCGTGCTTGGCTCCTGGTCTTCCACAGCATTGCCTGGTCTGCACAGCTGCAGCTCCAAGGTCATCGTCAGCTCTCCTGCAACACTCGACATCGGTGGGCATTCATCTTCCGTGCCTCCTGGTCACTCCTGAGTGGCATAGACTCTGTTCCCTCTGCTTGCAGGTACTTCTCATCTGGAATCTACCTCTGGGTTCCACCGGACACTTTCACCTTCTCCAGCAGCGGCATCTTTCTGAAATCCCCCATTGAGCTTGACTGCGGTTTCCGACGCCACTTCACACCTATGCACCCGTCTTCACTGGTTTAGGTATCCTGGTTCCCATGGTATCCATGGGTGGGGTGGCTTCCAACCTTCTGTCTTACACTGAGTTTCTTCCGGGTCCACTCGGAAGGGTCCTTCTTCTTTAAAATTGCAACCGCGACTTACCTATTGACTTGTATTGAGCCAGCGGTCGCGTTCCCACTCTGCACATGACCTCCGTGGGGTTCCTGGTTACCTACCTCGGGTGGTTACTTACCTCGGGTGGTTCCTTGGGTCCTCTGCACTTCTATGTGTTCTGGGTATAGTCTTGACTCGAGTCATGGTTCGCATACCACTATTTTGGTATATGGTTTGGTCTCTCCCTGGCGACCACTGTGTATTCGTGCTACTTACCTTTTTCTATTGCAAACTTTTGTGTGTATTGTGTATATCTCCGGCTAGGAGATATCTGTATGTGTTAGTGAGTGTCTTATAATAAATACATATTTTTATAAATACACTGTTTAGTTCTTTTTCACTTGATCTATACCTATAAGATTATGTTCTGGTAGAACAAGCTGCTTTACACTCCTTCCTGACTCAGCCTGAAGGCTGCTCTCCACATCTACCACTTAGAGAGCTTTCTAAGGTTGTCTAAGACTACTAAAATCACCATAAGGGTTGTCTGGATTAGTGCAGGGTGCCCACTTACATAAGTGTGCACCATATACTAAGCCAGCTTCTCACACAGAGTCACTGTCGCTCTAGGTTGTGCTGCTTTATAGGCCTGCCTGAAAGACTGGAGGTGAACTTCAGCATGGATTGTGGTGGCCAGGCCTTCAAGGTTAACCCACACTTGCCAACGCTAGGGACCACCTGCTGGTGCTAAGACACCAGGGCTTCTAAGGTCTTGAGGGGCCTTCTAAGGTCTAGCACGGGAATGTGCTTCCTCAGGAGAGTGGTCTGGTGGACTGGTCATGAAGGCTAAACCTGGTTCCCCAGTTCTAGGGACTCATTATAGCCTACCATACCACCATCCACTGGTCTTCTAGTGACCATTTTACTCTGGTCAGGGAATCCAATATTAAAGTTGCGTTTGGAATTCCCATGGTCAGTTTTAAATTGTTGTATCTGCACCATTTTTAGGTCTCGGCCTGCACCAGTGCTTGCGCTGGTCTGGCCGAGAGTTTTAGTAAGCGGGTTTTGGAAGTGCAAACACTGGCTTTCGGCTGGCGACCAGCTTGAGTTCACGATGGCGTGCACGCGCAGCTGGCATCTGGGTTTCCTATCTCTTTCTCATTTCCTCGTCATGGCTCATTAACTCTCTGGACTCTGATGTTTCAATCGCAGCAGCAGCTCACATTACCAACTGAGGGCCCTGGACTACAGTCACATGAAAAACAACAGCGATTAGCATTGAAATGCAAGCTTTTTTTTGTCTAGTTAGAAATATTGCTTCCATGGTTTGATTTCACCTTATATCGCTATTTGTTTTATATTGGGCGTCACAGCCTAATTACCAGTATTTTTGTCTCTCACTGTTTTTTTTAAAATATTTATTCGCGCAAAGCACAAAGCTATATTTAAGGTTACTTTTTCCGCGTCACTTCTTCACTCTATTTAAACTCCACACCCCCACTCTTATTGTCTCTCTCCTTCTCTCTCTCTCCCCTCTCTAATTCTCTCTCTCTACTTAATTAACTCTCCCCTCTCTATCTTTTTTAGCCTTTCATTCTCTCTCACCCCTTTATCTGTTTCTCTTTCAAACTCCTTCATTCACTCTCTCTCCCCTTCTTTCTCTCTCTCTATCCCGCTCCACTCTTTATTCTATGTACACCCTTTCTCTCTCTTTCTCTCTCACCACTTTCTCTAATTGGGCATTATATCTTCACTCTATCTCTCACTCGGCAACACCACAGCATCACTCAGCGCAACCACAGCATCAATCAGAGCCAGCACAGCATCAATCAGAGCCAGCACAGCATCACTCAGCACCAACACAACATCTCTCAACGCCATCACAGCATCACTCAACGCCATCACAGCATCACTCAACGCCATCACAGCATCACTCAGAGCCACCACAGCATCACTCAGTGCAACCACAGCATCACTCAGCGCAACCACAGCATTACTCAGCACAACCACAGCATCACTTAGCGCCACAACAGCATCACTCAGCGCCACCACAACATCACTCCGCGCCACCACAGCATCACTCAGCACCACCATAGCTTTACTCAGCGACACCACATCATCACTCAGGGCCAACACTGCATCACTCAGCACCACCACAACATCTCTCAACGCCATCACAGCATCACTCAACGCCATCACAGCATCACTCAACGCCATTACAGCATCACTCAGTGCCACCACAGCATCACTCAGTGCAACCACAGCATCACTCAGCGCCACCACAGCATCGCTCAGCGCCACCACAGCATCGCTCAGTGCCACCACAGCATCGCTTAGCGCCACCACAGCATCGCTCAGCGCCACCACAGCATCGTTCAGCACTGCCACAGCATCGCTCAGCACCGCCACTGCATCGCTCACCGCCGCCACAGCATCACTCAGGGCCACCACAGCATCACTCAGCACCGCCACAGCATCACTCAGCGCCGCCACAGCATCACTCAGCGCCACCACAGCATCACTCAGTGCCACCACAGCATCACTCAGCGCCACCACAGCATCACTCAGCGCCACCACAGCATCGCTCAGCGCCACCACAGCATCGCTCAGCGCCACCACAGCATCGCTCAGCGCCACCACAGCATCGCTCAGCGCCACAACAGCATCGCTCAGCGCCACCACAGCATCGCTCAGCGCCACCACAGCATCGCTCAGCGCCACCACAGCATCGCTCAGCACCGCCACTGCATCGCTCAGCACCGCCACTGCATCGCTCAGCACCGCCACTGCATCGCTCAGCACCGCCACAGCATCGCTCACCGCCACCACAGCATCACTCAGGGCCACCACAGCATCACTCAGCGCAGCCACAGCATCACTCAGCGCCGCCACAGCATCACTCAGCGCCAAGACAATATCACTCAGCACCACCACAGCATCACTCAGCGCCAAGACAATATCACTCAGTATCATCACAGCATCACTCAGCACCACAGCAGTATCACTCAGCAACACCTGAGTATCATTCAGCATCACCTCAGCATCATTCAGCATCACCTCAGCATCGTCTCCGCAACAGTCACCACCACCACCACTACCACCTCAGCATCACTCAGCACCACCTCAGCCTGCTCTCGGAATCTGGCATCTGTTGATTCTCCCCTAGCGTCTGGCCGCTGCTAGTGTTATAATACAGGTACTAGTTCCCAACCTTCACCCTCCGATTGTTTATGCCCCCTAAAAAAAAAAGCTTTAACAAACAACCATTGCCAGCATTGCAAGAACAAAAGAAAACTGAGGAAATTTTTTATTGTAAATACTTTTTTAATATGGTCGTTCAGTTTTACATAATGCCTTCTTGGTCATATATAAAGTAACAAAAATGCTTCTGACACTAATTTTATTATAACTTTTCAGCATGCCGCACAGCAGCCACACTTCTCTACAGCACAGCTTGAAGACATTGGCAAAGTCAATAGCTCTGGCTAAACACTTATAAGGCACCAAAGGCGAGACCTATTGGCTATGCCAATGCTATGCCACCATTTTTTCACTTGTGATCCCAGATTGTCTCTATTTGCGTGCTGTGTTGTATTGTATTGTCTTCCCCCCCCCCATTGCTCCACCTCCAGCGTTGGTCTGCGCGGAGGTGTGTTAGCAGCCCTATGATGAAGCATGACACAGATTTCTGTGTGTGAGGGCAGTTATAACACCCTGGTGTGTTTTCCCACCCCTAGATTACAATGATTACAAGCACGAAGCCCCCCTTCCACTTGTGTGTGTGTAAGTTGTTTCAGGAGGTCGAAGTGGGGCTATATTTCCTCCTACCCCTTACTTTTTGTGTGTGGTGTCCCCAGTTCTAAGTTCAGCATCTCTGACCATAGCGCCGCATCCTCTCCCCCACTGAACACCATACTGCCCCAGTGAGAGAAACACGCACAGCCTTCAACTACAACCCAATTTTGCCCCGATATAAACACCTGGATGCGACTCAATTCCGATTACGCACTAAACAAGAGTAATATGCTGCCTAAAAAAAAAGAACATCCTGGAAAAAGCAAACACTCAAGGGAATGCAAGATTAAGTAATGCATGTGAAATGTAAGAACGAACAACATCGTTACCTTAACGCTATTACACTCATTATTGAGAAATCAATGAGTGTTTTTGCCAGAAAAGTTAAGGGCATGAGTATAGGGCCCAGAAGGGACCTGTTCCAATGTCCATTGCTTACATACTTACAAAACGTAAATAGCATGGTTTAAAAAGACCACATCCCTGAACACAGAGCCGCTGTTGTTTTACAATCCACCCATCAAACATGTATTGCACAGTACCTCCAGGAATAGTGCACTTCCCCACCCAGGGAAAACAATGTTGTTCAAAGAAAGACGAGAAAACAAGAGTAGCGCTTCACTGGCAAACTCTGTAAAGTAGCGTTAATGTGTTTGGGTGTGAATAAAATCAATCTGGCTAATGTGCGACCGCTGTATCTTGCTTTATTTTGATATTTTTCACATTTTGAACTCTTTATTTCTCTCTGTCCCAAGGCTGCACTTTTGAATAGAAAAAAGTCTGAAAAAGACGACATTTCCAGCAAAAGTGTTTTTTTTTTTGGGATCCATTTCACGGAGGAACAAATAAACGAAAGGAGAGGAAAGAGGGAGTAATAACCAGTTCTTGAAGTCATGGTTTTCAGTAAGTGAGGAGGAGCAAGACAGAAAGAGAGGGAGGAAAGGGTAAGAAAGAAAAGGGGCAGCTGACAGCGGCAGAGCGAGAGAAGTGTACACTACCCTTGTCTTTCTCTGCCCACCCCGCTCGTCCCCGATGGCCACGAAGGCTGAGCCTTATCTATAGTCCTTGGCTATTTCTGCCGTCCTGCGATGCGTGTTTAAAATAAAAAAGCAGGGGAACGGAATCTATTAAATTAAAGAAGTAGGGGCATGCCGTGCCCTGCCGATCCTGCCCACTTCGACCACTGGGTATACCCTGATGATGACGCAATGATACGGATCACCGGGTTTGAGGGGTTTTATCACTTGTGTGTGAGTGTTTTGAAGCTAGCATGGCAGCTTGGACTGAACGTAAAATCTGTGTGTGTTCAGTTGTCGAATGTGTACTTGAAAGTCTGAACAAATTAAGTCGTAGAATGGCTTAAACCATTCTGTGTAATCTGGAATGTATATTCGATCAATCAATCAGGGGTTTTAGAGTGCACTACTCACCCGTGAGAGTCTCAAGGCACTGGTGGGGAGTGCGAGCAGCTCCGTTGGTCATTAGAAGAGCCAGGTCTTGAGGTCCTTCTGAATTGGTGAAGTGTTAGGCTTCGTCGGATGCGGTGGGGGAGTTCGTTCCACGTCTTGGCAGTGAGGTAGGAGAAGGATCTGCAACCTGCTCTGGCCCTGTGGATGCGGGAGACTGTGGCTAGGGCGAGGTTGGCAGAGCAGAGGTTTCTCTTTGGGGCGTGGAAGGAGATTCATTTGTTGAGGTATTTGGGGTCCGGTGTAGGCGTGTGTGAGCAGTTTGAAGGTTATTCTTCTTTTGACGTGGAGCCAGTGAAGGTTGCGGAGGTGTTGGGTGATGTGGTCATGTCGTGGGATGTCAAGGATAAGTCTGACTGTGGTGTTCTGGATTGTCTGGAGCTCGCGGAGGAGTTTTTTGTTGATTCCGGTGTATTGAGCGTTTCCGTAGTTTAGTCTGCTGTTGATGAGTGCGTGGGTGATGGTCTTCCTGGCGTCGGGGAAATTCCATTTGAAGGTCTTGCGAAGTATGCGCAGGGTGTTGAAGCAAGTGGAGGACACAGCATTGATCTGGCGGTTCATGGTGAGTGACGAGTCGAGTATGATGTAGAGGTTGCGTGTGTGGCCCATTAGGGTGGGTGGGTTTCCGAGGGCCGGGGGCCACCAAGTGTTGTCCCATGCAGAGGGGGTGGAGCCAAGGATATTCTGGAAACATTGAAGAATCCCAATATGAACTGAAGTTTTTTCAAAGAGTTTGGTGGTTGTAAGAAAGCACATTTCTCTAAGAAGTGTGTTGCAAGGCTTTTGTCTTCACTTGACAGCTTATATCCTAGGAACAGGACACTGAGGTTGGCAATTTTTGATTTTTAAAAATAAATTTCTCCCTTATGTAAGCAAATCCCAGAACTATGCAATCTACTCTTGTCAAGTGTGTAGATAGGTCATCATCCGTCAAATAAATGCCAAAGACATAGGACAATGCCTGATCATCAAATTCTTGTAGAAGCTCTGTAACCTGGGATGAAAACAACCCAGGGCTGTTTTTATACCATTGGGGTAAAAGACAGAACTGTTTTTGAGAACCCAAAGCACTTAAGCTTGTCAAATACCTGCTTTCAGGTGCTACATTTTGGCAGAAAAATCCATTCAAGATATCTAGTGTCCTTTTGTATTTTTTACGCACTATATTGTTCATTAGTGCTGCGCTGTGTGTATTTAATACTGCAAATGTTCTTGTTGCTGTGTTTAAATGTTTGTACTCTAATACTAGACGACATGAATAATCTGGTTTCATCAATGGAAACAAGGGATTATTCATAGGAGAGGTGCAACTTTCTATTACACCTTGGTATTCATGGTGTGTGAGAATATCCCTAACTTGTTTTTTTGACAAATTTTTAATGGGGTATTGTCTTTGAATGAATGAATGATGGGTTTGTATTAAGCACAATGAATGCCCAGAGCCATCTTGGCACTGTGCAAGATAGGGAGAAGTGGAACTCAGTTGTCAGATTGCTGGACAAAGAGCCAGGTTTTTAAAAATGTCCTAAATATGGAAAGAAATGCAGCTGCTTTTAGATTATAATGGAGACGGTTCTAATGTAATGCAGTGGACCTAAAAAAACTTCTGCCACGCCAGGATGAATGTCTGGAAGATGGCACCACCAAATGAATGGTGGAACTGCAGCGCAGAGTCCTGCCAGGCGTGTACCATCTCAGATTCTTCTTGAAATAGGAAGGACTCTGCCCATGAACGATCTTATAGGACGTTCATAAAGCCTTGAAGATGACACATTGTTTAACCGGCAGCCAGTGCAATTTACTGATGGTTGCATTCGCCGAATGAAGTTTCGGGATTTTCAGAAGGAACCGCGCATCAGCGTTTTGAAGAGTTTGTAATGACTTTTAGGAAACATTGGTTAGATCTAAATTCAGTTATATGATGTGTAACTGGCTAAGACTGGCCATGTTGCTCCCTCATTGCTAAGGGGACCTAGCCTAATGTTGGTATGTGTATGTGGTAGGGTGCCTTCAAACCAATTTTAATGTTCTTGGTAAGTTAATGGTATTTCTAAAGCTTAACAAGCTATGTAGTTGTTAGGTATTGTATCTTCAGTGTATGTGTGAAACAGTCTTGTAGTTGCATTAACTGCTGGGAATGTAACCCATGAATAAAATACCTCTGTCCTGAATGCTTCTTGAGCCTCCACCACGAAGGTGACTTCTCCACCCACCTGTGGCAGACCACGTTGCAACAACATTTGTGTAACTGCATGTCTGCAGTTACCTGGTATGTTGATAACGGTGTCACCAGTTTCAGACATTTGGATATGTAGAACCAGAGAGGGTACCCCTATGGGGATATCCTGTGAAAGGTTCAAGCTTGAACAACCTACAGCCAATACATAGGATTTAACCTACTCAGCTGAGAAGTATTTTTCCCTAACACCAAGGATTTCTCCTGTTAATAGGTGAGTAAGGGTCTTTGGGTACACAAAACAAAACTACCCAGGCAATCCATTAAATAAGACCCCAAAGTATAACGTTGGGGGTACCATGTCATATGGCTTGTACCTCCCTTGGTAAAACTGTGCATTTGTGTGACAACATAAATGTCAGGATTGTGCCAGACTGATTCTGTGCACACCCTCAGAATATATTGGCCTATCTCCCTGTTAGCCACAGTGCACCATCTGTACCCCTAACCTTGCAGGGCAACAAAAATGTGTGTTCAACCTTAGAACATGACAACCCTAATCCCCCAAAGAAATCATGGTAACAGATCTTTTCGTTTGGACTCTCATGCCTACCCAAGAAGTACACAAGAAATTCTAAGCCAGGATTTTCAATATTTATTGAAGCATTGTGATTCTTGCATGAAAAATTAGTGTGCTGCGATAATTAGTAGAATTAAACAGATTAGCGTAATTAGCATCACAAGAACAGTGAAAAGGATGAAAATTTCCACCACTGTGCTAAGATAGTGAATATATGCAGTACATATAAGTACCTTGTATAGTTGTACTCCTACCTCGTGCTCCCTAACCTAGTTCTGCCTAGGGTGGCTGATCTGCCAAATCCCTGCCAGGGTTGACTAACTCCCCGTTACCTGTGGGTAAGTGTCATCAGGCTGTACTTCCTGATGTAGAGCTGAACATCCCTCGTGTTGGTATGCAGGAATCTGCTGAGCTGGAATTTCGACATGTGGTAACCCCGCTGTGTCAGCTGAGTGCTCCTCTGCCTAAACAAGGAAGTGGTTCTGTATATGTAACAATAGAACCCCTGTGGCCATGTCTCAACCCCTGTCAGGCCGCAATTGTTAATACTAGTTGGATAATGTTGTTGCCTTATGAACTATAACATAAATAACATTTGCGTAGTGAACTTTATCCTTTGAACTGAATGTTCAAGGTATCGTGATGGTGTGCCTATGAAGTGGAAATGCAAGCAATGAAGATTCAGAGAATGTTATCCTGCATGGTCACGCACGCAAGTGTATGTCAAAAGTCACTTTGTGTTAAAGAGAATGCAACTTAAGAAACATGAGCAGGTAAAATGGCAGAGTTACTAACCAGGCCTTCCCTGACCACGTGACAGTGTGGGCTAGTGCTTATGGTCCTAGACTCCCATCCTGAAGGATAGGGGTTTGAGTCTTGGGGACTCAATGGTCATGTTCAATTTCAAATTCTGGTCAACTACAAAAAGTAAATATTTTAAGTTATATAATGAGTGGTGATCTCGTTCTTTTTGATTGGCATATATATTTTTCTTTTCACTTTGTCCAAAAATATCTCAGTTTAAGTCTGTCATTGCCCAAATGCTAAAAAAAGTTTGCTCTCTCTCTCGCCCTCTCTCTTACTTTTTCAATGGCCTTCTTCCTGTCTCTCTCTCTCTTTCTGTCTTCTATCCCAGAATGGGATGGAAGACAGAGAGAGAGAGAGAGATTCACATTGCAATGGTTTCTCAAATCAAAGATTTCAAACTATCAGTATATCCAAATGTCTGACACCAATGTTATTCAAATGTTTGGAGATTAGTAGCCATGAATGGTGTGCGACCTAGTGGTTAAGGTCCTAGTCACTCACTCTGAAGGTTAAGGGTTTGAGGCTTGGGGTCTGAATGGTCATGTGCATTTTCAATTTCCAGGCAGCTGCAAAAAGGAAAAATGTTAAGTTATATTCTGAATGATGATATGGTTCTTTTTGATTGGCAAATACATTTTTCTTTTCACTTTGTCCAAAAATATCGAATTTTAAATATATAATTCACCAAAGGCTAAAAACACTTTTGTTCTCTCTTTGTTCTCTCCCTCCCTCTCTCTCTTTTCCTCTATATTTCTCTTTCAAACTCTTTCTTCCTGTCCCTCTCTCTGCTTTCCATCCCACTGTGGAGTTTTGTGGTCTTAATGGTCTTGTGTGTGCTCAATTGTCTGGGCAGCTACACAATGTAAAATGTGTAAGTTATATACCCAAAGGTGATCTCGTTCTTTTTTTAATTGTCAAATTAATTTTTCTTTTCACTTTGTTCAAAAATATTTCATTTAAGTATATCATTCACCAAAGGCTTAAAAAGTTTCTTCTCTCTTACCATCTCTCTCTCTTTCTCTGTCTGTCTTCCATCGTGCTCTGGGATGAAACCTAATGGCAGCGGGTGTTCTGGGTACTCTGAAGTATAGTTGTACTTGGAGCATTATCTTGACCATCAGTGAATATCCGAGGTGAGAGGTTCCATGGTGAAGAGCTTATGCTCTTTCCATTATAACACCTTCGCTGTGTGCAAGTGTGCCAGACACAAAAGACCAAGAAAGGAGAGCTAATAAACAATGACTTAAACAAATCCCCTGTTACTGGACTCCAGAACATCTACCCATTGAAACTTGGTCTCCAGAACACACAACCGCAAGAGATGCAGAGTGATATTGATTGACAGAAATCTAGGCTTTATCCCAGGAAGCTTGAACCTATTCTAGTCCATTGAGAAACTACCCTTGCAAATGGCAGGCATTTCAGCCAATCGAAGTTCTTACTTAGGAAATCTGGGGTGGGGCCGCAGTTGTGCATGCAAAAATATTTGCAAATAGATGCAGTACAATTGCTGACCCAATTTTGGACAAGATTGCAATGTTGAGCAAAATGTATTAATGCTGAAAGACAGGTGCATATTTTGCGCCTCCCCTGACACTGCCTCTACATCAGAGGATTCTCCAGCAAAATTAGTGAAATCCAGTCAGATGAAAACGTTTGGGGGTGAAAACATAGAAAATCTGCTAGTGCCTCTCTCTGCTGGTGGAATATCCACCAATGTGTGGGTGTTACTAGAAATGTACACCTCAACGAAGAGATGCATTGCTAGTATTAAGCCCAGGTGAAATTTCAATACACCAACATAATCTCATGAAATTTTGGTAATTTTGTAATATGCTAGTTGCACAAACTTCCTGAAATTAAACTATTATGCCTTGTCACATAATTATGTGCTGTTTGTGGTGAAAATGTAGCACAAGAGTATGGGAACAACACCAACGGCCAGAAAGCGAACTGCTGCTGTTTGCTCTTTTTTGTGAACTACATTCTATAGTTCAAAACAAGCTGGTCAACAGTGAGGGAGCTCCTCCATCTCTTTCCTGCCTTAGTCGCTAAAATATTGCTGTAATAACCGGAAGATCAGCCCCTGAGCTACACAGCACTTTACGATGCCTCAGAACTAGTTACACCAGTTGGCTGCAGAATATTCAGAACTTCAAAGAGTTCAGCAGCCAATGTTTCTGTTTCATTGGCCTTGGCAAATTCTGTGGCTTCCTTGAGTTTTACAGTGCTAACTTCTTTTCAAGAGTTTTTGAACAGCCTGAGAGGTGTCCTTGATCTTTGTCTTTTGGGGAGCTCCCAGATGCCTGCTGTCACTTTCTGCACAGAGATTCATGCATCAGTGGATTATGTCCCTGGATTTGCATCTATTCTGACAACAGTGAAATTACTTAAGTAATTCTGCTTGATTTCTGTCTCCTTCCTTAGATGTTTCACCTGCTTGATGGTCGTTTCAGGTGGAGCCTTACCATTAAATATAATGGGTTACCCTGTGTCCCTCAGAACCTGGGTATGCAGTTATGAGCTACAACAGTTCCGTGGGGTGAATGAAATCTCCTCAAGGGGAATTGTAAAATAATGTTTTGCATTGAACATTAAATACTAAATGGGCCTATAAATGATCCCTCAAACATGTGTGAAACTTCTCCTACTCAAAAACCACAAATCTTTAAAGAAAATTGATATCTAAAAACCACTGACACAACACAACCATTAACTTGTTTTAAATATATTATTTTTCATATATCAAAACATGTATATCTATCTCTTTTAATATTTCTCTTTTCAATGGCTGTCCAGAGAACATAAAGAACAATACATCACATTAACATATACATAGTGAAAATTACAAATCTCCCAGTGATCACATACACAAACATGAGACCTTGGAACCACAAATAATCAAAATGTCCCAAAAATGTTTTGTTCAGTGTATCCTTATATCTTCTTTACATATTCCAAGGATAGCTGACATAGGACATAACGTGATGTCGTCGACATTTCGACCCTGTGATCAAGTGTTATTCACTATACATCATGGCGGGTCTTCCTCAGGACTAAAACAGACCAAAGGGTATAAATGTATTCAAAGAAAGACACATATGGTGTGTCCGAAACGGTATCCATTGCGTGACACGCAGGAGGACAGCAGACAAGACAGGAGCTGCTGCTGTATATTTTAAATGAAGCCACGATTGGGCCAAGAGGACTACAATTAAAGGAGGGTGAAAATAACCCCATTCCCACATCGAGGGAACCCCGGCTGGGGTCTGGGATGTCATGTTACATATCTAATGAATACCGTTTTGGACACACCATATGTGTCTTTCTTTGAATACATTTAAGGCTGCCCTTTGGTCTGTTTTTGTCCTGAGGAAGACCCACCATGATGTATAGTGAATAACACATGATCACAGGGTCAAAATGTCGACGACATTGCGTTATGTCCTATGTCAGCTATCCTTGGAATATGTAAAGAAGATATAAGGATACACTGAACAAAACATTTTTGGGAAATTTTGATTATTTGTGGTTCCAAGGTCTCATGTTTGTGTATGTGATCACTGGGAGATTTTTGCTTTTCACTATGTATATGTTAATGGGATGTATTGTTCTTTATGTTATCTGGACAGATGTTGCAAAGAGAAATATGAAAAGAGATAGATATACATGTTTTGATATATGAAAAATAATATATTTAACACAAGTTAATGGTTGTGTTGTGTCAGTGGTTTATAGATATAGTTTTTCTTTAAAGACTTGTGTTTTTTGAGTAGGAGAAGTTACACACATGTTTGAGGGATTATTTATAGGCCCTTATAGTATTTAATGTTTAATGAAAAACATTATTTTACAATGCCCCTTGAGAAGATTTCGTTCACCCGACAGAACTGTTTGTAGCTCAAATCTATACTGCCTTAGGCAGATGTGTAGGTAACCACCTTTGCATGTGTCCATGACACTCTCTCTTGGCATGTGAGACTCAGGTCTCTGGATCCCCTCTTCAACCTGCTGGCATCGGACAGCCAGACTCATTGCTCCACTGCCCTGAGGAATACACCTGAAGCACCCCAACAGGATGGTTTCTCTCCAGGGTTGAGCAGATGGTGATTGGAATGTACGCCATTCAAACCATGAAATGCAAGTCGATATCTTTTTAGTTTGATGGTCTGATCCCATCAGGTTCCAAACTACCCAGGAACTGCCACATTCATGAAAGTGGACAACTATCCTTTCTATTTCTTTTGTCAAAAGAATTGTGAATGCAGAAAAAGACTACCCAGTTTCTCCATGTCTATAAACATAGCAGGAAGCAGATGCTCTCCACAACATAACCTTTAGGTTAATTAAACTTACTAATGTTCCAATGAATATCACATAAAAAGGAACCCATGGAACGTGGAATATGCCACTCAACTCTCAAATAAGGAGGCAGTTATTTTTCTTACCCACTATCCATAAAGATAAAAGAACAAACATTTTGACCATCTAAATAACCCAAGTAAAGCATTAATGTATAAAGTAGACTGCCTATGATGTGAAAACCCAGTTGCAAGGGAATGATCACCTAATTATAACTGTGAGATACATTAGTGTAATTTAGTTACTAGACAAGTAAGCGTGGATACTAATAAATGCTCCCATGAATTATCATTATATAGGATTATGCCAATTAAAACATTCTCCACTAACAGCATAGTGATTATGGGCAAAAATGAAACAATGAAGCGATAGCTATTAAAGCAGTACTTCCTTTTTAATCAATTTCTGAATCTTACTGAAAGTGTATTCTTCATGGACTCAACAGAAACTCCTTTATCTTAAAGTGTGTATTAATACTCTTAACAATGTATTTGTACAACCTGAGTCCTCGTTTCTCCACCATCAGAAAGAGCAGTCTCTACTCTTCATTCCCTAACAGAAGAAGAAAGTCAAACAATCTAAAACAAAATAATAGATACTGAGATTACCACTGAGGCAAGGTATCAGGCACATTTAAAATTAAAGGCGGGCTGCACTTTTGCAGATCAGCGAATGTACATCATTCTTACATCACACACACCACTGGCAACCTAAATCTAGACTTCTTTTTCATTTCTGACTTTTGGCTTAGCCCCTTCTCACAAGAATTTGTTGGCCTGCTTGTCCCACTTGTACATGTCATTTTCAAACTGAACAGAATAGGAGGCCCTGGAGGTGGAATTGCACTCATTCATAGAAACAGTCACTGTGATATACGGTCATATAATGCTATGGAACTCCAAGGTGACTTGCAATATACTTATCATGTATGCCAGGGGGTACTTCATCCCATATAATAATGGTCACACCATCACCTTTCCCACAAACCACTTAAAACATTGGTGCGTAGCTCTTTCATATGAAAGAGCGAGCATGTTTGCAAACATGAAGAAAAAAAATAAAACCTCTAGTGCTAAATTAAACAAATTAAAAACCTGTTAGATATTTGTTGCAAACAGATATTAGAAACAGTTCAATACAAAAGGCAGTTTAAAAGAAAAAGCTGCATTAGCTCGGAACGTGTAGAAACATGCAGAAAGATTCTAACTTTTCTCTAAGGAGTGTAAAAAATAAACATATTCTCTTTGCTTGTCTCGCGACTTGGTGCATCACAAGTCTCCAATTATAAAGAAATTAGTGACAGCCGTTTATATAGTAATTACAGAATCACATGCATTATATAATTTATATTGCTTCTAACATCCTGGGATACGCCCCAGCGTATTAGGAAAGCCCCTAAGGAGACAGTGACATATACCCCCAATTTGGGAATCATTTCCGGTGTCCACATTTGTTGATGGAATCCCAATAAGCAATGATGGACCTTGGTGGTTGTTATATCAAAAGGTTTCTCCAACAAAGTGGCTCCACCCATGGCAGATACAGTCACGTCTGTGTAGAAACGTCTGGTGCCCTACCAGAGACCCTCAATATGGCAGACTTTTAACCGCCGACTTGCCGGAACAGAAAGTCGGATGACCAGAACCAGAAGCAGACCATCAGTCTGTTTTTTGCTGCCATACACAAGAATACTTCACATGGTTTGTGAACCCATTTTGTGCGAACTAAATTGAGAATTTTCTTTTTCATATTTCTGAACTTGACTTTGCTCATTAGGCCTCATATTGTCTACAAAATAGATATCTTGCGACCTGCTTAAGTTTGAAAGAGATACTATGTCATAGTTTAAATTAATTTTCAGAAATTCCAAAGCCATGCAAAAAGTATAAACAAAACTGACCTACTAAAAATCTGCAAAAATCGAGAGGGTAATTTTATCTTTACTGATAGTGCACAAATAACATGAATAGCCAGACTACTGACCCAGACAGGGTCCCCTGCACTGTTTGTGTTTTTGTGCAGGCTACTGGATAGCATGTATAATTTTGCCAAATGCCAGTGACTGTGTAAATATAAACACTGCATTAGATGAATCAGCTTCCCAAGGCTCTGAACATAGATGAGCTGAACACTTTGTCACATTCCTCAATAGAGTTGGGTTTTTTTCTCTGTCAGTGATGTTTTCCAGGACTGCCGCATGGACCAGATAAAAGAACATTATCAGTTTTAAGGCCTGGCTGTTGATAAACAGTTTAGCAGAACGCGTCCCAGGTCCAAGCACAGGCCAAAAATTATTTATTTGTTGTTGAACCAATTTAGCAAACGCTGATTAACCAGTAGCTTTTCTCCTACATTGGGAACAAACAAAAATAATTAATGATTAAAGCATAGCACTTTCATAAAGAAAAGTCAGATTCCTTAACTTTCTAGAAAAAGATTGCTCCGTCAAAAAAAAAATAATACATTCAAAATGGTTGAGTTTATAAAAATCCTGGCTGTGATTATAAAGTATATTTTTTCAGGGTTTTCACCAAACAGACTCCGACCACGTTACTGGGTCATTTTCTGGTGGGTTTCAGATATGTTTTTAGCCCTGCAATTGCAATAATATTATGATTCTGGACATATTATTGGCAATATTGCTGGCTTTATATTAGTTTCCCATTATTTTTTTGTGGACGATCATCTTCCAATAACAGTTGGATTATTTTTCTGCAAATTATTTTATGATCTTTTAATGTCACCTAGTCATCACCGGTGGAAATTGTCGACAAATCGGATGCTAAAGTCTATTGTGAGATCTTTAGTGCTATCTTTGTACAGGTCATCCAACAAATATAATCTTTGTGTTTTCACTTTCTGTGTGACATCAGTGTCTTACCAAGAGTTCTATGGTTCATAAAGCAAGTAAAGAAATTGACACACCTTGAGTCTAGGTTGGGTAGTAAAAGACAACCATCATTGGGGTGTAGAGGACACTAAGTTTCCGTAAATACCTGGGTCCCAGTGCCACTGCACCGGCTACACTTATGGCAGCTACACCCATGAGAGCCATCTCAGTACAGCTGAATGTGCATGATGATAGTTGGCATTTAGCAGCAATTGTTTGGCCGTTTATGGTTCATGCTATTTAGGTCAAAACATAGTGGATGTATACTATGAGTATAACTCTCTTATGCTGCCTCATTCTCTTTGTATATTTGAATTTTTTTGACTGCAGCCAATTTTATATAGATGTCTAACCCTGGATCAAAGAGCTAAAATCTTCATTAAAAGAGATTATGAATTTAACTGTGCCTGCTACATAGTGCATGAGGTAGTTTACATGCATCAGATATTGGATGAGGTATGTAATGAAGTCATATGTAGGCTACAGGTGGAAAGTGGATAGAGCGGGTGGAGATGGCAGAAGTGGTGTGGTATTGGCGTACCATTGTCAGAGTATTGTCTGACACAAAAATAGTAACTTAAATATGATGGACCTGTGGGCAAATCAGGGATGGTCTCCTTTAAATATCTACAGGACCAATATGAAGTGACAGAATCCCAGATATTTAGATACCTGCAGATTAGACACAAACTGACCAAATGTCTCGGTCTTCTGGACGTAATAGAGGAAGAATCCCCCTAGAAGTTAGGCTGCTCGACTCACCGCTTCACCGCCACGTGATATCACTTATCTATGCCACTGTAGTCAGAAACTGTAGGGCACCACTGGATAAGTTGAAAGACAGATGGGAGCGGGACTTCAGGATCCTAGAAGATAAGGACTGGGAGGAAGCATGTAAGCATCCAAGGGAAGTGGCAATCCGAGCAGACTTCCACCTGGTACAACTCAAGATACTGCACGGGCGTACTATGCACAGGCAAGACTCCACGCCATGGGTAGGATCCCCAATGACAAATGCCAGAGAGAGCGGGCAGATGGGGACCTTGGTGCATACTCTGTTGAAGTGTCCAAAATGGGATCCTATTTGCGGACGATTCCGGGGCTTCTGGAGCAAGTGATAGGAAGTCCAGTTGAAAGACAGATGGGAGCAGGACTTCAAGATCCTAGAAGATAAGGACTGGGAGGAAGCATGTAGGCACCCAAGGGAAGTGGCAATCCGAGCAGACTTCCACCTGGTACAACTCAAGATACTGCACGCGCGTACTATACACAGGCAAGGCTCCATGCCATGGGTAGGATCCCCAATGACAAATGCCTGAGAGAGAGCGGGCTGACAGGGACCTTGGTGCATACTCTGTTGAAGTGTCCAAAATTGGGATCCTATTAGCGGAGGATTCGAGGGCTTATGGAGAAAGTGATAGGAAGTCCTATCTGCACAGCTGGTATACCTGGGTATATGGGTAGAACAGATATTACAGAGATACTCACTCCTGTTCAGTAAAATTGCACTTACTGTAGCCAGGAGCAACATCTTACAGGCATGGGGAACGGAAACTGTGCTGAGCTCAACTCAGTGGGTGCAGAATATGGACTGGGGTATGTTAGCAGAACAATTGGTGTATCAGGCACAAGGATGCCCGAGGAAATCCCACAAAGTAGGGGGCCAGTGGATGGAGCTGAGAGAGCAGGAACTTTAAGGGAGGTTCGGGTGGGTAACTGGGTGGCAAAACACAGGGCCAATGAGATGATAGCCTGTGAGATGGACGGGCTGGGGCCCAGACCAAAATGGAAAACAACATCGGCTCTTCACCGAACTCTTGTCTCTGTCTATGGACTCACCGGTTCTATATGTTAGTTAATGCTAAATTTGTATTATTAATGTGTTGTCTGGTTATGAAAAATAATAAAATGTTTAAAAAAGCGTTTTCCTAACCATAGCTAAGCTTTAACCTTTGCTTTTTTTATTGATAATATATATATATATATATATATTCACTGAAAAAACCATAGGTTTCAGGGACGTTATAGTTACAAATTAGCATTTAAAAAACCTTTGAAATTCACTGAAAAAACCATAGGTTTTAGGGACAGTTATAGTTAGTTGGACATTGCACTCGTACAAAACCCGTGAAATTCCCCCGTTATAGTTAGTCCAGCTAACTATAACTCGCGCCCCGCAATGCACTGCTGATGACGTCACATATTACATCACTCATGACATGGTCAGTGACATCACTGATGACATCACTGATGACATCTCAAATGACATCATCCAGTGACTGTGTGTTTCTGTAAAGTTTATATATTTTTAATATATATAGGAAAAGACGTATTGAAGAATGAGTGGGTGTGTAAGTGTCTGTATGGATGATTTAGTAGGTGCGTGACTGACTCTATAAGTGAGTGATTTAACGTATCTTACTGAATGCATGGGTTAGTGACTAAACTGGGTGAATGTCTGTATCCGTCTGTCTGTTGCTGTGTAAGTGGCTGCATGTGTTTGTGAATAGCTACATGAGTGTCTATATGAGTTATTGAATGCTTGTCTGAGTATCTGTATGGGTGCCTGAGTGTTTGTGTGGGAGGGGTGTGTGCAACTCTGTGCATAGATGTGTGAGTGGGTGATTCACTGGCTGGATGGTTTCAAGAGTGCAACTGTGATAGACTGTATGGGTGGGTAAGTGTGTGTAAGAGTGTGTTAGTGAGTGAATGTATGTCCCAGTGGTACATGTGTGAGTAACTACATATGTGAAAGGCAGTATATATGTGTGTTGGAGTATATAAATAGCTATAAGCGAGAGTGAGTGATTGTGATAGTGGCTGTATGGATGAGTGTGTGCTTGTATCAGTGATTGTATAAGAGCGTAAGAATGTGCTACTATTTGTATGAGTAAGTGAGCTGGTGTGTGTATAACTGTATGGGTGAGTAAATGGTAGTGTGTTTAATTATTTGCATGACTGACTAGGTGTGTGAGTACCTCTATGGATGAGTGGCGGTGTTTGAGTGTCTATATAGGAGTATGAGTGCATATGATAGTCCTGTACTGAGTGACCGTAAGTATGAGTGACTGTACGGGTGAGTGAGTGGATGTGTGCGTAGACCTAAGAATCAGTGAGTGGGTGTGTAGTTATTGGTGTTGGAGTGTCTATGGTTTTGCGAATGGCAGTCTGTAATTTAGAGTGGGTGTATCAAAGGTTATATTAGGGTGTGAGGAGGTGCATCAGATTATCACGTGGATGATGTCATCAGTGATGTCATTTGAGATGTCATCAGTGATGTCATCAGTGATGTCACTGACCATGTCATGAGTGATGTAATATGTGACGTCATCAGCAGTGCATTGCGGGGGCGCGAGTTATAGTTAGCTGGACTAACTATAACGGGGGAATTTCACGGGTTTTGTACGAGTGCAATGTCCAACTAACTATAACTGTCCCTAAAACCTATGGTTTTTTCAGTGAATTTCAAAGGTTTTTTAAATGCTAATTTGTAACTATAACGTCCCTGAAACCTATGGTTTTTTCAGTGAATTTCAAAGGTTTTTTAAATGATAATTTGTAACTATAACATGTCTGAAACCTACAGTTTTTTCAGTGAATTTCAAAGGTTTTGTAAATGACAATTTTTAAATGTATTAATTGTTATATAAATTTTTTTCATACTGATTTCCAAATTTTTTAGAAACAATTTTTTTTACATATTTTATTTTTAAATTACATTGTAATTACATTATACATTACATTACAAAAAATACTTTCTCAGAATGAATTACTTTAGTTTAATTACTTTGCACATAGGCAATAGACTTTTAAGTACAGTAGTTACAGTTGTTGCAATGGGCAACACATTTTCAAACACAATGCAACATTCAGCTCAATGTGAATTTCTAGTTAAATGCAATTAGTTACTTTATGGATTACTTTTCTAACCACATTACTGGATCCTAGATTCAGTCCTGGGACATCTCCTGTAAACAGTTGAGTAAAAGCGTTTTGGTTACAGTCGTGATTTTTAAGGAATATTATTGTACTTTAAAAGTTCACACTTAGAAACTTTTTCCCATAGAATCACCAATGTTATCCTATGGAAGGAAATTCACTTAGAAGTTAAAAACTGTTATCGTTACATTTTCTTACTCAGTGTTGGATCCTGGATCCAGCACTGGTGCATCTCCTGTAAACAGTTGAAAGAATGCGTTTAAGTCATACAGGCGATTTTTTAGGAATATTTGTAGTTTGTGAAAATCGACACTTTGAAACTTTTCTGCTGAAAACCAGACAATGGATTCCTATGGAAGGAAATTCAAGTTACTGGTAAGTACGGTTAAAATTACTTTTGAGGATCAGTACTGGGCTGAAAGATGCAGCACTGAGGTCTCTCCTGATAACAGGTGAGTAAATCGGAATTCGTATTTCGGCTGATTTTAGAGGAATATTTTAAAGTTCCAAAACTCCACACTTAGAAGAATTTCCAAGTGAAACCAGTCAATGTTAGCCTATGAAGGAAATTCAAGTTACCGGTAAGTACGGTTAAAATTACTTTTCAGGATCAGTACTGGGCTGAAAGATGCAGCACTGAGGTCTCTCCTGATAACAGGTGAGTAAATCGGAATTCGTGATTTCGGCTGATTTTAGAGGAATATTTTAAAGTTCCAAAACTCCACACTTAGAAGAATTTCCAAGTGAAACCAGTCAATGTTAGCCTATGGAAGGAAATTCAAGTTACTGGTAAGTACGGTTAAAATTACTTTTCAGGACCAGTACTGGGCTGAAAGATGCAGCACTGAGGTCTCTCCTGATAACAGGTGAGTAAATCAGAATTCGAATTTCGGCTGATTTTAGAGGAATATTTGTATGTTTCAAAAATCAACACTTAGAAACTTTTTCAGCAAAAAGCAGGCAATGATATCCTATGGAAGGAAATTCAAGTTACTGGTAAGTACGGTTAAAATTACTTTTGAGGATCAGTACTGGGCTAAAAGATGCAGCACTGGGTTCTCTCCTGATAACAGGTGAGTAAATCGGAATTCGTATTTCGGCTGATTTTAGAGGAATATTTTAAAGTTCCAAAACTCCACACTTAGAAGAATTTCCAAGTGAAACCAGTCAATGTTAGCCTATGAAGGAAATTCAAGTTACCGGTAAGTACGGTTAAAATTACTTTTCAGGACCAGTACTGGGCTGAAAGATGCAGCACTGAGGTCTCTCCTGATAACAGGTGAGTAAATCGGAATTCGTATTTCGGCTGATTTTAGAGGAATATTTTAAAGTTCCAAAACTCCACACTTAGAAGAATTTCCAAGTGAAACCAATCAATGTTAGCCTATGAAGGAAATTCAAGTTACCGGTAAGTACGGTTAAAATTACTTTTGAGGATCAGTACTGGGCTGAAAGATGCAGCACTGAGGTCTCTCCTGATAACAGGTGAGTAAATCGGAATTCGTATTTCGGCTGATTTTAGAGGAATATTTTAAAGTTCCAAAACTCCACACAGAAGAATTTCCAAGTGAAACCAGTCAATGTTAGCCTATGGAAGGAAATTCAAGTTACTGGTAAGTACGGTTAAAATTACTTTTCAGGACCAGTACTGGGCTGAAAGATGCAGCACTGAGGTCTCTCCTGATAACAGGTGAGTAAATCAGAATTCGGATTTCGGCTGATTTTAGAGGAATATTTGTATGTTTCAAAAATCAACACTTAGAAACTTTTTCAGCAAAAAGCAGGCAATGATATCCTATGGAAGGAAATTCAAGTTACTGGTAAGTACGGTTAAAATTACTTTTGAGGATCAGTACTGGGCTGAAAGATGCAGCACTGAGGTCTCTCCTGATAACAGGTGAGTAAATCGGAATTCGTATTTCGGCTGATTTTAGAGGAATATTTTAAAGTTCCAAAACTCCACACTTAGAAGAATTTCCAAGTGAAACCAGTCAATGTTAGCCTATGGAAGGAAATTCAAGTTACTGGTAAGTACGGTTAAAATTACTTTTCAGGATTAGTACTGGGCTGAAAGATGCAGCACTGAGGTCTCTCCTGATAACAGGTGAGTAAATCAGAATTCGTATTTCGGCAGATTTTAGAGGAATATTTGCACAATGGTGAAGGGAGGGGGCGGGGCCTGAGGTGACATCTGTGCAAACGCGCCCCGTGGCGCGTTTTAAGTTGGGGGATTAAGTCCCCTTGAATCATGAGGGTCCCTACCGGCCAACTAGCCCACCAGGAACCTCCAGTATGCGCCAGGGGCTGCGTTGCAGAGACATTTACAGAGGCCACACCCCTTTTACACCTCTCTGCAACGCAGCTCTGTGGCGCTTTCTGGACGTACCTGTTGGGCTAGTTGGCCCCCAGGGACCCTCAGGATTGAAGAGGATTTAATTCCCCATCTTAAAACGCGCCACGGGGCCTGTTTGCACACATGTCACCTGAAGCCCCGCCCCCTCCCTTCACCACTGTGCAAACGCGCCCGTGGCGCGTTTTAAGTCGGGGGATTAACTCCCCTTGAATCCTGAGGGTCCCTGGGGTGCAACTAGCCCACCATATACCTCCAAAAGCGCCATAGAGCTGCGTTGCAGAGAGGTGTAAAGGGGCGTGGCCTCTGTACACCTCTCTGCAAGGCAGCCCCTGGCGCATACTGGAGGTTCCTGGTGGGCTAGTTGGCCCCAGGGACCTCCAGTATTCAAGGGGAATTCGTTCCCCCTCTGCAAACGCGCCAGGGGGCGCGTTTGCAGAGTGGTGAAAAAAGGGGGCCCGATCGTTTTTTTTTTTGTTTGTTTTTTTATCCCCCCTGAAGGGGGGCTGTGTGGCCCCCCTTCCTTTTTCCTATTTTTAGGCCCTGGGGACCCCATCCCCCAGGGCCTTTCCCTCTTTTTTAAATTAAAAAAAAAAAAAAACGGGAAGGGGGCCGCGTGGCCCCCTTCCCTGGGCCTGTATTGGCCCCGGGGACCCCATCCCCGGGGCATGGCCTCTTTTTTTTATTTGGAGGGGGGCTGCGTGGCCCCCCTCCTCAGGCCATTTAAGGCCCGGGGACCCCATCTCCCGGGGCCGGCCTTGCACTTTTTTTTAATTTTTTTTATTTTTTTTCCTTTGGGGAGGGGGGCTGCGTGGCCCCCCTCCCGGGCCACTTATGGCCCCGGGGACCCCATCCCCGGGGCCTGGCCTCTCGTTGGGGACTGTGGGGGTCCCCAAGCCCCCACAGTCACGCCGGCTCCCCGTGTCCTACGGGAGCCGGCATTGCTACACATGGGGAGCAGCTAACATGTTGCTCCCCATGTGGAAAGCTGTCGGCTTTGGATATTGGAAGAGAGAGCAGGTTTCCTGCTCTCTCTTCCAATATCCAAAGCAAGTTTGCAATGACAGGACGGGAGCCGCGAGGCTCCCGTCCTGTCATTGCAAACAGCAGTGTCCCGGGGGTAGGCACCCCGGGACACTGCAGGAGCCGGCCCTGGTGGGTGGTGGTCCCCAGGGCCATCAAGGGCTCCAGGAGGGGGGCCGCGCGGCCCCCCTCCCTACATTTTGAAAGCCCCGGGGAGGTGGTGGTCCCCGGGGCTCTGGGGGTCCAAAACGGACCCCCATTTTAATTTTTTTTAGTGCCCCGGGGAGGTGGTGGTCCCCGGGGCGTGTGGGGGCTGGAGCCCCCCACACAGGTTTTTTTAAATAAAAAAAGAAGCCCCGGGGAGGTGGCGGTCCCCGAAGCTGCGGGAGGGCTCAGAGCCCTCCCGCACCATTATACATAAAGCCCCGGGGGTGGTGGTCCCCGGGCTTGGGGGCCCTTAGAGGCCCCCACACATAAAATTAACCCCCCCAGCATGCCCCCGGGACTTGGCCCACCCGGGGGCCAATTAACATCGAAGCGCGGGAGACCGCGCTTCGATTATTTTTTTTTCCGGCAGGGTTCGCGCTCCCTGAGCGCATTTTGCCGATTTAAAAAAAAAAAAATTTTTTTTTTTTTTGCCCAGGGGGTCCTTGTGGGACCCCCTGAGCAGACCTAGGGGGTCAGGGTGTTTCTACCCTGCCCCCTTTGTGCGCTTTGCGCACTTGTTTCTGTTCCTCGGTTCTACCGAGGACAAAATGGCTGCCAACACTTCCTGGTTTGGAGTGTTGACAGCCAATTAACATAAAGCTCGTGCTCGGGAGGATCCGCGGCCCTAGATATCACTATCTTTTTTACTTTTCATTTTCTCAGCAACTACTGAACGGATTTACACCATTTAACAAAAGGGTTCTTTCTGAACCAAGAACTACCTCTTTGCCAAATTTGGTGTAATTCCGTTCAGCAGTTCGAGCTGTAGCCGTGTCTAAAGTTTCCTATGGAAAATTGCATGGGGAAAACGCGTTTTGGGACCCCCTTTTTTCTCGGCCCCCGCTTGACGAATCCCCCGAGACTTTCAGGGTAGGAGCGGACCGGAGCGGGCCATAAAGTTTGAAAATTTTGCGAAGATACATCAACCGGCAAGAGAGTTATTTCAAATAGAATTTCGTGGATTTCCTATGGATAATAGGTTGTAACTATAACTATCTACTGGCGACTGCCAGTAGATAATATATATATATAGATAGATATATATATATAGATATATATATATCCAACACCTCGCTGCCACTCCACCTCCAAGGAAAACGAGCGCGGACCCAAGTAGGTGCAAATATAGTTTTATTGCCAAAATTAGTCTGCCATTACGCGTTTTTGCCGAACTAGCGGCCTTGATCACATGACAAAGCTTAGACTGTACAATCGCCTTTTAAAGTGCTAGTGCAAACTATTGAACAATGGACATAGAAAACATATTTCTTGCATAGGCTTCTTACTGTGCTTAAATGCATGAATAAGGTGTTGCATATCAGATACTGTATTTCAATATAATAACTGTAAAATACACAGATATTAAAATCCATCTAAAACATTAATCAGATTCTGTTATACCATGTAGATAACCTTAATATTAGTTATCACTCATAACTGCGTAAATGCTAAACGAATAGTCTCCTTTCCAGTCCTTTGTTAAAATAAGTGATTTTGTAAAAGTGCCCCTTCCAAATGTAGTGAAAAGAAATATGTGAGTTAAAAACAAGGTACCTTCCCCCACTGTCACTGCAAAATCAAAAAATAGAGCATCAGATTGCTGATGTTCCACAGTATGTAAGGCTAAACATAATGGATAAGATCCATTTATTAACTCTCGTTCCATTCCTTGTCGGTCTATATTTATGACCCTACAATATTTGTGCCCCACATATATCCTAGAAAAAAAGCGACAATGTGCTACAGTACCAATATCGAAAGTGCCATTATAACTATAAGGTGCTAAATGCTGGGAAACTCATAGGTTAGAGCTATACCTTGTATAAGATAGGATATGATCCCTATCAATATCCTTTGCCAAAAATAGCATATGTGTGCAAATATAGCAAAAAATGTGCAAAAGAATGCAAGTCCAAGGGGTTCAAGGGAACACGAGGGTCAATCATAAATATATTAATAAATATATCACTAATGTAACATTCCACAGCTGATTCTTAATGAGACACATAAAATGATGACTATATGCCCTGGATCAACCGCTAAAATACATAAATATAGATATAAATATAAATAAAATCCCTACAAAATATGTATGCCCAATGCATATACAAAACATTTTTAGACCAATTCATCACATTTCTCTAATTCTGAATAAGACGATGCAGTGAAGACATTGTGATTGTTTTGGTGTCTTGAGATTATTAAATAATAGGTTTTCCGAATCAAGCCCCTGCATCCTCATGAAAGTGCACAACTGATAGACATCTCTCCTGTAATCAAGTTTCAATTAATTTAAACAGATTCATAATGACAGTTTCATAAATTTCATAAAATTTATAAAATCATTCTATAAAAATCTATTCATAAAAACGTGTGCAGATCCTCAGTCATGTTGAGACCACCTGGCTGTTTCGAATCAAATTCCAGTATGAAACTTGTGTCCAGGCGTCTCAACTTGGCTTCTCGATCCCCACCTCTTTTCGATAAAGGAATTGCCTCAATGACATAGTATTTAAGATGCCTATGATTACTGTCATGAGTTGCCTTAAAGTGCCTAGCCACTGGGTAACTGGGGTCATTATTAGATATGGCCCGGATATGCTGTAAGATTCTTTTATGGATGGCTAGTTTTGTGCTTCCTATATATTTGAGTTTGCAACTGCATTCTAATACATAAACAGAAAATTCTGTTTTGCAAGTAAGGTGCTGATTGATCTCCAGTGCCTTAGTAGAGAAAGCAGTTGTATAGGAGTTCATATTTATCCCATATTGGCAGGCTTTACATGTAGAACATTTAAAAAAGCCTTTTCTAGCCGTAAGCCGCATGTCCTTACGATGTTCTTCTTGGCTATTACTTACTAGCATATTACCCATACTTATAGTTTTCCTAAATGTAATAGAGGGGTTGGATGGTTCTAACCTGTCGATCACCGGGTCCTCCTGAATGAGATGCCAGTTGCGCCTAACTATAGCCCTTATTTGCCTTTCTTGTCTGGAGTACGATAGGATGAGCCTAGTGGGTTGTTGTTTTTCAGTTTCTATGATAGCATCCCCACTTCCCTTTTTGACCTTGTATATTAGTAGGTCATCACGGGCCCGCTCCCTGGACCTAGTTATTGCTGCCTCAACAATTTCTGTTCTGTACCCTCTAGCCAGAAACCGAGCTCGGCGTTCTGCCTGCTTTACTTTGGTGTCCTCACTGTTGCTACAAATGCGTCGAATGCGCAACATCTCCCCATATGGAATACTTTTTATGAGATGGGGAGGATGGGCACTCGACGCATGCAACACCGTATTGCCGGCCGTAGGCTTTCTCAAAAGGGTAGTTGATAAAAAGTTATTTTTGACTTGGACCTGCACATCTAAAAATGTCACTGTGTCTCTGCTAATAGTGGATATGAATTTCAAGTTGATGTCATTGTGGTTGATCTGCTCAATAAACTCAATGGCGCTTTCTTCACTCCCTCTCCACACTATAAAAATATCATCAATGAAACGCAGCCAGGAAATAATATTTGTATCATAAATATCTTCATATTGCCGCTTGAGGACCAGCTCCTCCCACCAGCCCATGAACAAACAGGCATAACTGGGGGAGAAGCTGGCCCCCATCGCCACTCCCTGTATCTGCTGAAACATCTGACCATTGAACAGGAATAAATTGTTCTCCAAACAGAAGAGCAACATATCAAGTATCATTTGGTGTGCTGTGCATATATAATTGAACTGGTGTTTAAAAAGTACTCCACAGCTCTAATGCCATCCTTATTTGTGATACATGTGTATAAAGAGGATAAGTCTAGGGCTATAAGCAAATATTCAGACCTCCAACATATATCCTTGATCTTTCTTAAAAAATCACATGTATCCTGCACATAGGACTTCAAATTTCTAACATACAGCTGCAGGAAGTAGTCAATATATTGGGACATGTTCTCCAAGGCCCCATCACACGCTGCAATGATGGGCCTCCCCGGTGGTTTCTTGATATTCTTGTGTATTTTTGGAATAAAATAGATCATCGGGACCAAGGGATGCACTTTTTTAATAAATTTATATTCCTCCCAGCTGAGAAGTCCCAGACTCTTCCATGCTAATAGATGTTTAAAAAATGAGTCTTGCGTGTTTTTAAATTTGAGTGGAGAACTTTTCTTGTAACACTCCTGATCATTCAATTGACTGTACGCCTCCTTCATATATTCCTCCAATGGCCATAGGACGATATTGCCGCCCTTATCGGAGTTCCTAATCACCACATTTTTTTCCTCTCTTAACTTGGTGATTAATTGATTGTATTTTCTTTCCTGGTTGGTATATTTTCTAGTTGAACCATTTATAGTGATATTTAATTTCTTGATCTGAGCTACAACATGCTCACTGAAAACATCTAGGGCATCTCGAGCCATAATGGGGACAAATTTGGATTTAGTCCTAAAAGGAGTAATCGGTCTTGCTTATACTCCTAGAGGGGAAAGGTGCTGGTCTTGATTTGCGATCTCAGTTCCACTTTCCAATTCTCGCAAATCCTGGAGCAGACTTGCATCTGAGACCATTAGACCCGGAGGACCATCAATACTTTGTGAGGGTATATATGCAGGAAACTTCCAACCCACAAAATCCACAAGGGAGGAATGGCACTCGACAGGGCTTGTGTTGTTCAAGATGTAGTTTTATTCCATCAAGAAAGCAAAATCGGTAAAAAGCGTCTTCGCGTTTCGGCGCGAAGCCTTTGTCACAACGCTGATGTATAGTTACCAGGCAACTAATAAACAGGAAGTAAGTGAACATAGAGAAAGGAATGTCTACACAAATGCAATGACTGTTCAACCTACAGTGGCGGCCATCTTATAACATCAGATGTTCGGGCAAAAAGAATAAATGGACAATTAGATAAACAATTATTTGCAGCGAATGAGCAGATAAAAGCAAAATCCAATAAATTCAAATTACAATAACACACATTATGTTGAGTTACCCTCACATTTCATTCAGTGCAGAAAACGATTTACTATTTTAACAGTATTATCTTCGTCATACTGTAATGGGAATGCCAAACCTTTCTGTGGTTGTGCTAATGGTGTGATTGTTGTGGCATGATAATACAATTTAGTGTTGTAATTACAAGTCCAAACTCTTGCCCCATTGGGCTTAAGGAATAGTAGGTATCCTAGAATACAGATTACAATTTATGCCCCATTGGGCAATTACCCATGCCTATTGAAGTTCTGGGCTTTGATAACATACAGCGGCAGCAGGATGACTATCATCCAATGCCTGTAGAATCTATCTTACCCCATTGGGTGAATTAGTGTATAATCATATTGACCTGCTATTTCTAATTCTTTAATAATATCAGACATATTATCAACAACAAAAAACACACAACCTATAATACGCTGTTATGGCTCTACCACACAGGAGTACACTAATTTCTACAAAATCTATACAAAAAAAATCTATACAAAAAAAGGGGGCATCTTAATAATGGAGATGAAATAGAGCGTAGTGAATAAAACAAAAAGTAAAAAAGAAAGATATCTCAGCTCTTTTGCTTCCTGCTCAATGAACTGGAATTCAAATTCATATGAGACACTTACTTCTGACCAGGCCCTAAAAAATAAAAGATACAAAAGATATATGTAAGTTCAGTCACATGGAAACGTAAATCCTCATATCAGAATTCCAATCTCTCCCTGCCCTTGTAACTATCAAAGTTAAAAACACATAAAATGACGAAAATAGAAAACAGGTTACATTATTACTGTCCTTACAAGTAGGTGTATATCTCTTCATCAACGTTAAGACCAACTGGTTCCCTTGTGTTCAATCTGAGGATATATCTGCACTCTAGCTGTCTGAGTGCCCTTTCTCTGCCACCACCTCTTTTTGATGTTTCTATCTGGTCAATCACTGTGTACCTTAAATGAATTGGGTTACAATCATGATGTCGTTTGAAATGTCTGGCCACGGGGTACGATTCGTCTACATTCTTGATTGCCCGAAGGTGTTGCAATACTCTTTTGTGTACTTGTAGTATAGTACTGCCTACATATTTCTTTTTGCAGGGCCATGTTAGAACATGTACTACAAATTCGGATTTGCAGTTTAAGGATTTGGTTATGGTTATCCTTTCTCCTAAATCTGTGTACACAGTAGTGGCGTTCGTGCCCTGCATGCACGCCTTACACTTGTTACATTTTTTAAAACTTCTGACTGGTTTAAGCCAGATAGTTTTCTCAGGCATCTGATTTTTGACTACATTGTCTCTGATAGACGTCGTTCTCCTATAGGTTATAGCAGGTCTATCCTCCATCTCCATTCCTATTGTGGGATCCTGTTTTAACAAATGCCAGTGTCTGTGCAAGATTTTTCTTATTTGGTTGTGTGCCGCATTAAAAGTTGTAATGAATCTGCATGGTTCAGTCTGATTACTAGCTGTGTCTGCTGTAAGTCTCCCTGTCTTCCGTGACTTTGGAGTGGAGTGTGTACTGAATAGCAGGTCAGTCCTTGATTTAGTTCTAACTTTGTTTTTTGCTTGGTCCAGGATGATCTCATCATAACCCCTTGCTCTTAATCTCGTAGTCATCTCTTTTTCAGTTGCTGTATAAGTTTCCTGAGTGCTGCAGATTCTTTTAGCTCTTAATAATTCCCCATAGGGAATGCTCCTTTTGAGAGCGCCTGGGTGTGAACTAGTGGCGTGTAGGGTTGAGTTACCTGAGGTGGCTTTTCTGTAAACTCGAGTTGTAATTCTGTCCCCAATCACTTCCAACCGTATGTCCAGAAAGTCAATGCATTCATTACTAATACGACAGGTAAAAGACAAATTGAGATCATTCACATTGATTGCCTTCACAAATTCCTCGACTGATGTTAAGTCTCCCCTCCATAATATGAAGAGGTCGTCGATGTACCTCAGCCAAATAACAATGTTTGGTGACCAATCGTGTGTCTCTGTGTTATGGAGCACCTGCTCCTCCCACCAGCCCATGTGTAAATTCGCATAGCTGGGGGTGAAGCAGGTGTCCATTGCAGTCCCCTGTACCTGTCGAAAGATCTCATTGTTAAATAAAAATAAATTGCTATTTAGACACCATTCAATCATGCCCACGATCATCTCATTATGTTTCACATGTTGAATAGGTCTTGTTTTCAAAAAGTGACGTGTAGCATTGATACCATCTTTGTGACGTATACTGGTATATAGTGAGTTTACATCCAGACAAACCATCTGAAAATCTGGTTCCCACTGTATGTCAAAGATGTGTCTCAAGAAATCAGTACTGTCCTGTATATAAGAGGGTAGAGCACATACATAGGATTGTAGGAAGTAGTCTACGTATTTAGATGTATTTTCGAGAAAACTCCCAATCACTGATATAATAGGTCTGCCGGGAGGGCAGACACTATCTTTATGTACCTTCGGTAGAAGATACAGAATCAGTAATTGTGGATGTTTGACATGTAGAAAGTCAAATTCTTCTTTGCTAATCAGGTCTTTCTCTCGCCAGCCTTTCAGGTCTTTAAAGAATGCTTGTCTCAACCCCTCATATTCTCTTTTGGTAATCTTACAGTAACATTGTTGGTCATTAGGTTGACTGTAAGCTTCCTGTAAATACATGTCTTTTGGCCAGATCACTATGTTGCCTCCTTTATCGGAGGCACGTAGCACACAATTATAATTTTTGGACCATTTAGTCAGTACTCTGTCAAGTTTGTATTTGAAATCGGTTTTTATTCTTGGGCCTTGATTACTCCGTTGTCTAAGTTTTTTCAAATCATTCAATACACTCTCATTAAAGGCGTCTAAGTTGTCATGAGGCATGGGGGTAATAGCGGGATTTTGGTTTAAAAGGGGTAACATTCCTTTCGCTACTATAACAATCTGAGGGTATCCCGATTGCGCTAGATCTTGCCTGTTCACTTATACCTTCTTGGTCTAAACCAATCAAAACATTCAAAAGATCTGCATCAGCAACTGTTAACACATTTTGACCAGAAGGTAACGTATACTCTATACTGGGTTAATGCTTGCCCTTGAAGAACTTCCTTAATTTTAACTTTCTTGTGAACATGTACAGGTCAATGAGGCTTTGCACATAATCAAAAGGTGTATGTAGACAATAAGAAAGGCCCAATTCGAGTATCTGTTTGTCTTCAATAGTTAGAGTCTCATTTGATAAATTTATTACTATATTAGAGTCCACTATTTCTTGGTGTGGCTCCTTGTCAGTACTCCCAAAGCGCTTCCATTGTCTTTTTCCTTGGCCTCCCTGCCTCTGCCTCCTCTTCCTCTTCTTCTTTTTCCTCCCCTCTGGGTTTGTGGTTTGTGATTTGTCAGTCTGCCCTACCTTAAAAAACGAAATTCATCATAAACTGATGTTGTGGGTCTGCTTTTGTCTGTGGCAGAGTTACGATCTGATTCCGACCCCGTATCTGAACTCAAATCGCTTAGGGTGTTGCTTTGTCTTACACGATTGCTGACTTCCAATATTTCTCATCTGATAGTATCGAATTTCCTCGAGAACGTATAAATCCTTCCTTGCTCATAATCAATGCGATCGAGCTGAAATTTGTGCGCTTTCCTTTCTGTAATAATTTTTTCGTAGTTTTTCATCCTTATTTTCATATCTTTTTCGAATATGGCTATTTTGTCCTTATCTTCCAATCCATATAGTTGCTCTCTAAGTTCTTTAATATTTTGTATGATATTCTCTCTGTCAATTGCTGCATATTTTACAAGCAAGGTGATCATTCTCTGAGAACTCTCTGCATTCAACTCCGCCTACTGTTTGATGAGGTCAGGATGGGGATTTTACATAGGTGGGGGTGATCATAATTCTAAGTCCCCTTGGCACCCTCAATCAATCAATCAATCATTTGTAAAGCGCACTAATCACCCGTGAGGGTCTCAAGGCGCTGAGGGGGGGGGGTGCAGCTACTGCTCGAACAGCCAGGTCTTGAGGAGTCTCCTGAAGGTCAGCAGGTCCTGGGTCTGACGCAGCTGTGTGGGTAGGGTGTTCCATGTCTTGGCGGTGAGGTAGGAGAAGGATCTGCCACCGGTGGAGGTCCTGCGGATGCGTGGGACGGCGGCAAGGGCGAGGTCGGCGGAGCGAAGCTGGCGGTTCGGGGTGTAGAAGGTGAGACGTTTGTTGAGGTATGCTGGTCCGGCGTTGTGGAGAGCTTTGTGAGCGTGGGTGAGGAGCTTGAAGGTGATCCTTTTGTTGACTGGGAGCCAGTGCAGGTCTTTCAGGTGTGCAGTGATGTGGGTGTGGTGGGGGATGTCGAGGATGAGGCGTGCGGATGCGTTCTGTATGCGCTGGAGTCTTTTCTGGAGTTTGGCTGTGGTTCCTGCGTAGAGGGCGTTGCCGTAGTCCAGTCTGCTGCTGACGAGGGCCTGGGTGACCGTCCTTCTGGTTCCGGTGGGGATCCACCTGTAGATCTTGCGGAGCATGCGGAGGGTGTTGAAGCAGGAGGAGGAGACGGCGTTGACTTGCTGGGTCATTGAGAGCGATGAGTCCAGGATGAACCCCAGGTTCCGTGCGTGGTTGGTGGGTGTGGGTGCAGCTCCCAGGGTGGCTGGCCACCAGGAGTCGTCCCAGGCGGAGGGGGTGGAGCCCAGGATGAGGACCTCTGTCTTGTCTGAGTTAAGTTTCAGGCGGCTGTTCTGCATCCAGTAGGCGACGGCCTTCATTCCTTCGTGGAGGTTGGTTTTGGCGGTGGCGGGGTTCTTGGTGGGAGAGAGAATCAGCTGAGTGTCGTCGGCGTAGGAGACGATGTTGAGGTTGTGTGAGCGGACGATGTTGGCGAGCGGTGCCATGTAGACGTTGAAGAGGGTCGGGCTGAGGGATGATCCTTGGGGTACGCCGCAGATGATCTTGGTGGCTTCAGAACAGAATGGGGGAGGCGAACCCTCTGGGTTCTGTCGGTGAGCAACTTCTAGGTATTTTCTTAGTGATTGTACCTCCCACCATTTGGATATTTCAGTTTTGGTGAGTCTCTCCAATTTGGTGGTTATCAATTGGAACGATGTAGCATCTGCGCCAGTCTTTTATGTTGACGCTGATGCCTCTCCTTTGCTAGTACTGGACTCGCTGAAAAGCCCTTCGGCTACTTTCAACCTGGTTTCTATTTCCTCTTCTACCATGAGGGAAATCAGGTAACAACTACAATAACCAGAATACAGTTCAATGGTAGCCCATGCGGCATTTCAATGCGCTGAAATTTGCAGCAAGAAAATGCCTCCGACTCCCGCCTCTGAATATAGCACACGCAGTATGATGTGCGTCTGAGCGAGACCCCTCCGGATCCCTCGCAGCGCACTTACATTCGTGTCTTCACTGGGCAGGGGGCACTTCGCGTTGTGGTTACACCATTCACAAGTTTCGCGTGAGGCGTCGTGCAGCCTAATCGTCGGGGGTGCCGAGAAACACCCGCGCCCGGGCGTGTAATTAATGTAGGAAACTTCCAACCCACAAAATCCACAAGGGAAGAACGGCACTCGACAGGGCTTGTGTTGTTCAAGATGTAGTTTTATTCCATCAAGAAAGCGAAATCGGTAAAAAGCGTCTACGCGTTTCGGCGCAAAGCCTTTGTCACAACGCTGATGCATAGTTACCAGGCAACTAATAAACCCGAAGTAAGTGAACATAGAGAAAGGAATGTCTACACAAATGCAATGACTGTTCAACCTACAGTGGCGGCCATCTTATAACATCAGATGTTCGGGCAAACAGAATAAATAAATGGACAATTAGATAAACAATTATTTGCAGTGAATGAGCAGATAAAAGCAAAATCCAATAAGTTCAAATTACAATAACACACATTATGTTGAGTTACCCTCACATTTCATTCAGTGCAGAAAACAATTTACTATTTTAACAGTATTATCTTTGTCATACTGTAATGGGAATGCCAAACCTTTCTGTGGTTGTACTAATGGTGTGATTGTTGTGGCATGATAATACAATTTTCTGTTGTAATTACAAGTCCAAACTCTTGCCCCATTGGGCATAAGGAATAGTAGGTATCCTAGAATACAGATTACAATTTATGCCCCATTGGGCAATTACCCGTGCCTACTGAAGTTCTGGGCTTTGATAACATACAGCGGCAGCAGGATGACTATCATGCCTGTAGAATCTATATGGTACAACTCAAGATACTGCACGGGCGTACTATACACAGGCAAGACTCCATGCCATGGGTAGGATCCCCAATGACAAATACCTGAGAGAGAGCGGGCTGACAGGGACCTTGGTGCATACTCTGTTGAAGTGTCCAAAATTGGGATCCTATTGGTGGACGATTCAGGGCTTATGGAGCAAGTGATAGGAAGTCCGGTGGTCCTATCTGCACAGCTGGTATACCTGGGTATATGGGAAGAACAGATATTACAGAAATACTCACTCCTGTTCAGTAAAATTGCACTTACTGTAGCCAGGAGAGACATCTTACAGGCATGGGGAACGGAAACTGTGCCCAGCTCAACTCAGTGGGCGCAGAATATGGACTGGGGTATGTTAGCGGAACAAGTGGTGTATCAGGCACAAGGATGCCCGAGGAAATTCCACAAAGTAGGGGGCCAGTGGATGGAGCTGAGAGAGCAGGAACTTTAAGGGAGGTTCGGGTGGGAAACTGGGTGCAAAACACAGGGTCAATGAGATGATAGCCTGTGAGATGGACGGGCTGGGGCCCAGACCAAAATGGAAAACAACATCGGCTCTTCACCGAACTCTTGTCTCTGTCTATGGACTCACCGGTTCTATATGTTAGTTAATGCTAAATTTGTATTATTAATGTGTTGTCTGGTTATGAAAAATAATAAAATGTTTTAAAAAAGCGTTTTCCTAGCCATAGCTAAGCTTTAACCTTTGCTTTTTTTTATTGATAATATATATTTATTGATTATATATATATAGTTCACCAATGTGGGCTGCAGCGAGACTCGAACTACAAACTCAGCTCAGCTGGACTGCGACCAATCACGCGGAGCGCTTTAACATTTTTAAGCAAGATTGGAGGGAAACCAGGCTGTTCTACGGCATTTGACAAAGGCATACCCGCCGAAACGTGTCATGCCAACTGCTTCAATAAAGATCCCTCCTGGTATCCCCGCTGTGTCCCTCCGGTTTCTTCTCAAGAAGTAATCTTATCTGATATATATATATATATATATATATATATATATATATATATATATATATATATATATATATATATATATATTCAATAAAGAAAGCAAAGGTTAAAGCTTAGCTATGGTTAGGAAAACGTTTTTTTAAATATTTATTATATATATATATATATATATATATATATATATATATATATATATATATATATATATATATATATATATATATATATATATATATATATATATATATCAATCAACAAAATGCCTGAAGCATTTAGGAAAGCACTCACAGTGCTCTACCATCCGGCTGTATGCTTCTGTGCCTGCCTTCAAGCTTCACTTTCAATAATTTTGCCGACGCGTTTCAAGGTACAAGACCTCTTCTTCCAGGGCTGCACAAATGACTCGAGAAACGTATTCATCATATTTCCGGCTCTTTTTATTTCAAGCCCCCCAGTGGGCGTTTATTGGTTGTAACGCCACTCTGATGATTCCTGGGACTTGAAGTCCGTGATACGTTTAAAAGTGCTTCGCTTTGAGTAAGTTCAAGTTCATTTGCTTTTTAATGCTTTGTTTATTACCTTTAGTAGGTCGTGTTGCGTTCTAGCAGGCTTTGTTCGAAGTGAGCACTGTGCCAAGGGAGTCCCGTAAGAGTTCCAGACTCCAGTCTCGCCCAGCTGGACGCAGCATTTCTCTTCCAGCAGGCGACGGTGCATTTCCCCACGGCCAGGCCGCCGTGCAAGTAATACCAATCAACAAAATGCCTGAAGCATTTAGGAAAGCACTCACAGTGCTCTACCATCCGGCTGTATGCTTCTGTGCCTGCCTTCAAGCTTCACTTTCAATAATTTTGCCGACGCGTTTCAAGGTACAAGACCTCTTCTTCCAGGACTGCACAAATGACTCGAGAAACGTATTCATCATATTTCCGGCTCTTTTTATTTCAAGCCCCCCAGTGGGCGTTTATTGGTTGTAACGCCACTCTGATGATTCCTGGGACTTGAAGTCCGTGATACGTTTAAAAGTGCTTCGCTTTGAGTAAGTTCAAGTTCATTTGCTTTTTAATGCTTTGTTTATTACCTTTAGTAGGTCGTGTTGCGTTCAAGCAGGCTTCGTTCGAAGTGAGCACTGTGCCAAGGGAGTCCCGTAAGAGTTCCAGACTCCAGCCTCGCCCAGCTGGACGCAGCATTTCTCTTCCAGCAGGCGACGGTGCATTTCCCCACGGCCAGGCCGCCGTGCAAGTAATACCAATCAACAAAATGCCTGAAGCATTTAGGAAAGCACTCACAGTGCTCTACCATCCGGCTGTATGCTTCTGTGCCTGCCTTCAAGCTTCACTTTCAATAATTTTGCCGACGCTGTTTCAAGGTACAAGACCTCTTCTTCCAGGGCTGCACAAATGACTCGAGAAACGTATTCATCATATTTCCGGCTCTTTTTATTTCAAGCCCCCCAGTGGGCGTTTATTGGTTGTAACGCCACTCTGATGATTCCTGGGACTTGAAGTCCGTGATACATTTAAAAGTGCTTCGCTTTGAGTAAGTTCAAGTTCATTTGCTTTTTAATGCTTTGTTTATTACCTTTAGTAGGTCGTGTTGCGTTCAAGCAGGCTTCGTTCGAAGTGAGCACTGTGCCAAGGGAGTCCCGTAAGAGTTCCAGACTCCAGCCTCGCCCAGCTGGACGCAGCATTTCTCTTCCAGCAGGTGACGGTGCATTTCCCCACGGCCAGGCCGCCGTGCAAGTAATACCAATCAACAAAATGCCTGAAGCATTTAGGAAAGCACTCACAGTGCTCTACCATCCGGCTGTATGCTTCTGTGCCTGCCTTCAAGCTTCACTTTCAATAATTTTGCCGACGCGTTTCAAGGTACAAGACCTCTTCTTCCAGGGCTGCACAAATGACTCGAGAAACGTATTCATCATATTTCCGGCTCTTTTTATTTCAAGCCCCCCAGTGGGCGTTTATTGGTTGTAACGCCACTCTGATGTATCACGGACTTCAAGTCCCAGGAATCATCAGAGTGGCGTCTGTCCATTGTTAAAAAATTCAACTCCTCGCCCGGAGTAAACTTGGTCGCCACTCGTGACTGTACACTAGGGGTCATGCCCCTGCCGTCATCAGAATCCCCACTGGTCAGGGAATTGATGTCAGAATCCTCTTGGACGGTACTATTGCCTTCTACACTCGATGCTTGTAATGGAGGTAATTGATTGGTTAAAGCTTTCCTCTTCACATTGTCAAATTTACTGGAAAAGGTGAATACCCTTCCTGATGCATAATCATCCCGGTCCCGGGCAAATTTGAAAGCTTTACGGGTTTTGATGGTGTCCTCGTGTTGCTTTAGTTTCCTCAATATGTCGGGTCGACCCTTAGAAACCAAATCCTTTTGGTCACTAGCTTCGAGTATAACAATTAGTTCATCAATTTCCTTGAGAATCCTGTCCCTGTCAATCTCAGCATACTTGATTAAAATATTAACCATATTCATTGACGCCTGAAGATTATTCGCCGCCCATTCAGAGAGGATGTCCGGATGGGGGTTCTCGAAAGTAGGCGCAATCATTACACGCAAACCACGTGGTACTCTTCCAGCATCCCGGCATTTTTCTAAAGAATTTTTTTCCCACCATTTAATGAGTTCATTTTTTTGTAGTTTTTCAAGTTTCCTTAGTAAACCTCTCATGTCATTGATGTTCGTACTGCTCGACTGTCTTTCCATTTCAATGTTAGTAAGTTCACAAAAAGATACATACATACATATATATATATATATATATATATATATATATATATATATATATATATGTCACATCAGGATCCCGGGGTAGAACCTTCCAAATGAGCGGCGCAGCACCAGGAAACAGACTCCGCAGGCAAAACTAAGAGAATTAATGATGATTTATTGCAACATCAAATGTCCAAATGACGCGTTTCGGCCGCCAGACATGCGGCCTTGTTCACATGGCGCTACGTGGTGACTGAGTGGTATATATACATAAGTGTAAGTGGCAGTGTTTCTACTATGTTCATCAACATGACTGAACTGTTTTGCAACGTGTGGTAAAGCAACTGAATGACATCACATATTTTACTGCAGTGTGTATGAGACCGTGTAAAGGGACTATAAATAACCCGCATGTCAGTCAGAACCAGTGATAGCCCCCGTCGTGCTGCTGGATGTAAACGTTGCAGGCATTTCCGGAGTTGAGCGCTTTCTGCCCCCTGCCCGTGTGAGTACCTTTAGCCCTGAGCGTTGTATCCTGTGCAGGCAATCCTATGTGTATAGTGCAGGCGGCTTTAATAAAGCCTGTCCTGTAGAGGTCTGACCACTGAGAGTGCGGTAAAGTATGCCTCCACTCCCAAGATCTCTCCATCGGTGGCCTATCGCGCACATAACACTGTAAAATGTTTCTAATAGATCCCGGCCTGAGATACACTGTGCGCGTTCAGCCACCAGAATGTCTTCGTTGCAGAATAAAGTATCTAACTGCACGGATGCTGTCTGCCACTAATGGTGCTAGTAATGGAAGGGGTGAACGAGGGTTGCGTGAGCCCGCGGGCGTGTATATACAACATGAGGAAAACGTGCGAGTGCAGTTGAGAAAATGTACAGTGTGCATGTAAAAGTGGTGATAGTGCCTCCTCATGAGCATTTAAGTGAAATGTACATGCAAAGTGTAATATGTAAAACAATTATACATATGTGGATGCGCAGAAGATATACAATAGCTACCAAACTAAAAAATACATTCCTAGTAAATAATACATAAGCTGCATTACAAGCGTATTTTAGACTAAATGAACAAACTGATTCAAATTAGTACATTCAAAGGCAAAAAATGTACATTTATATAAATACTCTTACAGCGGGAGCTGAATGCCTATAATGAAAATGCTTGAAAGCAACTAAGGACACACAAAATAACAGTGTAAATACTCGGTGGTGTCCAAATGATTGGGCTAGGCCTAGGTGACCAGATGATGACTATCTCTGTGGATACTTGAAATGTGGAAATTAAGATTAACAGACACTAATCTGGCTAATGGCAGAAAGAATTTTTTTATATATATATATATAAATATACATTAGATACATGTATGATGACATGGATGCAAGGTAACCATTAGCTGACAGAAAAAATTATATATATGCAACTATACATTAAATCCATGTATGTTGCCATGGATGCCAGGTAGTAGTTAACAGACCAGTGTTCAGAGTGCCTGAATGGAATGCTGTATCACAAGAAATGGTGCAAATCCTCCGTAGTGTTCAGACCTGCAGGCGCCTTAGTGTTGAATTGCAATATATACCTACTCTCCAATTGCCTCAGAAGCTTCTCCCTGTTACCACCCCGTCTAAGTGGTGGGACGCAGTCAATGACTGAATATTGGAGGTGCTCAAGATTGTTGCTATGCACCTCCTTGAAATGCCTGGCTACAGGGTATGCTGGGTCATTGTTTACTATCGCTCTGAGGTGCTGGAGTATTCGCAGGTGTACCTGGAGTTTGGTGCTCCCAATGTAACGTAGCCCACATTTACATTCGAGCATGTACACCGCAAATTCCGTTCTGCAGGTTAATCTGTGTTTATTGATAAGTGGCGTGTGTCTGAAAACGGAGTCTATCTTAGTGATGTTCTTACCAAATTTGCATGCCCTACAACTCTGGCATTTAACAAAACCCTTTATGTCAGCTAGCCAATTCTGCGTAGTAACAATGTCTGGACTATTCCTGACCAATGCATCCCTCATAGAGAAAGCCCTCCTGTATGTGATGTCCGGTTTCTGTGCTAATACCAAGCCCAATGTGGGGTCAGATTTAATAATCCCCCAGTGCTTGTTGATGACTGATCTGATGGTTCTCTCTTCAGTGTTGTGTGTTATGATCAGTCTGGGGGTGATCAGGCTGTTATATATATTCACTGAAAAAACCATAGGCTTCAGGGTCGTTATAGTTAGTAATTAGCATTTAAAAAACCTTATAAATTCACTGAAAAAAACATAGGTTTCAGGGACGTTATAGTTAGTAACTAGCATTTAAAAAACCTTAGAAATTCAATGACAAAATCATAGGTTTCAGGGACGTTATAGTTAGTTGGACATTTCACTCGTACAAAACCAGAGAAATTCGGCCGTTAAAGTTAGTTGAGCTAACTATAACTCGCGCCCCGCAATGCACTGCTGATGACGTCACATATTACATCACTCATGACATGGTCAGTGACATCACTGATGACATCTCAAATGACATCACTGATGACATCACTGGTGACATCATCCAGAGACTTTGTGATTTTCAAAAGGTTAAGAATGTTATATATAGATACACAAAGGTTTATTGAAGAATAAGTGGGTGTATGAGTGTTTAAATGGATGATTTAGTGGGTGTGTGACTGACTATAAGTGAGTGATTAAATGTGTCTTAGTGAATGCATGGGTGAATGACTAATCTGTGTGAATGCCTGTATCAGTCTGTCAGTTGGTGTGCAAGTGGCTGCATGGGTTGGTGAGTAGCTACATGTGTGTCTATATGGGTTAATGATTGGTTGTCTGAGTACCTGAATGGGTGCCTGAGTGTCGGTGTCGGTGGGTGGGGGGTGTAACTCCCTGCATGGATGTGTGAGTTGGTGATTTAGTGGGTGTGTGAGTTCATGAGTGCGTCTGCGAGGGGCTGTATGGGTGAGTGATTGTGCGTATGGCTGTTTCGGTGAGTGAATGGATGTCCCAGTGGTATATGAGTGAGTAACTACATATGTGAAAGGCAGTATATGTGAGTGTTGGAATATATAACTAACTATATGTGAGAGTGAGTGATTGTGAGAGTGGCTGTATGCATGAGTGGGTGCTTGTCTCAGTGATTGTAGAAGAGAGTAAGTATGTGTTAGTATCTGTATGAATAAGTGAGGTGGTGTGTGTATAACTGTATAGGTGAGTAAAAGGCAGTGTTATTGATTCTTTGGGTGACTGACCAGGTGTGTGAGTAACTCTATGGGCGAGTGACAGTATGTGAGTGTCTGTATGGGTGTATGAGTGCATATTAGGCCTGGGCGGTAAAATCCGCTCCTCTCGCGGAATTTGCTGAATTTTGGCAATTCCGCGTTCCGCGGAGAACGCGGAATTGCCGAAAATTCCGCGATCCGCGGCGTTGCGGAATTATTTCCTTGTTTGCGCTTTCAAAATGCGTTTTCGCGCACGCGGTAGCGACTTACCGGGATCCCTGCGTTCGCCAATGAGTTTTCCTATCCGTTCGCGTGCGCCACGAGATTTTGGTAGCCGGCCGCGCGATCCCGCGAGAGTGTGCGATCGCGAAACACATCATTCGGACGCGCCATCGGACATCCGCGTTCGCGAACAGGAAACACGCATCGCGAACGGGCAGGACAAGTGAAACAAGATGGCCGGGCCAATTGGTGACCGCATGGGCAAGTTCGCGAGATATTTCCCCCCGAGCACGCAAACAGCGTCCCCGAACAGGAAAAATGCATCGCAAACGGGCGGAACAAGCAATTCCGCGTGATCGCGGAATTCTGCGTAGCTCGCGGAGATTTTTTACATCTTCACGGAACTTTGCGGAACGCGACTACGCAAATTCCACCCAGGCCTAGTGCATATATCAGAGGCTGAATTGATGAGTGACTGCATGTATGAGTGACTGTATCAGTGAGTGAGTAGATGTGTGTAGACCTATGAATCAGTGAGTGGGTATGTACTAACTGGTATTGGTGTCTCTATGGTTTCGAGAATGGTAGTCTGCATTTTAGAGTGTGTGAAAGGTTATATTAGGGTGTGAGGAGGTGCATCAGATATGAACCGGATGATGTAATCAGTGATGTCATTTGAGATGTCATCAGTGATGTCATCAGTGATGTCACTGACCATGTCATGAGTGATGTAATATGTGACGCCATCAGGAGTGCATTGCGGGGGCGCGAGTTATAGTTAGCTCAACTAACTATAATGGCCGAATTTCTCTGGTTTTGTACGAGTGAAATGTCCAACTGACTATAACGTCCCTGAAACCTATGCTTTTTTCAGTGAATTTCTAAGGTTTTTTAAATGCTAATTACTAACTCTAACGTCCCTGAAACCTATGGTTTTTTCAGTGAATTTCTAAGGTTTTTTAAATGCTAATTACTAACTATAACGTCCCTGAAACCTATGGTTTTTTCCAGTGAATTTCTAAGGTTTTTTAAATGCTAATTCTAACTATAACATCCCTGAAACCTATGGTTTTTTCAGTGAATATACATATATATATATATATATATATATATATATATATATTTATATATATATATTTTATTTTTTTCACAAAACCTTCTGAAAGAAGGAAAAACAGTTCGCACTCACGGACTGGTGATTTATGATCCCTTTATTTTAGATCGTTTTTTCAGGTAGAAAAGCCATACCTATCTCTGCAGCCTGTTTGGTTAGTAGGATTTATAAACAGTCAATATTGACCATTGCCAACTATATTTAGAATATATATATATATATATATATATATTCAAAATATAGTTGGCAATGGTCATTATTCAGTGTTTGTATATATATATATATATATTCTAAATATAGTTGGCAATGGTCAATATTGAGTGTTTATAAATCCTACTAACCAAACGGGCTGCAGAGATAGGTATTCTGAAAAAACTGCAAAGATCAAACTAATTGAAAAAAGCCGGCCAGCACATCCAATGCCCTTGCATTAAGGCGCGAGGTCAAGGAAAATCATCCGTCAGCTTGAGAATTATATAGTGCAGCCAACTGCACGGCGCAGTCATGAAATTATGCAATGGGACCCCTATCACTGGTTAACTATTTGCTCCTGAAAAGAGGCCAATCCTCTTGAATAGCGTTTTGCTACTGAAAATAGACTAGAATCCTTGTTAAAAATTGCAGGTAATTTGATTAACAAATTGGGTTTCCATTAATTCATGACACCTTGATGTGTAGTGTTAGAAAGAGGAATAGGGGGCAATATTTTTCCCCTTTTTGAGGTGCACAAACTTGGATTTCAATCACTTTTCTTGAACAATTTGCAGCAGATTTTAACTGGCAAAAATCATGTCAGCAATCACACATAAGATGTGCGTTTAACACCCAAGTTAGACTGACGATTCAGGTGCCTTGGGCAGAATTTAGGCGCCAGTTGGAATGTTGGCCAAGTCAAAGGAATCTTTGTCCATCCAGGTGTAACCCAGCACCTCGTTCAGACCATGCACCCCCATTAGTGAGATCTATCTTAGCCAATTCCCAGGTGAAAAGTTTCATAGAGAAAGTTAGTCATTTTTATAGCTCTGTGCAAAATTTCTTTTATGTGAGTGTAATCTAGGGTAATTTTGCATCATGCTTCTTTCGTAAAATTCCCAAAATTATGCTCTTACACCATGTCACATAATTAAACTCTGATTGTGGCATATACTTGATATGTGCACAAAAACAACATGAATGAGCAGAACATTTTTACATTTTTCTATAGGTGTGCCAGAGGCTCCAGAGAAGTGCATGTTAACAGTTGATCCCACTGACTTTTATTGGAGCAGTTAAACCCTTATTTCCACTTGGCCTGTTTTGCTTTTGTGTTAATCCCATTTGGTTAGTACCTACAGGACTCTTTTTAGGAATTTTCGGTACACTCACATGAGATTAAAGCCTCCTCCTGAATTAAAACATATAGCTTCTTTGTTGAGAGGCAATAGATGTATGAAGAGATTTGAAGTGAGGGTGAAGTAGCCAAATAATAATGACATTTGTGCCATTTATGTAGGAACCTGGGAATGCTGTACTAAAGCCTTTCTTGTGACGGATCCCAAGTGTGGTGTCATTGACAAAAGGTGCTCTTTGCAGTTATTGGTTGTCCCCCAATCCAGAATAAGGTTGAATCTGCTCAAGAGTTAGCAACCTGGAAGTAAGTTGCAGCTGCACCACCAGAAGGGTGATTTACTAAAACCTAGAATTTCGGAGAGAATATGGCGACTTGTAGGGATATTTCATTTTTTTCGGCCATATGCAGGCAAGTTGGCCTTTCTGGTGTTTATTGGGGTTGCATTCGCAAAGTCGCCGTTGAATACTGCCTCCTACCTGGACCTCAAACTCTCACGCCCTCAGTCTTATTGTGCTCATGTGCATTCCTTTCTGTTCTTATGAGTCTCCCACCTTGAAATACTGTAAATTATGTGTTTTTAAAGCTATAGAATGGTAATTCTGAAATTTATTTCGGAGAATCAAATATTTTATTGTAGGCACATTTGTCATTTAGTCTTTTCTCCTTAAAGGAAACAGCACTTAGTTTTGCCAGCACTATTTCCAAGAGACAGGCCACGAGAAGCCATATTTCTTGCACTGTGACGCCCCACATTTTTTTTGTTTTGTCGCTTTCATTCAGGGTCTGGGTGGCCGGTTCTTTGCTGCCACTGGCACGCCTCCACAATCGATGTATTTATTTGTCCAATGGGCAACACTTACCTTCCTTCACGCAAAGTTTGACCCTCAGCCTGAATGTAAGAAAAGCGCAGATCTTCACAACACATTATCATGGCGTGTAATCTGAAAAATAAATCAGTCCCACAAACGCGCATGCGCACCTAAACCCACGTGAAAATACACACACACACACACACAGGAAACAGACGCATGCAAGCACAGGAGCCTGCACGACCACACGGACGCACATACACACACAGGCGTGTATGAACACACACGTACACTGGCAAATACAGACATAAGTACACATATAAGCACACATGCACACACAATAACACAGGCTCGCACCCGTGCACAGCGGTGTGTACTGTCAAGTAGCCATTAAAAAATGCTCATTAGCATGGATACACAGAAAGACACTCACAACCACATGCATACAAACACGTTCACGTGAACACACATATGTACATACACTCACAAATGCTCTATATAGGTGGGTTTCAGGCAGAGCCACTTACAAAGGCATACTGTGTCACCAGTAGGTTCAGGCATCAGTGGGTAATATTAGCATTATTAAAGTGCAAAGCTCTTCAACGCCTCGTCAGGGGGAGTAAGCGCTATATAAATACAATTACAATAATACCGTAGCTTTGGCTGATTAGTGTACCTCCAAGGGCGGTAACCATGGGGATGGCGGACGGTGCTGTCAGTGAGCGGACTGGTGTGACTCGAAGGCCCTCGCGACCCCTGCAAAAAGGTTTCCACGGAAAAGGAGGACTTAATACTGAGTTTTTGTTTTTAAGCTTCGAGTTTACCGCAGCGCATTATTTTAGCAACGTGTTTTGTTTTTGTAAAAGGGCAAGTGAACAGCGGTAGCAGCAGCAGAAATGGCCCTTCAGCAGCTGTGGAAACCCATCGGATCATGGCTCTTGAGGTGAACCCGGCGACAATGGTTAGTTTAAGGTAAATCAGGAAATGTGCAAGCAAGGGCTCCGATATATTAGCCCGAACAACAGGCGGGGTGGCCCCTGCCAATTACGCCAATCAGCCCACATCACAGCTGCAGCCGGAGCACTGAGAAAATGTTTGCCCAGCTCTGAGGGTAATTCAGTGCTCAATTTGCAACCAATTGAGACAGTGCCTGGGGTATAAATATACATTCTGGTATAAATAGCAGTCAGAGAAACCGGAGAAGCCGAGACGTCATCCAAACAGATTGGCGCCATCTCTGATCATTCCTGAGAGCTGAGGGCTGATTAAAACAAAGCGCGGACACCGCGCTTAGTTTTTTAAAAATTTTCTCAGTGGGATTCACGCACCCAGAGCAAATCCTGCCATTTAAAAAAAATAAAATGCTTTTTGAGGGCCTGGGGGTCCCTGTGGGACCCCCTGACCAGGCCTAGGGGGTCAGGGTGTTTCTACCCTATCCCCTTTTCTTTTTTTAAATCATTTTATTCCCTTTTTTCTTGTGACTCGGTTGCCTACACTTCTTGGTTTGGAGTGTTGACAGCCAATCAAAATTAAGCTCGTGATCGGGAGGGTTCGTGGATCCACCAAGGTCACCAGATATCGATATTTTTTATTTTTAAATTTCTCAGGAACTACTGAACAGATTTACACCATTTAAAGCAAAGAGTGCACTCTGGACCAAGAGCTACCTCTTTGCCAAATTTGGTGTAATTCCGTTCAGCAGTTGTAGCCGCGACAAAAGTTCCTATGGAAATTAACATGGAGAAAACGCGTTTTGGGACCCCCCTTTTTTCTCGGCCCCTGCTTGACGAATCACCCCGAAACTTTCAAGACAGGAGCTGACCGTAGCGCCCCATTAGTTTTGAAAATCTTGCGAAGATTCGTATATTGGCAAATCAAAAAATGCTTTTCCTATGGAAACTAGGTCCCAACTATGTCGCCAGTAGGTAATATATATATATATATATATATATATATATATATATATATATAATAACCACAGTCCTCACTGCTACGTCCTCAGCAGCAGCAAAAAGCAGGTACGGACCACAGCATGGAGTTCGAAAATAACGTCCTTTTTATTGCCAAGTAAAGTGCATCCAAAAATAAATCAAGCAAGTGCCCAGCCTGACACGTTTCGACATATATATATATACATATGCATATATATATTCACAAACTGCGTCTCCCTGTAACGTGGCAAAAAGTGAGTGCACTCACGGGTCTATATTCAAATATACATTTAAGTAGGCAGCTGGCACTGACAGATGCGTTTCGGCACGTCGCCTTCTTCAATGTCAGTTTTCCTTATTCACATGATTCAATTTAAATCTTTCAAAACAGCGTTCTCGTGCAATCATTTCATTAACATAAAAGAGGGCGATGAAAGTCTAACCCAGTGAATACAATTCATGGCGGCCATCTTGGAGTGGTTGCAAATCAATTCATTATAATATAATTTCCATATAGCGTTACTCCAAAATTGCTGGTATGACAAGGGGGTAATAGCAAATCATCTTTGACCGGCATTGGGGAGAGCCAGCAATACAAAATTCAAAAATAATATTGCCTAACAGCTGAACACAAGTGGCATGGTTCGAACTCATAAGCAAAAATGCAAAAATCATAATTCAAACGTTCACAGATACACGTTCGGTCTGTATCGACTGGTGAGTCTGATCTAAGCATGTATATCTATTCGGCTCTCTCAAAGCACACATGTGATTAAGCCCTGAATAGGCAAGCACCCCTTCCTCTACCTAATGTATACCCAAATGGGACATTCAAGACAGTAGACTGTGTATTCTGAATTGGAATTTAATAACTTGTTTATTTTCAGAATTTTCTCTCTTCCACCTCCTTCTGTCTTGAACTCCAGAATTGTACTACTATTTTTACACGCCTTGCACCTAAGACATGGGAAGAACCCTGTTATGGGATCCTTTCTTCTTGGGTGGGCCTTATAATGACTGTTAACTAGTTGATCCTTCAGGGAGGTGCTCCGTCTGTATGTAATTTGGGGAGCCTGGGTAATGACATCTTTTAGAATATTATCAGTCAATAGGATTTTCCAATTTTTCTTAAAAATATGTGCGACTTTATGGGACTTAGAGTTATAACTTGTGATCATTCTAGTAGGAGCCTCATCGGTAATAGTCTTGTGGTCTACCTCAGTCTTGGCAACTAGAAGATTAGATCTTACCAGCTGATCTGCTCTTGTTTCCGCTGTACGTAAGATATTTTTGGTGTATTCTCTCCTAGTGAGTCTAGCTAGAGCGCACTTCTTCGCTAACTGATACTCTTTGTCAGTTGTACTATTTCTTTTTATACGAATGAGTTCTCCATAGGGGATGTTTTTTATAAGGCTACATGGATGTTGACTACCTGCATGCAATATAGTATTGCCTGCAGTGGGCTTTCTATACAGTTTTGTCAAAAGTTTGTTCCCTTCCACATAGACTTCCACATCTAGGTATATTACTCTTGTGTTACTTAATCCACCAGTGAATATTAAATTCAAATCATTGGTATTCAAAACTTTAATATAGTCTTCAGCCTCTGCCCTGGTCCCTTTCCAAATGATGAATAAATCATCTATATATCTGGCCCATAGGGCAACCTTCTTCATCCAATCCTCATGATGGTCCGCCCATGCCATGCGCTTCTCCCACCAGCCCACCAAAAGATTTGCGTAGCTGGGGGCGCAGCACGTGCCCATGGAGGTCCCCCGTTTCTGTTGGTATAGTTGTCCAGCAAAAGTGAAAATATTATTAATCAAACAGAATTTTGTCATTTCTAAAAGCATGAGATTATGGTCTCTAAATTTAAGCTGTCTTTTATCCAAAAACCATTTGACTGTTTCTAATCCCTGTTCATGATTAATGCACGTATACAAGCTTGTAATGTCCAGGGTGATGAGTAACATCTCTTCTTCCCACTCAATTCCATCTATAAGTCTTAGGAAGTCCTGAGTATCCTTCATATAAGAGCTAAGCTCTTTCACAAATGGAGATAAGAAGGAGTCAATGTAAATGGAGGTATTTTCCAATAGACTACTTTGTGAAGCCACTATAGGTCGTCCGGGAGGATTTATCATATCTTTGTGGACTTTCGGAAGATGGTAAAAAGTGGCAAGTACTGGATATTCACAATATAAGAAAAGATATTCTTCTTGATTTAACATCCCGTTATCCCTCCACGTTCTTAAATGCTTGTGGAAACTTTCAATACATTTGTCATAATCAGCTCTCTTGATGGGTGAATAACAGTTTGTGTCCTGTAATTGTCTGAGTGCTTCCGCATGGTATTGCTCTTTCTTTAGTATGACAATATTACCACCCTTATCGGATGGTTTTATAACAAGAGTCTCATCCTTTTTTAAGTCTTGCATTGCTTTCCATTGTTTTGCTGGAATGTTATAGTTCCTTTGATTTACCTTTGCATTGTCTAGAGCCTTGAGGTCTAGAATAGTAGCCTCATGGAACACATCTATGGCGTCATGTGGCATTTGAGGCATAAAACGTGATTTAGCCCGCATATTACTCCTGCCACTTTGTTGTACTACTCCTGCTCTGGTTAAACAGTCTGCAATGTTCTCTTCGATATCAGTAGATTGAGATTTACCCAATGCTTGTAAGGTAAGTAGTGCTTCCAGATCATTGCCGGTCAAAATGTCCGTCTGTACTTCAGTGATTGGCGGACGAGGTGGCATGTTCCTTGGATGTAGAAGATGTACTTTTTTCAGTTTTATTTTCCTTATGAATTTAAATAGGTCTATTCGAGTTTGCGTGTAGTTAAATTCAGTAGTGGGGCAAAAGGTCAGGCCAAGCTTCAGCACCTGTGTCTCATCTTTATTTAAAATTCTGTCCGACAGGTTAATGATGGGTCTCTCTTCTCTTGTTGCTACCATTTCCCTCGTCTCCCCTTGCTCCTTGTCACTCGTGGAGTAAAGGATTCGCCCCCGTCCTTTTTTGCCCCTTCTTGTTTTTCATTTCGATCTGGGGGGTGGGTTCTTGGGGGTGGTCGCTGTCGACTTTCCCTTATAAGCTGATATTCCTGAAAATAACTCGGTTCCTTGGTTTTCTCCTGGCCATCACCTGTCGAAGTTGTTCGCCTTCTGAGGTTTCAATCTCCGATTCTGAGGTGTCTCTTGCTGGTTGTCCGCTCTTTTTTTGTTGACTTAATTTGCTCCGTTGTGCATCATATCTCTTTGCAAACATTAGCACCCGTCCTGTGCTGTAGTCTCTCTCATCTCTGGCAAACTTTGTTTGTTTCCGGTGTCTAATAGAATTTTCATAATCCCCTAAGCGTTTTTTCATGGCTACTTTGAGTTCACTTTGTTTCACATCCTTTGCTTTAGATATCATTTCTTCCAATTTCTTAATTTCATCTTGTAATTTGGCTCTGTCAGTCCAAGCATATTCTATTAAAATTTTAACCATCCCTTTCGCAGAATCGGTCGTATATTCAGCCCACTCTTTTATGAGTTCCGGATCGGGGTTCTCATAAGATGGTACAGTGTAGATTTGCAAGCCTCTTGGAATACGGTCCACATCTAAGTAACTTTGGAGCGAGGTGGCTTCCCACCATTTTCTAATTTCTTTCTCGTACGCTTTTTTCAGCGATTGATACAAGACTTTCAAGCTGCTAGGTGGTGTATTACTTCCGTTAGGACCCTGTGGGTCTACTGTAGCACTCGTGCCTCTTTTTTAAAAAATATTAGTTGCTGCTTCAGCACGCTCGCTGTCGCTAAACATCGTAGTAACCAGCCGGCTACCCGCTTGTCCAACAATAATCCTTTAGACCCTCGAGACTGTTGCTTCCATCAATCAACCATCCCCACGGATAGAACAGAAGTTACTCACCGAGGCGAGCTCAGGTCCGCGCAGGTCCTCCGACCCGTGTAGTCCCGGTCCAACCTACGGCACTTCACTTCACGTTCCTCCTGTGGTAGAATTGGATAATTCCACGGCCGCACTTTCTTCATGCGGCATCAATCCTGCAACGGGGCAAACGGGCAAACGTATTCTTCCACCGAATTCCCACCTCCGCCGCACCTCACGTCTCGGGTGCCACTCGAGCGGTGGTGAGCCGCTATAGATTCACAAACGGCGTCTCGCTGTAACGTGGCAAAAAGTGAGTGCACTCACGGGTCTATATTCAAATATATATTTAATAAGTAGGCAGCCGGCACTGACAGACGCGTTTCGGCACGTCGCCTTCTTCAATGTCAGTTTTCCTTATTCACATGATTCAATTTAAATCTTTCAAAACAGCGTTCTCGTGCAATCATTTCATTAGCATAAAAGAGGGCGATGAAAGTCTAACCCGGTGAATACAATTCATGGTGGCCATCTTGGAGTGGTTGCAAATCAATTCATTATAATATAATTTCCATATCACGTTACTCCAAAATTGCTGGTATGACAAGGGAGTAATAGCGAATCATCTTTGACCGGTGGAGGTAGGAATTCGTTGGAAGAATATATATATATAGTCGGAGTCAGAGGACACCGCCATCACGATGCCGGTACCGAGCAGGTGAGGAGCCCTGTGTGTATCTGTTCTTGGCATTAGTCATTTTACTCTGCAAGGTGCTAAGCGGGAATCTCGATCACTCGAAGGAGGAAACCTTCTGGAGATTGAAGAATTAAGGGATCGTGTGAAGGTGTTTGCTTGAATAAAACTCGCTGAACATTGGAGCCGCCGCACTGAGGTTTTTTGCTGGAACTGAGGAGTATACAGCAATACTAACAGGTATTTTGTGGATATATATATATATATATTCACTGAAAAAACCATAGATTTCAGGCACGTTATAGTTAGAAATTAGCATTTAAAAAACCTTAGAAATTCACTGAAAAAACCATAGGTTTCAGGGACGTTATAGTTAGTTGGACATTTCACTCGTACAAAACCATAGAAATTCCCCCGTTATAGTTAGTTCAGCTAACTATAACTCGTGCCCCTGCAATGCACTGCTGATGACGTCACATATTACATCATTCATGACATGGTCAGTGACATCACTGATGACATCTCAAATGACATCACCGATGACATCACTGATGACATCATCCAGTGACTGTGTGTTTCTTTAAAGTTTAAATATGTATTATATATATGCCAAGGTGTATTGAAGAATGAGTGGGTGTATAAGTGTCTGGATGGAGGATTTAGTAGGTGCGTGACTGACTGTTTAAGTGAGTCATTACATGTGTCTTACTGAATGCATGGGTTAGTTACTAAACTGTGTGAATGTCTGTATCAGTCTGTCTGTTGTTGTATAAGCTGCTGCATGGGTTGGTCAGTAGCTACATGAGTGTCTATATGGGTTATCGATTGGTTGCCTGAGTATTTGTATGGGTGCCTGAGTATGTGTGGGTGGGTGGGAGGTGTTTGACTCTGTGCATAGATGTTTGAGTGGTTGTTTCACTGGGTGTATGGGTTCAAGAGTGCATGTGGAAACAGCTGTATGGGTGGGTGAGTGTGTGTATGAGTGTGTTGGTGAGTGAATGGATGTCTCAGTGGTACATGTCCAAGTAACTACATATGTAAAAGGCAGTGTATGTGAGAGTTGAAGTATATAAATGACTATACGTGAGAGTCAGTGATTGTGAGAGTGGATGTATGGATGAGTGTGTAATTGTATCAGTGATTGTATAAGACAGTAAGTATGTGTTAGTATCTGTATGAATAAGTGATGTGGTGCGTGTATAACTGTATAGGCCAGTAAATGGAAGTGTGATTGATTCTTTGCATGACTGACTAGGTGTGTGGGTAACTCTGGATGAGTGGTGGTGTGTGAGTGTCTGTATAGGTGTATGAGTGCTTATGATAATGTTGTATTGATGAGTGACTGCATGTATGAGTGATTGTATAGGTGAATGAGTGGATGTGTGTGTAGAACTAGTAATCAGTGAGTGCGTATGTAGTAACTGGTTTTGGTGTGTCAATGGTTTCGAAAATGGTAGTCTGTATTTTACAGTGGGTGTATCAAAGGTTATATTAGAGTGTGAGGAGGTGCATCAGATTTTCACGTGGATGATGTCATCAGTGATGTCATCAGTGATGTAATTTGAGATGTCATCGGTGATGTCATCAGTGATGTCACTGACCATGTCATGAATGATGTAATATGTGACGTTATCAGCAGTGCATTGCGGGCGCGAGTTATAGTTAGCTGAACTAACTATAACGGGGAATGTCTATGGTTTTGTACGAGTGAAATGTCCAACTAACTATAACGTCCCTGAAACCTATGGTTTTTTCAGTGAATTTCTAAGGTTTTTTCAATGCTAATTTCTAACTATAACGTGCCTGAAACCTATGGTTTTTTCAGTGAATTTCAATGGTTTTTTAAATGCTAATTTCTGACTATAACGTCCCTGAAACCTATGGTTTTTTCAGTGAATTTCAAAGGTTTTTAAACAGAAATTTCTAATTATAATGTGCCGCAATCCTATGGTGTTTTCAGTGAATTTCTAAGGATTTATAAATGCTAATTTCTAACTATAACATCCCTATTAAGTCCCCTTGAATCCTGAAGGTCCCTGGTGGCCAAGTAGCCCACCAGGTACCTCCAGTAAGCGCCACAGAGCTGCGTTGCAGAGAGGTGTTCCTAGGCCACGCCCCTTTTTACACCACGCTGCAAACGCGGCTTCTGGTGCACTGTTGCTCGGACAATGAAGTCTACTTGTGTCCTGAGGTCCTCAGGACACAAGAGGACCTCATCGCCCCACCAGCAGTGCACCAGAAGCCGCGTTTACAGAGTGGTGTAAAAAGGGGCGTGGCCTCGGACCACTCTCTGCAACGCAGCTCTGTGGTGCTTACTGGAGGTACCTGGTGGGCTAGTTGGCCCCAGGGACCCTCAGGATTCAAGGGGACTTAATCCCCCAATTTACAACGCACCAGGGGGTGTGTTTGCACACTTGTCATATCAGGTCCCGCCCCTCCCTGCACCACTGTGCAAACGCGCCCCCTGTTGCGTTGTAAGTTGGGGGATTAAGTCCCCTTGAATCCTGAGGGTCCCTAGGGGCCAACTAGCCCACCAGGTACCTCCGGTAAGCGCCACAGAGCTGAGTTGCAGAGAGCAATGCAAAATGTATTTCAATTAGCCTCCGGTATGCTCGTGAAGGTTCATGAATAAGGCATATTGTACCCTGTCTGGGGACCACTGGAGGCTAGTTTAATGTATCCTGGATTAGGCATGGGGTCTGGACCCACTGGAGGGTTAAAAATGCCTAAAAAGACTACATTCCCCAGCAAGCAATGTTGAAAGTAAACGTGATGTCACAAGCACACCGGAGGCTAATTGAAATAAATTTTGCATTGCAGAAGGAGTGTAGCGGCGGAGAATTCCTTCCCCATGTCGGCCTCTGAAGAGATGCACAAAAGCATTGAAACGCGTCAGGCCAAAGGATTGATTTTCCAGAGGGGAACCAATATGCTTGAGAAATAAAGGCTTGTTACCTACCTTTTCAGCGGTGTGCGGCTTCATTTTCTGGGCAACTTTTGGACATGGTTACACGGCGGCCCTGGCCGTGGAAGCGACGCACCTCCTGCAAAGCAAAGAAAGGACCGGCCGGGGGGTAACGTCCCCTCTGCATCGGCGCTGAAGGTTCATGAATAAGGCATATTGTACCCTGTCTGGGGCCCACTGGAGGGCTAGTTTAATGTATCCTGGATTAGGCATGGGGTCTGGACCCACTGGAGGGTTAAAAATGCCTAAAAAGACTACATTCCCCAGCAAGCAATGTTGAAAGTAAACGTGATGTCACGAGCACACCGGAGGCTAATTGAAATAAATTTTGCATTGCAGAAGGAGTGTAGCGGCAGAGAATTCCTTCCCCATGTCGGCCTCTGAAGAGATGCACAAAAGCATTGAAACGCGTCAGGCCAAAGGATTGATTTTCCAGAGGGGAACCAATATGCTTGAGAAATAAAGGCTTGTTACCTACCTTTTCAGCGGTGTGCGGCTTCATTTTCTGGGCAACTTTGGGACATGGTTACACGGCGGCCCTGGCCGTGGAAGCGACGCACCTCCTGCAAAGCAAAGAAAGGACCGGCCGGGGGTAACGTCCCCTCTGCATCGGCGCTGAAGGTTCATGAATAAGGCATATTGTACCCTGTCTGGGGCCCACTGGAGGGCTAGTTTAATGTATCCTGGATTAGGCATGGGGTCTGGACCCACTGGAGGGTTAAAAATGCCTAAAAAGACTACATTCCCCAGCAAGCAATGTTGAAAGTAAACGTGATGTCACGAGCACACCGGAGGCTAATTGAAATAAATTTTGCATTGCAGAAGGAGTGTAGCGGCGGAGAATTCCTTCCCCATGTCGGCCTCTGAAGAGATGCACAAAAGCATTGAAACGCGTCAGGCCAAAGTATTGATTTTCCAGAGGGGAACCAATATGCTTGAGAAATAAAGGCTTGTTACCTACCTTTTCAGCGGTGTGCGGCTTCATTTTCTGGGCAACTTTGGGACATGGTTACACGGCGGCCCTGGCCGTGGAAGCGACGCACCTCCTGCAAAGCAAAGAAAGGACCGGCCGGGGGTAACGTCCCCTCTGCATCGGCGCTGAAGGTTCATGAATAAGGCATATTGTACCCTGTCTGGGGCCCACTGGAGGGCTAGTTTAATGTATCCTGGATTAGGCATGGGGTCTGGACCCACTGGAGGGTTAAAAATGCCTAAAAGACTACATTCCCCAGCAAGCAATGTTGAAAGTAAACGTGATGTCACGAGCACATCGGAGGCTAATTGAAATAAATTTTGCATTGCAGAAGGAGTGTAGCGGCGGAGAATTCCTTCCCCATGTCGGCCTCTGAAGAGATGCACAAAAGCTTTGAAACGCGTCAGGCCAAAGGATTGATTTTCCAGAGGGGAACCAATATGCTTGAGAAATAAAGGCTTGTTACCTACCTTTTCAGCGGTGTGCGGCTTCATTTTCTGGGCAACTTTGGGACATGGTTACACGGCGGCCCTGGCCATGGAAGCGACGCACCTCCTGCAAAGCAAAGAAAGGACCGGCCGGGGGGTAACGTCCCCTCTGCATCGGCGCTGAAGGTTCATGAATAAGGCATATTGTACCCTGTCTGGGGCCCACTGGAGGGCTAGTTTAATGTAACCTGGATTAGGCATGGGGTCTGGACCCACTGGAGGGTTAAAAATGCCTAAAAAGACTACATTCCCCAGCAAGCAATGTTGAAAGTAAACGTGATGTCACGAGCACACCGGAGGTTAATTGAAATAAATTTTGCATTGCAGAAGGAGTGTAGCGGCGGAGAATTCCTTCCCCATGTCGGCCTCTGAAGAGATGCACAAAAGCATTGAAACGCGTCAGGCCAAAGGATTGATTTTCCAGAGGGGAACCAATATGCTTGAGAAATAAAGGCTTGTTACCTACCTTTTCAGCGGTGTGCGGCTTCATTTTCTGGGCAACTTTGGGACATATATATATATATATATATATATATATATATATATATATATATATATATATATATATATATATATATATATATATATATATATATATATATATGTATATATATATATATATAGATATTTATCCCATTAATATGCCTCATTATGTTTGCAGTTAAGAGTACCTCATTAGTCTAGTTTATCAGATGAATGAACAATTTATTTTCAAAGTCCTGCCACTGCCATATTTCACCGTGCCAAAAGATGATCTGTACATTGATGTATGCCTGAACAATTCACAATCAGATAAATAACATAGACTGGAACCCAAACTGTTTTTCATATGCAGAACAATCCCCAATGATGAATGTCTTATTAACCCGATAAAGTGCCAATGTAAATCTAAGTGCAAATGCCAATACTTGAAGTCTGGGTAACCGGATAAAGTGCCAATTCAAATCAAAGGGCAAATGTAATCATGCCTAAATTAGGTCATTATTACAATCTCAAATGTCTAGTTCATTCATCAGAAACAAACTTTAAGTGCTGGTACAGAAGGAACATCCCCCGATGATACAGTGCATGAGATAGGTGTGCTATGACTAAAAAAATATATGTACACGTGTGCACATGTAAAATCCATATCCACGCATCCACATAAAAATTCAATCATATAGGAAAAAAGGCCACCAAAACCAATAAATAACATTCCAATGCTTAATATCAGCTCCATTTCCACATATGGGATCAATATCAAACTATCATTTCATTATGTAAGGACTCAAGTATAACATCGTATGACACTTAAAACGTAAATTCCACTCTGTTCCTAATGCCTCCATCATAATATCCGTGGGCCCCTATAGATGCACATGTAGTTCAGCATCCAGATTGTATTCCCAGGGTTTTTCCATACCCAACAAAATTATCATCTTGGATTCACAACATCGCAGTTCCAATTCTCTGTTGTCTTTTTGGGGGTGAACCTTAATATATTTAATACCATAGTACTGCAGGCTGCTCAGATCTCCTTTATGCACCTCCCAAAAGTGCTTGGCCATCGGATAGGCTCTGTCCTGATGTTTTTTTTTTTTTAAATATCTTTTTTATTGGCATTTGTAAAAAGAAAAATAAACATCATCATTGGCAGTACAATTCCATATCTACAGCAAGAACATCATCCGTAAAACTGTTTCGCCCCGTTCTCTCAGCTATACAATGTATACATAAGGTTGTAGCAAGGTATGTTCCCGTCATATCCTAGAGATTACTATCCCTTTTCTCTGAAGTACACCACACAATTCTGTATTCGGGAGATATTATATTCTCACCACTGTAAAGTATGTAAAAGGGAGTGGCTGGATCGTACATAATCCTATCCATCTGAAACATACATGTATTTAGAATGCATACATAAATGCCCCAATATAGTTCAATCAAGAAAAATAGAAATAAGAAAAAAACAAAAGGAAAAGAGAACAAGATAAAAGGAAAACAAATAAACTCAGTGCATCCTTAAACTTAATGCACAAGGAACAATTAGAACACTATTAGGGGTCCACATCAAAATCGTTATTAAAGACAATGTGAGCGGCACTATTATGAGGGGTTAGGGGGCCTCTAGAGGGAGGGGGGAGGGGGAAGGTGGGGAGCACCTAATGTGCCCTCAACAAACAGGAGCAGTGAGCAGCAACGAACTCATCCAGGGGGATATCCCAAGAACGACTTAATGCAGGGGGGTAATCCAACCCGTGTCCTGGGGTTCACACCTTCATTCACACAGCTAGATTACAGTAGTCATCTAATGTTCAGGGGCTATGTAGCTCTCCCGATCCCTCAGAATCAGTCTCGCTCTCCTGTGATTCCTGATCAGGCGTATTGCGCATATCCCATGCTCTTAATATATCCGCCCATGGCTCTGCTAAAGGCTTACGCCGTCTCGTAATCTTATCCTCTCTAAGCAGGGCTTTCTCCTCCACTCTTGCCCAACAAGAAACATCTGTTTCCCAGTCTACTACCAAGGGACCCTGCTTTGTCTTCCATCTAAGGGCTATTCTTCGTTTGGCTAGAATGAAGGCCAGATCTATAAACCTGTGTCCCATTTTTTTGGATTTGGGTCTCGGGAATAGGCCCAGAAGGCATACTTCCGGTGAGCGCACTAAGTTCCGCCCTAAGACCTTGTTGATGGTGTCTAATATCTTGGTCCAGTAATCCTGAAGCCCTGAGCATGCCCATACCATATGACCAAAATTGGCATCGATTAGTGAGCATCTAGCACAAGCCTGGTCATCCCTATAATACACTACATTCAACGTATGTGGCATAAGGTATGTTCTATGAAGAACATTAAATTGTAATAACTTAAATGCTGCATTTCTAGACACCTTCTTCGGGCTTCCCAGTACCTTCTTCCACTACTTCTCGGTTAGCTGCCTGTTCAGGGTACCCTCCCATCTATCCTGCACTCGAGGCAAAGGCCGGTGGGTCATCTCCATTATTGCCAGGTAGAGCCATTTTATTAGGTGTCTCGCAGTACCCAACGTCACCAGTGCCTGGAGGACCGCATGGGTGGTACGTTCTGTCGCGTCTCCCCCCACAATTCAGCCATCGCCCCCGTATCTTGTGGTAATTCAAGAACTGTCCTTGTGGCGATTCATGATATTCCAAGAAATCCGCCAATGGGAGCAGCTCACCATCTCTATCCCGACAATTGCCGTTGCGCAAGAGGGGGCCCCATCCCTGCCTGTGGGAGTCCCGTAAGGTGAATACTGGGTGCATACAACGGTCTATCTTTGGATTGCGCCACACATCGATCCCAGCACGCCACCGCCACAGAGAGTAGCGTCCCCATGTGTTTAAGCTTCTGGCGACGGTTAAGCAGTCTAGGGAACAAGGCCCTCTGTATGGTACTGGCCGACAGTGAGAGTGTGTCCAACCCTATCCCTGCAAGCCACCGGGCCAGCCACTGGAGTTGTGCTGCCAGGTAGTAGGCCTCAAAATCAGGGGCACCTAATCCACCCCCCATTAGTGGCAGCTGTAGCGTCTGCAGGGATACTCTATTGCGCCCACCATCCCACACCAAGTCCCTCAGTAACACTTCCAACATTTTAAACCAACTTTTTGGGATCACCACTGGCAAATTGACGAAGTAATATAATAGGCGTGGGAGCACCACCATTTTAGATAACGCCACCTTGGCCATCACTGGCAATTTGAGCGATCGCCAGAATGTAACATTTGCCCGCAATGCTCAAAGGGCACTTCCGAGGTTCCCATCAAGGAGATCCACCTGCCGATGGTAAATCTGTATTCCCAAGTACCGGAAGGAGATCGACGCTGAGGAAAAGTGTTCTTCTGATCGGTATCATTTGTACCAGGACTCCATTGTTTTTTCATTGCCATTTCGTGTCAAACACTTCCACACGACCCACCTGGTCGTTTCTGCTGATGCCTGAGGAAATTCTAACTAACACGACAAAAACCATCTTGCAGCCTGCATTTCTGCCCAGGAACTGTCGCACACCCAACCCCCCTGTTCTTTGCAGTTCGACAGAAAACCATGAGACACTCACGCCCTGTGTAAATGATTTGTTTCCCATCTCCTGCTCCCTGCCTGGTAAACATCCTTGACACCGTGATCAGGTTATCTGGACAATGGTCTGACTGCTGGGCCTTGATCAGGGTGATTGGACAATGGTTTGAATGACCGAGCTTTGATCAAGCTGATCGAACAATGACCTGAATGACCGTGCTTTGATCAAGCTGAGTGAACAATAATTTGAGTACCAAGCCTTGATCAGGTCACCAACTACAAACACCGTCTGGATCTGGTTATCAACTGCAAACACTGCCCTGATTGAACAATGGACTAACAGCCAAAAGACTGGAATGAAAAAGTATAAAAGGCTTGTAAGCTGCGGAGTAAAGCAGCAGCCTCCTCTGTCTTGTTTCTAACGAGCTTGGGACTCTGTTCCATAGCCCGGAGCTATTTGAATAAATCTGGGTTCCTCCTGCAGACGAAGGCTCCTGTGTCTCCTTTTACTACGTATGAAGGGTATGGAAGACTTGGGCAATTCCCCGCCGCCGGGACCCAGTGAGTGGGTTATTCCGGTTCTTCAAATGGCGCCCGAACAGGGACTCCACGAGTACGAAGGTCAGGCCCGGTGGATGTGAGGAGGTGCACGGAGAGACTCCGACGGAGGCGCCCTACCCGAGGGATTCTTGCAATCCGGTAAGCCGAACGACTCGCCCGCTGTTCCTCCCCACCCGGTCTGGGCCACATGACCGCGTCCTCGCTGGAGTCCCCTAGCAAATAATTTCTGGAGCAGGACACAGCCCTACGTCTGCAGAAGAGAACTACCCCTGTAAGGTAAGGGTGGACTGATCACCCACCAAGTCTGTATGATTCTGCTGTTATTGACCTTTGCAAAAGCCAAGCAGGCGAGGTGAATTTTAAAACCCGCCGGTGTCTGTTACCTATTTACAAGCATGCCAGTCAGTAGTAAGTTCAAGAAATTATGTTGTTGTATGTGTACGCAGGACTCCCAGCTGGAGGCGGCTTGTCCGCTTCCTCCAGAAGGGACCCCTGGCCATACGATGTATGTTAAACATGGCCCTTCTGCCATAATGTTTTCCTCATTCTGGGTAAAATATACGAAACAAAGTAACGCGGAATTACAGTGGCCACTTTTCGGCTCCTTTAATTCCCAAGTTCTCGCCAACTTAGAGGAACAATTAATGAAAAGAAAAACGCGCCCGTCTATGTTTGAATCTGTCCGATTTTGGAGGAAAGAGATAGAGCAGAGAGCTAGAAAGCAGAAGGCTCAAGAAAGAAAACAGGAACGCATGTCAATGGCCGACCACTCCAGAATAAATTTACAAAATCAAATGACAAAATTGGTAGAAATAGCCAACAGGGAGCATGGGGCCCGGGTACAAAAATGCTATCCAGCTCGTGAGGAGAAAAGAAAGGGCCATATGGATGGGGGAGAAGAAGGTGATTCCTTGCTTGATACCATGCTAGAAAGCCCTCCTGCATATGCCCCAATGTACCCTGCCCTGACGCCTCACACCCCACATGTCCCCCCGCCACCGCCCACTCCTGCCCCCACTGCCCCTCCTACTGTTCTTCCTGTCACACCAACCCTCCCGATTTTTCCTATGACACCGACCACGCCCGCTAACCCTGTCCTCACTGCGGGAATGACAACAAGTCTCCATCCGCCCAACCCCTGCGGCTTTACCCCTACCCGCCCTTTTCCTACTTCCCCGTGGTCTACAGTTAAGCAGGATTTATATAAAATGTTCAATTCCCCCGACTGGCCTCCTTGCGCTCTGCAGTCAGCTTTTCGTCCCTTCGAGAAAATGACCTACAGAAGCAACAGTGTGAATGTTGGATAAAGAACGGGAATATTTATGCCTTTAAAGACATATGGTCCACCTTTTCCCAGTGGACGATTATGGAACAGACCACCTGGGCTGAATACATGGGTACGCTGGTCATGCAAAAATTTGAGAATGCGCTTATGCAGATATCCACTGGATTAATGGACCTTAGGTCACAAATAAGAAGAGGCGATGTTCAGGGAGAGGGGATGTTTGGTGCTGTGTCTGCTTTAATGGCTTACCGTGATATGACCGCTTTTTCCAACACCCCTCTAGAGACAGCTATGCCAATGAGAGAGGCGGCCCCTGTCTTTGTTAACGCACTTACCGATGCCCAAAATAATGGCCGAGGGGCTGTTGAGGCACACTGGCGCAGGCTTTGGGTTCATGTTCCTTGGAAAAGGTCAGAAGTAATGCAGTTAAAAGAACAATTACCAGATCCCCGGAAGAATCCGGCTGCCTTTTACAGAGAATTAGGTCAGATTATATGTGGGTTATTCCGGTTCTTCAACGCCCACTCCAGGTCCAGCGGAAAGTCGTGTGGCCGAACCAGATCTGGGTTCAATGGGAACACATAGGTCTTCTTTTTGTTTAGGCATAGCCCCGAAAGTGCAGCAAATTCCTCCAAAATCTGTAACACTATCGGGATCCCATGAGATCCATTCCGCAGATAAATCAATATGTCATCCGCTTATAAGGATATTATATGATGCGTCCCATCAAGCTCCACCCCCAGCCTCTCACACTCTTGTCTAAATCGCTCCGCTAATGGCTCCATTGCAAGAGCAAAGAGCAACGGTGACAAGGGACACCCCTGGCGGGTCCCTCTATATATAGAATATGGGGCAGAAACCGCCGTACCTGTGCGCACTCGTGCTCTGGGTTCTGTATACAGAAGGCGGACCCATTGCAACCAGCCATCTCCCATGTGCATTTCCCCCATGACCGCCAACAAAAAATCCCATCTCAGGGAATCAAAGGCCTTTTCCAAGTCCACCGCTATTACCACCGCATCAGGATAGACACTCAGGTCCCCATGAAACATAACATGGTATAACCGTCTCAAGTTATTGGATGTGGAGCGGGTAGGGATAAACCCGTTCTGATCCGTATGGACCAGTTGCTGCATCTGTGGTAGAAGTCTAGTGGCCAGTGCTTTACTCAGAATTTTAAAATCAATATTTAACATGGATAGGGGCCGAAATTCCGTCACCTCTGCTATATCTTTTTTTGTCTTCAGCAATGGGATCACTAACGCTTCACTAATCGATGGCGATAGCCGCTTTTCTTGTAGGGCAGCGGCATACACCTGCTCTAATCTCGGGAGCCACAATATCCACGAAAGAAGAGTAAAATTCAGTTGGGAGGCCATCAGGCCCAGGCGTTCTCCCCCGTGCCATCTCATTAATGCCCGTTCAAATTTCCCCAGTCTTAACCGGCAGCGCCAGCGATTCCCGAGAGTCATGGGCCAGCCTCTGTAATCTCAAGTTTTGTAAGTAATCCAATGTTTCCTCACCCCGCAATTCTCTCGGCTTCCCGTAGAGATTTTGATAGTACTCCCGGAACGAGTCATTCACGTCTCGCGGGGAACACAGTACCCGCCCATCTATAGTACGGATACCAGGAATAGGGGTCCCCCTACCCTCCGGTCTAATCAACCAGGCCAGGAGCCTCCCCTCCCTGCCCCCTTCTATGTGCTGCCGTTCCTGGTAGGTTCGATAGTCCAGTGTTCGCAGTCTGTCCCAAGTGGAGTTAAGGAGGCTCTTCACTTCTGCCAGTCTACCCTGGACAGCTGCCCCTCCGGCAATCTCCCTAGCTAACACCAGGATCTAGGCTTCTTGGGATTCGAGTTCCCAGACAATTTCCCGCCTGGTCCCCACTGTCTGCCCCAGACATTGCCCTCGGATTACCACTTAAAGGCATCCCATTCTATCAGGCGGGAGCTAGTGGTCTCATGATTTTCAGCGAAATAGGTGGTCATAGCTCCAGCTAGGCATTGTTTAAAACCTTCATCGTCCAGCAGGGAGGGATCTAGGCGCCATAATGGGATCGGACCCCTCTCTGGAGTAGGGGCAAATCGCATAACCAAGGGACTGTGATCTGAAAGGGATCTACCAAGGTATTCAGCCCTGGAGAGCAGCGGAGCCAATCTATCTGAACAAAGGAACATATCCAATCTCGTATGCAAATCATACAGGGAGGAATAATAAGAGTATTCTCTTTTTTGCGTGTTGTGGAGTCTCCAAACATCGATTAATTCCCACCCCCTTAACCAATTCTTAAGCCCCGTGGTCGTAGTGGTCGCTACCGTCCCTCTTAGCAGGGGAGTAGATCTATCCCAACCCAAATCACACACACAAATAAAATCCACTCCCAGAATCAAATCATCTCGTGCCACTCCTGCCAATGCTCCAGAAAGCCTTTCAAGAAAGGAGATCTGATCACGATTCGGCGCATAAACACTTCCCAGTGTTACGTCCCTGCCCTTTAATGTGCCCCTGACCACTACAAACCTCCCTTCTGTGTCTATGAGCTTCCTAGAAACCTGAAAGGGGACCCCAGGCCTGACCCACACAAGCACCCCCCTTGCAAAGGCAGAATAAGTAGTTGCGAATAGCTGCCCTCGCCATCTACGCTGCAACCTGGTCACCTCCACCTCCGTGAGATGGGTCTCCTGCAGCAGTACTACATGTGCTCTCCGCCGTCGTATGTAATTCAGGATACTGTAACGTTTGGAAGGGGACCCCATCCCCCTGATGTTCCAAGTCAGGAACTTAAATTCCTCAGCCTGACTAGTCGTACTGGCCATCATTTTCTGTAATCCCCCCTCCCAGCAACCCCCCCGAAGCACCAATCTGTGCACATGTTGTGGACCTCCTGACGTGTAACAACAAACCCAACGAAACAACTCCCAGACCCACGAGCGGACTGACAACGGTCAGCTGCCCAAACCTGCCAACAAACTGCATTGTACTAAACTTCAATAGTTAAACAAGGCTCAAAGCCACATGCGCCAGGACCTACACAAAAGGCCCAAAGCTGCAGAGATAGGACCTAAGGGGAGCGTGGCCGTCACTACGGGCGTCTGACTAGAGCACCAGGAAGCACCTCGCATGCGCCAGCCGTATTAGGTCGGTCCAGCCCGTACCCAGGGGTGCACCGTGCCATTATCACTCCCCTCTCCCGGATCCCCGACAAAGGAAACAGGCATATTATCACAAATCAATAAAAAAAAGGGGTGGGGGAGGGAAAAGGAACAACATCACAAGAAAGGCTCTCTGTCCTGATGTTTAATGGGCCTGATATGTTGCATATGTATATATCCATAAAAAAAAAACTCCAAAAGTCAGAGAAAAGTCATGCGCACTCCCAACAAGTTAAATATCTAAGTGAGGTTTATTCAGCAAAGCACTCAACACGTTTCAACACCAGCAGTGTCTTGATCACGAGTAACAGTTGAAAGTGACAACAGACATAAGTAATAACCATAGTGCATAGACACAGATAAAGAACAAAAAAGTAAATCGGACTGCAGGGGCCATCTTGGAGTGTAGTTCAAGATAACAAAATGTCAGTTGATAAAATACAAAATCATGTTGGGTCAAACTGCATGCATACAAACTAGGCAATAAAGTCTGTACATAAATTATAACATAAGGTTTAAGGGTATTAGGTCTATTCCTATAACATACTGCATGAGACAGTGGGGACAAATCCTGGTTGTAATGTAACAAGGAGGGTACATCATCACATAACCAAACAAAATTACACACAGCGTGCATGCAAAAGGCAATCATAGTCATTCAACTGCTTGAAAATAGCCAGTATTGTCCCAAAATAGAGCCCAAGTGGGCTAATGCCCTAGATACAAGTGTCATGCGTGTAAACCCAGTAGGTCGTTACAGTTAGGATCTAGTTTCCATAGACAAAGTGTTTTTTGTTTTGCTAATAACTTTTGACGAAAATTTCACAAAACTAGCACGCAATCACTTTATCTGCTATCCGTAAAGTTTCAGGGGGATTAGTCAAGGGGGGGTGCTGAGAAAAAGATGGGGTTTTCCCCATGCAATTTTCCATAGGGATTTTAGACACGACTACAGCCTGAACCGCTGAACAGAATTACACCAAATTTGGCAGAAAGCTAGATCTTGGACCAGAAAGAGTGCTTTTTGTAATTAGCTGTAAATCCGTTAAGTAGTTTTGGAGTTATTAAAGTAAAAATATTTATAGATATCTAAGTACTCAGAGGGTCCGTGGATCCCAGAGATTTCAAAATTAGATCTGATTGGCTGTCACCACTTCAACCAGGAAGTGGTGGCAGCCATCTTGAGACACGCACTCAGCCAATTCCCAAGAAAAAAGGGAAAAAACAGAAGGGGTCAGGGTAGGAAATGGAATACTCTGACCCTACAGGCCTGGACCCCGCCAGGGCCCAAAAAAGCTTTCTTTTTTTAATTTTACAATTTTCCTGCAAATTTCGAGATAATCCAAAGATGTTTTTAAAAAAACTAAAGTGCGGCTATCCGCGCATGCTTTTTTTGCCCCCCCCAGGTGAGTCAGCTCCCAGGGGGAATTTTATTGATAAATTAGCGGGAGGAGGTTGCACGCGGCCCCCCTCCTGGGCTGATTTTGGGCTCAGGGACTGCCACCCCTGGGGAGCAAGTATGTCTAAAAAAGGAGGAGGGGGCCACGCAGCCCCCCTTCCGGGGCTGTTTTAGGCCCCGGGGACCCCAACCCCCATGGCCCGGCCATGCACACAAAAGGGAGGGGGCCCGCCCAGTCCACCCTCCCAAGCCATTAATGGCCCTGGGGACCTCATCCCCCATGGCTGGCATCTGCTATGTCCCAGGGTGCCCACTGGTGCGGGCAGGGAAACCTGTGCTTGCTCTCGCATGGCTGGAGATTTGAAAAATGCTTCCGCCCACTGGGAGCGGACTTTTCAATTGTTTCCCTGCCCGCTGTTAAGCGGGCAGGGAAACAGATGAAATAATTGCTCCTGTCTGCAGGGAGCAGCATTTTTAGCTGCTCCCTGCGGGCAGGAGCAAAGTTGGTTCCCGCTGGAGCTGGGGAGCTGGCTGGGGCTGCGGGGGCATTGGGGCTCCCCATGCGGCCCCCAACAAACATGCAGTGGGTGCCCTGGGTGGGCTCCAGAGCACCCACCATTTAGTGACTGGATCCTGGGGAATGAGGTCCCAGGGGCCAATATTGGCCCGGGGAGGGGGACTGAATCCCCCTCTTCCCCTTCATAGTAAGGCAGGGCCCCAGGAGATAGGGTCCCCAGGGCCAAAATCGGCCCAGGGAGGGGAGCTGTGTGCCCCTTCCCCCTTTTTAAAATGTAGTGGGTGCCCTGTATAGGCTCCAGGGCACCCACCATATACTGGGCTGGCCCGAGGGATGGGGTCCCTGGGGCCATTATTGGTCCAGGGAGGGGGCTGCATGCCCCCTTCATAAAATGGCTGGACCCTGGGAGATGTGGTCCCCGTGGCTAAAATCGGCCCGGGGACAGGGGTCGTGTGTCCCCCTCCTCATTTATTAATTGAATAGGCCCCGGGGGTCGGGTCCCCGGCGCCAATACTAGCCCAGAGAGGGGGGCTTTGTGCCCCCTCCCCCTTCTTAATACGGCTGAGCCCCGGGACATGGGGTGCCCCGGGGCCAGAAATTGCCCCATAGAGGGGGCTGCGTGAATGCGTTGGCTGCAAGCGGGAGGCCGGCCACATGGCCACCCCCCCCCCGGTGTGCTAGGAAACCATAGAAATTCTTTATAGTTAGGAAATAGAATTTGAAAAGCCCTAGAAATTCACTAAAAAAACAAAGGTTACAGGGACTTTATAGTTAAGTTCAGATTTACACACACAAACCCATAGAAATTCAGCAGTTATAGTTATATTTATCTTAAGAATCTATAACTCGTGCCCTAAGGTAACTATAACTTGCGCCCTCGCCATGCACTGCTAATTACCCCACATGTTACATCAGTCATGACATCTTCCATGACATCATTGATAATATCAGTGCAACATTTGCAGTAAATTTATTGATGAGAAAACTGTGCATAGCAGGGGTGCGAGTTATAGTTTCTTGAGATAAGTAGAACTATAACTGCTGAACTTCTATGGTTTTGTGTGTGTAAAATCTGAACCTAACTATAATGTCCCTTTAACTTTAGTTTTTTTTTTGTGAAGATATATATATCAAAAGAAGAATGCTGAAACTCCACTCGGGAAACACAGATGTTTTAATAAACATATAAGGGGCGGAAGCATCTCTGACGCGTTTCAGCTCCCAATGGCTCTTAATCGTAGACCGGCATATCAAATATGAAGTGACCACAGTTGTTGCATATCAACCTCTGTAGTTCTGTGGTCTCAAGGTCCTCCAATACCCAGAATGCACCAAAAGCAGAATGGTAATAGTTGAAATTTGCTGCAATGCATGCTATTGATCTCTGTTAGATTTGGGGGTCTCTAGTTGGCAGAGGTAGGGAGCTGTGACCGACTCTCACGACCGACTCGGTGTCCTGCAAGCACCGCATCGAAGCACCGTCTCGCCCTGCAACGCCCGGCCCTGGTCTCACCGACTCCGTCAACGAGCCGCTGCCTGCACCGCATCGAGGGACAACGCGTCCTGCAACGCTTCGCTACGCCGAATCGAACTGGTCCGACCGACACGGTCACTGCTGCTGAGTTCGAGTCCTGTGACCGCACCGGAGTTGGGCACCGCTCGCACGCTTTGTGACGCACCGCCCGACTCGCACCGCTGTCCGGACTGATCGACGCCAGCTCCTGAATCCGGCTCCGCCGCCGCACCGCAACCTGCCAGCACCGCATCGAAGCACCGTCTCGCCCTGCAACGCACGGCCCTGGTCTCACCGACTCCGTCTCGACGACGTCAACGAGCCGCTGCCTGCACCGCATCGAGGGACAACGCGTCCTGCAACGCTTCCATTTTTGCATCGCGACCGCGACGAACAGCCATCCGGCTCGCACGCCCGTGCCTGCCGCTTCAAGTAAAAGGTACTGTGACCGAGTCTGTCTACGCTGTGTTGGCCCGTCTCGACGCGGTCAGCTGGATTTGTTAGACTCTGTTTGTTCTCGACATCGCCGTAGCCGGAGGAGGCTACCGACTCGCACAGAACCTTGAATTAAGCCTTTTGATCAGAACTAAGTATTCTTAACAGTATTGTGGATTATTTTTGTCGTTTATGGTCTTGTGATAAATCTATATAAAGTATACCTATTTTTATAAATATATAACCTGTGTGGTGTCCATTTGTAGTGTTGTCACTTGATTACTGTATGTGTTCACAAATGCTTTACACACTGCCTCTGAACTAAGCCTGTCTGCTCGTGCCAAGCTACCAAGAGGGTGAGCAGGGGTTATTTCGGGAGTGTACCTACTTTCCCTGACTAGACTCAAGGGTCCCTATTTGGACAAAGGTACATACCTCTGCCAACTAGAGACCCCCAAATCTAACATTGGTGGTCAGCGGTGAGGATTCTGGACTTGCATTTGTGACTCATGTACAGTGATTGGTGAACACTACTTAGTGAGTGCAGACCAAAACGCAACCACATACTTTAATAGCATTTTTTCTGGGATTTCCTATTTTTGCAAATGCCAAGTTCAGTCACTATGGAGAAACCAGCATCAGTAGCCTCTGTTGAATGTGATTGGGAAGAAGAGAGGCTAGAATGCTACACCCTTAAGCAGCTCAAGCAATTCTGCAAAAAGTTTAAAGTGTCCATGACCGGGATCTCCAGGAAGGAGGACCTCCAAAAGGCGCTGAGGGCCTGGGTCGAATCAAGGAGTGCCCCTGTGGAGGGGGCTGAGAATGCGGAAGGGCAGCTGGAGGGGCTATTGGGTCTAGGGGCTAGAAGACCACCTTCCCCAGTAGGTAGCAGTGTTTCTGCCAGAGGACTGTCTCCAGAGGAGTTGGAGGACAGGAAAGAGAGTAGGATGCACGAAATGGAGCTGACCAAACTCAAGCTGAATAAGCAGTTAGAATTCGAAATGCAAACAAGGAAATTAGCCCTAGAGGAAAAGAAAATGCAGTTTGAACATGAGAAAGTTTTGAGGAGTTGGAATTGAAGGCCAAGAGCTTAGAGATTACTCCCTCTGGTGGCAGTGTACCGCCTGTGCCTGTTGAAGCTAGGGTGTATATTCCCAAAGATGTGGTGAAGGAGTTTTTTAAAAATGACGACATAGGGCAGTGGTTCAAAGCCTATGAGGTAGCCATGTCTTCCCACCGGGTCCCTGAGAAGGATTGGGGAGCGGGGTTGTGGGGACGGTTCCTCAGTGAAGGGCGGGATACCTTGTTGGATTTGCCCTCTGAAGTCTATAATTCGTACAGCCACATGAAGGATGCCTTAATGACTAGATATGGTTTGACCCCTGAGCTTTATAGGCAAAGGTTCAGGAACTGTAGTAAGATTGAAAGCAGTACCTGGGTTGAATATGTGACCTTCTTTTGCAGAGCCTTGGATGGTTGGGTAAAGGGTAGCAAAGCGACTGATTTTCAGGCGCTCTTTGATTTGATTGCCTGGGAGCACTTGTCCGGTAATTGTTTTCCTGAGCTACGCCAGCACCTGATTGATAGTAAGCTGACTAACCCTAGGCAGCTTGCTGAGGAGGCGGACCGCTGGGTGAGTACCCGGGTCCACAAGGGTCACGTGGGAGACTCCGCCAAGGGTGGGCAGGGTCCCCAGCAGAAGAGTGGGGGGACAAGGGTAAACAGAAGGAGTTCCATAAAGGGCCCCAAAGTAGACCCCAAGGGAACCAAGGGAAAGGTTCCCAGCCTCCCCCTGAGAAGAAGCCAGTGGCCCTGACAGGCCCCCTGTTCACCAGGGACCACTGGTATGTTACAAGTGTGGCGCCCCTGGCCACAAGGCAAACGATCCTCGTTGCCCTTTGCATGGAAAACCAGCACCCACCAGTGCAGTCCCCCGGCAGTTGGCTAGTGTAGCCCTGGGGGAGGAGTTGGGTGCCCAAGGTGGGGGGGATCCCACAGTGTTTTCCCTTGTCTCATTAGGAGACTCTGAGATGGTCCCTACGACCCCGCTGCCTGAGAACACTAAGAAATACAGGCAGTGGGTGACCATCAATGGCCATAGGGTGGAGGCTCTGAGAGACACAGGAGCCAGTGTGACAGCTGTCAAGTGTCACCTGGTGTCTAAAGAGCAGGTTATCCCTGATGCATTCTATCCGGTTGTTGCCGCTGACAACACAGAGAGTCACTGCAAGGTGGCTCAGGTTCCCTTTGAGTGGGGGGGTCTCGGGTACTCTTCAAGTAGCTGTGAGGCCAGCCATGCCTGTTGACTGTTTGTTAGGGAACGATTTGGAGAGCTCACCTTGGGCTAAGGTGGAGCGGAGTGCGCATTTAGAAATGTTGGGCTTGCCTGATTGGGCATGTGTGACCACCCGGTCAATGGCAGCTAAAGGTGTTCAAGAGGACCTGGAGCCTGAGAGGGAGGCCCAGGTGCCTGCCGGAGAGAGAGGAGGCAGGGGGCGCGGGAAACCGGCCCCCGAGGTTCCCACGGTCCAGGAGGAGGCAGACCCTGAGGGGGATGCCCTGGAGCCTACAGGGGAACAGGTAGCTGAACTGGGGGACCTACCTGAGCTGACCCATTGGCAGCAAGAAGGAGGACCCTCCAGGGAAGAGTTCTGCAAGGAGCAGAACACATGCCCTTCTCTCGTGGGTCTGAGGCAACAGGCCACAGACCAGGCAGCAGGTGCTCAGTCTGGATCACATTGGGTTTACTGGGAGAATGGTCTCCTGTATTCAGAGCCTAAGGTTGCTGAGCCTGGGTCAGCCCGTGTGCTGGTGGTACCCCAGCGCTTCAGAGCCTTCCTACTGGGGTTGGCTCATGATGTACCGTTAGCGGGACATCTGGGGCAGGACAAGACCTTTGACAGGCTTGTTACCCATTTCTATTGGCCCCAGATGCGCAGGAGTGCCGCCACTCACTGCAGAACATGCCAGACTTGCCAGGCAAGTGGAAAGAGTGGGAGGAAGCACAAGGCTCCTCTCCAGCCATTCCCTGTGGTCAGCACCCCCTTTGAACGGGTGGGTATTGACATTGTGGGGCCACTGGACCCCAAGACAGCCATGGGCAACAGGTTTATCCTGGTCTTGGTGGACCATGCCACCCGGTACCCTGAAGCCATCCCTCTGAGGACAGTGACGGCCCCCGTGGTGGGACGGGCACTGATGGGAATTTTCTCACGTGTGGGATTCCCTCAAGAGGTGGTGTCTGACAGAGGTACCAACTTCGTGTCCAAGTACATGAAGTCCCTGTGGCAGGAGTGCGGTGTAACTTACAAGTTCACCACTCCTTACCACCCTCAAGGAAATGGGCTGGTTGAGAGATTCAACCGGACCCTCAAGGAGCATGATTATGGGTCTGGAAGAACCCATGAGGCGTAAATGGGACGTCCTCTTACCATGCCTGTTGTTTGCATACCGGGAGGTGCCACAGAAGTCTCTAGGGTTCAGTCCCTTTGAGCTCCTCTATGGACACCCGGTGCGAGGACCTCTGAGTTTGGTCAAGGAAGGCTGGGAGCAATCTCCCAGGAAACCTCCCCAGGATGTATACAGTTACATGCTGGCCTTCAGGAACCAGACTAGGCGTTTCAGAGAACTTGCTGAGGCAAATCTGGAAGCCAGCCAGGAGGAGATGAAGCGGTGGTACGACCAGAATGCCACTCTGGTAGAGCTTCAGCCTGGTCAGAAAGTGTGGGTCATGGCCCCTGTGGAGCCCTGTGCGCTCCAGGACAGGTGGACCGGCCCTTTTACGGTGGTGGAGCGCAAGAGTCCAGTTACCTATTTGGTGGACTTGCAGTCTCCCAGGAACCCCTTGCGGGTCCTGCATGTGAACCGCCTGAAGCCCCACTTGGAGAGGTCCCAAGTGGGCATGCTCTTAGCGACAGATGATGGAATGGAGGAGGAGACCGAGCCTCTTCCTGACCTCCTGTCAGCCCGAGAGCAAGATGGATCAGTGGAGGGAGTAAACCTCTCTACCTCCCTGACGCCTGAGCAGCAGGGTGACTGTCGCCACTTGTTGGGACAGTTCCCTGACCTGTTCTCCCTGGTTCCCAGTGTCACTCATTGGTGCGTCCATGATGTGGACACTGGGGACAGTCTTCCTGTGAAGCACAAGGCTTACAGGGTGACTGACAGGGTCAGAGCCTGCATCAAGGAGGAGGTCTCCAAGATGTTTGCGCTAGGGGTGATTGAGTCCTCTAACAGCCCTTGGGCCAGCCCCGTGGTCTTGGTTCCAAAAGCTGCCGCGCCTGGTGCCACACCAGAACTCCGGTTCTGTGTGGACTACAGGGGACTCAATTCCGTCACCAGGACTGACGCCCACCCCATCCCCAGAGCTGATGAGCTCATAGATCGGTTAGGGGCTGCGCGGTACCTCAGCACGTTTGACTTAACGTCTGGATACTGGCAGATCGCCTTGACTGATGGGGCAAAGAGAGGTCAGCATTCTCCACACCAGATGGGCACTACCAGTTCCGGGTGATGCCCTTTGGGATGAAGAATGCCCCTGCCACCTTTCAGAGGTTGGTCAACCAGGTGTTGGTTGGACTGGAGGATTTCAGTGCCGCCTACCTGGATGACATCGCAGTGTTCAGTGCCCGTTGGGAAGAGCATCTGCGCCACCTCTGGGAAGTGTTGATGGCGCTGCGGAGGGCAGGCCTCACAATCAAGGCGAGTAAGTGCCAGATTGGGCAGGGTTCTGTGGTGTACTTGGGACACCAGGTTGGGAGCGGCCAGGTGGCGCCCCTCCAACCGAAAATTGATACCATTCTGGCTTGGGAGCCCCCAAGACCCAGACAGAGGTGAGAGCCTTCCTAGGACTCACCGGGTATTACCGGAGATTCGTCAAGGGGTATGGCAGCATTGTTGCCCCCTTGACCGAGCTGACTTCCAAGAAGCAGCCCAGGAAAGTGATTTGGACTGACGCCTGTCAAAAAGCTTTTGACACCTTGAAGACTGCCATGTGCACGGCGCCTGTGCTCCAGGCACCCAACTTCTCCAATGAGTTCATTGTTCAAACCGACGCTTCAGAGCATGGTGTAGGGGCTGTTCTATCACAGATCAATGAGGAGGGCCTAGACCAACCTGTAGCCTTCATCAGTAGGAGGTTACTTCCCGGGAACAGAGATGGAGTGCTATCGAGCGTGAGGCATTTGCTGTGGTCTGGGCACTGAAGAAGCTGAGACCATACCTGTTTGGGACTCACTTCCGGGTTCAGACAGACCACAGGCCCCTCAGATGGTTGATGCAGATGAGGGGTGAGAATCCAAAGCTGTTGAGGTGGTCCATTTCCCTACAGGGGATGGACTTTACGGTGGAACACCGCCCTGGTACAGAACACGCCAATGCTGATGGACTGTCCAGATTTTTCCGCCTTAGCGATGAGAACTCCCTAGGGGTAGGATAGTTCTCCCCACATTTCAGCTGGAGGGGACACGTGTTAGACCTGGCATCCTTGGCGTGGGTCTCCCTTCCATTTTTTCGTAATGCCTCCACTGTTGCCGATATGTTTTTGCTGGACTAGATGCTCATGGGCACTTTGCCGCTGCTAATCAGTGCCAAAGTGCAAGTGCTCCCTATCGTTAATTGATATATGTATTAGTGACTCCATGATTGGATGATTGGTTTACTTGTCAGTCCCTAGTACAGTGCACTCAGTGTGCCCAGGGCTTGTAAATCCAATGCCGCTGGTGGGCTTGCAGCACTGGTTGTGCCACCCACAGAAGCGGCTGGTAAAATGTGTCTCAGGCCTGCCATCGCAGAGCCTGTGTGCAGCCTAGGGCTGCCATGTCGACTTGGTGAGTACACCCACTTACCAGTCCCTAAAACCTTCCCTTTACTGCATGTTGGTCACCCCTAAAGTAGGCCCTAGGGCAGGGTGCATTGTAAGTATAAGGTAGGACATGCCCTGGTGTGTGTGGCATGTCCTAATAGTGAATTACAGCCATTTTCGTTTTTCACTATTGCAAGGCTACCTGCTCCCCATAGGCCAGAATGGGCAGACTGACTATTACACCTTATAGTCAGAACTGACCCAGGGAACATGGTAGAAAAACGAATTTAGTATGCCTGAACTCAGGATGATAAAATACATCTTTTAGTGAAGTTGGTTTTAACATTCTGTGTTCGAAAATACCACTTTTAGAAAGTGGGTATTTTCTTGCCTAACTATCCAAGCCTGCCTCTGCTAGGTTGTGTATTCCTTGTCTGGAGATTGAGTGACAGGGGCTGGGGGTGGCTACCGGAGACAGGGTGAGTCAGCGCAGGGCTGAATAGAAAGATCTGCATCCAGAGTGGAGGGAGGAGTTGCACCTGGGTCTGAATAGGGCTGTGCCTGCCTTCCACAATGCTGGCTCCACCTCCTGCCGGGCGGCTGAGCACTCTGCCCCACATTCTGAAAGGAAAGAAGGAGTCAGAAAAACAAAGTGCTCCAGGACTGACCAGAACTGGTTTTGGACTAGGCAGAGGCCTCTCTGCCTCCAGAGAACAAAGAGAATCAGGGTATAAGAGGGGCACCCAGACCCCAGGAAAATTAGATCACTTTTGGGAACAAGAAGAAACCTTTGCTGAGGAGCGGAACCAAGAAGAAACTGAGGAGAGACTATCCCTAAGCCTGAAGTGCTGCTTGGGGGATTGGCCTGCAGTGGTTTGCCTGACTGCCAAAGAGAGGAGAAAGGAACTTTTGCTTTGCTGTGACTTTCATCAACTTGTGAAGGATCTCCAAGGGCTTGGAAGAGAGCTTGCCCCCTGACCGAAGTCCCAGGACCATTGGACTTCACCCCTTTGTGAATTGCTGCTGGAAACTCTGTTTCAGTGGCTACAGAGGTAGGGAGCTGTGACCGACTCTCACGACCGACTCGGTGTCCTGCAAGCACCGCATCGAAGCACCGTCTCGCCCTGCAACGCCCGGCCCTGGTCTCACCGACTCCGTCCAACGAGCCGCTGCCTGCACCGCATCGAGGGACAACGCGTCCTGCAACGCTCGCTACGCCGAATCGAACTGGTCCGACCGACACGGTCACTGCTGCTGAGTTCGAGTCCTGTGACCGCACCGGAGTTGGGCACCGCTCGCACGCTTTGTGACGCACCGCCCGACTCGCACCGCTGTCCGGACTGATCGACGCCAGCTCCTGAATCCGGCTCCGCCGCCGCACCGCAACCTGCCAGCACCGCATCGAAGCACCGTCTCGCCCTGCAACGCACGGCCCTGGTCTCACCGACTCCGTCTCGACGACGTCAACGAGCCGCTGCCTGCACCGCATCGAGGGACAACGCGTCCTGCAACGCTTCCATTTTTGCATCGCGACCGCGACGAACAGCCATCCGGCTCGCACGCCCGTGCCTGCCGCTTCAAGTAAAGGTACTGTGACCGAGTCTGTCTACGCTGTGTTGGCCCGTCTCGACGCGGTCAGCTGGATTTGTTAGACTCTGTTTGTTCTCGACATCGCCGTAGCCGGAGGAGGCTACCGACTCGCACAGAACCTTGAATTAAGCCTTTTTGATCAGAACTAAGTATTCTTAACAGTATTGTGGATTATTTTTGTCGTTTATGGTCTTGTGATAAATCTATATAAAGTATACCTATTTTTATAAATATATAACCTGTGTGGTGTCCATTTGTAGTGTTGTCACTTGATTACTGTATGTGTTCACAAATGCTTTACACACTGCCTCTGAACTAAGCCTGTCTGCTCGTGCCAAGCTACCAAGAGGGTGAGCAGGGGTTATTTCGGGAGTGTACCTACTTTCCCTGACTAGACTCAAGGGTCCCTATTTGGACAAAGGTACATACCTCTGCCAACTAGAGACCCCCAAATCTAACAATCTCCATCCAATGCGCCCAGCACTGCAGCCACTGATGTAAGTGTTATACACTTGAAGGCGTTTCGCTCTCAATATTGCATGTTGCTGCCACAATACTGTAGTGTCTCTGTCAGCACCTGTACCCCAAGTCAGTAAGAGGAGAAAAACAACCCCTCTCACCTCCCGTTCTCACTCACACATATTTTCAATTAACTTCGGATCAATCTATTTCTTTGCAACGTGGAGGCAAGCAGCTCAGGCTCACAAACTGCAATGCAGAAACCAAACTCCTCCGAATTGTGTGAGCCCTAAACCTTGCAGGGCGGTTTCAGTGGCAGGCACGGAGAATCCAGTTGAAATTTCATCAAAAGAAGAATGCTAAAACTCAACTCGGGAAACACAGGCACTTTAATAAACACAAAAGTGGCGGCAGCATCTCTGACGCGTTTCAACTCCCAATGAGTCTTAATTATAGACCGGCAATTCAAATATGTAGTGACCAGAGCAGTTGCATATCGATCTCCATAGTTCCATGGTCTTAAGGTCCTTCAATACTAAGAATGCACCAAAAGCAGAATGCTAATAGTTGAAATGCACTGCAGTGCATGTTGTTGATCTCCATCCAATGTGTCCAGCACTGCAGTCACTGATGTAAGCATTACACCCTTCAAGGCGCTTCACTCTCAATATTGCAAGTTGCTGCCACAATACTTTAGTATCTCTCTCAGCACCCATGCCCCAAGTCAGTAAAAAGAGAAAAACAACCCCTCTCACCTCTCTTTCTCACCTCCACATATTATATATATATATATATATATATATATATATATATACACATACACACATATATATTCACTCAAAAACCAAAGATTAAAGTGATATTATAGTTAGGTGTTGAAATGAGGTAAGAACTAAAGCTATAGAAGATGAAAATCGATGAAACTACCCAGTTATAATAATTTAGTCAACTAAAAATAACTTGTCCTCCGTCATGCACAGCTTATGACCTCACATATCACATCACTCATGACATGTTAAATGAAATCATTGATGAAATCACTGATTACATCAATGATAACATCACCGATGGCATCTCAAATGACATCACAATTGATACTTCTGTTCACATTAGTCAACAAACCCTTACATAATTTTTAAAAGAAAGTTGTTAGTAAATGGCCTACAGTCATATACAGCATAGAGGTACTGTGTGTACACTTGTAGGTAAATAGAATAGAACTAGCGTAAACCCTGGAGGCAAGTGTGCTTGAGCATGTTGTAAATTATATGGTTCACTGTTTACAAACCAGTAACGTTTGGGGTGCAAGTAGTTCTGCAATGTTAAACAAAGTAAAGATTGAACAACTCTGATGTGGGTTGCAAAGGCGTGTTTCGTAGTAGGTTGTGGCTGAAAGCCAAACCTGCTGCAAAAAATATGTGAGAAAAGGCACAGCTTCTGTTGATAATAGATTATCCACCTGTAGATGTCTGGGCATGTGTCCATGTTAAATAGTTGTAATACAGTGCTATAGACAAATTCTATGTAAGCAGGTCATTTATAAGTTGTGGATATATATTTTCAGTACTTCACTGAAAGTTTTCAGGCATTGCAGATTGTTGAATAATGTAGAATGTCGGGGTGACCCACTGAGGGGTGGTTTAACTAACACTGGGGATGTGAGCATGGCTCTAAGGTTGTATGCCATTGTGCTCATCTCAGGAATTTCAGTATTGTATTTTACCAAACTACGGAGGACCTTGCAGAAGGTGTCTTATCAGTGGGAAATTCATACCTGTCAACTCTTGACTTAAAATTGTGGGTAATGTGACGATTGAGGTGAACCTGGTAAGATGAATAGAATACAAACTCTTTTTTGGAGGGTGTTGTAGGTTTAAAAGGGGGATGACCCCATTAAAGTCTACACACGTATTTTGTTTGCTAGTTTGGTGAATAATAGTAAAAAGAGGGTTGCATCCACCAAATGTGGGTGACTTGACAGATAGCGTACGTGTCCAGTATGTGGTCCAAGGTTGTGTACAATTTTCCTTGTTTGGTGAAAAATGGGCACAGGTGTAGCATGTTGATTTGCTTCAAATCCACAACCCCTACAGGGTGCTGTCACAAGGAATGGATGATGTCATCAGTGATATCATTTGTGATGTCATTTGAGCAGTTATCAGAGATGTCATCTGTAGTAATGTGTGCCCATGTATTGTTGTTTGCCTTTAACATTTAGAATGTTATATAACTTTAGTTCTGATGGAACCTTTGTACGGTATGGATTCAGTCTTTGTCAGGCACTCTGTGGCTGGCGAAGGGAGGATCATGTTGTATCTGGTTTAGCCTATTAAAAGTTTCTTTACCTTTCTATGCAGTCTGGTGTTTCCATCATGACATCATCAATGGTGTTATTTAAAATGCCATGAAAGGTCGTAAGCAGTGCAGGACGGGGGTGCATGGTATAGTTAGTTCACTACAAACATAACTGGTTAGTTTCATGAGGTTGTTTTCAATTTCTACACCTATTACGCCACTTTAACTTTTGTTTTTGTCAGTGAATTCCTGCTTCTTTTTACCATATGCTTAGATCTTCTTACCATATCTAACTTTAACATCATTTAAACTTTTTTTTAGTGAATTTCTGTGTCTTTTGATCTTATTCTAAGTTGAGTATACGGCCAATCTCCCTCAGGGAACTTGTGCCCAAACTCCCCCAGATGGCCCAAACTCCACTGTGCACAACAAGGTGTAGGGCAAGGAGTCTGGCCAAAGGCCATGCCCTGCAGCCAAGCCCCACAGTGCATAACTAAGGACACCCAAGGGTACCGATTCCAAGGTACCAAAATGGCCTAGGAGTGAAAAAGCTCCCTCGTGGAATCAGAATGGCCTATTTTTTTATTTGATTGTCCCGTAGGATCCCCGCAGGACTTCCACAGGACCAACCATTGAGAGATACCTACATTTTTCTGAGGGTAAATCCCTTCATGCCCAACCCGAGCTCTTCTTTAAACTTCAATTTCCCAAAAACGGCAGAATGGATCTACACCAAATCATAAAAAGTACGCTTTCTGAATAAAATTCTACATTTTTGCCAAGTTCAGTGTAATACCGTTCAGTCGTTTTTTTCTCTATCAGAAAGCAAAGTTTCCTATGGGAATTCACCTGGGAAATTGCACTTTCGGGACCCCTCCACTTTTTTCTTGCACCTTGCTTGATGGATAAGCACAAAACTTTCAATAAAGGAACCAAGGAGGATGATCTTTTTTGGAGAAAGTTTCTTGCAGCTTCGTCAAACAGTACCAGTTATTAAAGAAACAAAAAAATTCTTCCTATGGGAATTTTGACGTAACTATAACATCACTGTGGCAATCACCACTGTGTATGACATGCATATATTCGCAGCATGTACTGTATTTTTAGCATGCTGTATTTCATTTGTTTCCATGCAACCCTTTTTTTTATTTCAGCATCCTTAGGGTTTACCTAGAGCGTGACAGACAGTCTGCCAGGTCGACAGAGGCCATCACATTTGCTTTTGTCATCTCTGCCTTCCTAGCAGAGGACCGCCATGCTTAAAAATCGCTGCTAACATGGAAGGAATCATTTTGCCAACATTTTTTTTTTTTTGCAGAAACAAACCCGAAAAGGGGGGATGTGGTTATTTCAGGGGGAACATAGCATTGGCCCTGGAATTTTCTCCTGGAACGTAAGGGTCACGTCGTTCCTCACTCTGCACTCAACATACCTGATCACCCTTACGCGACCTAAGCCAGCTTCACAGGCGTACTGATGTTCTTTGCACGGTGTACGGCTGGAGACTTCGTTCAATGGGCTTAAAGGACGACATGGTCCATGCCAGAAATTGATATTTTGGCTGCTGAATTTCCCCATCGTAGAATTAAGATACCTATTGCAATAATCAAGGTTCTTTTTTATATAAATCAACAAATGTTTTGAGAAATGCATCTCTAAAAGGAGAAGCCCTGAAAAAGTCTTGTGTAAAGAGATTTCAGGGGGAAAAAAGCATTGGCCCTGGAAGTTTTCTCCTGGAACGTCAGGGTCACGTCCGATCTTTCTTTTTCAGCACTGCCAGGGTTCATCTGGCAGTCCTGAACAGGAACAATGTACTGTGTACTTGCAGGCAGAAGTATAGAATGCAGCTAGTTATTCTCTTAATATGGCAGAGCAGGAGAAAAGGGTCACAAAATGGAAGCAATCTGCTGCTGCCCACTGGCAACATCCATTGTCCATCCCCTCGCTGCGAGCCCATAAACTAAAAGTTTAAAAAAAGAAATGCTAGTGGGAGGGCGCGTGGGGAGGAGACCTCAACTTTCGCTGTAGACCCCTTTCACTATCAGGGTTTCAATGCAATTCTAAGCGTTTTAGGAAGTGTTTATGCATCTTAAAGAGAGTTTGTCCGTCCGTTTGACCTTTTATGAAGGTGCATTTAAATGTTATTAGAAAGTATGGAAAACTAAAAACTCCTAAATTTTTTCTTTTGGTTTTTGGTAATAATGGCAATACATAAACACAAATTCTGTTTCCCTACGACAGTGCTAGTTAAGTTGTTAATGAGTATTTATGAGGTGTCTTCCCGGGATGTGTATTTGGAGGGCTGAAATGAAATGCTAAAGCAGCAGAATTTTTTGTATCTAGCTTAAAACTGTTTTATAAAAACTGCACAGCTACTGACAACAGGCCCGCACGAGCATTTTACAAATGTGTAAACGTGGGCCTCAAGCTTTGAATTAAAATCACAGTAGCATAGCCGCTATAAATAATGACCTTGGAGTGCACATTTTAAGAAGGCCCGCCCACTGCTGTCATCAGTGCTTAATTCGTCTGCTTGTCGACCACTGAAGCCCGCTTCTATCACATTATATTCTTCTGAGAACGTGTATTCCCCCACCCCTAGCTTATTATTAGCCTATGGTTACAAGGGGGCCCACCAGCACTCATTTTTGGGGACCAGTATTTATTTTTCCTCAGCAGACTTTGTTCCAGAGCAAGATGGAGAAAAACACAAAAGATGGAGTAATGAGGAAGAGAAAGAGAAAGACGGAAAACAGCCTGGGAGAAAGCATGGATGAAAAGGAACCTGAAGGAGTGAGAAGAAGCAGGTGTCTGACGGTGGGTTAAAGAGGCATGAGGTGGAATCATGACTGCCCACCCTTGGTATTCAGCAACCACTCCTTCGAAACTTTGGGCCCCTGCACTTAAGCACTGCCCCTTCCCTTCGCGTGAGCCAGTTTAAGACAACCTCTTTGCTGCTCTGTGAAGAAAACTACAGCGACGCCGCTGCTTCCAGATACCGCGTATTCCGGCCCTATTTCGCCTGGTAACCCATCGCTAGCGTTGAACTTCCCAAGCCTTTATTTTGAATGGCATTCTTTTGTGGTATTTAATTTCAGTACGGGTCAAGGCAAAGCACGACCTCTGAGAAAATGAAAATCCTTAGAAAACTGTCTGTGGAATGCTGCCCAGTGTCAGGAGATATCTCTGTCAAAGCATTCTGGCTCTGGTGGCATGCAAGGAAACCATAACACACTAACACTCCAACACCTTTGATAGGTGCTGTCAATCACTGCCCCCTAATGCCCAGCCTCAGATTACCAGCAACCCTCCGAGCCATTTTGTTTGCCCTTTTGTCTGCGGTATCTCGGCTCTCTGACTCCGTCTCTTTGATCTGGTGCAGGGAGGCGTGTGAGGTAATAGACTTGTGGCTGTGCAGGACAGGGATATCATTGCAGCACCGTCATGGGAAGAGTGACTTTCTCTGCAATGCCAACAAGTAACTGTATGAGCTTGCACTACAGGTGGCATCTGATGCTCACATAGTTGGCTGTGTTCACCTCAGCCTACCACATTGGATTCAGATGTATGTAGAGGTGGTCGCAAAATATTGGTCTCAATTTGCGATCAGTATTTTTGCGACTTATAAATTGTTTTGCGAACCGACCTATGTATTCATGCATTCATAGGCTGGTTCAGAAAATATGAGATGTAGAGTGAGCCACAATCTGCCCAACCTCATTAATATTTATGAGGTAGGTCACAAATTTTGACTTACTCAAATTGGTGGCCATCACTGATATGGTGACCGTTACTGGGATGGTGGCATGCTAGGGTAAGCAGACAAACGTCTGTGGACATTTTTTTATATTTTGTTTTTTAAATGCAGTTCATTTTCCTTTTTTGTTTATGAGTTGCCAATGGTTCCTTCTCCTTTGCGAACGGGTTGCCATCGCCTTTTAGGTCCCATTAAATTATCAATGTTTTGCAACTGGATTATGGTTGCAAACCATTGGTAGACAGCATTCTGAATCACAATTTGGAACTGATGCCCTAATCAAACCCCTTCCAAATGCAATTCGGTATGCATTTCGAAACCCATTTTCCTATTTGTTAAGTACTTAGAATGTACAAAAATGGGTTAAGTACATGCTGAAAAGCCATTAAGCCATCATAAGCCCTGCGATTCAGAGGGTTTCCGACCTCTAAATGACTTCGTATACCTGGCCTTTACTCTTAATTTCACTTGTTAGGTCCGTTTTCAACTGGTTGAGGTGCTTGAAATTTAGAAAAAAATGTGATTCTGTTTGACAATATTGCAGGTGCTATTACAAAGGGCAACTACAAGAGGCGACAACAGTTGCCAATCACTCTTACTAAGTATGATTTGTAAGTAATATACTTCGGAGACTCCTCTCCAGACAATGGTTGCGTGTTGCATGAAAAGATAGACTCCACCATGTGATCTACATCTGTATCTAACCCTCTGATGTGGAGCTATGTTCTCTATTCACCAGTAATTTTATTGTCTTATTTTGGAAGTGTATTGGGCTTTACTCTAAAACAATTTATTGTTGGTGTTCTGCAGTTGCAGTGCCTGATGTACTTTTTTCTCTTATGCCTTCCTTTTTTAGAGTATTGCTTGATACAGTGCATGCACAGCCGCTTGTGAGGCATTTCTATTTACAGGGGGTTAGAGGCCACCTGTTGCTTATCATTGGTTGACTTCATTGTCACTCTCATTTGCTTGCGTTTCATAAATTAGCATGTGTGGCATTCGGTTCTGCTTCTTGTGTATGTCCCTCCCCTGGAGCATGGCTCAAGTACTTGTTCCTTCCACTGCTCCCTTAACTGGACACTACTTTCTTTTTGGTTAAGCACTGGACTAGAGTGTGTGTGTTTTCCAGGAGTACCACTTGTTTATTCGTCCTCCGGGTTGCTTCAGGCCCCTACCCCCACCCACCCTCCATTTTCCTTCGCCCTTCATGTTACTTACCCCCCCACTGTCCTTGGTGTTGCTTGCCCCCTCTCACTGTTCATGGTGTTGCTTGCCGCCTCCTGCTTCCTGTCGTTGCTTGCCCCATCCGCTCTTTGTGTTGTTGCTTACCTCCTCTCGCTGTTCGTGTTGCTACTTGCCCTGCCCACTGTTTGAGTTGTTGCTCCATACTGTCCATGTTTTTGCTCTCCCTCCCCCCTGCCTCCTTCACCACCTTCCATCTGTATTGTCACCTGCCTGCTCCCCGCAATACATAATAAAAAAGCACTTTGACGCAGCCAGCGCTGGCTGTGTCATAGCGGTTTCCCTCAAATCCTTGTCTTAGTTGCCCCCATACACACCTTCCATGTTGCCTCCTGACCCTGCGCAGTAAAAAAGAGCACTATGGCATGGCCAGCACTGACATCGTGTTTTTTTTATTGACTTTTTCTATGTTTTTAGCCATGTTGTACATCAGCGCAGCTGCTGTGCAGCATGGCTCAAAACATTGACAAAACCAATAACTCTCATAGGTGAAAAGATGAGACCTATTGGCTTTGCCAATGTTTTTTTTAAGCCATACTGCACTGCAGCAGCGCTGCTGTACAACAAAGCTAAGCATTGACAAAGACAATAACTCTCATCTCGTAGGTGAGATCTATTGCTTGTTCTCCTCTGCCTTCAGTGGCGGCTTGCCGAGGGAGTGCTGTGGGGCAGTGTGGCGGGGGAGGGGCAGGGTGGGGGGGTAGTGGAGTCCGACATACGACGGACAGGAGTAAGGTAAGTAATGAAATAAATAAAACAATTTACCTTTTGCGCGTTGCATCGCCGAGTTGGTGATGCAGCGCGCGCAAGGTAAATTGTTTTATTTATTTAATTACTTACCTTACTCCTGTCCGTCGTATGTCAGACTCCACTACCCCCCCACCCTGCGCCTCCCCCGCCCCGCCCCACTGCCCCACATCACTCCCTCTGCGAACTGCCACTGTCTGCCTTCCTGGCTTCCAATGTTGCAGCACCATTGCTGTTGTGCAAACTAGAACTGGGCCAGGAATCACCTTCTCCTTTGTTATTACCTTGATGGAAAAGCTACAAGGAGTAGACCAGTAAAGGAAAGGAGGCAGAGACCACAGAGTAACTATGTCTAAGAATGACACTGAGGGAACTGCCAAAATGTCCATAAAACTGTCAAGTATCCTCAAATCCATACTGAGGAGCTGGAGTTATGAATGGACACCACTGCACAGCATAGGTATTTGGAGGGTTGTGATGCAGCATAGAGGTTACATGGTGGGAAAGGTCTGGTTAGCCAACATAAAGGGAACATTTGCTAGCCTTTGGGTGGCCTGACGTCTCGGATCCCTGGAGTCAGTGATGCAGGATGGGAAAGCTGACACCACTGGACCACTGTTTCCTGTCTCAGTCTTTAGGGAAGCAAATTGCAAACAAGGTGAACGACCAAAGAGTGGTACATTTGTTACATTTCCTCCACTTACCTCCACTTCTATATTACATTAAATTACATCTTAGCTGTACAGGTGTGAGTTTTGCAGAGAGTATGAGAAAGCATACTTAATTGTGCATATTCCAGGTGAAAGAAGGAGGCAGGGAGATATTTACTGTTTAAAGCATTACTGCAATGGACAATCGTACATTTCTAAAACAAATGGCACAATTTCCCTAATCTTTCACATGCACAAGTACTTAATGAATACAACATTCTCAACTAAGGTTAGGGGCTTGCAGCAATGTATCGGAATGCCATGTGTAGGCATTGAGACATGATGTGTATCATGTACAGAATAGGACTTAACTAAGAGAGGCACTCCTACATTAGCATAATGCATAGACATAAACTATGCATGTCTTAGCTCACACCTGTTGTTTCTTACGTTTGTGAATCAGAAACTTCATTCCTTCAAAAAAGGCTTTTCACGGGGCCAGTTTTCAATTTCAAAATGTGTCATGATGAGGAAGAACCTGGGAACCAAGAGTAAGTTTGTTCTGGGGGGTTCAGAAGGCAATAAGTCAAAGCAGCCCCACAAAACAGATTCCATAACCTCGGTGTAAAGAGGAGGCCAGATTACCCCAGTGCAGGACATAGGAAGAGATCACCCTAATCTTCTTGTTTTGTCATCAATCAGCTTGTCCCACCCAACGTAAATTAATGTCCTTGTTTCTAAAATGGTGCTACAGGTATCTTCACAGACTCGGCATTCTCTGTAGAAAACAACTGTGGGTTTTAAGACGTCCTTTCAGTATTCTTGCTTTGTTCTTTTTTCCACCAGGCATCTTCAGATGAAAGAAGTCTTGGCTGCCTCCTCCATCCATTCACCTTACAACCACTGCTTTCTTCTAACAAAAATTGAGTATCATGATACTTATGATTCGAATTACCGATAAGTCGAATATTATTTAACTACATAAGTCAATGGCCTTGTGCGATTGTCAGTGTATTTTTCAGTGTGGATCTGTGTGAGTCCAGGGGCGTTACTATCAGTAGTGCAGCAAGTGCCATAGCACAGGGGCCTGGGGGTGTAAGGGGCTCATGGTGTAGCAGTTAAGGCTGCATTCAACTACCCAACTAAGGTAAGAGGGACCTATTTACCTTGCTCGCATTTAATCCCGCAGCACCCTTGTTAGGCCACTGCGAGGATTTTCTCAGTGAGTCGTGGTAGAGAGATGTCCTTTTGAAGAAAAGATGAGCTGGAAACCCCTTGCAGTTTGGATTTCCATCTAATGTGTGGAGATTCTGCACTGCTGACATCAATCATATGTGTTCAGGACATTGTTGTCAAGGTCGGAAATTATGTTCTCTGTGTGTTTGGGGGTGGAGGGGAGGCCGGGAGACGTGGACCCCAGGCAGTGCTCATAACAAAATTGCACATCCTCCTGGTGTCCCCGCCCTTTCTAATGTCACTCCATGGCTGCTCAGGCACCATTGACTCAAAACTCTGTCCCCTCTTCACACGACCTGTCCCCCAAAGTCTTTCTTTCACGCAGTGAAATCTTTTGGGAGGCGGGTAGGTCTGTCTGTACTACCCTGGTGTAGCTGAGTTTGACTGGAAACCTTGCAATCTGTGCTTCGTGTCTGACTAAATGAGCCACAGGGATTTGCTATTTATTTTGTTCTGCGAGAATAAATGATGGCTTGTTGCCCATTGGGTTGTGGTTAAGTGTGTTGTTAGGGGGCAGGTTTTCTTCTGAGTCTGTGAATGTTCGTGAGAGGATTGTGCTGTATGGTGTACTGTCTGAGAACCTTACTTTGACATCTGTGTCATTACAGTGGGTGTAAGTGGGTGTGGCAGGCTGCGTCCAACCTGTTCTGTTGTCTCTGTAAACAGTTGTGTGAGAAAAGGATGGAATTGGTTGTAATGTTGGGTAGAATCACCTTTGCATGTTTAACAATAGCCGATGAGCATCGAAAGATTAGCCATCACAGACCCTTATCTCCCACAGATGTTCAACACTCACAAAACGCTACCTTACACAGATGTTTAACAATCACACATTTCAACAGGGAAGAAACAAGCAAGTTAAGTCAAAACCTGCCATTACTGGCAATACTTTTATAGATAGAACAGTTGTTTCCCACAAAGCACAGGCAGGCAACTTTTCTGTAGGGAATACCCATTGCATGATGCTAACTACAAACTGTAGCTTGTGGTGCCTAACAGTCTATTGCCAGTAGAGTATAGCTGGGGTGAAAGTGAGCCAAGTTGGCATTGGACTTCCCCTGGAAACTTCCCTTGCTCTCCAACCAAACAAAATCCTATTGGTTCTTGTTTATTTCGTAAGATCTTGGAATACTGATGGGTGCTATTTCCCAATCCAAGTCCTTTTTGCCAAAAATTGGGAACCAGCATATTGCTTGTCTGCTTTATGCAGACGACCTGGTATTATTGGATTATACCCCAATTGGTCTGCAGAGGAAACTCAATGCCCTGACAACTTATAGCAAGCAGATCCAGCTCTGTATCAACCTGGAAAAGACCAAGATCATGATCTTTGGAAAAAAAGTACAGAGCTTTTCCTGGTATCTAGGTATGCAGGTGGTGGAGCAAGCTGATCAATATAAATATCTGGGCTTAATTTTTAGGAGTAATCTGAATTGGGATGCTCATTGGGATGCCACGAAGCAGAAGGCCCTATTGTAGGCCAATTGTCTGTCAAGATTTAATGGTAGGTTTGGGGGGCTATCTCATGTCCCATTATTGAAGGCTTATGAAGGGAAGATACCTCCACTAGGCCTGTATGGGGGAGAGGTTTTTTCCCTTGATCCAACCTATGAATGAGGTAGATTGGAAGGGGTAGTGCTTAAAAGACTCCTATCACTCCCCCAAGGTACCATGGTTCAGGCCATAAGGAGAGAGTGCAATCTGGTCTCTTGGAACATGGCGGCAATTACTCGGGCTCTAAGATACTTTAACACATTATTGGAGGATGATGAGGTGGTTAAAGTCTCCAAATTGTGTTGGGAAGAAATTCAAAACAGTGAAAGGATGTGGGCAAAGGGCGTAAGAACCAGAATAATTGCACTTAGGAACCTCCATTTAAATAGTGGTACAGTTACATCCTGGCTCCCCTTTCCAGGCAAACGAGCACTGAGAGAATCTGTTGCTACGGCGTCTGAATCGCTTGACCTACTGTATCTAAAGAAGAGATCATCCATTCGCTTTTCGATTGCTACATTGGGCCAGGATAGTGTCTTCTCCTATTTATCACGGTTACCAGACCCAGGATTGAGAAATGTATTATTAAGGGCCAGGGTGGGATGCAATCCAATCTACTCTTCCCGCCCACACAGGGTTAGGGTGCAGAACAATAGTGGTCTGTGCCCCTGTCCCTTGAAAGTTAAATGTACCCTTACGCATGTTCTTATGGACTGCATCTTTTATCTCGTAAACCGAATCAAGTTTTTAAGACCTCTGTTTTTTAAATATGATGCTCTCTATAGGAATAAAGCTGTGGAGCTATTGTCTGAAATGCGATATTTTGATGTGGCAGTTGGAATTGCTCGGTTTTTACGATCTGTTATACATAATTTTAATTATGAAATGTAGTGGGTTGGGGGGGTAGGGTAGCCAGGAGGGGGGTCCTTTTAAATGTTTTAATTGTTAAGTGTGTTTTATTTTAGTACATTTTATGGACAAATGTCTAAATAAACTTCTTTTGAACCTGATGGGTGCAAGGTCAAGATGAATCAGGAACACTTCATGTCTCTCTTTCAAATCATTATCACCAAGACCCTGCAGATTGAGCAGAAGTTGTCATGGTGAACAAACTGACCCATGGTTCTGGTTTGATGCAGGGAATGGAGTTCAGCCCCCCACGACTGCAGTCTGCATGTTAAACAAGTCATCAGAAGGGGGAACAAGGGACAGTGGCAATGACATTTTAAATGTTAAATGGCAATTTGTGGATACTGACATGGCCATTGGGCTTCAAGTGTTTGGGGCAATTAGGAATACTGGAATGACAGTGGTGATTTATAACCTGAATCATCAAAGTAGTACGGATGTGAAGCATTCATACCTCGCAGATTATGCTATTTATTTTATTGAAGTGAAGAGCACAGTGGTTCTACTGCCACCCGAATCACCTTAGTACAGGTAATTATAATCACCAGCACAAATTTATTGGAAGCAAAACACACAAAAATTAATGAAATAAATAAAGGTGAAAAGCTTTGTTCTTCTGAACAATGCTGAGAGAAGTTTTATTCCTAAACCCATAAAATCATCAGGGTTGAACAAAAAAAGCTATGAATTCGAGTGAACCTGGGTTTTGTTTCTGGTGGCATGCATTGCCTGGGGATTTATCAAGGCTCATAAAATAAAGTAAGTTGTAAAATCAAAATAATTTAATCAGTAGGACATGGGATTCTTTTGAATTTACGACTACCATCAATTTTGGCGAGACTTCCCCATCCAGAAACAACTGGTTTCCTCATTTGCCTCTAGAACTTAGGTAGGATAGGAAAGTAAATCTATCCCCATTTAGTCAAACACCGCACCCTTTGTGTTTTGTAAGGTTTCAGTTAGGAGGAGTACAGTGGTTTTTCCTCCTGTTCTCTCCATATGGTAACGCAAATATGGGGCTAGATGTACGAAGCATTTTTGCGGATGCACACGGCCCGATTTACAGAACAGGGCCGATTGCTACCTCAAAAATGCTTTTTGGGATGTACAAAGCCCAAATTTTGATTCAGTAATTTGTTACCAAATCGCCATTTGGGTTTTGTGATTTAGTATTTGGAAGGGGTGTGTTGAGGGCGTCCCTTCTTAATACCAAATAGGAATGGTATGTACGAATGTTTTGCCACTGAAATACGGTTGCAAAACATTTGCAATTTACCGCCATTTGAAAAATGGTGGTTACCCATTTGCAAATGGGAAGGGGTCCCCTTCCCTTTTGAGTATGGTTGGCAAAATATTGTTTAAGAGCAGGCAGTTGTCCCACGACCACTGCCTACTCTTAAAAATTGAAACATCAAAAGTTTCATTTTTTTCTTTTTAAACGCATTCCGTTTTCCTTTTAGGAAAACAGGCAGCATTAAAAAGAAAAAAAGATTGCTTTATTTAAAAGCAATCACAGACATGGTGGTCTGTTGACCCTAGCAGGCCACCATCAGGGTGGTGTCAGCGAATCATAATGGGCCACAAATTGTGACCTACCTCATTAATATGCATGAGGTAGATCTATTTGCGACCCACTCTGAATCGCTAAATGAAGCTTAATGAGTTTCATACATAAAGAAACGTGTTTTCCTAATTGCGATTTGCAGGAAATCACAATTAGAAAATCACTATTCCTAACTTTCGTACATCTAGCCCATGATTCCCAGCTAGTAGTCCCAAGAATAAGAAATTACAAATTTACAGTTGCTTAAAGTGTCTTACTCTAGAATGCATTCAGCCCTGTCTGTTCTAAAATAGACGTTTTTTTTAAATTCACATATTACTGCAAGATCTTAGTCACTAAAAGTAGAATGGGTAATGAGTGAGTATCCTCTGAAAGCTCTTCTGTTTTCATTCTTTCCTCTTCTCTACTTCAATATTTCCTTTGTATGCCTAGCCAGAGTGGCAGGCTTTTGAGATGGCCCTTATAGCTGCATCAATACTATAGAAGTCGTGGCTGACCAGTAGAACGGCCAGTGGTTATTAACATCTGCCACAGCTGTCCCTAGCTTCCAGGACATCCTCTTGGTTCCATTTCATAATCATTTATAATCACGCTTACTGCTGTCGGTCCCTAATTAGCAGTGTTTCAGCAGAGAGGCCAAGGTTGGAATGAGGCCGACCCTATCACTAGCATTGACATAGAAGGATTTTGTTTCTGGTTCTTTTGATCTTGCACCTCCCTTAAATATAAGAACACGAAACCAGCAAACTAAAATTCACAGCGCACAGCGACACAACAAGAAATTGCTCTCTGGATACGAAATGCTAAAAGAGCTCATCTTATCCTGTTTCCGATGTGGGATATTATCCTAGCCCGCCTGGCTCAAGAATGACCGTCCCTTCCTCTGCCAAAATCTACCATCAGGTTACTTGTTCTTTCTCCTGGCAGCTGCAAAGTGGCTTCTGGGTGTATTTGGTAGACTTGAAATTGGTTTACTATAACCTAACATACTAGTCCTATGTTTGCACCATCGCACGAACTTGGATACTCGCATAACGTTAAAAAACATAATGTAAGGACGGTTTGGTTCCTAGCGTCAACTATCAAAAATCATCCATTTCTTAGATTCACTCATTTCCTTGCCATTATGAACGCTTCCTTACCCAATTCTTTAAAGGAAGTCCTAGGCTCGAACCTTCTGAGACTTGACTTGACACAGCAGAAGATTCGGATAAGCACACCTGCATCTGAAATTGTTTTCTTTTCCCTAGAGCGAGTTGGCCACCGCCTCTTGAGTCTCTCCTTATCAATCACTGCTCCCCTTTCCTGTACTCTTCATGCTCTGGCACTTGGTTCAAAGGCTACCTTAGTTCCTGATAGACCACATTTCCGTACACCTTTATCACATAAGGGTCACTTTAACAAAGGGCTCCCAAGTTGTACACACAGACCTCAGTCTTATATGTAACTACGCCGTAAGCCTTTTATGTTCGACAATTCGGATTTTTAAAAAAAAACAGGATATGACTCTCAAACCAGTACTACAATTGTGTCATTCCCTTATTGCATTCCCTGAGAGAAGAAAGTATCCATTAAGATGCTCTTGTATCTCACATGCAGCTCATCTAGATAAAACCTGTGGTCAAATAATTCAGAAAGGTTCCAGAAAAGTAAACTAACTAATTTCATCTCTTGCTGGTGCATTATAAGTAATCTAGCTTTTCTGTCTTGTTACGGTATGAGTTATTTGTAGCCATTCAGACACGTTTCAGACATAAGTTGCAACCCTTCAAAGTATCGCAAAGCTCTAAACCTGAGCCCTGTGTTTTCCAGTCAACTAACTAGGTATGAATAGATGTTATAAACAGAAGTAATAAGCTACCAACACTCAAATTGGAAGATTCACATTGAGAGATTTGCTGCAAGGGAGAGAAATTAAGATAAAACAGACTAAACGGCTGAGACATCTAGAAGAATTGATTGTAAAGGAAAGAGGAGTCTTAACTCGGCTGTAACCGTCTATGGTACATTAATCCTCTTGCTCGTGTGGAATTCCTCAATGACGCAGAACTGCAACTCGAGCAGTAATATGCTTCAGAAACTTCTGGCAATGATTGTAAGTTATTTTAATTGTGTTTTTTAGATGCCAGAAGAGTGTTGATGCATTTCGGAACATCAACCTGCCCCCATCCCTTTGCAAGAATTATAATAGTAAGTGAATCATCACCTATGCTAACATAGGACCTGGAACATCATGTGTCTTGAAACAGATCACCAAAAGCATGGTTGTTGAATTGTCGTCAGTCATTGCCCAGCAGAAATGCCCATTATCGTTTGCTGACCAGCGAAGGGTATCTTGAGGAATGAGAGGCACTTACTCTAGGAAAAAAGCTTAGCGAATCAGAAAGCTTTTTTTCTGTGAATAAGCATGTTGCAGGAAATTCATGAGAAAGTCATACCTAAGCCTGAATAAAGACTACACATAATATAAAAGAAAAGCGTTGTGCATCGGGCCTCACCCCACAGGCTTTCACTCAGTAGCACACCTAACAAATTAACCTTTCCAAACCACGTGGACCCCCCACTGGACAGCTCTTTGACTCATCCCTTATTCACAATAGTGTCTACACCTGTCAACTGTACAAAGCCACACTCTAACTACCTTTGTAGCATGGTCCCCCCACAGTCCCCTCTCGCGCCTCCTGACCCATGCACACCATTCTGCCAACCAAAACAAAAACACACAGCCATTAATCACATTTCACAATGCCATTGCAGCCTGTCAAGTGCACCCATGTACCACACCACTTAGGGTTTTGTATGCTACATAGACATCCGTTCTAATACCAGAAACATCCAAACACCAACACCTACTCACCACCACACACATCCTTCACCACTCTGGCCTCCTTTACCACACCGCATATAGGCAGTTGCCATAGCCTCCCTCACATGGATGTGTAAAACCACAGCAGACCACACCACACCACACCCCAACATACCACAAGCGAAAACCCAGAAATTCACCACAATACATTTTAGCAAGGTGTAAAACATTTCAAACCCAAATCCCATATAACGAAACAAAATAATAAACCACACCACATTCAAACATTCCTGCCCAGAACCATGTCAGACTCTCCAGCACTTCGAGATAACCCACTTTCCCCCTCTAAGAGAAGGCTCGCCACACTAGCATGCCTCAAAGACCACAAAGCACTCCAGAGTGCCTGATGTCAGTTGTTCTTGAACTAACGCCTCTGTCCTCAAAAATGCTATCTGAGGTCCGATCCAAAGCTCAGGAGCTCAAAACCTCGACTCTGAGATCAATTCTTACTATTACTTCACATGTGGGAATGCTGCCCAATCACAGAACACCACACTTAGGTCGCACCCTGTGCCAGCCTACACTTTAAACTCCTGAGATTCTGACGCCATCCAACTCCAACCTCCTGATGCAGAATGATGACATTACAAAACAAACATTGGTAAAGCCAATAAGTCTTGCCTATGAGAAGGTATTGACCTTGTCAATGTTTTTTAGGCATTGTTTTAGCACGGCTGCTTTGCAGCATGCCTGAAAACAGAAAAAATTAAAGCAATATGACCTGCCCAGTGCTGGCCGCATCATAGCACTTTTTTTTTTTGCTGGCTCGGTGGACAACATGGACAACGCAGGGTGTAGTGAAAAAAGCGCTATGACGCGGAGAGTTGGGTCATTTTGTTTTCATTGCTGGGTGGGTGGCACCATGGAGGGCGAGTTGTGGACTCAGCACGGACAATGGAGGATGTGAGGGAAAAAGCTCTATGACGCAGCCACTGGTGTGCATGTCACAGAGCTTTTCTTGTTGTGACATGTAGGGTTGAGCAACATGGACAACAGAGGGAGGGCAGGTGGGAGGAAACATGGACAAGTGAGATTCAATGCGGACAATGGAGGCTGGGCAGGTAGGGGCAGAATGGACAACGGAGGGTGTTCTGTAGGCACAGGGGCAAGCAGACAGACAGCAGAGAGTTGGGAGGAGGGTGGAAGCAAGAGCACAGACAACAGAGGATGAAAGGGAGGAGCTGGGGCAAGGAGTCAGGCAGTGGAGGGTCAGTGTGCAGAAGGAACACGGAAGGGGAAGACTTATATGAGGGAGACCGCATAAAAACACACACTCTCGTTGAGTGCTCAAGCACAAAGAAAAAAGTAGTGCATAAAAAAATAAGCAGTGGCAGGAGGCAAGTAATGCGTCCATGCTCCTGGGGAGTGAAAAACACACGAAGAGGAAGGAAGGTTATGGCAACTGACCACTAAGTAGAAAGCAAATGTAAGTGACAATGAATCCAACCCATGGTAAGCAATGGGCGGTCTCTTAGCTCACTGTTAGAAAACAAAATGAGTCTGATGAGACAGTGCATCTGCTATCCTAGGCGAGGCCCAAAATTAAGATACAATAGCATGGCTTTTCAAAGACTGACCATACTTCCTGGAGTGTGGTGAGTGCGGGAAATGAAACATCTGGATCAATTACAGAGAAATAGGGGACTACTGAAAAAGAGATGTTATTCTATTGTATGGGTATATATTTTCCATATCCCTTGAGAGGCTACTATAGAGTTATGTCTTACAGGCATCAAAGTGCTTGATTAGATTCCAGTTTAAAACTTTCACCCATGCACTAGGAATGCAGACACCAATAGCAAAAAGACCTGATCAATGCGGGCACTTAATTTTATCAACTTTATGAGTGGGAGTGGGAATTCATTTTATATACCCCACCAACAACCCTTCATTTTTTCACAGGTATTGTCCCAACTCATTCTAGCCCGACCTACTTGAATTAAAACAACCTTCAAGTAATGAGTCACTGTGTCTTAAACAAATATCCTCCACTTAAACAGGTGTATATAAAACAAAAATTTGTGAAAAAACGTGTGAAAAAACGAGATAGCACCTCACGTGCGCTACACCATAGGAGCTTGCTGGTTGGTTCTCACCAGTTGTGCCCAGGTTTCTCATCAACGGTAGCTATCTCGCTTGAAAAATATATTGGTGTCCAGAAAAACAGTGAAAAGTAATGTTTCGTGTATATCACAAACAGCAAAAAAGACCCCATGAAATTAAAATTGAGATAGGCCACACATCCACCAGGTGCCAACTTTATTCACAACTCGTGGGCCTATTCAAAGTAAAAACAAACTGCATGCTTGCAGACCAATTAAAGATGGGCCGACATGTTTCATTGCCTGTTTAGCCTAGTGGCAATTTTGTCAGGGCATGAGGTAGTAATCCACCTTTCTGGACCCTTGTTTTGTATGCACAGTGATTGTTAAACACAAAAAGTAGGTTCATTAAAAGGACGTCCAACCAATCAAGACTCCGTCTTACCTCTTCAAACACACACATCACGTATGCCTGCGTTATTGATAGTCAATATTTACCGGGTAGTAACCAAGGCCCCTCGTACCAGCTATCCACCTCGTCAACAGGTACTCAATTCTACTGTGAGACCTTTCGTACAAGACACTTGTGTTGTCCCGACTCTCTATAAAAAGACAAACGAACATTAGTCTCTCCTTTTCATCAAACGTTCTATAGGCACTTCATCCCAATTACGTATCCGTGCTACGAATCCAGCGGCACTTAATCACCCTCTACATCTTTGTCTGTTGAAAGTTGTGACCAGCCATTAACTCAGCCATGTTATTGCCATTTGACAAAGGCACAACTGTGTATTTTATTCAGTATAACAACACTCACTAATTAACGTTGTCACTCGTAGTTGCGAATAGCCATCTCAATCGCCCTCAGATTGCGGGAAACAATCACCTCCTGATTCCTGCATATTTCTTTAACTCGTATCCAACCCCTCGCATGCTGCAACTCACTGTTGTTGAGCTCTCACTCAGCCCGGGGTTATAATCACTCATCCGTCTCAGTAGCTGACTGCCCCCAGAACACCTTACCGCGTGTGCAGGCGGACGAGCGTTATCTCATTCCTCTGCTCGTTGCGGTCGGGGATCCAATTTAACTAGACAGGTCGCGTACCGGAAAGCAGCCTGTTTCCGTGTCACCTGACCGCCTGTGTTCTATGGGCGCCATATTGGAATGGAGAGCTTCTGTATTAAAACGCTCCTAAAGAGTGCACATTAAACAGCTGATTCCCATAATTCTGGTGCAGAAACCTCTCTCAAATTGCAATTTTTTGGTATTTTAAAGGGAAGTGTATTGAAAAGAGCAGTTTTATTTCGTATTGCCCACGCCAAATTTTTATTGAACAGAAAAATGGTTCTGCAAGGACAATTTTATATCGTATTTCAAGCGTTAAGGTATGGCCTCAATCACTATATTACTCCCTCCTGGGCATTCCAGTCTGACTCATGGGACAAATCAATGTCCCTGTTTTTAAAGAAATTGTAATCAAATACTTCATATCTTTTGAGGGGTAAAGCGCACCATCTCTGATTCCAAAGAGCAGTTATATAACCCGTATCAGAGCCCTGAAACAGTTATTCACACACTGATCTTGTTCCACTCAATGTAATCATTTAATCCAATCTGGTCTGCCTTCTCCAAAAAAATCCAACGTGCCTCCCTATTGGTTAATATTCTCTCAATATTGTTGGCATCACCTACCACTTTTTCAAGAACCACCCAAGTCAGTGTTCTAGCATTATGGTTCTTTTCTTTAAAGTGTTGTACCAACCTAGTAGTGAGTTTGCCTGCCCGAATCGTGCTCAGGTGCTCCTGAATGCGAATCTTAATCTTTCGAGACGTGAGCCCTATATAATGCAACCCACATAAACAGGTCAATCGGTAGATCACATTCACCGTATTACAATTGCTGAATTTCGTCAAGTGCCACGTTTTCCCACTCAGCAACCGAATACTGTTTGTCTTCTCAGTGAGATCACACACTGAACACGACCCACAGGGGTAATGTCCAGGGGGAATCGATGACTCTTTAGGGCGTGATTTTGAACGGGTATGCACCAGTTTGTCCTTTAGATTACCAGCCCATCTAAATGCAAACCTTGGTTGAGGCATCTTGAAATCTGTTGTCGACAGTAATGACCAATGTTTACGGATAGCCTGGCGGATTTTAGTTGCCAATGGATCTATTCTACTAGGAATGCAGAACAACATTTCCACAGACCTAACTCCAAACCAAACATAAGTAACTTCACTTTCTGGACTAGGGCATCCACTTGAACCATCATAGTATAGAACCAGACTCGAGCTACACACAATCATTAAAGTAGTACAAGACTACTGTCAGCCAGCAAGAGGGTCATCCACATTCAATAGCGGATGATGCGGGTTAGTGGGAAGGTGTCAAGACCCACACCTCCACTAGAATCCATGAAAAGATAAGGCACTGCACTCTACACATTCACATCGATTTAGCGGGAATATCGCAAGACCCACCCCACCCCTCTTACAGAACATCTCTGCAATGACATCCCACAACATCTAAACCATGCTTCGGCTAGACATGATTCAGGAATGATATTCCCCAGGGAGAATAAGCACTGGTTGACTTTCAAATGCAGTCTGAAGTCTGCACAAAGCCCTAAAAGCCTTTGTAATTTCCAAACACTGCAACATACAAATACATTGAATACATACAATAAAATTACATAACATACATTTCTGTAATAGACCTACTGATTTTTGATAGCTGGCTGAGGTGAGGGCAGCTATAAAATATTCTATTGAGGTTTAATCAATTTTCCAATCTGCAGTGCGCATACTGCTGAGCCCGTGTTTTATGTTTAGAACTGTGCTTAACTGAATGCATGCATGCGCGCATGTGTGTGTATGTATAACCCATGCTGTGAGGCCCACATAGTGTGGGTAAACTCTTACATAACCAGACAAACACTATCTTTGCGTGGACCGGTTTTTTAGAAGGACTGGTCCCTGCAGTGTGTTTAGCTACTTTCGAGTGAGTGTATCAAAAAACCAAGGGGTATATTCACAAGAACATGCGATAACTACCGCAAGAGTAGCGTAACGCAACTTTCCATATTGCAGCCTATCGCGGGAAAATAACCATGTGTCAACGTGGAATTCACAACAAGGCGGTAGCAAGCGATAGTCTGCCTAAACCGCGGACAATGTCCGCGATACAACCACCACGATGGAGATAAAAACACAAACCACAACACCAAAAAACACGCGATGGGCCAAAGCGCGATGAGGAAACCAGCGACAAGCAGCGCCAGGCCTGCAACACACACCTGGCAGGTGTCAAAAATCACCATAAAAGTAGAAAAAACAGCCACACACAAACTGACCAACACCCAAGCACCATGGAGGCAGCCGGAGCAGGCAGAGAGGACGAGCGCAACCCCACAAGCACCCCGGACGACCAGCCTGGGACCTCGGGGACAGGGAAGGGCAAGGAAGACCAAGTTCAGTCCGCAGGCGAACAGGATCATAGTCACTGAGGTGATGGAACACCATCAACAACTCTTCGTCACCTCCAACGTGTCATTGGGCACCAAAAATGGAATATGGCGGGACATCGTCGACAAGGTGAATGCCGTGGGAGAGCACAAGTGGACAATGGACTAGGTCAAGAGGCGATAGAATGACATCAAGTGGAAGACCAAGGAGAAACTCACCGCCAACCAGAAGGCAGCAACGCAGACCGGAGGTGGGGGCCTAGCGCCACAGCTGGAGCTGGATGACATGGAGGAGCTGGTGTCGACAGTCATCAGTGTGGAGACTGTGGCTGGAGTCGGGGGACCGGACACTGCTCGACAGGACACAACACAACCGCAACAGGGTGAGTGAACACCAGGTACTGGGGGGACGGGGGAGATGGCCACAATGGCACACATGCACAAGCAAGCAGGGCACAGTGCACACCCACAATGACCCTGGGTCCTCGCCCAGACTCACAGACTGTCACAATGTACAATGCCATGCTGTCTGAATGTCAACCTGTACCATACGGCTACATACATGTGGACACATTGTAATACACCATCTCCCCTTCACATCGCAGGGGCATCGTCAACACCTCCTGCAGAGCAGTCACAGCCACTCTTCACTGATGACGAGGAGGACAACACCAGCATCGACACCCAAACCATCCAAGACATCATTGACCTCATCCGCCACTCACCTCCAGGAGCAGGGCAGCCCAGCTACATCGAGGAGACCCCACCCACCACCCAAACCACCCAGCAGGAGGCACCCACAGCCCCGGCACCCTCCCAAGTCCCCCAGGAACAACAAATGGCCTTCCAACATCGTGTGATGGAGGCCCAGAGGGAGACAGCTGAGCAGGTGCGGGTGGGGTTCGACCTCATGGCCACCAAACTGGACGCCATCCTTGGGTGTCTATGTCCGCCCCATGGTCTCCAACGAGCCCTGACTGACATCTCTGGAGTGATGACGCGGAGGAAAGAATACATGTCCGCTCAGAGTGGCTCCAGCGATCCCAGCCGTGAGCTGGCACACATACGGAGGCTCATGGAGGGCATGGTGCGGATGGAGGCGAAGAGGATGGCAGCCACCGCTGCACAGCAGCGAAAGGTAGCTGGCATCTACCAGGCCCTGCATGTCCTCATCATGGCATTGCTGCCACAAGGCGTGGTGATGATGAATGCTGCTGCCCCCCCAACATCCACATCTCCGCCCCCGGGTGTGCCAGTGCCTCCCAGTGCAGTGAAGGGAACAAGGAGACCCTGGAAGTCAGTGGGGACCAAGGGTAGATTTATGCTTTGTAGAACAAGGGTCCCACACAATTAGAATGTTGAAAAAGATATCACAATTTTATAATAAAAATCGGATTTAACAAATGTCTTGATACACAAGTAAGCTATTTAATGAGTAGGTCAATAAAACGTAGAAATAATAAACATGAGAAAAAATAAGTGAGCAAAACGTGACAAGGCAGAGGGAAATCAGCCGATTTCCTTACCACAGGCAAGTGACTTAAAAAGTGACTTTTCAGTATGTGAGAATATAGATAAACAAAAGTCACAGTTAGGGTTACATCTCATACTCCACAGTAGAATATAGATAATGGTATAGAGTTGAAGATGTATGTGTCGACGACGTTTCAATCCCGGAGAGGGTATCGGAATCTCATCAGGACTAACGGATAGATCAAGTGCCTGAAAAGTTGCCAAAATTGCAGCAAGGGAGGGAGTGCATGAATGTGGCCAGTGGGTACGGCTGACAGTAGGTTATGGCATAGGCATTCAAGGCCAGGATATCCGGGTTAGTGGCGTCGGTTCAATTAGGTCACGAGTCAACAGCAAGAAGACCTCAGGTGCGGTCAACGTGCTCGAAGAGGCTGCGGCTGCCGGCCGGGAGCCTGCGATAATGCCGGGGTACAGTCTGCGCGTGCCAAGCGCCAGAGCAAGGTCTGTGGGAAGGTGCTAAATACCGTGAGCCAGGGTGGTTACCAGCGGTCAGCGTTCACCCGGTCATAGGGTGCAATTTGTGCGTGCCATACGCCAGCTCAATGTCTGATGTGAGGTAGATGGCGGAAGGCCGGAGGATCCGGTAGGCGAGCCGCACTGTGAGAGACCGATCAGTGGTGGTCGGCAGGGGAAGTTTTGTTTATCTATATTCTCACATACTGAAAAGTCACTTTTTAAGTCACTTGCCTGTGGTAAGGAAATCGGCTGATTTCCCTCTGCCTTGTCACGTTTTGCTCACTTATTTTTTCTCGTGTTTATTATTTCTACGTTTTATTGACCTACTCATTAAATAGCTTACTTGTGTATCAAGACATTTGTTAAATCCGATTTTTATTATAAAATTGTGATATCTTTTTCAACATTCTAATTGTGTGGGACCCTTGTTCTACGAAGTGCCTCCTAGTGCGGCAGGCGTATCCACTCCGGCACCTGATGTGTCACTGCCACACAGTGCGGCCGACAATCCTCCTCCGGCCCCTGATGTGTCAGTGGCACACAGTGCCGCAGCCGGTACTGCAACACCCACAGGTGGGGCAGAGCACACATCCGGGGACGAGGACGTGGATGGGCTTGAGTTCAGAAGGAGGCACTAGCATTAATTTCCGCCACCTTGCCTGTTTCTGCTTGGTGCCGCACAGGGCCTCAAGCCCTACCACTGACCCCCGATACACTCCGATGCACTCACCTTGGACTGCGACATGGACTGCCACATCCTGTTTGATGACCAATGACACGGCGGACAGACTGCAGAATGTACCCTTCCTCTTCCGCAGTACAGGTCATCCCCGGATGGACACTAGCTGGCCCTCCACGGGCCCATATTGTGTAGTGTGCTCGGCATTGCCCTGTACCACTCCAGCTGCATGACTGCACTGGATGTGCAAATAAACATCCAGTGACGCACTGCTGTGTAATGTCTTACGTCATTCATGTATGGATGTGTGGATGAATGTGGGGACAGTGCCTTCCCTTGCGTCAATGATGTTCATACTGTGGGATGCCAGTCAGAGGGTGCGACAATGCATTTTGTGTACCGGGTCCCGTGAACACTACAACAGGGACACACGCATCAGTCACTTCCTTGTCCGGGCATGGACTGGACCACGCCCAGAGCCCATGAGTCATTGTTGCAAGCCCTGCACTGGTCCGGCGTACGGCAGGCCAGACCACTCCGCTAACGCGCCGAGGGGGGGGCCCTCATTGCTATCCGTCGCAGCCGTACTCACTGGTGGTGTGCAGGTCACTGGTCTAGTTGTCAGCATGTCACAGCCACTCCCTGAGGGCAGGTTTTCACACACACCACACCCATCCGGCACAGGCGTCACAGGCCATGTGACTCCGCCAACATAAGGGGCCGACGACATCACATTCCCCTCTTCCGGTGGTGACTGGATGACGGACGCTCCACGGTTTTCACTCATATAGGGCCCATGAGTTGTTGCGCACAGGGTTAGTGGCATCTGAGGCCTTGAGTACGGCACGGGCCTACCACCACGTGGCGCAGACTGGGGTTGCACAGGGTTAGTGGCATCCGAGGCCTTGCGGACGGCACGGGCCTACCACCACGTGGCGCAGACTGGGGTTGCACAGGGTTAGTGGCATCCAAGGTCTTGCGGACAGCACAGGCACCCCACCACGGGACGGTGACTTTGGGTGCACTGTGTCAGTGGCACCTTGAGCTGCTGAGCGGGTGTGCAGCCTGCGATGATGCCCCGTCCCGGCGGTCCAGAAAGCTCAGGTTTTGTGTGCCCTGCTGGACCACAGTGTAGGCCAGAGCCGACGGGCAGCGCAGGCCTACCGCCAAGTGGCGTCGCTTCCGGGATCCCAGAGTTGGTGGCACCCATTGGGCTGAGTGGGTGTGCAGCCTGCGATGGTGCCGGGTGCACTGGTGTGTCCTATGCCATGGAGTAATCAAGACCCAGCACCAAACGTGAGACCTGGTGGCCTGCGGAGCGGGGCTGCATGATGTGGAGGGTGCCATGTCCGCGGGCCCCGGGCTTGTGGCTTGCAGGGGCACGTGGTGGGACCTCCTGTCTACACGCCGGTGGCGGAAGTTGAGCATTGAGGCCTGGGTGTGCATGGGCGGGCATGCTCCGATGGGCGGCGGGAGGGGTTGGGGTGCCTCTGCCTGGGTGTGCATGGGCGGGCAGGCAATGTTGTCTTGTGCAAATGTGTGTACTGTGCCAGTCATGTATCTGGACTCTGTTTCAGCTGACGGCTCTGACTCAGATGTGTGACCTGGTGTCCTGCTATACATACCGGCACGTGGTTGGAGACACACCGGTGGCAGCAGGTGAGCAGTGTGGCCTGGGTGCGCATGGGTGGCACTCTCTCTAGCTCTCCCTCTCTTCCTGTCTCTCGCCCTCTCTTCCCCTCTCTCTCTCCCTCTCTTCCTCTCTCTCTTCTTCGCTCTCTCTCTGTCCTCTGATGTGCGCAGGACACACCTTCTCATCATGTTTTTTGTCTTACAAGCTGTGACCTACGTATTGTCCCGAGGGGACCGGCCATGTGTCTTCATTTCATTTCGGTGTTCATTTTAATAAAGTTTCATTTGTTGCTTCGGAAGTGGATGTGTGCTGCTCATTTCTGTGACGACACATGCATGTCACCAGTTGTGATTGTGCGACATCAAGCGGAATATTTTGTACATGTTTAGGTGTGGCTGATGTGGCATGTCTTTGGTCGGGGGGGTGCCAGGGAGGGGTGGTCCTGGGGGTGGTGGCGGTGGGTGTTGTGGCCCTCTTGGGTGTCCGGGCCGCATTATGGGTGGCTCCATGGCATCTGTTGCCCTTCCGATGTAGCCCTGGGCTGTGCTCCATTTTGGTTTGCAGGCTGCCGTCTGACTTTACACCAGGTCAGAGCAGGTGTAGATTTCCTGGTGCTAACGCGCCTTATCGCCTGCTTTGTGTTTTTATCGCCGATGTGGCTGGTCGTTGAGAATGTTGAGGTGCGATGTTGTCGCACCTTTTGGCACGGGAACACCCACTCTGCATCTCATTAGCGATAGTTGTGGGGGTCCTCTGTGGCGATGTTTTTTGCGGCTGCTATAGCGGGTAAACTGGTGCTGTGGGCTGTTAACACGGGCTTGTGAATGGGGAGTTAAATTTATCACGACTTTGGCTGCGATAAAGTGCCGTTAATTCGGCGATAGCTCCTTGTGAATATGCCCCTGAAAGTGTAGTTATATTTGCCTCAGTCCACTTTATAACCTACCCTACTATAAAAGCGCATGTGGAATTACTTCATTACGGTCAATGGGCAGTCCTCATAATGATAGGTATAGGTGTGTGTGTGTGTTTGCATGCATGCATGTGTGTGTGATCGATAACCTTAGTGTTAATGTTAAGCAACTGTTACTGTGAAGCCAGACAGACTCATCTCCTGCCTTTTTCTCATTCATGCAAGGAATAAAGTTTCAGTATGCCCTTACTGGGGTGACTATAGTCAGAAGTTCTGCCCCTTCCCTTCAGCATTTTGTGGTCTACTCAAAGTATGAACTGGGAGAAAAGAAGTACGATGCTGCCTAGAACACCACCTTCTTTTCACATACTAGCCTTTGATGTGGCTGAATATCTAAAAACTTGTGCATCCTCATGCCATGTTAAGTGCAACACATTTTTATCACAGAAATAGGAGTGTATTTATTTTTAGTCTCGACTAATTTACACCTGAACGAGTGTGCTCTCTATAATATACCTCATTACATAGAAAATGCTAAAACTGAGCTAAAAAGAGTTTCTGTTTGTATGAACAAACGTGCAACAGGCCGCTGCGTTGCTATGTGTAATGGTCCTTTATGCAATGAAATAAATTGTAACATTTTATTGGAGAGCAGAATTGGGTTTGTGTGCGATTTGATTCTTGTAAATGAGCAATAATGTAGCCCCTAGACTCTCCTAATTATTGTACTTGATGTTTGAATTGAATTCTAAAATAAAATATTGAACGATCATTATAAAAATACGGGGGCCTATTAGCAATAACCGGCGATAATTATCGCTAAGCGCACTTAGCGCTAGGATAATTATCACCGGTTTCTATCGTGGAGATAGCGTGCTATCAGCAACGCTTATCTCCAATGCGATAGAAACCCCTGCTGTCGCTGGAAAACAGTGCGATTATCGCTGGAAATCCAGCGATAATCGCACTGTGACCGGCGATAGCTTGCTGATAGGGCAAGTGGGATTTAGCCATGTAATCCACCTCCCATTGGATTACATGGCTAAGTCAGGTTTGGACCAGGTGTAAAAAAACAAGCGCTAATAGTGTTTAGCGCTGGTTTCTTTATCGCCTTGCTGGCCTCCCTAATAGGCGATAGCGATGTTAGCGACTATTTCCAGTCGCTGCCAGGTTGGGAACGCCTACTTTGCATGTCATTAGCGATAAATATCGCTGGCATGCAAAGTGGCACCCAACCCGGTCGCTATCGCCTAAAAGCTGTCGCTAACAGCTGTTAGCGACAGCTTGCTAATAGGGCGGAAAAAAAATCGCCGCTTTGGCGGCAAAAAGTGCCGCTAAAGCGGCGATAAGGCCCTTAGTAATATGCCCCACGATATTCTTCGTTGATAGGTGGTAGTTTGCTTAAATTGTTCCATATGGAGTGTTGGAAAAATGACAGGACTCGAACCCTTGTGCTTCAAAACAAGCGCATCTTAAACCATTAAGTGGTGAGGGCTCTACCCATAAAGGAGGACCATTTCTAACGAAGGAGGAACAGAACCCACACTTCCAGGCTCTGCATTCAAAAGAAAAGTGTAGCTAGGGAACTCTACACTCTAGAAAATTCCTATAACCAAGATCAACCATATGAGTGGAGGGTATTAACAAAATAGTGAGAGTAACCAGCACTAGAAAAGCCTGATCACAATTAATGGTAACCATGAAGGGGCCATGGCTGAAGTGCTCAGAGATGGCAAAGCTGTAAAATAAAGCGACACAAGGAACAAGTCACCATTATACTATTATCTGCACCTTCTTTCTCATCCTTATACCTCCAAGCGAACAATTCAACTCATGGCCCAAAGCTGAAAAATCACAAAACTATAAATGGAGCTTCAACTCCTTCCAGGCTTCTTGAGGGAGGGTAAGACACACCCTTAAAAGCACTTCTGAAATATGCCCTACAGGTGTGAAACCACCGCAGGACATGTGGAGGAGGCACAAGAGATCAAGGGCAACCTCTGGTTCAAACCTCAAAAGAGGACCTAAAGGACACCAAAGGGGAGGCAGCCATGGCCACCTGGATAGAATCAGAGAACATTCACCCCTCAGTACTTGTGGGCTTCGTGAGGGGAGGAGTAGGCCAACTATTTCATCCTTATGCACCCCACCCACCCCCCTGCCTATGACGAAGAACGCCAGGAAGATGTGAGACAGATGCTGCTAGAACTTCACCTCAGGCAGCTAAGGACCAATCAACAGAGGGCCGCACATGGATGCTTGCTCTTTAAATATCACTGTAGGTGAGCCCCCACTCAATACCAACCAAAGCTGGGTCTGCCACTAACTCAGTCATGTAGCCCAATGCCCATCTTTAAAGACTAAGCATGAGAATAACCAGCACTGTAAATCCCTCCATCAATTCCCATTGATTGTGTGTATGGCCTGAAATAGGTTACCGGCTAAACTGAGAGGAATTAAGGAACTTTTGTTTTTCAGGAAACCCTTAAAGACACTTGTTTTGAAGTTTACCAGCAATTATTTTATACTGTTGCTTGCTGTAATCCTTCCACATGTGTGGGGCTCACCTTACACCAGAGCAGCTTCTCTAGGAGTCTCTCATGAAGACTGAGAAAATGCACATATTCAATTTGAACTTACCATAATAGGTAATGCCATGTGGCTTAGCTGTTGCAATCTTGTTTGCCAATGTTAAGCATAGGCCGCACAGGTCGCTTTGCCTATGGCATATTTATACTCACTATGATTAGTGGCACCTAAGTAAGGATTCTTAATAAAGCAAGCTTTATCGTATTGTTACTTTCTTGTATCTTTATTCAAGGTCTTTTTGCACTCTTTTCCCAAGAAACCTGTGCACCTGTAGTTTTATCAGAGTTTCCGTTTCTGTCATCTGTATTCTATTTGATGTGTGTATGAATAACGTTTATAGAAAGTCTGTGTAAAGGATGGTCGGGGTTTAGCGTTGGATGCTCTTAACACTTTACATTGCAATATTGCATTCTGCTTATTTTTGCTTAATGTATGTGACCAGATTCAAATAGGTGTATGAGCAGTTGTAATTAAGAATCTGCAAAATTATCAAATGTTTCTAATTTGATAGAGATCTATCTGTAATGAATTCCAGGGGTGGGTGCCTAGATCTCTGAAAGATTTGTCAGTACAGTATGCCCACTTTAAATGGGGAACTTTATGAAGAAATGAAGTCTCAGCTCGTAGGGACCTCCCTAGATTAAAAGGAACAAACGATTGGCGAGATTCCCTAGAAAGACCCAATGCACTGAACAAAACATCTTGACGTACACATCGCTCGCCGAGCAGCTAATGCAGGGAATGATAAGCTGAAGATAAGTCGTACCAGTAGAACCCAAGTGTTAACCTAACTGCCACGTTCTGTCTGGCCAGTATATTAAGCACACTGATTGGAAGTCCCTGATATCTGGTATTGCATTGACAGCAGACATGCCTCTACCCCTGAGAGATGCATTGTGGGGGCATAAGAGGTAACAACTTTCTAAACAGTATTACTTGCAGTAAGTCAGAGGCCCAGACCTGGGTGTCATTGGCATAGAAAAGGGTTTTAAATCAGAGGAAAACCTATCTCCTTAGTAGTTGAACATACAAGTTGAACAAGGTGGAGACATGGGAATTACCTTGGAGCTCTCCAAGCTTGAAGCCAACTTCTAGTGACCAGTATAGTAGCAGACATGCCACCTTAGTGTGTCCAGACAAAAGGACAGGAACCATCCTAAAGCTAAGGCAGACAGTGCTGCTGATCCAGCTGATGAGTATGCCATGATCAACTACATCAAACTTAGAAGCCAGGTCTATTAAGAGGCCAAATAACCCCCTTCATCCCCAATCATCTGCTGTTCATCAAGAGCAGCTACTACCAGAGCCTCTGCTGTGCTACGGGCAGGACAGAAGCCAGCCTGAGACCAGTCCAAATGCCCTTAAGTACTGAGATAGCTGGAAAACCACACCACCTCACCGGATGTTTTTACATTACCCTAGTAAGAGCCAGGAGGATGATAATAGTGTGACAATTCATTATTATAGCGGTATTTAAACTTGGCTTTTAGGCACATAACAGTTCTGTTTTTAGAGGGGGAAGACAAAATTACAGAGGTTAGAGAAGAATTGACAGTGTTGCATACAGTCTCACCGATGAGTGGAGCTAAAGCTTGAAATATTACCACCAGGCATTGATCATCTAGAGATCCAGTTTTAAGCACTCTAATTGAAGCACAGACCTCATCTTATGAGCTAGGTAGTATGGCTGAATTTTACTTCTAGTCCTTCTCAACACACAGTTTTAGGAAGACCTCAGGACTACAGACTGCTGACTGACATCACAGATCACAGTGATTTCATTAAAAGATGTCAGTTTGTCACAGAAGTCATTCAAAGGGATGGTCTTAGAGACACACCAAGAGATGCTTAACTTCTCAACAGCCTCACGTTTGCTATGGAGAGGGTAGGCCAAAGGTAAAAAGTTAAATTTACAGTAAGTAAATATATCTCGTACATTACAGCCCTGCCTAAGTTCTGTTCCTTCTACTTCGTTCACAACCCCTGTCACGAGAGGAAACGGGGGCAATGCCAGGGGTGTCAAATGACAAACCATGAGTAGCAACTGTTATCCCTTGGTATGCCAAAATGACCTTCATGCAATCTCCAAGCCTCAGAAATCAGGATGCAGACAGGCAGAAGGAATTGTACTTCTTCACACCGTGGTCTTTCTACAAAGGCTCCAGTAGCCTACATTCATCTGCATCCAAGGGAAGTGACAATAGCGCTTGCACCAACATCCTGATGAACATCCAGATAATCTGTTGCTGCTGTTCTTACAACAGGAGATTCCATGTCCCGTAGGTCCTGCCTGTCCCTAGCTCCAAAAGAGCCACGAGGTGCTCCATAGTGATAATAGGCCCAAACAATCCAAAAACTGCATGCAGTGGGCCAATATTGGACAACTAAGGCAAGTTAAACCGCACCTTCCCATTTGTTCTCTTTAGTACACAAGGATGTTGCCCACCTCAGGTGGGCCAGCTGCCCAATACCCAAACAGAGATTTTGTTGCTGCTCTTTTTTTTCTGTAAAAGCAATGAACCAAAACTTGAGTCCAGCACTTCTTATTCTATCAGTAATGAGACTTCGGCCCATCCAGGTGCCAGGGCTCTTGTCTCAGATGAGACAGACGAAAAAACAGGAAAATGTGTGAACATGACATGCCTTTGTGGATAGTCTTGGAAGAGAAGAGCAGCCAAGGCAGCTTTCCTTTTAAGGCTTTGGTGATGCAGTGCCCACCTGGTGATGTGGACTCTCCTCATGAATTAAGGACTGAAGCAAAGTAGGGGATGAGGTAATGCTTTCAATATCAACATTGTATTAACACTAATTTTCATAACATACTGCCTGGATCTCATGCATACCTTAAAATTCACAAAAGCACTAACTGTATTCCTAGAGCTACAGTATGTTTCTTAGAGAAATGACATTCTTTGGCTAGCAGCTGACACTTTCCGGAATCTGCAGTAAGGCTCATATGTACTTATGTGGCCCTGGGCATCTGTGGAAGACCATGGCTGCTCATCACCACATTTTCCTACTGCACTGGAGTCATTTTACTTCATCATGTAAAAACCTATCATTTCCTCCCACCATTCAGTGCCGTCTATGCCAGGCTTACACTCTATTTGAGAGTCTGAGAGCCACTCTTGCTTGCCTTTCTCATTAAATGAAGTGGCTTTACCACACTCTGTTAGTGACCATCCACTGTTTGCCACTTGCTCATGTGATCAGTAATTAATTTCTGCCACGTGTGATGGGTGAATTTTCTATAAGCATCCTTCTTCCTTTTTATTAAACCTGGAGTGAGGTTTAGTGTTTAACTGTCTCTCTTGATTTCTGATATGCTCAACTTGAGCATGGAGAGTAGCCACTGAAAATCTCTACTTCCTGGCCTCCACCTCTCTTAAATTCCTGGACTATTTAATACATATCTATCGAATGTCCCATATTGTAAAGGTTGCACTTTAGAACACAAGATGGTTTTGTGGTTACCTGAGTTAAATTTAAATGCAAAGACCATACTCCAATCTGATTCTTAACAATCAACTTGAATTTAAGTTTGCTTATTGCCAGATCGTGAAATGCCTCCCTTTCACCAAGTGCATTTAACCGATATTCGTAGGCGTGGATATACTTCAGATAAATGGCAGGTTTTGTCTTAGTTCTTTGCATATCCATTCGGCAATACTACCTTCTAGGGAGCAGGAGACTAAATACCCATTGATCATGATTTGAATCATCCTCGCCAAAGTGGATATCAAATTGAATCTAATCCCAATGGGCTCTATGGGGTCCCATTCTCAATCCAAAAATATATCACCAAAATGGAATTTGGTTGATTTGGAGGTAACAGAGAACCACACCTGGCATCTGTGTGTTTTTTTCGAATAGACTTTAACCAATGATCTTAAAAACTTACCCCGAAATTTGGAACTAAACCTAAAAATGCCATTTAACAATGCTTTTGCAGTGGAATTTTTCAAATTTATAATAGGAATATCATGCCAGTTTTTACTCAAAAAGCATGGCAAAATAATTTAACATACCGAAATGTTAACACTTATTTTTTTCTGGGTAATTTCTATGTGGATCATAATGGCATACTCTGGAAGGATGTTGAGTTGCCTTTGCTGGCTCGCAGACTTGTCATCAAATAACATGTATAAGTAATACAGTTCATGATGATGCTGGTCAAATACTGAAAAATACACTGATGAATATGTTAAATAAACATAGGAGAATGAAAAGCATCCCTCTCTGACACAAGAGTAACAATATATCCATGTCAACATCTTCCCCTTACCATGCAGATGAAGTTGTTGCCTAGAAATATCATGTAGTTGTGACAAAATATATACCAAGTTATTTGTTGTGGTCAAAGATAATGATTTCTACCACAAATGTGATTGAGGTACACCACTGAAATACTTAAACAAGTCTATGAATGCACAATGCAGTGCCAGGGCTCTTGGAAACTGGCATGACTTGCAATGAGGACAAGGGCCATTGCAGTATGCATCACAGAATGGCCCTCCATTACATTACAATATCACAATAGAGGGTCTGGGTGTTGGCAGGATGGGCCATCACTGGCAGGATGGGAGCTGGCTGTCACCTACAACACTTGCACTTCAAAGGCACTGGTTCAACTCACACACAAAGGATTTCACTCTAGCCTATTGTGCCTGCAGACAGACTGGGACCAGGACAGGGAGGCAGGAAATTCCAGACACCTCTGGAGGGGGAAACTCCAAAAGCTTCTCCCACTTCAAAGTGAGCACCAGATATGAAAAGGGGACAATCAGACCCACTCTTTAGCACAATCCTGGACCTGTGAATAATACAGAAGAAGGATGTCATGCTGGCCTGCTGCTTGAGGCCTGTCCTACTTGCTGAGAAGGAAGACTGGATCTGCACCCTTCACCCCAGGCTGAAGTGACTCCAAGGGTCAACTGACTGACCTCCTGTTCTGAGCTGAAGGTACGCAAGCTCCAGAGGTCTCTCTGCAACTTCCCAGCTGACATGCTGCAACTGGACCTGCCTGAGCCCTGCTGGCCTCTGATGTAGTGAGTTGCTGTACCCTAAAAGGTGCATCCCAGGTTTTGGACCCTTGGGTGGCTTCAGTTGAGCTCCTCCTTGAACAAAAGGAGAAAGCCTAAGGTTTTTGGCTCTTCGTGGGTGCGAACAAGCATTTTCGTGCCAAGAACTTGGGGGCTGCACTGACTGCCAACACAAAGCGCTTGTGGACCCGAATCTTCATGCTACAGCATTGACAGCCCACAGTGACAACCAATGCGAATCTCCAGCAATGACTGTTCATGGTGCACCACAGGATCTTTGCAGTACAGCGAATACTGTCCGTGAGGCCAGGCTTCTTCCACCATGAATGGAGCTCTTTGCTTTAGACTATTGAAGGTAATTTTTTCAGAGGGACTAACCTGATCCTTGTATCCAGCCCGAACCGCATCTCAGTCAGGCTTAACTTGTGACTTTCAGATGGTCTCACACAACCAGATAACCACGAGTGGCGCTTTATGCTTTTAGGCGCCTTACTTACCTTAAATCTTGAAAAATTGTATTTTGAATTGCATTCTATTGATTAGATTTTTGCCGTTTTGATGTCAAATAATGTATTAAATTTTACTCTATTTTCCTAAGTTGGTGTGGGATTTTTCTTGTGCTGTGTTTTTACTTTATTACTGTTTGCATGCTGCATGAATACTTTACACATTGCCTCTATGTTAAGCCTGACTGCTTTTGTGCCAAGCTTCCAGAGGGTTAAGCATAAGTTAATTTAGTTAAATTTTGTGCTACACCCTGACAAGGATTATGGCTGTTGCTTGAGTAGGATTTCAAACCCTTGCCCCCAACAACCCAATTTCTCAGAGGAGTATTATCTTGCCTTGATTGAACCAATGAAGCGATATTTTCAGTATTATGCTAATCAAACAATTTTCCCAGATGGGTTTATTATTGAGAGCAAATGATAGTTGTTATGTTCCATTTGGGGAAGTTTGGGGCGAACTGGAGCATTTCTGGCACCCTTTTAACAATTGGAGCTGGAACCTGTGTTGATGACACAGGGGAAATGAGTACTAAATAGTCCAGCTCACTGCTTTTGTCTGCTTTGATGGGGCTACTGCATCATCCGTTAAGTACAGATTTAATTTCCTTTATACTTTTAAGATGCAAGACTCTGATATGTCATCATGGAATTGTGGTTATCTGTGGCACAATTTGATAATAACTTCTGATACATTATTTATGTTTCTCATTTCTCCTCTTCTTTCACGTTTCACACTAGATTATTAAGACCTGGGTTTTAATTTTTAGGTCTAGAATTAGCTAAGACCTTTTGATTTTAATAAACGTCCATGTATAACACACTTACTTATAGGGGGCTTTAGGTCAGATTTCTTCATCCATTAGTTTGTCAGTGTGTCATTCACACTTTTGTTCTGCCCCCACAGCATACAGCATGGGACACTTGATCAGTCAGCTTTGCCACTGGCTTACCTCTCTGTGAGTGATGGTATTCTACTCTTGTACAGTGTGCATTTTCACACAAAAAGTAGTCACCCGGCACAATTTTACAAAAAAAAAATCTGAAACATTGGCAAAGCCAAAAGTTGGCAGCCAACGAAGACCTATTGGCTTTGTCAATGTTTGTTTTTATTGAACTGATGTTTTGTATCTCTTTCTTGCGCTTTTTGATCCCATCTCAAATTAGGCATATGTGTAAATGGTTTCTACATCGTGTTTACCACCTTGAGCTAGTCTTGGCTATATGACTTTGCATGCCACACATAAAGGTAAAGAAGTCTTTGACTGCAACGTGTGTGAAGGAAATGACCCGAAAAACGGGTCACTCGGGACCCCCTCTATGCCTTCCCAATAATGAAGAGTTGGTCAGACAGAGGAGAATACAAACCACTTATTTATTAGCAATAGTGTTGCAACGGAGCCCAGTCTGACCTGTCTCCTGGGAGGACAGCCGAGGTACTGACTCCCCCCGACTCAGGGCTAACAATTAAACAATACTTGCACCTTCAAGGGTCCACCCAGGCTGGAAAATTCCAGTTCAGGCCAGGATGAACAAAGGAGGTACACAAGGATGAGTCATGTAACAGAGCTGGGTACAGGCTAACCCGACCCCAAGGCCACTCGGCTGGGGCCTACCATTCTAAAATGTGGGAAGGAACATATCCAACAGCAAAGGTATGCAAAACAAATAATACATTTGACTAGGGCAGCAAGATTTCAGCCTTGAGTTTAGACGCAGAAAAGGGTGGGGCAGGAGCAGCGGCTCCGCTGAGGCGAGCACCATGAGACAGAAAGCTCGAGCTTCAGTCATAGTACAGTATGGCACGAATAGAAATGGCGCCATCAATGCTAACATAAGAAAGTACACAGCTTATAAGTGCAAGGGAAAAGCATTTCAGGCCTAAGCAACACAGAAATGAAATTTCAAATCTAACAGACCCTCCTTTTAGCATTGCATGCTAAATTTTTATTAGTGCCATCAGGTAGGGTCTTTACAATTCTAAAACATCGAAACTAAACACTCATATATATCATCTGCTAATCAAGCGATATCGTCTACTAAGGCTAGTACCATAAAATGTCGACATACTGAATTAGCACTCAAAAATGCCCTCATAAATGTTGAGCAAATCCTTAATACCCTGCATCATCATAACCTTAGCATTTGAGTCAGGTCTCTGTGCCCTGGGACGTACTTTTAGCATTGAAACACAACAGGTACAGCAGGCTGGAAGACAATGGATACATAGGCAGCACATCAGGATAAGGCCCGCTATAGCTACCAGGAATATGAGAATCTTCCAACCCCATGTAGTAAACAGGCCCCAGAACCAACCCGTGAGGGACCAGGTACCATTCTCCTGATGTATCTCTGAAGCTATCTTGTGCAATTTTTGTATGACAGCGTACACAGTGGGTGTGTGATCAGGAATGTAAAAGCAGCAGCTACTACCAATGACGTGTCAGGCCCCACCCCGATCAGCCAAGATAACGTCTAGAACCATCCTGTTCTGAAGGGCAACAAGTCTTGTGGCCTGGACCTCTACAGTAACATTCGTTAATATTCCCGCCGTTATATTGATAACCCCTTCTACCACCCTGGTGAGTCGTCTAATATTGAGGCTGCTGGCCATAGGGCCCCAGAAGGGTAAAATGCCTTTCATTGCGTCAGTAAACTGTTGCAGGGCAGTGTCTGTCTGGTCTATGTCTTCTGTGCTAATCAATCTTTTAACTCGGGGGGCTGGAACACTTCTACGCTGTAGGCGATGGTCCTTGTGGTAGTTGGGAGGGGCTATATATACCGGGGGCAGGAGGTAGGAAAAGTAACATCGCCCAGACCAACCCTCAGGGAGCCACACATAGCCACGGGCTCCACAGACAAAATAAACATTAGGCAGCGGAATCAAGGGCTGACTTTTGGATACCCTCAGTGTATTAGTGGTGTTGCATCGGCTCTCCCCGACCTCTATGTCTCCTGTCCCCTGGACACAAAAAGGGGCCATTGCATCCACCACTGCCAGAGGTATGGGCTTATATTCTGTGACATTGCGAGCTTGGAAGGATTGGTAATACTTTGATGCATTGAACTGCAAGAACTTTTCCCTTTCCACCTCTGTCCAATTCCCCTTCCTTCCCCTGTCTGATGCCCTGAGACAGGAACTCAGAAACACCCGGCTAAACTGCTCACTGCCGAGGAAAACACCAGATGGGACTCTATGTTGGAAACATACATTCATTGTCAGGGTGCGAAAACTAGTACTTTTACGTTCCAGGGTGCCAACTTGAGGGAACGAACGGACCATACTAAGCAACGTGAACCACCCCTCACAACTATTAACATAAGGCAAAGGCAACAAGTTCTTGCTTCGGTGCGTTACAGAGGGTAACAGAACACACACCCAACATTTTGTCGTATTATAGGCAGCATGGGCTTGGTGCAAAGTCTGGATAAAAACATTGTCCTTATAAGACTTTCGGTGCTCTTCCTTATGGGGTGCTAAGGTGACAAAAATATGCTCAGGGGGGGCAGGCGTAGTACTTATCCAGGCGTGCACAGGGTATTTCTCTTCAAGGAAAAACATCAGCCCAGGTACCAATATCAGGGAAAGCAAAATTATTACTACAAACTCTATCTTACTCTTAGTAGACCAAGAGGACCAAACAGGCCCATCTGGACCGGGACGCGGAGCCGCAAAAGGCTGCTCCTCATCGTGGATAGGGCGACCAAAGGGTTACATGTATTATGAGATGGAAAAGTCTTACACTTGGAACCAAGCTGGAATAGCCACAAAAAGAAAACCAAAATCTATCTAATGTTCATCGGGCGTTGGCGCTGTTGAGCACCGGCGGTGGAGCTGTTCGTCCAGCTCAGATCCTGATCCCACGTAGCATGGCAAAAATCTTCTTCGTGAAGACACAGATCGTTTGCCCCAATTGGTGACTGTCCGAGAGAAAAAGAAAGGGGGAACTGCACCAGTCTATTTTTCCCTAACCTATTTCACGCACCACAGGCAGGGTACGCACATCCTAGCCTTCAGCAATACAGTCCATCTCTGGTCTTTAGCAGCTACAATCAATCCCTGTTCATTAAACTGTCCCTACTGGTGCATTAGTCTTGTGGCGGGGGCGTAAATTGTACCTCAATGCTCCAGGTACAGCAGGGTCGGGAAACAAAGGGTCGGGTTCAAGGGGATCAAGAGGCAAGGGGTCAGATGCAGAATGATCAATGGATTGAGACTCAAAGGAACATGGCTCAACCACCGGTGGACCAACAAATGGAGACTCCTGGTTGGACTTTATTTCAGGTGGTACTGCCTCATTCAGTACAGCCTGACTTTCTTCTTCCGTCGGTGCAAAGGTGAGGCGGGCGTCAGAGAAAGGGATGAACCGAGGTACTTGCTCTCCTTCACAATCCCCAATCCCGTCTGCAACCCATTGGTCATAGGGCAACGGGAGAGGAACTCTTTTGGTGTGGGTACTGTGGATCCAGTTCTTCCGACCGTCGACCTTGACAGCTGTCCTGGTGGCCAGAAGGACCTGCAGAGGTCCCTTCCAGTGTGGCTCCAAGCTGCTTTTCCGTGAGAAATTCCGAATGAGAACCCAGTCGCTTGGCTGTATCTGATGGCCCGGTCCCTCCGGATGGGGCTGTAAGACTTCCACAACCTGTTGATGGATAGAGCGCAGATTTTTAGTCAACTCATAAAGATAGTCAATCAACAAGGGGTATTCAATCTCGGAATACTTCCGAGGCCGCGGGACGCCCCAGACATTCGCCGGGCGGCCAAACACGACCTCGTAGGGGGACAATCTTCTTCTAGAGTGTGCGGTGACTCTGATGGACATCAATGCTAGGGGGAGAGCATCTGGCCACTTTAATCCTGTACTCTCTTTGATCTTATCCATTTTCATCTTGAGAATTCCATTATATTTCTCGACTAGCCTGGCTGACTGAGGGTGGTTCGCTGCATGAAACTTCTGTCTGATGTGCAACCCATCGCACACTAACTGGATGACTTTGGCATTAAAGTGACTGCCGTTATCACTCCAGATCAAGCGGGGCATCCCAAAGCGCGGGAAGAACTCTTTTAAGAGCACCTTTGCCATCGCTAGGGCAGTATTCTCTTTGGTGGGGTAAGCCTCAACCCATTTGCTGAATGCACAGACAACCACCAGCACATATTTCAAGTTATTTATTCGTTCCATTTCGATGTAATCCATCTGGAGAACCTCGAAAGGGAAGGAAGGCGGTGCGAAACTGCCAACAGGAGTGGGGGTACCTTTCCCAGGATTGTGCATTAAACAAACCATGCAATATTTCACTAAGTGCGCTGCAACTTTGGGAATGTTGTCATTCCGCCACACAGGATCTAATAACTTACAGATCCCTTTCGCACTAATGTGTGCGGGTCCGTGTGCCATAGTAACCACAGGGAGAACATACGCATCGGGCAACATCCATCTCTTTTTGCCAGACAAATCCGTCCAACATCCATCCTCATCCAACTGTGCCGTTCTCTCCTGCCACATTGCCAACTCCTCCATTGTGGCCTCACTCTGAATCTCCTTCACACTGTCCAGTGTGTCTTCAAACATTCCATTGTCAGGCACCCACCTCGCTGGTCCTGCCACAAACATTCTCTTCATCTTAGACCGCGCTGTTTCCTTGGCTGTCTGATCTGCAAATGCATTTCCCCTCCCAACATCATCAGTTATTGCCCTGTGTGCACTACACTTTATTACTGCCAATTTCCCAGGGAGTGCCAGAGACGACAAGAGTCTGTGGATCAAGGGGCCATTCTGTATCTTTGAACCGTGTGATTTTAGAAACCCCCTCTCTGCCCAGAGCCGCCCGAAATTATGAGCCACTCCAAAGGCATACTGGCTGTCAGTGTAGATATTCACAGCCAGTCCCTCACTCAGCTCACAGGCCCGGATAAGGGCCACTAACTCCGCTGCTTGCGCTGACTTGTAGGGAACCCGTGACGTCTCAACTACAGTGCGTAAGGAGGTGATGGCATAAGCAGCAGTTGTCGTACCATCCGGTAATTTAAAACAAGAGCCATCGACATATAGTTCCCCTTGGGGTTCAGATAAGGGAACATCAGTCAAGTCTACCCATCCCTTCGTCTCTTCCTCCATACGGAAAAAGCAATCATGCATATCCGCCTTGTCGCTCTCTGAAGGGAGGGGTAGTAGCGTGGCTGGGTTCAGAGTGGTACATCTTTTGATGGTGACGTGTGGTGCAAACAGGGTCAATTCATAGCCGGTCAGACGTGCACTAGTAAGGTGCTGTGTCTTGGTTCTATTCAGAAGTGTGTCCACAGCATGCGGGACCATAACTGTGAGATCAGTATCAAGGATGAGCCCTGCCGATTGCCTGATAGAGATGGCCATGGCCGCGGCAGCTCTCAGGCAGCTCGGGAGAGCTCTGGCGACATTATCAAGCAAAGCAGAGAAGTACGCAAATGGTCTTTGCTTACCACCAAAAGCCTGTGTTAAGACAGAAAGCGCGCAACCAGCCATTTCGTGTACGTACAGCATGAATGGCTTCTGGTAATCAGGAGTACCAAGCACAGGTGCAGAGCAAAGAGCTGCCTTTAGCTGTTCAAAAGCAAGCTGGCAATCATGCGTCCAAGGGAGGGGTTCATGCACATCTTTAGTAGTTAGGAACAGCAGGGGCTTTGTTAGTAAAGCAAAATTGGGGGTCCAGTGGCGACAATACGAGGTGATGCCTATGAAGGCCCGCACATCCCTCTGCGTCTTAGGGATGGGCTTCTTAATAATAGCTGCAATGCGCTCAGGTGTTAGTCTCCATCCCTCCTTCGACAGTAGGTGACCTATATATGTGACCTCCTGTCGACAATATTGAAATTTTGAAAGGGACACCTTATGTCCTTTGTTTGCCAAATGCAGTAATAATTTAACCGTTGCATCTGTGCAGCCCTCTTTCGTATCAGAAGCAATTAGCAAATCGTCCACATATTGCAGTAGGACATACCCTGAGGGAAGGACCAGGGAGTCCAATTGTGCCTTCAGAGCTTGACTGTAGATACTGGGACTTTCAGTATAGCCCTGAGGAGCCAGACAGAATCTAAAGCTTCTGCCGGCTAGGGAGAACCCAAAAAGGTACCTGCTTTGGGGGTGTATGGGTATACTGAAAAAGGCGTTCTTTAAATCAATGACAGAGAAATATGTGGCGGAGGGCGGGATCATTGTCAAAAGGGCAGTGATATCTGGAACAACCGGGAACTGGGGGACCACGATCTTATTCACCTTGCGCAGGTCAATAACGAAACTATAGACATCGGGGTGGTCATCGGGGGAGCCTGAGGGTGCCCTCTTCAATATGGGGAGAATAGGGCTGTCGCACACATACGCATTTGTCTCTTCCACCACTCCAGACTCAATCCAATCCTGTATAATCTGCAACAGCGCCTGTTCTCCAGCCTTAGGTGTTTTATACTGGGGAAGACGGGGCAGAACTGCATTCTTTTTCACTCTAATAGAGACTGGGGGAATCTGCAACAGACCCACATCTGTGTCACCTGTGGCCCATAATGTTGAAGGCACCTCCTTAAACTCCGCAGGTAGGAGATCATCCTTCGAAAAACACTGCTTGGAATTCACTACTCTGGGTCCAATTGTCATGTAGACACCATCCGGGGAGCACAAAATAGTGGCGTGTAACCTCTTCAACAAGTCCAAACCCATTACATTTTCCCCACAATTAGAGGTCAATAAGAAGGGCGAATCCACTGTGAAAGGACCTATGGTCAAAGCCAGCGGCTTGGAGATGGGGCTCACAACTGGTATGCCTGAGAAGCCTACCGAGACATTATTTTGGCCAGACAGAGCTGCCCCGGGGACCAGTGAACGAGAAACAGAGCTATTCATTGCGCCTGTATCCACCAAAAATTTCTTCGTCGAGCCCTGCAGATCAGCGGTAACATATGGTCCCTGCTGATCCACAGGGATCTGGACTGGTCCCGTACCCTGCCCCTGGCTGTCCTAGCCGTGCGAGATTCCCGTCACCTCGTCCAAATCGTAGTCATCATGGTAATACTGTCGCCCCCTCGGGTCATCAAAATAATTCGGGCCAGACTGACCCGATCGCTCATCCTCTCCTTGCCTGTCTCCGCCCGTCCCTCCTTGTGCTCGTCCTCGTCCCCTGTATCCCCTTCCACGGGGCGCCTCCACTCTTTTTAGTAGCACCGGACACTCACTACGCCAATGCCCCTCCTCCTTGCAATACACACATTGGTTCGGCCTCACGGGCCCCGCATTTCCACTAGTACGTGGTAACTGGCGGGCCGGACCAATTCCCCTACCCCGTCCATTTCCGTTCCCCCTCGACACCTGCTGCAGCAACACCTTCGTCTTCAAGTCTTTGTTTTTCTTCTCTACTTTCTCTTTGTCCTCATTCTCCCTGTGCTCGTAGTACTGAGCCATACTTAGTATGAGTGACGGAGAGGAAGTCATCCAAGTGCTCTCCGAAGCCTGCAACCGAGTCGCGATCTCAGGAAGCAGGTTCGTGACAAATCTATTCACAAATAACCGAATTCCCCCCTCCACGGATAAGTCCTGTCCACTAAAATCCAGAAACACCCCTTCGAACCTTGTGAAAAAATCAGACACACTTTCATCTTTCTTCTGGCGGCATGCCGTCAACTTGTTCCAATCCACCTTCCTTGGTGGCATCAAAGAGTGCATATACGTTATTATTCTGCCCGGTAAGGCCAGTATCTCAGCCTTAGACTTCTCACCAGGCTTCCGCTCTTTGTCCCATGCCCTACTCTGATCCCATGTACCCCAGAGCTCCCCTGCATGGTCCTGAATATACACCTGCCGCCAGATATCAACCGGGACTAGCAATCCCAAAAACATTTCAATGTCGGCCTGGGTCATCACAGTTGAAGACGCTGCCTCAGTCGACTCCTTATAGTATGCCGTCGGATTCTTCCTAGGGTCGGGTAACTGAGTCTTAAGGGTCAAAACTTCACTTCTTTTCCAAGGAGTATAAACCCATTGCTCCTGGAAACGGGCCTCCACTCTCTGTCGAACAACATCATTCCCGTCTCGGAGCTCTGGTATTTCAGGGTGATAAATGGGATGCACCTCCCTCATGGGAAACTGGGAAATAGCAATCGGACTTCGCTGAACTAACCTACCTCGGTATCCAATCAGGGTAGCAACATTACTAAAAACCTCATTGGGCGCCATTCCAGCTGCATACACTCTGTCCCGGATGTCGTAAATAATTTGTGGGGCCACCCCATTAAAACACTGCTACCATAGCCCAATCAAAGTGGCCGACATGTGTTTAAGGGTATGCTGCTGCACAAACGGCTCATAATCCTTCAATACACTCCACACATCTTATACACTATAAATTGGGTTCTGGGCCCACTGAGAGGCCTGGTCAGCCACCATCTTCTTTTCCACATCACTCACATCAGATCGCATCAACACTCTCCCCATTCTTTCCTTAGCCGCCTCCCGATCTCCCCCTCCCGGACCCCTCACGGGTGTCCCGTTGTATGGCAGATTTGAGGGAGGCAGTTGAGTGGGGGGTGCGCTCGAAGATGTCCCGGGGCTGGGGAATGGGAAAAAAAACGGCTGGGAGGTAGGCGTAGTGGGGAGGGGCAGGGAGGGACCAGGGGCAATTGTTCCACCAAGTTGCCTGTTTGCCCCGCAACTGTTGCTGGTGGGGGCGGAGAGGAAAGCAAAACTGCTCCGTCCGGAGCGACTGAACCAGGGGCGGCGAAGACAGAGGATGCAGGACGGGGGGCAGGTGGTACCGCTGCATATGCACCTTGCGGGGCGAAAAGAGGTGGTGGTCGTACATCTAACAAATCCTCCACAAATGAGTCACTGTCTTCACGAGTGACATAAGACTTATCACATTGCAACCTGAACCTTCGATCAGCACATTCGATGCCCTTCTCTGCCTTCTCTCTCTCATACGCTATAATCTTTTGCATGACTGTCTGCGTCTTCCCCCTCCTTGCCTCTTTCTCCGCTCTGATCCGCCTTTGCTTACTTTCTTTCTGCCATATTTGGAGATTATCAAACATCGACTGTCGACTTTTTTTCGCACACAATTTGTCCTGCAGGAAGTTCAATTTCTGTTCATCAAAAGTGCCTGTCAAGGGCCACTGCAGCTCGGCATTGTCCCTCGTATACTTGTGCCATAATGTACTAAACATAATAGGGCCAAGGCCATGCTTAACATACATGTCAAAATTAGGAGTACCTTCTGGAGGTGCAGGCTGCCTCTCCTCTAGGCGAGCATCAGCAGAACAACACCGGCACCCAAAACAGCAAATCTTACTGAGGCACAGCATTTTCTTTTTCTCTATTCAACAAGTCACCTACTCTTGCCCCTCCCCCCGCCCCCCCCCAAACGGGAAAAGGAACAAAGAACAACCGGTCCACAGACCGCCCCAATTCTTCTAGTCAGACTCGGCACCACAAGTCCGAAACACCAACCAAACTCCAGGCTTTCTCAAAAGAACAACAAATCGAATTACCAAGTTGCCTGGCAGGGCGCCAACAGGCACTCTGTATTCCCAAAACGGTCTGCAGAGCCACTAAATTCACAAACAAACCAAGAAATGGCCTCTCGACCATATTCAAATTACTTCTGGCGCGCCATGTTTTCCAAGGACCAAAACAAACTCACCTGGTGCACACAGGTCGAACAAAGCTATTCTCCACTGCTGACTCTCCGGACCAAATGGTCAGCTCCCAGGGTTTCGCTTTTCAGGACTCCAGTCAGGGTGACCACTGGACGAGGAACCGCCCGATCAGACAGGCGGGGCAGCTGCAAGAACTAAGCTCGGTCGTGTGGGGATCCCCGATCCGCCTATCTGACCCGACGCACCCCTCGCCCTCCACACCTGATTACGGGCGAGAATGGGACACCCGGGTGATGGAGTCCCTGTTCAGGAACCAAATGAAGGAAATGACCCGAAAAACGGGTCATTCGGGTCACTTGGGACTACCTCTATGCCTTCCCAATAATGAAGAGTCGGTCAGACAGAGGAGAATACAAACCACTTATTTATTAGCAATAGCGTTGCAACGGAGCCCAGTCTGACCTGTCTCCTGGGAGGACAGCCGAGGGACTGACTCCCCCCAACTCAGGGCTAACAATTATACAATACTTGCACCTTCAAGGGTCCGCTCAGGCTGGAAAATTCCAGTTCAGGCCAGGATGAACAAAGGAGGCACACAAGGATGAGTCATGTTACAGAGTCGGGTACAGGTTATCTCGACCCCAAGGCCACTCGGCTGGGGCCTACCATTCTAAGATGTGGGAACAAACATATACAACAGCAAAGGTATGCAAAACAAATAATACATTTGACTAGGGCAGCAAGATTTCAGCCTTGAGTTTAGACGCGGAAAAGGGGGGCAGGAGCAGCGGCTCCACTGAGGCGAGCACCATGAGACAGAAAGCTCGATCTTCATTAATAGTACAGTATGGCACGAATAAAAATGGCTCCATCAATGCTAACATAAGAAAGTACACGGCTTATAAGTGCAAGGGAAAAGCATTTCAGGCCTAAGCAACACAGAAATGAAATTTCAAATCTAACATGTGTTAGACAAAAAGGAAGGCTTGGCTGAAATGAAGGTCACATATGGCATGGTCCTGTTGCGCTTTGAAGCGAGTACCACTTTGTACTATTAAGTAAATGCAATATTTTCAGTGTTACAAAGTAACATTTCTTCTGTTAGCTGTTCATTCTTTTTCTACCAGAGGACGAATGACATTGGAGTTTGCTATATCTAGTGAATCGTAGGTGCCAAGTGGTTCCATGTCATGTGTCACACCTTCAGTCTCGTCAAGCCGTGGCCGATAGTAGATTGCAGGCTGTCATATTTGCATTCACAGTTACATTATTAAAAGCGAAACTAGTCCCAGAATGCAACCTGCTGTTTGCAAAGAAGCCAGAACTGTGTGAAGGTGCAAACCATGGCAAGGTGGCTTTTAGCAGCTCTGCCCAACGAATCTGTGAAATTTCCTCACGTCCTCCCCTAAGTCAATGTTATGCCCCATTTTATAATTGTAAAATCCATTGAGGTATGTGTGGCATGGCAGTGAAATTATAGCCACACGCTGTGCAGCTGTTAAGGTCAATAAGCCGGTGCTTATCTGATAGCCGAAACGAGACAGACCATTAATATGTTGGGGTTTCTGTAGGAATCAGTTTGCTCCTTCCAGAAAACACAGGTGAGTCTAAAATTACCTACAACTGTTTGTGGTTGTTTGAAGATCACAGCCTTCGCCACTTGAATTCCTCGGCAGTCAGCTTGTGGGGTTGGAAGGTGGGTGTTTGTTTCAGACTGCAGCAAAGAGGCCTGTTCCTGTGCTGAAAGACAAGCCCGGGACAATGTAATTCCCGCGCAGAGGAGACTGCAAGAGGGCCAATTACCACATAAGTGCTTCTCACGGCAGGGTGGCACGGTGTGCCAGCGCGCACATTAACTCCTTTCACTGCGCTTCGCCCAGTTTACTCAACACTCTGAAGTGGTGGCTTTGTCGATTGTTCCCCTCGTTGCTGTTTTGACAGATGATAGCTCCTTGATGCCAGCTTAGCCCGGCGAACAAGAATTAGGCCAGCGAGAAACTGTAAACCTACCTCTGATGATGGTGGGCAGAGGTTGGAGGCATTTTTGTCTCTAATTCACTGTGAATCTTCATGAAACAGAAGTGCTCCAGGAGGGGAAAAAAACATTGTCTGCTGCGGGTATTCCTTTTTTTTTATTCGCTAACTAGGCATATCTGTTCCAGCTTTTGTGCGCTGTGTAACTTTATTCCTGGCATACCTGGGAGCTACCTTTAATTAGCAACGCGCCTCCTTGCTGAAAAGACTTTAGTCTGCACAATAAATTATTTTGTCCTGGCTACTTCAATGAACGGCAATGTGCAGGAATTTTCTTACAAAAAGTGTATGCATGTGATGTGTATTATTGTTAAAAATATAGACCACGCGGAGAATATGCAGAGGATATCCAGAGTTTTACTTAGTGAATGTCCATCCCAGTCAGAATTCGCAACCCTGCCGATTGACTGTTGCAGACCAGGTTTTTTAGTGGCATTCTGGGACTTGTAGTCTTGTTTTAGGACATTATAAAACCAGAACCAGAAGTCTCAGGATGCAAAGAAATAACCTGAAATGGAGCAGCTAGTTACGTGGGAAACTGGAAAACTTGACTTTTATTCTCCCTATGCATTGAAAAATACTCCTCAGCCTTATAGCATGCATTATGCGTCCATTTCTATCGATAATGGCATTACTCCTAGTCCTACTCCCTCGCCTTCCGTCAGTACAATTGAGGCCCCGCCTCCCACCCAGACCCACCCCCAGCATAAAAACTCTGCCCGCCCCCACCTCTACCTGCACGTAAACAAGCCGAGCTAGCACTCAGATGTAACGCACCAGGAGGGAGGGTCCCAGAAGGAAGGCGAGGGAGTAGGACTAGGAGTAATGCCATTATCGATAGAAATGGACGCATTACCTCCCGTCCCTCCCTCGCCTTCCTTCAGTACAATTGAGGACATAGCAAGCAGAAGAAAACAGAGACGGACAGCTGAGTGAGAAAGAACACCAAACCATAAAAAGTGCCCCAAACACAGCAGATCAACATCCCAGGACCCGCACAGAGGACAAGACCCAGTGGCCCAGAACAGTAACCAAATGCTCCAGACGCGCAATCCGACAGCGACAGACAAATGCAGAGGGAGAAGATCAGTTTGTTTAAGGAAACAATGGCTCTGATGTGGCCGAAAGGTCCAAGTCGAAGTGACCCTGTGGGGGGCACTAAAGGTAGAGGTTAAGAACTTAATTCTTAAATGAGAGCGGTAAGCAATATAAGCAGGGACATGTAGCTCAGTATATGACAGGTTTTTATTCCACAACAATAGTATTCAGGTGCTCACACTTTAAGTGACAGTAGGCGTGACGTGATAAGTGAGGGTGAAGTTAAAATAAAGACATCGCATTGACAACAATGACAGAAGCTCCTTTAGAAAATTTTAACAGAGTAAAAGGAGTTCATGTTGTAGGGGTCGACGGCGTTTCGAACTCAGTTATTTGAGTTCATCTTCAGGACATACATAGGTGAGCAAGCTGAATTAAAAGGAATCCTGTGAATGAAAGTATCCGGGTTTCCAAAGCGTTTCTAAGAACTCAGGGCTCCTAAGTGATTTAAGCCTCAGAGACTAATGTTTAGGGAGTGGATCGGAAAGGCAGCTGGCCGCCATGTGGCATCGCGCAGTGCCGGGGAGTTGTTACTGTAGATAACAGGGCAATGAATGGGAGCCTGTGGACAGAGAGCAGAGCGAGTCCTGCTGCTTCTTTCGTCTGCGCTGAGTGCGAGGGAGAAGATCAGGTCGCAGCCCAACAGATCCCACAGAGGAACCCAGCAACGCAGCCACCGAAGCCGCCAAACAGCGAGAGGAACCCCCCCGAACCCCCACAGGAGGATCCACCCCCAAAGGACGGACAGTCAGCAAGACTGAGGATCGAATCCAACGACCCAACAGAGCAGAGGAAGGCTAAACAACCTTCGTAGCCGGACCAAAGCGAACAAACAAAGAGACCCCGAAGCGACACCAGGGACAACGGACGGAACTGGCCCCAAAACCAACAGAACCGAATAGACCCGGCAGAAGAGACTGACAAAACAAAGCCCCCAACACCCCCAAGCGCTGCGCAGAGGTGATGGCAACCAAAAACAAGCCTCAAAAGATAAGAGTCGGAACCCGACACCCCCAAGGGGCCCAAAGGGAGGACTGGACAGGACAGCCAACACCAGCAGCAAAGACCCCGAAGGGAAGGACCCGACAGGGCGGGGAAACAAATGCACCAGACCTGGAAAAAACCAGGCAACAAACCCCCGTCACCCCGCAAGTACGCCAGGAGCACCAAGAAGCCGGAAAGCCGCCCACTGCACCATCAGAGGAGCCACCGACAACCCCAGAAGAGCCCCAACCGGAAGAAATCGCCACACCAAAAAGAGGCCAGCAACCGTGGGAACAACACCCAGAGCAGTACACCAGGCCAAAAAGGCCCGCCAATGCCAAGCATAGGACAGCAGAGAGGAGGACCGACGGGAAGTCTGCAAAGCAACCGCCAACCAGACAGGAACCCCCAACACAGCAAAGCCCAGCCGCACAACCGCCAGGCATCAGGCGTAACTCCCGCACAGAACCCAGGGGAAGGGCCGGAAACACCAAAGGGGATGGAACCACCGGAAGGACCCACTCCCGAACGCAACACAACCCGGTCAGGAGAGGAAACCAAGTCGCCCGAGGCCAACGGGGAGCAACCAACAACCCCCGAGCACAGACCCATCGGACCCGAACCAGAAAGGCCCGGAGCAGCGGAAAAAAGGGGGGGGAGGCACACAGAAGACCCTGAGGCACAGGAGAGGGCAAGCCAACGACCCCCGTGCCCCGGGACCCCGGCCCAGAGACTAGAACCAGCCACCAAGGCCCTCCCTGGTTCCGCAACAGGACCACCACAGGGAAGCCCCAACGACCCACCAACAGGTAGGACACACCGGGAAGGAGAGAGAAATCCTGGGACGAAGGAAGGACCCAGCACAACAGATCCGCCAGCACATAGTCCACCCTCTGAAGGTAGAGAGCCGACAGCCCCAGCAACCAGACCGGAGCCCACAGAAACAGGACGCTGGCAAGCAAGGAACAAGGACCAGAACCCGGACCCACCCAGACGGTGGACAGAGGACCACGCCACCAGAACGTCAGACTGAACCAACACCCAAGGGCCCCGCAGAGAGCCCCAAAAGAGCACCAGGGCAAGCCCAAACGCCCTCAACATCCGCCAGCAAGAGGACCTCCGGGATACCAGCAGGGACCAGCACCCCTGAACCCGAACCGACCCCAGCCAAGCCCCCACCCGGACAGGCTGGCGGCCAAAGTCACCACAAGCGGAGCCGGAGGAGCCAGCGAACACCCTGCTAGAAAGTGAAGACGGGCGAGCCACCAGGAGAGCCCCCCCTCCGGACAAGGACCGACATGGGCAGCGGGGACAACAGACCCCGGAGACCAACCCAACAGGATCCAGATGGTCAGGCGGAGAAGAAGAAAACGAGCCCCCGGAACCAGAAACACCACAGAAGCCAGGTGCCCCTACACCTGCAGCCACAGGACCTCCGGAGGAGCCCCTGGGACAACAAGGCCCGAGCCAGTGAAGGAAGAGAGACCAGGCACTGGCAGGACAAGGGAACATGGCCGAGCAAAGGCTGAAAACGAGCCCGGAAGAAGATCAAGTCTCGAGAGGGGACCAGAGAAGACACACCCCAGGTCACCAACAAACCCGATCCCCCGAAGAACCACCAAGGTCCTCCCGAACAGACCGAGCAAAAAAGACACTCCGGCCGCATGTAGCAAGAGGTCGCCCAGAGAAGGACAAAGGAAAACCCCCGCCGCATGAAGGAGAGCCACGAGAGGCGCCAGGACCTGCGGGAAGACCCAGGGCGAGGGCCGGAGGCCGAAGGGAAGGACACAAAACAGAAATGGGCGTCTACCACAGCGAACAGCAGGAAACGCAGAAACGAAGCGGCGACCGGGAAGCGGAGAGAGGCGTCCCTGAGACCCACGGCTTGCCAAAAGACGCTAGGCAGAACCAGCGGAAGGACGGCCTGAAGGGCCAACACACGGAAGGGAACGGGCCGAACCCAGGAGCAGACCCACAGGAGAGCCAGGACGGGCCAAAGCCGCCGGACACCCCCAGCCCCAGAAACAGAATGGAGCGGGCACCAGACCCGAGTTCCCCGACAGGAACCCAGCAGATGGAGTACATGGCAAGCAAGCAGGACACCCCGTCCAGCAGAGCCACCCCGCGGGGACCGGAGACAGGCACCGGAGTCAGCCGAACCCCCGATCCCGGAGGAACCTGCACCAAGACGATCCTGTACCCATGACCCACAGTACACAGGACCCAGCCATCAGAAACGTCCCGCCGCCACCGAGGAAGAAAATGCCGAAGACGATCACCCACCGTCCGGGAACTGTCCAGACAGCAGTGACAGGGACCCAGCTGGGCAGGGCCCATAGGCGAGGAGGCAGCGAGCCAGGGCGAAAAACTGTCCAAAACCGCTCCCACCGGAAAAACGGAGGAGACACCCACATCGGGGACGACTGAGAGGCCCCAGAGCAAGGCACCCCAGAAAGGCAGGACGCTCCACAGAAGGAAAGGCACGCAGAGGCCCCAAGGCGTTCTTTCTGCCTCAGAAGGACAGAGGACACCCAGCCACCCCGAACAGCCGCCGCCAAATCCACGAAACCCCGCACCAAGGAGGGCGCAGAAGAAGCAGAGAACAGGCCAGCCCCCAGTGCCACAGCAGCAGCCAAGCAGAACAGCAGACCCGCCAAGCAGCGTGGCCAGGACAGAGTCCAACAGCACAATGGGAGGAAAGGGGCGAACCACTCCAATAAGCAAAGCTGCCGGAGGAAGCGAGGGACCCACAGCACTGAAGTGAAATCCCACTGATGCAAAAGAGGGCGCAGAGAAACCTGAAACTACTCAGGACCAACACAGCGCAGAAGGAATGCGCAGGGCTGAGGGAAAGGGATCGCACACGGCAGGTTCCGCAGGCAACCGACAAGCAACAGTCAGCTGGGCGTTCCACAGTCGGACAAAGCATCAAGCACAAAGCATACAACAGTGGATACAGCATTAAATACAAGAAGCACGGTCAACGCGCTCCACTCCCACAGCACCATCCCCTACACCGGGACCGAAGGGCAAGCCCAACCGGGAGGGCCGGGAACACCAAGAAAAGAATCCCACAGTCCCTGCCCAGCAGGGAAGAAGAAAACCCTGCCAACCAGCACAGGAGCCCAAGCGACCCACCACACTGCCCCGGAGCCATAAGCATCGCCAGAGGCGGGAGAAGGACCCTCAATAGCCCAGGATCCAGACGGGAACAAGTCGCCTACAGGATCCGCTGGACGAGGATGGGACGGCCCAGAAGGCACCGGCCGAACCCCAGAGCACTGGACAGAGCAGCCTCAATCAAGCCCAGCACCATCCATAGACACGAGAGGCAGAACACCCCCCACGGAGCCCATGCGACCAGGGCGCCCCAGGGGGACCGGAGACCCAGCAGCAGAGGAAGAGGACACCAGAATGCCCCCAACAACCTCATGCGACCCAGTGGCAGACAACCACGAAGGTCAAGAGAGCCTCCAAAGCAGGAAAGGGAAAACAAACCAAAAATGGGCACAAACCCGTCCTACCAGGTCTTCGGGAAGATTGCAGCCCGGGAGGAGGCAGCCATGTCAGCCCGACCCGGAAACACAGCCCCAGCCACAGGAGGACCGCCCAACACCGCTGCGGATTCCTGAGCCACCGCTCCACCCCCATACCATGAGGGAGACCAGGAGAGGAGGCACCGCCGGGAGAATGCTGCCGAGGGCACCGCCGTCGCAAAGAACCAACACAAAGACTCCCCGGCACCGCCACAGGGAGGAACTGAAGGTAAGTCTCACTAGGGAGACAGAAAAAAACAGGTAGAGGTGGGGGCGGGCAGAGTTTTTATGCTGGGGTGGGTCTGGGTGGGAGGCGGGGCCTCAATTGTACTGAAGGAAGGCGAGGGAGGGACAGGAGGTAATACTCTTTTACTTTATCTGTTAAGATAACACCTTCTGGGAATAATAGCTATTTCGTTTTCAGGTTTTCTCCCCTGGCTCAGGTAAGCCCACTCACAAATGACTTATGTTTTGTTTGCTGTTTATAGGCAAACGTTAAAGTGGTGGAATATTTTGCAGATTTGGGATCTCGTTCATGGAAGTGTCACGTGAGGTCTCCTTAAACCACGCCACAGACTGGAAGTGTTGGAGTCTAGAATGTCTCCGCCTCCTGTGAATGTGATTTTCAGTCATGGTCCTCATTGCATGTTAAAAATACACCTTCTTCCACTTATCTATGGGTTCTAAACCTAAGTTGGATGCTCCACACTTGCCAGTGCCAAGGGGCTCCTCTGTCCCACATAACATGCCAAGTAAGGTTGTCGTGCTGTGTGCAAAAATGAACCTTTGCACAACTGCAGGCTCACCTTCAGTCACATAGTCACTACAAGCTGTTCGAGGCACCCTCTACAAACTCCCAGACTCTAATGAAAGAGTCTTCATGACTCCCTGATATGGAGACCTTTCTGTAACAAGCTTCTGTGATAATCAGGACTCCTTTCCTTCTGGTGTCCCCTGGCACTCACATGGCACTGCACACACAATGTTGCTTTCTGGAAGAAATGGTTTCACTTTCTTTAGAAGAGAGAGTCAGTAACTTACCGTCTTTTTGGCAATGTGTGCCTTCGGGTGAGGTTGATGTCTAAGGTGAATCCAAGTGAATTGGCACTTAGTGAAAGTTGGGGTTCAAAGCCTTCAATGTTCATATCATTGAGCCAGGTCTGTAATTTGTCTTGTATATTCTTGGCAAATAACATGAATTCTGTCTTGATTTGGTGGAGCTTCGGGTAGGTAGGTACTGGCCATCAAGAGCTGGATGATGTGCAGGCAGTGTTTAAGGCATTGGATGTCTGAAGTAGAGGAGATTTTCAAGTAGATTTGTGTATCATTGGCATGTTGTTGAATCTTGATAGTGCTCTCTGTGAGTAAAGCACCAAGCAGAACAATGTAGAGGTGAAGGTGACAAGGGACAGTATGGAACCCTGGGGGACTTTGCAGGTAAATGGGATCTTTTGGGACCTGCAGATGCTCAAGTGAACAACTGGTGTCAGTTGGAAGGAAAACTGCCAGTGAATCCCATTTGAGACTCCAGGTTGCATATAAGAGTTGGATGGTCGACTGTGTCCATGGCAACTGAGAGGTCCCATAATATTAGGTGGTAGGGGTCGTCTTCATCTGTGGTTAGGAGGTCATCATCTATGAAGCTCAAGGTAGCCGTGTCTGTGGTGCAGCATGATCTCAAGCTAGACAGGTAGTCGTGTAGGAGATAGTTAGCATTAATGTGATTTTGGCCTTGAACATTGACAGCTCTTGCTAATGAATGGCAGATGATTGATGGGCCGGTAATTGGCAAGGTCATCAGGGTCTAGTGTAGGTTTCTTCAGAAGTGAGTGGGTTTGGCTTGTTTTGAGAGCTTTTGGGAAGATGCTTTGAGTGAGGAAGGCATTGACAATGGTAAGTAGGGATGAAAGTGTACTCAGAGAGAGCTTTGATGAAAGACATAGACTTGATAGGTGGCTTTGAGAGAGTTGAATATGTCAGTGATATCTGCAAGATAAAGGGCTTTGAATGATGGTCATTCTAGGATTCTAGCCTTAATCCTTTTTTCAGTTATTGTTTACTGCTTAATCTTTGAAGGCCTGCACTATAATGCAAATACCTCTGAGGACAGTAGTTCATAAAGACTCTGAGAACTGTCACTCAAATATCTGAGTTTTAATGTCTCTGCATTCTGTCTCTTACTGATTTATCAAGATACTAAATTTGTATGCTGCTGTGCACTGCTAGTAATGTTGTTGCTTCTATGGGAGCTGAACCCCAATATTTAACTGCACCCCAGTATTTTGATTACCCCAAAATGTATCTTCAGCAGCTTGGCCCCAGCACCCTCGAGCTAGCAATAAGAGTCACCACCTTCCTCAACATCAGGCCCCCAAAATCAACTTAGTAGAGCAATAAAAACAGTGACTGGGATCACCCAATAACTGAGTTCTAGATCAATAAAAAGCTAAAGGGTTTTATAACAGGTATCACAGAGAAATGTGAAATGCAAAATATATGCCAGAAGGCTCAGATACAGAATACATAGTCAGAAAGCAGAAATATTCTAAGTCCCAATAAGCAACAAAAATCATAAATGGAATGGACAGCATCCTTAGAGGAAAGGAAAGGATCTCAATAATCAGACAGAGTCCTGTAAGGAAAACAAAATGCCTCAAAGTCCTAACTGTCAGATTCACAAGGAATACCGACAGCATCTCTAGAGGAAATGGAAAGTCTCTGGCTCACCCCCAAAATTAAGGGTTTTTATACACATTGTGTGCATAGGTAATAAGTAAAAACCATAAATGTATCATGGCATGACTAGTAATAACACATATTGTTCAAATCAGAATGATGATTGTCATACAAATAATTATAACACTAACCCATTTCTAAGGTAGAGAAAATATTCCATTAGCTTTCACAGGAAGTGTGCAGTCTGGAGATGTACAACACAATAAGAAACATTTTCAAACAAAGACTCATACACCAGTGTGCTGGCAAGCCTGCATCAGAACTTCCAGCGGGAGTGTCCTTCAGACAGTTACATTAGACACACAAGGAAAGTTTCATTCACAGTACATGCTCTCTAAGGAAAATAATCAATTGTGTTATGTCCCAGTGTCTTGTGCTCCATGAACACTGTGAAGAGAGAAGGCAAGCAGGGGGACATTGACTGGGAGGGGTAAGGAGCAGTTGCCAGATGAACAGAACAACAAACAGCAACCATTTTAATAAAATGGTGTCTTGACGAAAATGTGGCATAAATAAACTACGTAAATAAACACACTTCTAAACCTCGAAATAAAATTGTTTCAGGTGCAACACTATTAATTGATTGGTTATGACTGTATTCGTTATAAAAATTATTATTATTCAAAATAACTTGTCACACGAATTTGCACACTTAGAAAAAGCTTTTAACAATACTAACCTCTCATTTTCTCCTGAGTTTGATGATTGATGGTTGGTGATATACTGCCCCAAAAAGAACTCCTTGAAGCACCAGAGGTCACAGGATAGCCAGAATATGCAGACCAGGATCACCCACTGCCAAGAAAAGGACAAGAAAAAATGAAAACAAATGCAATGTAAGTTCCATTAACTTTAGTTGCAAAGCAAAACCCAGGTGAGTGAGGTGTGGTATGTATACCAGACATGTTCCCACAAGATTTTAAGCTCTTGCGAGTGAACACAAATCCCGTTCTCATGGTACTTGTGCTCGACTGCCACTGTGCATGTCCCTTCAGTGTTGTGCATTATGTACATAAGACGTCCAGCACTGCCTAAGCACTTGGAGTAATATTCTCAGTTTTTACTTTTGTCTCTCTGTGCACTGTGTGAAGCATTTGACTTAGGAAGGGTGGGTGTCGCATTGGATATTCCAGTGCTCTTTAGCAATGAATTGAAACACTGTTGTTCCTGCACTCACTGTTGTGGCCACAGTCATGGCCACACCTACTGCTAGAGTTCCAGGGCTGGCATACTAGCATTAGATAGGAACAGTCAACAGCCTTTCGACCTTACAAGTCAAAGTCACTATATCCTCTTCTTTCTCATTGACTAACTAACTCTGGTCCAGCACTTCCCTCACAGGACCATTTTCTGCTCTTCTAAATATAGTTGTTTTTTGTTACCTCAGTGATTGGTTGCTTGGTTTTCTTCTCATGGCAACTTGTACATGTTTCCATTCTTGCTTTTGTTTGTCATTCCTATTGCATTCTGCATCCATTAATAATTGAATTGCTCAATGTGCAGTGATCCTGAATAAAAAGAAATAATAACAAAAAACCTCTTACCTTCAGACCAGCAATCCGGCTAGCTGCTGCCTCTCGGTCCGCTTTCTGCCGACTCTCACTCCTCGGAAGCAGGAACAGGGAAGCAGCCAGGCTCCTGACTCTCCTGACCAATCACAACACTGCATTGGTTCAGTGCTCAGACAGGGAATGGGGGCCTGAGCATGTTCTGCACCCAAAGTGCGATCACTTTTATGGTTGGCCCGAGAGGGCCGGCCAAACAGTTATGCGCACTCCAGAGTGGAGCAACCACTCCTCCTTCTGGCCCCTGCTCTAGTAGTCCAGCCCCCGTTCGTTATTATCATTTTAGTTTCCCTTTAACTACTGCTCGCAGAGCAGTGGGCGATGCTCCTCCGCCATAGTGGAGGAGCCGCCACTGCGTTAACCACTGATGATTCAGAATTAACTTAACGTTTAAAATGTCTACGATAGTAGGTTTTTGGAAGATGCTATTTAAATTTGTACTGATTTCAGTGACTATTTGTAGTTTTCGTCACATTCACCTCATTTCAAAGTTTTAACTTTTGCCAGAATAAATATATATATTTATGGTTTAAATCTCTTTATTAGTTTTATGAAATAAAGAAAAAGGCAATACAAGGCCTACAGCCTATTAGGCAATGCAACATCAGTATTCTCCATATTACTGTAAACCCCCCCCAACACCTCTTAACCCCCACCCCGGGACACATCAGCATGCAAAATCAGAAGTAGCACAGTCTCATGTATCAACATAATAAGTAATTCAGACTCTGTCAAGTGGTATTATGGAGGTTCTCAGAGAGTCGAAGAATACGTAGATATTTAGGATAGGTGAGTTTGTGGAACTTTGACGTTAATAGTTTCAAGAAGGGGCTCCAAAGTTTGGGGAAAGTGGTACCCTGATTCGATAATGAGAGGGATAAGCACTCCATCCTGAGTATGTGCCACAGTCGATGTAACCATCCTTGATGTGTCGGAATGTGCCCTCTGCCCCAATAAGGGCTGCCACTAGTGCCAGTCCAATCTGTCTGCCCTGACCGGACTTAAGTGGAAAGGTAAGTGCATTTAGTAAGCCCAGGATGATGTAGGCAGGGAAATCGGGGATTTGCGTGTCAAAATGGGCGTCAATGTCATCAAGAACCTGCGTCCAATGAGATGTGAGTGCCGGGAAATCCCATAAAATATGTAACAGTGTGCCTAAAGAGCTGCAATGTCACCAACAGTCTGGAGTTTGGGATGGATTGCACTTGTGAAGCCGAGTGGGCACGAGGTACCAATATGTGACAATCTTCAATTCTGTTTCGATACTTGCCACATTGCGAGCCATGTGCCTAGCATGGTAATAGATGTACCCCATTCCATCTGTGTCGATTTACGACCTATCTCCAACTCCCAATGTTTCTGGCTTGTAGATTTGAACTACGTAGCCGGAGGACTTAATAGGCAATATAATTCAGAAATGAGTCGAGCATTGGATGTCCTAGAAAGCAACCACTTCTCAAAGGGGATGAGTAGAAGCTGTGCTCCAGGACAAGTAGATGGGTGCATCACCCAATGTCGGATCTGTATGTAATGTCAGTGATCAGTGTCAGGTAAGGCGTGAACCGAGCGGAGAGACTCAAAGGGCACAGTCCTTCTAAGTAAAATAAGTCATCAATAGATCTGTTACCTGCTTGGTTCCAGAGTTGAAATGCCAGGTTATAGAAACCTGGGGTAAAGTCTGGATTTCCTATGATTGGCATCAGAGGGGAGGGGAAAGAGGTGAGTCCTTCCTGTACCTCTACTTTGTCCAAAGCATCTAATGAGGATTTGGAAATTGGGGAAATCTAAAGGCTCTTGGGTCGGGCGGGTTTAGGGAGGAAAGGAATTCTCCACAAAGATTGACCCACTAGCGCTCTGTCCATGAAAAGCCAGTGCTTCTCAGATTCATCCTGAGACCATTCCACGAAGATCCTAAGTTGAGCAGCTTGGTAATAGCGGTGAAGATTTGGTACCCCTAAGCCTCCTTCAGTTGGGGGTTTGTGCCTTAAATCTCTACGCATGCGGGGTTTCTTATCTGCCTATACGAAGCGGTTGAGCTCCTGTTGAAGGGTTCATAGCCTCCAAGAGGGAGGCTTGACTGGGAGGGGTTGAAAGAGAAACAAGATCCTAGAAAGAATCGTCATGTTTAAGGCTGCTATGCTACTGAGCCAGGAGAGACAGTAAAGCCTTCAGTGATGTTAGTCAGACCCGATTTGACGGGTTAAATTTTGATAATTAAGAGCCACCGTTGCCTGGATTGTGGCTGTGATGTGAAGAATATATATATTTATAATCCAAATGCTTATTACATAGAGGGGCATATTCTCAAGAACGTGTGATAACTACCGTAAGTGTAGCTTAACGCAACCCTACACATCGCAGTCCATCGCGGGAAAACAACTCCGTGTTAACGTGGTATTCACAACACGGTGGTACCATGCGATAGTCACAGGACAACGCGTCAAATGAACGCGTTAGAAACAACGCCGCAAAAACGCGAAACCCCAATGCGAAAATAGTAGCGATGACGCCAATCGCGATACAAAAATCTACGAAAACCAGCCACAGGCCTGCAATTCCCACGCGTCATGCGGGAAAATGCACCATAAATGTAGAAAAAAACATACCAACAAAAGCCAAACAACAGCGAAGCACAATGGAGGCAGCCGGAGCAAGTACAGAGGACAACCAGAACCCCACAAACCCCACGGAGGACCAGCCTGGGACCTCGGGGTCAGGGAAGGGCAAGGACAAGAAGAAGAGGAAGACAAAGCTCAGTCCGCAGGAAAACAGGATCTTGATAACGGAGGTGATAGAACACCATCAATCACTGTTTGTCACCTCCACTGTGTCACTGGCAACTAAAAATGGAATATGGCAGACCATCGTGGACAAGGTGAATGCAGTCGGAGTGCTGAAGAGGACAATGGACGAGGTCAAGAGGCGCTGGAATGATGTGAAGCGCAAAACCAAGCTGAAACTCGCAAACAACCGGAAGGCAGCAATGCAGACTGGAGGTGGGAGTCCTGCGCCACAGGAGGAGCTGGACGAGATGGAGGAAATGGTGTCTACAGTCATCAGTGGGGAGACGGTGGCAGGAGTCGGGGGACCGGACACTGCTCAACATGACCGGACACAACAGCAACAGGGTGAGTAACCACCAGGGACTGGGGGACGGGGGGAGATGGGCACAATGGCACACATTCACAATTAAGCATAGCACATCTGCGGACAAACCATGCCCCAGACCCACAACTCCCACCAAGAGACCAATGCACACAGGTATGCAACATCTCAGCACTGCAGAAGCACAGCACCCAGAGGCACACCGCATGGAAGGGAGGAGGGCAGCTAAATCAGAGCTGCAGGGGTGACTCCCCCAAAATGCGGCACACACACATAACATGCAGAGCACATCAACATTGACAACGAGGTGGTACAAACCGCAACACGTCCACAACAGAACAAAGCACACAACAGGTGCCGCATGTGCGTAGAAACTGGCCAATCACATATGGCACTACAGGGAAATGTGAGTTGACAATGTACAAGTACAAACTCACATCCGTGATGTAGTCGGAATGTCCATGTCCCGCATCAAATAGGCAGCTCCCCCCAAACAGTCACAATGTACACTGTCATGCAGTCTGAATGCAGACATGTACAATGCGTCAACGTACATGTGTACACGATGTCAAACTGCATCTCCCCTTCACATTGCAGGGGGAAATCCAACAACTCCTGCAGAGCAGTCCGAACCTCTCTTCTCTGATGACGAAGAGGACCACCACACCTTCGACTCAGACGCCCTCGAACAGCTCGTGGAGAGCCTCCGTAGCCCACTTCCAGGATCAGGGCAACCCAGCTGCCACGAGGAGCCCCCCCCCTACACAGTACACACAGCAGGCAGCACCCACCACCACGGCTGCCTCCCAGGACCCCCACGATGAACACATGGCCTTCCAACGCCGTGTGTTGGGGTGCCAGGAGAAGCTGGCTGAACAGGTGCAGGTGGGGTTCGACCGCATGGCAGCCAAACTAGACACCATACGTGGGTGTCTAAGTCCCATCAGGGACCACTCACAGTCCCTAACGGACGCCCACAGTCCGCTCCATGCCCTCCAACAGACCATGGCTGACATCGCCAGAGTCCTGACTCTGCGACAAGAACGACTGTCTAGCCAGAGTTCCTCCAGCGATCTCGCCCGGGAGTTGGGACACATGCGGAGGATCATGGAGAACATGGAGCGACGCAGGCGGAAAGAGAAGCTGGCCACGGCTGCACACCAGCAAGAGGTAGCTGGGTCCCTCAATGCCCTAAAGACCTTCCTCATGGCATTGCTGCCACAAGGCCTGGCGCTGATGCATGCTGCTGCTACCACCCCATCCACATCTCTGGCCCCTGATGTGTCTATGCCACACAGTGCTGGGGACAGTACACCACTACCCACATGTGAGGCACATGCAACAGCAGAGGACGAAGATGCGGATGAACCCACCCTCATGGTCAGGAGGACGCAGTAGCATTCATCTCCGCCATGTGGCCTGTTTCTGCTTGGTTTTGCCCTCTGCATCATCACCTTCCACTGTCCCCCGATGCACTCTGCGACACTCAACTCGGACCTCGACATGGACTGCCATATTCTGTTTGGTCACCAATGACACAGCTATCAGACTGCGGACTGAAGTCCTCCTCTCCTGATGTACCTGTCATTCCCTGAAGGACTCTGGCTGGCCCTCCATGGGCCGACAATGTGAACTGTGGTTGGCATGGCCCTGTACTGCTCCAGCTGCAACACTCCCTTGAATGTGTAATAAACATTCATATCCACACAGATGTGTCATGTCTATGATCTTTCAAGTGTGGAAGTATGGATGAACGTTGGGTCAGTGATTCCCCCTTATGTCCATGTTGCCCATGTTGTGGGACTATTGTCACAGGGTGACAGATTGCCGATTCCGGTCCGGGTGGCGCCGACACTGCAAAGGAGATACATCCATTAGTCACTTCCTTGTCCAGCCCAGGACGGAACCACGCCCAGAGCCCCAGGGTCATTGTTCACACCCTTACGCTGGACTGGCATACGCCAGGACAGCCCACTCCGATTACGCACACAGAGGGGGGGCGACAGCGCTACATGTCCTAGGTCTTCACTGTGGGGATCTGCAGCTCACAGGTCTAGTTGTCAGCATGCCACAGCCACTCCCTCATGGCTGGTGTACACCCACACCACACCCATCGAGCACTGGCGTCACAGGACATGTGACCCTGGCAATAAAAATGGCCTGGCGCACGTGCTGGATGCCATTTCCACTCTCTCTGACTGGGTGTCTCCGTGTAGTTCTCATGTGTGCATGAGGGCCTAGGGCCCTGCCACCTCACATTGCCCAGTGCCGGGGATGACATGATGGCGTCCGCACAACGGGACTCAATCATTAAGGGTCCATGGCTAGCGGGACACAGACTTAGTGGCACCGGATACACTGCGGCAGGCACAGGCACCCCGCCACGGGATGGTGTCTTGCAGTGCAGTGAGATAGAGGCACCTAAAGTGCTGAGCGGGTGTGCAGCCTGCGATGATGCGCCGTCCTGGCAGTCCAGACTGGCAAGGATTAGTGTGAGCCCTGCTGGGCCGCAGTGTAGGCCTGGGCCAGCGGGCAGTGCGGCCCTCCCGCCACGTGGCATTGCGTTGCGCTTCACAGAGTTAGTGGCACCTCAAGCGCTGGACGGGTGTGCAGCCTGCGATGATGCCGTGTGCACTGATGTGGTCTCTGCCATTGCGTAATCAAGACCCAGAGTCAGGTGTGTGACCTGGTGGCCCGCGATGCGGGGCTGCATGATGTGGAGGGTGCCATGGTCGCGGGCACCGGGCTTGGAGATCCCTCCGGAACGTGGTGGGCCCTCTTGGAGACACGCCGGTGGCAGAAGGTTAGCAGTGAGGCCTGGTTGCGCAGGGGCAGGCAATCACCACTGGGTGGCAGGAGGGGCTGGGTGCAGCAGCCTGTGTGCGCTGGGGCGGGCAAGCGATGATGGCGTGTGCAGCTGTATGGGCTCTGCCATTCATGTCTCTGGAAACTGTTTCAGATGAGGGACCTGGGGGACTGCTGTGAATACTGGCACGTGGTTGGAGACACACCGGTGGCAGCAGGTGAGCAGTGAGGCCTAGGTCCGCAGTGTCGGCACTCTCTCCCTCTCTCCCTCTCTCTTTCTCTCTCCCTCTCTTTCTCTCTCCCTCTCTCTTTCTCTCTCCCTCTCTCTTCCTCTCTTTTGCTCTCTCTGTCTGTACTTTGATGGGTGCATGGCATACCTTCTGATCCCGATTTCTGTTTTGCAGGCTGTGACTTACAGAATGTCCTGAGACGACCCGCCATGCCTCTTTAGATTTTTTTTTTTTGGTTTGTTCTGTAATAAACGTATTGTTTGGATATTTTGATATGGGTGTATGATTTCCCTTTTTCTGGCCACACATGTATGTTGGGTGTTATGATTGTGCGACTTCAGGCGATTTGTTTGTTTCATGATTTTGTGGAGTTGATGTGCAATATCTTTGTCCATAGGGGGGGGTGTGGGGGGTGCCCGGGGTAGAGCCCCGGGGGGGGGGTGGGGTGGTCCTGGGGGTGGTGGCGGTGGGTGTTGTTGACCTATTGGGGCTCAGGCCTGCATGATGGGTTGCTCCAGGGCATCTGTTGTTCTTCATGTGTGGCTTTGGGCTGTGCTCCCTTGTCTGGTGCCGGTTGTCATCCGACTTTACACCAGGTAGGAGCAGGTGTTAGTTTCCTGCTGCTAACGCGCCTTGGCGCATGTTTTGTGTTTTGTGATCTTATCGCCGATCTGGCTGGTTGTTGAGAATGTTGTGGAGTGGTGTTGTCGCGGCTTTTTGCACGGGAACGCCTACTCTGCATATCATTAGCGTTAGTTGCCGGGCTCCTCTGTGGCGATGTTTTTTGCGACTGCTATCGCAGGTAAAGTGGTGTTATGGGCTGTTAGCACCAGCTTGGGAATGGGGTGATAACTTTATCGCAGATTTGGCTGCGATAAAGTGCCGTTGGCTTGGCGATAGCTCCTTGAGAATATGCCCCACAGTGTTCTAGAAATTACAATACAAATTGTTAATTGTCTGATTTAAAGGAGGCTAGTAATAGAGAATCTGCCAGAAAAACAAAGAGTGGACATTCCAGTACTAGATACTACTCCTGCTTTGCTATTGGATCTACCAAGTTCTAGAGTTCCTTTAGCCGCACATGGTGGCATATTAGCCATCCAATCTAGGCTGACTGATCCACCATTATGTTTGATGGAGTTAATTATGCTGAACACTGGCATGAACATGAAGGTTAACTTTCACTGAAAGATAACGATGGTGCCCCAAACGTGCTAGGAGAAAATACCGTCAGCCAGTTGTGGAGGCCAGATGGTAAACAGACATAATATCGAAACAAAAATATCGAATGGACACAATATCGAGTCCAAAATATAGAATGGACATAATATCGAATGGACATAATATAGTCGTTAAAAATATCGAAATTAAGGTAAGTAATATCGATTGTTAAAATATCGAAGTACATAATATAGGCATTAAAAATATCGAATTTTTAATAATATCGAATTTTTCTAAGTGTATTGTATGTTAGTATATGTGTTAAAAGTGTATATTAGTTGTTGTAATGTATGTTTCATTTTTTAAAAGCAATGAATTTTATGTTATTTAATTTTTGCGTAATTTAATTCCGTAGCGGGTAGTGGGTTTATAGGGGAATAGGGTGGGAAGTAATTTAATTAAAATTAAGTACATATTAATAAATATTAATTGGTATTGATAATTAATTTATTGTTAATTAATTATTAATTGGTAATTAAATTTTATTAATTGGTATTTTTTTAATTGATTAAATGGTAATTATGTTAATTCTATTAATTAAATAGTTGTAGCGGGATGTGGGTTTATAGGGGAATAGGGTGGGAAGTAATTTAATTGAAATTAAGTACATATTAATTAATATTAATTGGTATTGATAATTAATTTATTGTTAATTAAATATTAATTGGTATTTATTTAAATATTTATACAAATCTGGTAATGATTATTAATTGGTTGTTAATGATTTATTAATAGGTAATTAATTTGTAATAAATCATATGTATTGTATTTATAATAAACTAATTATTAAAGATTTTATAATTGGTAATTAGTGTTATTAATCATATTTATTAGTATTGATAATTAATTATTTTTTAGTAAAATATTAAAATATTACTTTCCCTACTGTTGCACTCTCTGGAGTGGGAATAGTAATTATTACCCCTACGCTATCCAACGCTTTCCCTACTGTTGCACTCACTGGAGTGGGAATAGTAATTTTTACTTCTACGCTATCCAACTCTTTCCCTACTGTTGCACTCTCTGGAGTTGGAATAGTAATTATTACCCTTACGCTATCCAACGCTTTCCCTACTGTTGCACTCACTGGAGTGGGAATAGTAATTTTTACCCCTACGCTATCCAACTCTTTCCCTACTGTTGCACTCTCTGGAGTTGGAATAGTAATTATTACCCCTACGCTATCCAACGCTTCCCTACTGTTGCACTCACTGGAGTGGGAATAGTAATTTTTACCCCTACGCTATCCAACTCTTTCCCTACTGTTGCACTCTCTGGAGTGGGAATAGTAATTATTACCCCTACGCTATCCAACGCTTTCCCTACTGTTGCACTCTCTGGAGTGGGAATAGTAATTTTTACCCCTACGCTATCCAACGCTTTCCCTACTGTTGCACTGTCTGGAGTGGGAATAGTAATTTTTACCCTCCCGCTATCCAACGCTTTCCCTACTGTTGCACTGACTGAAGTGGTAATAGTAAATTTTACCGTCCCGCTATCCTACGCTAAAAATATTGAATATTTTTTATAAATATTACGTTAATATATTTATGTATTAAAAAATTAAAATGTATGTTTCTTTTTTAAGTTACATTAATTATTTATTAATTTTAAAGTTATTTAAGTATTTTTAAGTATGTTTTAGTTAATTATATATATTATTTCATTAATTTTACATTACTTTTAATACATTTAAAAAATTCGATATTTTGACTGACTATATTTTTACAACTATATTTTGGAGTCGATATTTTTGTACTTACCTGTTTGTAGATAGGGAGTCGATATTTTGGCATTCGATATTTTTACTTCGATATTGTTGTAGGTCGATATTCTTGTTATCGATATTCTGTCAGTGATCCGGCCAGATATGTGGGTATTGACCACATACACCCAAGTTGTGTATATATTTCCAGTTGCGCAAATTTGGCCAGCTCTGTCAGGTGTTAATGAAATTGTCTCCCCATGTTGACGCCTTTCAAGGGAGAAACAGCCACGCTAGAAACTAAACCTTAGCTGTAATGGAAGAACAGCCAAAATATGGCAGATATTCTACCACAGCTTAAGTGATGGTAGAAATTCTGCCACATTAGTGATCAGAAAGTTATTCAGCTAAATTCTAGAGCACTAAACTTTTTCCAGGTGTTTAGAGTTGGCAAATCTTATGCTGCATCTTACAACAAGTACTGTTCAGTGTAAAGTGTGCAGTTTTTGCAGTTTTCATGATGTAAAAGACTTGAAGTAAGAACGTAGTTTTTCAAATGCCAGATTGGTTCAAATAAGTCAGTGTACTCTTTTTCAAATCAATTAATAATCTATGAATGGCCTGAAATGTCAGACAATCATCTGCTCATCACATTTCTGCATCTTGGGACATTGCCCCATTAGGTCAGGGCCGGATTTACACACAAGTATACGATTTACAGCTAGCTTGTGACATACCCTTTCTAGAGAGTGTTTGCCACTTCAGCCACTGATCTCTGCTCTGTACCTCTTTGTGAGGGCCACCGTGACCTCTGAGTCACATCTCTGTGTTGATGACGTGTGCTGCTGTCCATCAGGAACCGAGCTAAGACCTCTCAAGTCACTTCACGCACTCTACCAGAGGGCAATGCGATAAACATACCCGTCAGTCACCACTGAGCTGAAGCAAAAGCACAATAGAAAAGGGCACTCGAACATTGTGCCAACGCATTTATCCATCGGGCCCTTCACTCTTACGCGGAGCAGTCACGTCAGCTGGGACTTGAATGTTAGCTCTGCAGGATCAATGCTCAGATCTTTAGACCAGACCGTAAGATGTGGAGATCAAAGGCTGCTTTCCAGCAATTTGGGTGTCTTGTGTACTTGCCAGATCTCTCCGCACTACCTGGCTGATGGGCTGTGGATTAAGTTGAGTCACCCTTTTCTTCCTGGGTCAGAATAAAAATAATTACGGGAAAACAGGCATCGAACCGCAGGAATAAAAAATAAAAAATCACGCAGTAAATGAAGGGTATTTAGACAAGCATTGTCAAAGCCAATATGTCTCGCTTACAAGAGCTACTGCTTTTGTCAATGTTTTGTAGCAATGTAGTGCAGCAGCACGTCTGTTGTGTAGCATGGCTAAAAGTAAAAAAAAATGTTATCATGTTCTTTGACGTGTCATAGCGCTTGTTTTTTTTGTTTTGTTTTAGCTCCCCATGGCAGCACTGGAGGGCAGGAAAAAGGATACGGGTGGGGAGCAATAAAAAAGCGATATGACCACATCATGGAGCTTTCTTTTTTTATTGATCCCCAACAACACGGAGTGAGTGAGTGAGGCAACATGGAGGGAGGAAGGGAGGCAGGCAGCATGGAGGAGAGAGGCAACATGAAGGGTGGGAGGGAGGGCCGCAGGCAACACAGAGGGGGTGGGAGTCAACACAAAGGAAGGGAGCACAAGAGGAATCATAGAGGGAGGGCAGGTGAGAGAGCGGTGGGCATCACAGAGGGAGGCAACACAGGAGGAGGGTGGCAACATGGAGGGAGGGAGGCAGGACGCAAGTGGGGCGTAGATGAACAACAGAGGGTGTGGGGGGTTAGGGGCAAGCAGATCGACAACGTAGTGTGGGAGGGAACAGCTGTGGGAAAGCAGGCTGAGAAAGAGAGGGAGGCAGGTGAACAACAGAGGGTTGGCGGGCGGGAGAGACTAGAGGAGGAACATGGAGGGGGAGAAGAACACGAGGGAGGAGGCTGAAGAAACACACATTCTTGTAAAGTTCTTAAACGAAAATAAAATGTAGCACCTGAAAAAAATGTGCAGTGGAAGGACACAGGTAATGCTTTCATGCGACAGGGGAGAGACAAACACACGAATAGGAAGGAAGCCTACAGAAGCTGACCAATAAGAAGCAAGCAAATGAGGGTGACAATGAAGCCAACCAATGGTAAGCAACAGGTGCTTCTCAGCCCCCTGTAAGAAAATAAAAGGTATTGCAAGAGACACTAAGGCAAGACCTAAAAGTTATGTGACAGTGTAGAGATCTGCCGGTGTAGCGCTCTTTTTATGACTGTGCCTTTTTTTTGTTAATGAACTTTGGGGTTGTATGGCGAGGCAATGAAACACGCTGTCTCTATGGCCATCTGTGCACCAGTCACCGGTGAGATACAGTGGGAGCCCCTCTGAAGCCCCAAACTCATTTTTTGTCTGCCTTATAAATAAGGATGAATTTTAGAGGGTGTAAGATTTCTGAGCACACTCCCTGTTCATTTGTTGCCCATTATATGAACATACATCTTCGATTTTTTTCTCTACGATGCTTTTGCTCCCCTGCATTTCACTCTATTTTCATATATTTGGCGATATAGTTTGCACATTTTAATATTCAGGCTTTCACATAATGCTAAGTACCATTGTTTAGAGTATTTGTAAGCACTCCAACGTTTTGTAAATAATGGAAAATAGGAATTTAGGGATAAGTCAATGTCCTAGCGCACTTTCTGCCTGGGAGCATTGTGATGTGGCTCAGCCGGAAGTACTTCCTGGTCATGATTCTGGTGGCTGTGAATGATGACTGTGCTCACGATTCTCTGGAGACTTGGGGGGATTTAGGCCTAGCATTGGGATCTGAACATTCTCTCAGTCCCTCAGTCTCGACAGAGCTTTGTCTCTTGACCATGACTCTCTGCAACTCTTTCAGCAGTTTGTTTGGGTAGGTGTTATTGTCTAGCCAGTGGCATAACGCAAGATGATGAGGCCCTCGCAGAATGTGATGAGAGGCCCCTGAGTCTCCCATATCTCGAAGCTATTTATTGACCGTGACCTAAATGGGGACCTTCTGGAGGGATGAGAAGGAGGCTCCCCAGCATCACAGGGGCTGCAGGGGCTTGTGCAAGGCCCCTGTCTCTAGCAAAGAATAACATAGTGAACTGTTTTTTGATCATTCCTACTGTTTATCAAATAATGTGATACATTGATTATAGTTTCGTGTTATCTACCAAAAAATAATATGGAATTTTGCGTTTTATTTCTTAGTGTCTGTGGAAGAGCAGGGCGTAGTATTGTGTTTTATGTATCCCCTTTTTGCTTGAGCGGATCGTTTGTAAAGTGTGGTAGTAGAGTTGTAGCTCTTGATCACCCCTTTATGATTTTCAATATTGCAGTTTATTGTCGTGGAAGAATAATAATGTATTCATGTTTTTCCATTTTGTGGGCCAAAGGGGGCTGGTCTCTTGGTTTTCTTTGTTCTTTGTTTTTTTAAGGGCGCATGAGCACTTGCAGACAGCGACCCTTCCGGTTCATGGAGCAGATCTGGCCCAATGCACTTGCAATTGAACGGTTTCACAAGACTTCTCCCAAGAGGTAACTGGGGGTCAGGAATGTACCCAAACACAAAAATGTAATGCAGATGTTCTCCAGTATTACTGGGTTGTTTTGTCTAGTTTCTGTATACAATTTTGTATTTAGGAAGTACGAGTCACTATACATCCAGATATGAGATGTCAGAACTTTCTTTAGGCAGGAAGTGGTCTGCATTCCTGTCCGGTCCATAATGTACATTTTCAGGATCAAGCACTGTGCTGAAGTGAGGAATCATAATTGAGACCCAGGTCTCTGTTTTACAGAGGCAGCACCTTCTCCAGTAATTTTCCCCAATTCTTTTCTACACATTTACAAGTTACGTCATCTTTCAGCCATTTGGCACGAATTTATTTAATTTTCCCAAAAACATATATTTCATATTTTTTGTTCTTTTCATACATAGCATTTGAAATCTCAGTGTTTATGTCAGGCAGGGCCATGTAAATATTGACGATATTGTTTTTGAATGTTCCTCTTTGTTGAGGTGATCCAGGTGTTCAACACAGGTAAAGCACACAGAGGCAAAGTTTTTGGTGCATTAAGCACTAACAGAACAAACAACAATTTGCTTCATCACCGAAAAACATATGTGCTTCATTAAAAGTCCGGTGCAGTTCTCCAAATGCAATGCTGGTATACTCACATTCCGAGGGGTCTGTTGGATACAGGATCTTGTTTTTGTTAAAAAGAAGATACAGCAAGCCGGATACTCTGCCATCTTTGACGACCATTTGTATGGTCGGACTTGTTGATAGTTATGTTATTCATATTGCTAATTGGGAAGAGGACAAATACCACTTCTATTTTTGAAGTTTCTTGGTTATATTTGCTATCAGCCTCCCCTTAGCTTTACATGTTCCTCACAAACAGCTTTAGAAAAAATAGTTGATGTTAGAGACATTCTGTGCTGTTATTTTAGATGCAAAAGCACTTCATGTCTTAGCATTAGCACTTCGTGGCCTCTACTCGAAGTCCATGCTAACCCTTCTTTATTTTGTCAAAGTGCAACATCCACCTGCCGTGGCTGTTGTTGTGATATACATACTTTGATGATTTGTCAGCCAATATAACAGACCCGCCATACCAGGATTGGGAAGGAAGACATCAAAAACTGGGTTATTCATTTTCAACCATAAGACTTAATCTGGCCCCTTCTAGCGACTACTTGCACATGTGTGCATAGCTCAATTCTGAATGTGGTTCTTGTCACACAGAGTTATTAGTCCTCACATAATGGGTTGGTTCCTGCGACTTTCCGGATGGCCATAGTGTCTTTTGCTTTGAACATTTGTTCTAGAACCTGGGATGGCTTTCCTCTTGTAAACTGGGCTGTGATCCACAAAGTCTCCTGCCAGGTTCTCTATATGACCAGCAATCTCTGGGGATTCCTGAAGTCGGGGGCCAACATGGGGCCCCCTTGGTCCTTTCTTCATTTGCTGAGCCATCTTATTTGAATTATATGTTATCCATGTGGACTTTTTGTCAATTCTCACAAGAAGAGTAACTTGTTTCTGGAAATCAACATTTTGAGCTATGAGGGACCATTTATAAAGAGTTATGGGTGACCTTGTAGACTTGAACGAATTATCCATTAATACAAGTTTACTTTAGTGGGCTATCATTCTGAGGCACTATAAATTGGGTTGTCCTCTATCACTCCTAGCAAATAAGCTTGACACCCTTCCAAATTAAAAAAAATAAAAATGTTTCTTATCTCTAACAATCATATCAGGTGTGGGTATATTGTATAGAGTCACATGCTTGAATCATCTCTGTCGTCGAGCTGGGAGTCCAAATGCTTGATGGCAGGAATGATTCAAGTGTGTGAATCTATGAAAGATCCAATGCTGAAGAAGTAAAACGTTGTCTGACTGTAAAAATACTTCTCCAGCATTGGCATCTTTCCAGTCCTTAATTTGTGAATAAAAGTATGTACCATAGCCCTTGTCAGGAGGCCACTGCAGCTTGCACCAACTGTTGACAATGACAGTACCAACCCAACTACTACCCATCACACTCCTACAAGTGTGATGATTCAGACTATTCCAGGGCCCCACATCTATAAGAATTGCTAGAGCGCTTGGTATTAGACAATTTTAATATATATTGAATTAATAAATGTAGGAAGCTGGCTCTCTATATAGTGTACTAAACCGAAGTACACTGTGCAAAGAGTCCAGTGGGTCCCCAATTGGTTTACAGAGGCTAAAGTAGATAATACTGATGCTCTCTTTTGTGGTAGTGTGGGCGAGAAGTTACGCTTATCAGAGGGTAGTGCTAAGCATTTGTTATGCTCACAAAGGCAGTAAATAAGACACACTCTCAAAGAATAAATCTGAGACCAATTTAGAAAAATAACACTTCTTTTTTCTGTATACTCAAGAACTTAGTTTCAAGGTAAGTACAGTTTACGATATTAATATTCACAGGTGAGTAAATGTTTCAAATCTGTGCACTTTTACGCACAATGGATTCCTATGGGAGGAAAAGTCAAAGGTGCATAAAAATAGGTACATTTGGTTTCAGGGGTTCATCTTCTGGAATCGAAATAGTAGTAGACCAAAGTTCAAAGAACTACCAGCATTTCTTTGGTACCACCCGGGTTCTACTCGGAGCAGGGTGCTAGTCAGGCTGGTAGCTAGTGTGCTACAGGGAAGGGGGGCCACCTGAAAAGAGGCTGCACAGGGGGACTTGTAGACAAATCTGAGGGCTCCCAAATGAGGACTCAGGTCACAAGGGTTCTTGGAGCACAGGGACACAGCCGGTTCACTGGGACCCGGGCCAGAGGGCTCGGGAGCAGGGCTGTTTGTTCAGTTCGGCTGGGTGCGCAAAGATGCACCTCACGGTCAGGGACAAACCGCTTGAAAAGGAGAAATCAAGGCAGCTGGGCAACTCTCGTAGTGGGTGTCAGTGATGCTGATGTCGATCGATTGCTGCTTGGTACTGGTGCAGTGAGAGTCCGGACTGGACATTTATGTTCGGTGTTTGGTTCAGGGCATCCAGTACCCCAGAGGTTGGTACTGCATGGCTCGGGTTGGTCCTGGTGTCTTCACACTCAGTGGAGAGACAGATCTGACCTTCCAGAGCATGATTACCTTCTCCTGGTTGCCTGCTGCATCAGTCTGGCCGGGGAGCTGCAAGGCGGTGGACCGGACTCTGCTTGTCGGTGCTCTTGGACTGTAAGGGAGTAGCTCCTCTACTCCAAGGGAGACTTTCGATGTTTGTTGAAGTGCTGGCAGGCTACCCAGGGCGTTGGTAGCTCTCCAGTTTGCAGGACGAGTCACTATGTCGTGATTTTTCGAGCGAGGGCTGAGGAAGGCAGGGTTTCTCGCCAAAGTCCAAAGTTCAGCTGCAGTTCTCGCCACGCCGTGACTCTTCTTCATCCTTTTTCTGTTGATCCATCGAATCTGAAGTTCTGGGTCGAGGGGTGCCACCTAAATACTCAATTTAGGGGTGTTAAAGGGAGTACCAGGTAGTAGCAAATGGGCTGCCTACCTGTAGGGTGACAAACCCTCTATATGACCACTTCCTGTGGGAAGTGGGCATGACTCTGACCCTAATAGGCTAGTTCTCTCCAACACAAGATTGAGGATTCTGAAAAGTGGGGTCCACTTAAGCTGGCCCACCTTAGGGGTGGTGCTGGCTGAATGTGGGCACACCTCCTAATCCTACTAATTTTCCCGCCTGTCTTGCAGCCAAAAGTGGGAGCAGGACAGGGGGTGGACATCTCCAATAGCTGGAGAGGTCCGGGGTCACATAACAAAGGTGGCAGGGCCTTTGAAGCTTCCTGCTCTGGAATTCCCATCCTGCTTGGAGGAGGTGTGAACACCTCCGCCCAGAGCAGGCTTTGTTCCTTGCCTCTGAGAGCGAAGGCTCTCACCTCAGGGGGTCATAAACCTGTCTAGGGTTGCCAGCTGGTCGAGACCAGTCAGTCAACACACTAGGAGTCGGTAGGTTTTCAGGGAGGACCTCCTAGGTGCCCACTGCGTGCATTTATTAATAACTCCAGCACTGGCATCAGTGTGGGTTTATTAGGACGAGGTGTTTGGTATCAAACACCTTGGGCTACAATGAAGCGATCATGTAGCTGGGGAACTCGTAATCGCGAGTGTCCAGCCCATGTACTTGTCATGGCTTCCCGGTGCACTTGTAATGTCTAGGGGTGAATTTAGATATCACCAGGACATATCCACTCAGATATGCCCTCACATGGGTATATTACACCCTTCCTTAGGGTTGTAAGGCCTGCCGTAGGGGTGACTTACTTATACCATATGCAGTGTTTTGCTGGCATGGCACACAGCGGTGTGTGCTGTGTCAACTCTTAGGTTTTCTCTGAACCAAGACTATGCAGGCTGCAATGGCAGTTTGTATGAGCTTGGTGAGGGGTCCCTCAGGATGGCACAATTCGTGCTGCAACCCTTAGGGACCCTCTTTGGTTCCCAGGCACGAGGTACCAGGGGTACCACTTACTAGGGACTTACAAGGATCCTATAGGGGTACCAAGTGTGGAAAAATTGTAGAGTTTAGGGAAAGAACACTGGTGCTGGGGACCAGGTCAGGATACCCAGCACACTTTCAGTCAAAGTTGCACCAGATACCAGGCAAAAAGTGGGGGAGGGGCGTGGCCGGGCAAGATGGCCGAGAGGACGTAATCCGTCTCGGCTCCCGGTCCGCGCGCTGTTCCGGAGCTACTTGTGGCGGTTTCCCGGGGCGCTGAGGACTGAGCTCGGCTCCCACACACAGCGGAAGATGTGGCGCTCTGCTGGAGAAGTCCCTACCTGCCGCATCTCACCCAGGGGCACTCCTGCTTCAGCCTGAGACGTAACGCGAGGCCGAGCGGCAAAATGGCGTCTGCCGGGCTGCGCTGACCGCCGGCGGCTGCTGGTGCGGCGGGAGGTGCCGTCTGAGGACCCCGACCTCCTAGATTGCCTTCTCTATCAGGGTAAGGCTGGAACCCACCGTGACTGCCGGGGCGTTATCGCCGCTTCCCCCTGGGACACTCCATGACCTGCGCTGCACCACGACCCGCCTGCCTGACCCTAAAATGGCGGCCCATTAGCGACATCGGCGCTACCGATTTTTCGGCCGAGCTTCCAGCTCTGTGCCCAGCGGCTCCCCGGCGGCGGACCTGAGGTGCTGCGGCTCCCCTGCTGAGGGTTGGATGAAGTCGGGGCCCACGGGGGGCCCGGAATGGCGCCCTACACCCTCCGGTGAGAGCTGTGTGTCTGCTTCTGCTTGCCCTGACCGGAATGGGGTAGCACAGGGGATGGTGGCCGATATTGCCTGACCGGTGCCCCGTGTCATGTGAGCGCGACCTTTCGGACCCCAGCCACCTGGCGCCACATCCACCGAGAGGTGATCCGTCGAGCGTGCTTCTCCCCCTCTTACCTTCCGGAGATCACTTCACGGCTGCCAGCGCGCCTAAAGGGAGGAGGTCCTGCTTCGATCAGTGGGGAGGACCCTATTTCAGATCGGACATCCACGCGCGCCTTTCCTACACCTTGGAGGTCGCAACCACCAGCCTTGCTGAGCGGATTCCGTGGACGCCCTCATCGCGCCGACGGAGAGCCCCTTGGGGCAGGCCCGCATGCCGCCCAAGAAGGGGACGGCCAGAACATCTGCTAAGGTCTCTGATTTCTTTGTGGCCCCAGACAGGCGCTCGGTGCTGGGTACGGCCGACGAAGCAACCACAATGGCTCTCATGAAGGCGGAGCTCCAGGCCATGTTCAAGGATTTCCAGATGGAGCTCCGCAAGGACCTGGGGCAGGACATCAAATCCTCCATGGAGCAATTACGGACGGACCTGACCGGAAAGCTGACTTCCCTCCAGCAGTAGACTCAGTGGGTACCCGAGTTCTGGATTTGGAGGTGCACCACCAGGATCAAGAAAAGCTCACGACAGAGCTCAGAGATGATGTCCGCTATCTCCGTGATCAGCTTCTTCAGTCGCAACTTAAGACGGAGGACCTTGAAAATAGGGCCCGGAGGGAGAACATTCGCGTTCGGGACCTGGAGGAGGGCGCGGAGGGGCCAGATCTGGAGGCATTTATGGAGGGGCTCTTTGCGGAGATCCTAAGCCCTCAATCCCTCAAAATAAAACTGGAACGGGTCCACCGAGTGGGACAATTGCAGAATGGAGACAAGAGGAGGCCCCGAGACATCTTAGCGAAATTCCGCTCATTCAAGGTTAAGGAAGCGGTGCTCACAGCGGCTAGGCCCAAGGACTCCATCTCTTTCCAAAAGCACACGTGTACGATCTATCAAGACCTGGCGCCGGCCACTCTTGCACGGAGACAGCTGTTCAGGCCTCTCACTGCCAAACTCCGAGAGGATAAGATTAGATATCGGTGGACTTTCCCGTTTGGACTTGGTTTCGAATTTCGTAATAAACAGCGTCATATCTCTAACCTACAGGAAGGGTTGGTTCTGCTGGGTCTCTCCGTAGGGGAACAGGACTCCGCTCCAGATGCCTCCAGCGCACTACACAAGGCCCGATCGGACGCGCCTGCATGGTCGGCGGGCTCACGCAGAGGCCGCAGATGATTCCCCGACGAATGCTTCATGGCATTGCATCATTCTGTTCGGGGTGGGAATGGTTTCTAGCACCACCATGATCAGCGGGGGCTGAGGGGACCTCTGCACATTCTCGAGGGACGAGTGGGGCGGTGTCTCACTCCTCCTGGCTGTTTCATCCTCACTGACCCCCTGCTGATGCTTGGTACTCAAGGGCTGCGGCACCCTCCATTGCGGTTAATACTGCGAATGATGTACTCTCACCCCTGTTGAACTCAGGTATACTTTGATATATGCTCCATGGCTGTCTGGTGTCTAAATCCCCTTTCTCAAAGACCGTCATGGTACTGTTGGGGTGGAAGCATATGACCAGGTCCTGCTCATGGCAGCGGGGGGCTTACCTTAGCGAGGACTTGACGGCGCCTCGGGATCGTTTGTATGTGAATCCTGTTGGCATTGCTCCGGGATGGGTGCGAACGGGGACCTCGGTCCCACCGCCTCCCTGCATTCCTGGGGGTTTTCGTTACACTTCCCGGGGATTGGATTTTGTTTTCTATGTTGTATATAAGGTTTGCATTTTGTTCTTTTTTTTGGGGGGGGGGGATGGGAAGGGAGGGAGTGGGTGGGTCATGGTGGTGGCGTTTTAACATCTCGTATGGATAGGTATACAGATCACACAGTAAGCCTGCACTTTATTAGAAGGGGAGAGGTCACTCCTTGGGGGCAGCTGATGGTGGGGGAAATGTTGAGCCTAGTGGGGTATCTATTGAGATGCTGTTTCATTTCCTGACACTATGACAATTTCTATCGGTACCTGGAACGTTAAGGGCCTTAATTCCCCTCAGAAGCGCCAAAAGGTATGGAAATACATTATTGATCACCACCTCGACGTAGTGGCCCTACAGGAAACACATCTGGCTAGAGCTGAGGACACACGGTTCCGACACAAACACTACCCTCTGATTTATAGATCGTCCGCACCAACGAAACATAGGGGGTGGCGCTCCTGTTTCGGTCCTCCACAAAATTCCAGCCCTTGGATGTACAACGTGACAAAGACGGTCGCTGGGTCATGGTAAAGGGTCGCTTAATGGGGAAACTTTGCACCTGTGTAGCGGTATATGCCCCCAACACTGGCCAGACGGTCTTCTTGCACACTTTTTGGGGAGACTATTGGATTTCCTGGAGGGACCACTGGTACTCATGGGCGACTTCAATTTAACTTGGCAGAAAGATTTAGATAGCACTCACCCGCAACGCTCAGATACGGGTTCCTTCTCCCCGGACATACGACAACAACTTCACGACATGGGACTCCGTGATGCATGGCGCTTTTTGTATCCTAACTCACGCGATTACACATTTTACTCACATGTTCACCGTACATACTCCCGTCTCGATTATATTTTTATTAGCCAATCACTCCTGGGTGCCTTACAGGATGCCAAGATTTTCCCCCTCTCAATATCTGACCATAGTCTCCTGGCAGTCTCGATGGGATGGAGGGTGGACTCCTCTGCTTCTCCCAGGTGGTACTTCCCGGCTGCGCTTGCCAGAGATAAGGACTCCTGCACTAAATTAAGGGAATCTATCACTGAATTCTTTGACATTAACAAGTCGGAAGACACGTCGGAATTTACTAATTGGGACGCCTTTAAGGCGGTCTTTCGGGAAGTGCATTTCCCTCAACGCCGCGCTAAACTCGCAACGTGCTAAAGAAAGAGAGCGGTTGGAGTCGGAACTGACTTCCACTGAACACGCTCATAAATCAAACCCCACAAGGCATACCCTTCGCAACCTGACAGCGCTTAGGGGTAAACTCCGAGCCATCTACAACAATAGGGCGGAGTACACGCTTCTTAAACTACGTCAACTATCCTACTCCCAGGGCAATAAGATTGGCAAACACCTTGCTAGGCAGCTTAAAGATAAACGAGAGAAGGAGTACATAGGCGGTATACGGGGATCACATGGGGAACTTACTCACAGCGACGAGGAAAAGGCGGAGACCTTTAGCTCCTTCTATAAACATCTCTACACGGGGGATCGCTTAGATCCCGACGCCCAACGGGAATATCTCCACACCCTCCATCTCCCGCAGGTCTCCCCTGAAGGGAATGAGACACTTTCTGCCCCCATCACCTCTGACGATGTTCTCTCTGCTATTAAGGCTCTCAAGCTCCATAAAGCTCCTGGTCCGGACGGCTATACCGCCATATTTTATAAAACGTTTGCATCTGATATCACCCCGCATCTCACACAGCTCTTTAATAAGATGGCGGAGGAAGGCTTAACCTCTGGCTCCATGTCGGAAGCAATGATTACTGTTATACCCAAACCAGGGAAGGACCCTCATGCGTGCGCCTCCTACAGGCCTATCGCCCTGCTCAACCTCGATGCGAAACTCTATTCCTCCATATTGGCTAAGCGGCTCAATGAGCTTATGCCCGACCTCATACACCCGGACCAATCGGGATTTATTAAAGGGCGCCAAACCCACGATAACACCCGCCGAATAGTCCACCTTATTGAGAAGGCCAATAGACGTCGGATTCCCGCGGTCCTGGTGGGATTGGACGCGGAAAAAGCTTTTGACAGGGTGGATTGGGCGTTTCTTTTTCATACCCTCGCGGCTTTTGGCTTTGCACCCGCATTTCTCACTATGATTCGGGCTAACTATCTTCAACCCCATTCTAAAGTGATGATTAATGGCACACATTCGTCCTCTTTCTCCCACTCCAGAGGTACCAGACAGGGGTGTCCCCTCTCCCCGCTGCTCTTCGCCCTTAGTATCGAGCCACTAGCAATAGCAATTAGAGCGAATCCTACGATTCAGGGGATCCCTTTCACGGGGGAACAACATAAAATCTCCCTCTTCGCTGACGACGTCCTGCTGTCATTGGCGGACCCAGCCACATCCCTGCCACCCCTACAGGCTGAGCTGGTTCGGTTTGAGGCATTAGCGGGCTTTAAAATAAATCTAGGAAAGTCCTACATCCTCAACCTCACACTTCCTACAGCGGAGCTTTCCAGGCTGCAACCCCTCACACCTCTTCAATGGGCCACTTCATCCATACAATACCTGGGGGTTCAGATTACTCCAGGAGTGGAAGGACTATATGCCGCCAACTTCCCCCCGATACTCACGCGGAAACAAGCAGAGCTTACTAAATGGAAGCCCCTCTTTCTGTCCTGGCTGGGTCGGATCCATGCCATTAAGATGACGCTTCTCCCCAAGCTCCTCTATTTATTTCAAGCCCTGCCCATAGAGTTAGAGGGGGACTTCTTCCGACGCGTTAAGGCTATGATCTTAAATTTCATTTGGCAAGGGAGAAGGGCTCGCTTCTCTTTTCGATACTTCGTCGGTCCAGAGCGGAGGGTGGAGTCGGACTCCCAGATATTCATTTATATTACAAGGCCGCCCAACTCCGCGTACTGATTGAATGGACAAAACATGACTCCGACAAACACTGGCTACATATGGACCGCAGTGTGACCGGGCGGACTATATGGGATCTGATCTGGCGGCCTAAACAAGATAGACCCAAGAACACTTACATCAGCACTCCCACACGCACAACCCTTAAGGTATGGGACTCAGTGGCAAGCGATGAGAGATGGTCCTCTTTTCCCTCCCTTTCACGCCTCTTCATTTCAATCCGGCATTCTCCCGGGGATGCAGGCGGGACCGTTTGACACCTGGAGGGAGGGAGGATGTTTAGCTCTAACACATCTTTTCCATAACTTTGACCCTCTCACTTTTGATAACTGTAAAAGGGACTATGGCCTGGAGAATACAGAACGATACCGCTATAACCAATTACTGCATTGGGCCCTTACACCACAGGTCCGGGAGGCGGCTACTCGTCCCCTCACAAAATTTGAAGCTTTTCTCACTAAGGCTACCACTATGAAAGGCGCGATTTCCTTTTTATATAAGTTTCTCCTTACCACTACGCGCTCCCCGCGCCTCGATACATGGCCATGTGGGAGGGAATCCTCCAACGAGACATCTCAGACGACGAATGGTCCCACCTGTGGTCCGATACCATGAAATTCAACCACTCCATAGAGCTCAGGGAAGCACACCTTAAGACCATGATGGATTGGTATCTTTATCCCTCCAAGCTTAGACGGATCTTCCCCACTACCTCTGATCGATGCTGGAGGGGATGCGGGCTTCTGGGGGACTTCCAGCATATCTGGTGGGACTGCCCACATATACGGCCCTTCTGGGAAGAAATACTTGCACACATTAAAGACATGTTGGGATATCCTGTTCCTACTACTATGGCAGAGGTCCTGCTGGGGCTCCGTGATCCTGCCTTGGAACATCAGACCCGGGCTGATAAAACTATCATGTGGCTCTGCATTGGAGCGGCGAAGGTCACACTGGCAGCCGCCTGGAAAAACAGGGAAGCTCCGGCAGTCTCCCTCTGGCACTCTAGACTATGGAAGCTACTCAGTATGGAACGTATGTCGGAAGTCTTTAGAGCTAACTCTACGAACTTTGAATTTAAATGGGGCCCCCTGGTCACCTTTCTTTCTCATGGCCTTCCATCTGCTGTTTGCCCTGCCTCTATCAGAGCCTTACACCTTTTTCAGATATGAAGTACAACCTATCATGACACAATGATGAAGATATTTTTAGGTGCCACCACCATGTTGGGGAGGGGGAGGGAGTTGGGACAGGGTTGGTTAATTATTTTATGTTTCTTGATGTATTGCTCCATAGAGGAGAGCTGTTCTATTAAGTCCGGTAGTATTTTCTGTTTAATGCCTTCTGACTAGACGGACTTGAGAGCATGCCCTATCGAAAGATGGTTGGACACTTTCTCATTTTACCTATCGCACTATGCAGGACACGGAGACTTGCTCCGAACCCAATACTGTTGGACACTGTACCTTTACTTTTGCACCATGTTTAGATTGGGTCGGGTCGATCTTTAGCGTGGAGTACGCTGCACAATTTCCGTTCATCCCATTTTTGTATCGTCATTTGAGCAAGACAAAAGATGGTAAAAGCATATGTTGTATTATGTTACGAATTCAATAAAAATATGTTTGATAAAAAAAAAAAGTGGGGGAGTACTGCAACAAAAACCCAGTTTCCTAGAATAAACAATGATTGTGAGCTCATTTCTGAATTTTACAAACAGCACCACAAAGTGGCAGACTGTCATAAGTGCTGGTGTAGACAATTAAGTACAAGTGCTGAGCAGCGAAAACCACTGGCTCAAATTAAGCCCTGTATCTTTCATAGTTTTAATCAGATCAATCAGTGAGCAGGAAGTTCCAGCTCGATGATGGTTGTGATTCAAGCATGTGCATCTATGAGAGATCCAATGCCAGAGAAGCTGAATTCTGGCTGACATTTTCAGATCTTTAAAACTCGGTTCCATTGTCAGTTATAAGGTTGTGGATGCAAACAATGTAAATAATAATGGAGTGGGCTTGGAAGAGCCCAAATTGACGTTAATATGGTATCATTGAATGCCACCTTTCCTCATAGCTGCAGGCCAGTGATGTAGCTAACTGAGGGGTTGTGGGCTGTGTCCCCCAGTATTTTATCATTTCTGTTTAGGTGATTTGCCATGATGTAGGTGTAAGTTGCTTTTCCGTTTCTCTAAGCCTTTCATCTTAGTACTTTCCATACATGTAAGTTTCTCCTCAGGGTATAATAAAACACACATTTTCATAAAATAAATCAACTTTTTTAGATCAGAGTCCCTCACATAAGCGCTCGTTAAAACCACTGTTTCCTCTACTAGCTTACCCAGCCACCTAGTCTCCACACAACTATGGAAAAATCGGTGATAATTTCAGATGCAGAATGTGATAATGCTGAGCTATACACCATGTTACGTGTTTGCTGGGGTAAGACAACAAGCTAACCACAAGATATATATTACATTTACAATGAAACATATCAGGCCTCAATCTATGTGAAAACAGTGCACATTAAATAAGCAATTATATAAAACTAAAACACTTATTAATTGATACAAAATTATATTTCTTTATTATAATAATTCGATTTTTATACGATTCATAATTTCTTTATAATTTCATCGCACAAACCAAATATATACTTCTTTTTATATTTTTTGATAAATCTTTTTGTATATAAATAACAGAACAACACAGATTGCTTTTCACAAATACAACAAAACAATACTATACACAGAAAAAAAAATGTTCATTAAAAACCTAGAGAAGGAGTTATTGAACAATTCAAAGGCTGGCGGTCGATGAAAAGAAAACACTGTGTTTGCTGGAACTGCATGTGCTAGAGAAACACAATTCTGGCCCAGTCAAAATAAGGGTACACAAGAAAATGGTATTACAGTAACCCAGTCTGAAAACACATGACGTGTCAAGAATGGGAAATTGTGAAAAAAAATACTTAACCAAAGTCAAGATCCTGGCGGCCTTACTGCGCTGCTGATGCCATCTGACGTGGCACTTCTTGTTTTGCTAGAAACTCTATCTATCAGAGAATGAGTCAGTCCAGTTTTAGGTTGGAGCAGTAATACCGTACTCTCTCAAATTAGATGAACACGGAGGCATGTTGGTAAAGCTGGGACTGTGCAGCAAGCAAAGTTCTAATTTCTAGTATCTTGAGCCACAAATCAGATGTCACCGAGAAGTAATACCCCCTCTTCTGCAGCATAGTGGCATAACAACTAAAGGTGAAATAAAAGTATAAAGTTGCAGGACCTTACACAACCTACCCTAACCTAATCACCTGCGTTTCAGCTGCTGTTTCTGTTTAATAAATAAATAAAGTGCATTTATAAGTATTTATTAAATGCAGAGACCACTCCCCCTCATGACCTCCCGCAACCTCAACTAGAACCCTCTAGTTTCACAAGTCTGAGACCTTTCTTCTGGAACAGTTCTCAAGATATGTGCCCAAGAGAGCAGTGATAGGGGGCATATTTATGTAGCTTTCAAGTAACATAGCAAGCCACCTTGATGCACTGCGTGAAATGGAAGGAATGCACCATATTTAAATTAATTTGATGCATTCCTGTTCATATCTTGCGCCCTTTTGTCTGCCTAGCACCAACGCAGGCACCCTTGCACCGTGGTGCAAGGATGCCAGCGTTACAGACAGGATTGTTTTCCTTCCTGCACAAAACAATCCCCTGAGACTTTTTCCTCTTTCTACGTGTGCTGCAGAATGCAGGACACCTAGAAAGAGGAATAAATGAGGAGAAATAAACATATTTCTCCTCGCTATGCCTCCCTCAGGGAGGCATAGCATTTTGATGCATTCCCAGGTTTACCAGTGTTGATAAATCTGGGAATGTGCCAAAATCCATGGCTGGATGCGCGAGAAAACCCACGCTCTACCCACGGAACGCCTCCCTGAGGCAGGGTAACGCAACTCAGCGATTTGCGCTGCGTTGTGTTACTCTGGACTTATCAAGCCATGCAGGACCACGCAGGGTGGCCTTGCATGGCATGATAAATCCGACTTAGGTTTTGCGTCTCCCTTGCGTGGGCCAAGGGTGATACAAAACCTTCATAAATATGTCTCTTCGTTTTTAGGTCTCGCGCCTAGCGTTGCAGTGCGTAGCACTGCTTGCGCAGCGTGAGACCTCTTGTATGGGCTTCAGAAAGCTAACCACACGCTCGTGCGTGTGGTTTTGCTTTCGCAGGCTGGCATTGGCTGTAGCGTGCTTTTTAAAAAAAAAAACGGCACGCAATTGGGCAAAGGCGAGCGCATGTCCCGCCTTTGCTCCGCCCATTCCCGTCTGTGTCTAGGACACGCATCAGGCTCCCTCGCCCCCCGCTCCTCTGTAGTGCGCGCGCACCACTGGTTTCGATTCCCGCGTTCGGCTCCTCTGTGGTGCGCGCGCACCACAGGTTTTGATTCCATGCTTGTTTATGGTCGCCTCTGCCTGAAAACTACATAGCAGAATCCACAGTGAACTGTGTGCTGTCTTTTCAAGGTAAGAACATAATATTTGTGATTGTGTGCACAAAGGAAGATACCATAATAATTCGAGTTCACATTTTTTAATTGGAATCTTTGTTTTCGTCATTCCCCGAAGCCAGAAATCTTCACGTATTTCTAGCTATCATATAATTGTCAATTGTGTGATGCTGAGCGGGTTTAAAGTGAGATTTATTTCTCACTCCACATTGACCCATGTGTGGTGAGTTCGAGGGAATAACTAAGGGGTAATTCTAGTATATTTGTACGAAGATCAGGTGGTAGGTGGCAGATTTATCAGTTGCCTGCCAACCATTTAGCTAGCACCTGTGAAAGATCGTCACCCTTACTTCTACCAAGTGAGGGTCTACGTTAAAGTCGAAAAACACGTTTTCTTGTTATTTTTTAATTCAAATAATCTTTTGCTTGGCTCTTTTCTGCACCAGCTACGGCTTTCCACAGAGTGTTGTTTAGAGTGCCTTCCTGCACTCTTTACATTTTACAGCATGTTTTTAAATAAGCACCCAAGCTGGCCAAATCTTGTCTACACAGACGAAATTCTAGCCTTAATTGCGCTGGCAATATATGGTGCGGCAACCGGAACATCTGCCGGTAAATGCCGACAATCAAGTTTTCAAAGGTTCCAACTGCCCACCCCTAAGGGCTTCAGAAGCATATGCTAGGGTGGGAGCAGGTTTTGCCGTGATAACTTGTGCCAAAGGTTGAAGGATTGGGCCATTTAGGACTTTCCTTACTGTACTAAACGCAGCTAGCAAGCTGTTGTTCTTCAAGTATCGCCTAGGCAGTGCATGCACTGTCTTCGAGGCATGCTGTATCTCCTCTTGTGCTTTGAGCATGCCCCTCGCTTGCCATTTGTTCCTGTGTGTGCTTTTAGAAATTCCTTTCCTTTCTGTGGCTAATTGTTCACAATTATCCCTCCTTTCCATGAGTGGTTCCCGCTCCTGGCGACTGCCCTCTTACATTTAATATTGCTCTTTTGTCTATTTCTGTTTGTTTCAACACTCCTTTTTTAGATAATGATATTGTAGGCACACAGTTTGTAACTGCTGAGGTTTAAGAAAGACTTCTGAGGTCAAGTAATTTGTTGCCTTAAAGTGTCTATGAAACAAACACAACATTGGCTCGAATGCCCTACGCTCAGTTTTTTCCCATTTCAGCCTTTATTATGTGCTGTTGAAGTTCCCCACATACAGCGTGTCATGTTTTTTAATCATTCGTGACAACATGAAAGGTAAGTCTCTGTGGTCACCACGTGCTCTGTCTGTAATGAGCTTTAACTGTGGCATTCCACCTGCACCTGGGTGCAAAACTTCACAGTCTAGGCTGTGAGGGTGCTGCATACAGCTTCTATCCTGAAAAATAACTAGATTGTGTAAACACATCAGAGGGAGAAAGCCACGCATGCTTGATGAAAGAGAGAGAGCACCCTGCTTTTGTATAACAAAGATTCAGCCTCTTTCCACTGTGAATGTTGGTGTTTCTGGTGTGCAATCTCTATGAGCTTAACTGTCAGGTGTCCATGCACCTGCCTGTGCTTTATCCAGTGTGTCGTATTTAAGATGTGCTGGTAGTGGGACGCTGGCCTGAGTTTATTTTCATGCGTTTTGTCTGTAAATACTTAAGATATGATGATTGTGGGACTGGCCTGTGCTTATTTTTGTGCTTTCTTAAGTCTGTAAATGTTTAAGACATGCAGATTGTGAGACTGGCCTGGATTTATTTTCGTATTGTCTTACATGTGTAACTCTTTATAATGTGCTGATTGTGGAGCTCGTTGGCATTTATTTTTATTAGGGTCTCTTGTAATCTCCTGAAGAAATGCATTTATAGCCCATTGCTTTAAAACTTGTTACTCTTGAGTGACACATGTGTTACGTACCTTGTGCAGGAACACTCTGTAGTTCTCTTTATCACTGTAACTTTAGTATACACACACATTCAGCTTCACGCTGCAAATGGCTGATGAACAGAGCAAAGCCATCATTTTACATTTCCACCTCTTGTGGCGCATATCCTCATGCTCCTCACATCCACGTCCTCATGCACCGCACATCCACTTCCCCAGCGCAGTATTCACTTTCTCTTCCACTACCCTTCCTTTCAGACTATTATCTTTCCCTCTCCACCAGTCCCCTTTGCTATTCACCACTCTATGCACTTTATCTCCCTTCCACTTCCCTGTACCCACTCATTCTGCATGTTCCCACCCAAAGCAGTGCCTCTTCACTGTTCCGTGTCTCTCCCAGTGTATTGTTTCTCCTCCCAGTGTATTGTACTCCCCCCATGCATTTACCTCCTTATAGTCCCAGGTCATCTGAGCACTAGCGCAGCACCACCACCTCAGCATCACTCAGCACCACCTCGGCATCTCTCAGCACCACCAGAGTATCACTCAGCATCACCCGAGCACCACCACAGCACCCCCTCAGCATCAGCACAACACCATCTCAGCATCAGTACAGCACCGCCTCCTCATCAGTGCATCACAACCAGTGCAGCACCAACTTAGCATTAGTGAAGCACCAGCGCAGCACCACCTCAGCACCAGCGCAACACCACCTCAACATCGGCACAGCACCATCCCAGTGTCAGCACACCACCACCTCCGCTACAGTGCACACCACCAGCGTAGCCCCACCTCAGCACCAGCACAGCCCCACCTCAGCAGCAACTCAGCACCAATGCAGCACCACTTCAGCATCAGCGCATCACCACCTCAGCATCAGTGCAGCATCACCTCAGCACCACCTGAGAACCAGCGCAGCACCACCACCTCAGCACCACACAGCATAATTACACTCCACATAATAACACTCAGTGCAACATATTCAAACTCCACAAATTTACACTCAACTCAATACAAAAACACCCCACATGAATGCACTCTATACCACATACCAGCAATACACATAAATGCGCTCTACAGCATAACACATAATTCCAATAAGCATAATTTCACTCAACGCCACACAGTTGCACGCCACACAATTAAACTCCACACATTTCAAATACACACCACATAATTCCACACTAAACTATATATTTCAACTACACAACACAGTTCCACAACACACCACATACCTCCAATACACACCACAAATTCCCACATCATGCAACAAAATTTGACTGCACACCACATAACTCCTCAACATGCCACTACACAACACACATTACATTTCCACATAATTAACACCATAACACAAAATCGCACTCTACATAATTCCACTACAGTTAATACCATTTAATTACTATCCACATAACTCCAAAGCACACTGTACCACATATTTCCACTACACAACTCCACACCACATGGCACAATCCCACACAACACATTTACACAACAAGCAATTCCAAAACAACACATTTCTAACTCACACTTCCACCAACCCTGTCAACTCTCCCCACACACCCACTGCCCCTCTCATCTCTCCCTCAGACTCCCTGTCTCCTCTCTATACTGCCTGCTCATGCATGGCCTGCTCATGCATGCTACCTTCCTGTATCACCTTACACTGTGCAAAAGTCCACCTCTCACCTTCCCCCACCCTCTGGGTGCCCCTTCTACTCACCCCTCTCTCTCTCTCTCTCTCTCTCTCATACTCTCTCTAACACCTCTCTCTCGCTCTCTCACGCACTCTTCACGCCATTCTCATATTAGTTCACTTCAGGTTTTCAAGCACAATTTCTTTCCTGTGCCTTTTCAATTTTTCTGTCTCTCAAACCCACGCTCTTCTCCTCTTCTCATGGTTTCTTCTGCGTACACAGACGCTCCCTCTTTATGAGTCTAAGGCCTGCTCTCCCCTTCTTTCTCTCTTTCTCACACACTCTTTCTGCTCCTCTTTCTAGAGTTCATTCACCACTTTGTGTACAATTGCCTATCCCTCTCTATCTTCCTTTCTATAATTTCGGTGCAGCTCTCATCATCCTCATCTATTCACCATCTCAAATATTTTCACTACACCAATACACTACACACCACACAATTCCAACCCACACATTTACCCAAATAACAATTCCACTTCAACCCACATAATTCCTCTCAAAACCAAAACACATTGATAAAATACATTGCCATTTACAATGCCAATATCTTTAACTCTCGCAAATGCGAGACCTATTGCATTGCAAATGCTTGTTAAAATAAGCATAGGGTTCCAAAGTGTTTCTGAGGACCCTGCAGTTGGTGCTGCTGAATACCCCAATTGTTGAATACCAAGGTTGTCTTGTCTGATTAAATAGTATGCTTCTTCCTTCCACCATCCTTCACTTCCAGTCTCTTTATTTCACTCTTAAAGGTTATTTTTCATACTTGTTTCCTCCCTTTGTCAGTGTTTTACTGTTGTCCTCTTCCTTTTTCTTTGTCTCTTTTCTGCCTTTCTTTTTCTTGCCTGATGGAGAAAAATAAGTCTTCAAAAATGGCAGCCAGTGATCACCACCTGCACAAATTAATTAATGTAAGGGGCTCTTTCTACCAAGACCATTGCTTCATGGGTAGTTGGTTGCGTGTGCCTTGCCAAAGGTGACTGTAAATTCAGTCCATGGGTTTGTCTGACTTTCTGTGGGGTGTCTACCTCGTGGAAGCAAAGTAAACTCGGTTGGTGGATTCGGAGAATAACAGGCAAGGAAAAGGTTTATTTCAGTCCTAAAAAACAAAGGGCAGAAGACTGGCAGAGAGCATGTCTTTGTGCTATTTAAACCAGTAAGATATTTTGGTATTAGGGGTTAATGTTTTATGAAATCGAGTCACAACAGCAAATAAAGTACATTTCCAACGATAGATATTGAAAGTATGGTCTGCAGCTCACAACAGGCCTCCAGTTTGAAATCCACGGCAACTGGCCAATTTATTCATGAAGGTGAGAAAATATGTTTTTCTTTGCTCTGTGGTGTGTTCGAGGGGCGTGGCTGTCAATAGTGCAGAAGGTGCAGTGGCACCGTGGCTTAGGACTGTTTTATGGACCTACTTCACCCAAATTAGTGGTTGTTTTTTCACTACAAAGCCAGGGCATGGGTACCCAATTTCCTTGCTTGCATTAAGGCCCATGACGCCCTGGTTAGCCACTGGTATGTTCTTGTATACTAGCGAGAAGCTAACCTCCTCCTTTTCTTTCAGTATTTCCATGCTCCTGTGTCTGCCCTCCCTCCCCTCAGTACAGTGAAGTGAAGGCTAGATTCGAGCTCCTGAGGGTGTGGCTGTCATATGTACCTGCTAATTCTAACCACATTGGTGGGTGACAGCTCTCCCACTTTCATAGGCCGAGGAGACAGTACATGTAGCGTGATGGTGTTCTGAAAATTGTAGGGGTGCATCATAACCATGGATAGTCCGCACCCACATATATTCCATTGTTGTGATAACATTTGATCCGTAGAAGTGTTTAGTAATAACACATGAAAGTGCAATTGTTAGGGAAAATGTTGTGTTAGGTAGAGAAACAACATATTCTTCACGTTATAACATTGATGTTATTTGCCTAACAAAATTGCTTATACATGACATAATGCGTATGATTTAACGTGCACCATATTAAAGTTGCACATAGACGTGATTAATTGCAAAATGTGTAGTTTTGTGTAATCGCTTCAATAAAATGCATTGATGTGCTTTGAAATGTAATGGTGTAGAAAGGCCTAAATGAAATGTTCACCTAAGTGTATTTGAAAGGCCTATGTGTTTCACTCTTATGTTGGCCGATTTCTGTAGGCCTGAAATGTATTTTCCCTGGATGGCTCTTTGTGCAGTTAGTAAATTCATGTGCATGTCAAATTTGTTCTGTTCTCATGTTTCTGTTGCAGGTGGAGAAAGTCGTCTTTGTTAGTTAGAATAACGTCTTTTGGTGAGTTAGGCTTAGGAGGATGTGATACATTTTGCTGAAAGGAGCTCATAATTGGGAGCCGGTGTTCTTTCTCACTGAGGGAGGCTTGGGAATCAAGGTCATCGAGCCAGGAGCTGGAAGCACCGATACCGCGTGGAAAATCACCTATGGGAAGTGTCTAGTGAGATGAGGTGATCTGTGGGCGTGTTTTGCATTTTCATGTTTTGTATTAGGGATAGTATCCCGGGGTGGAGACAGGAGATGGGTGAGGAGATCGATAGAGACAGAAGGAGCATCTTAGAACGAGCTCTGTAGCTTTGGCTACTTGACCCATACTACGTGAGTGCCCTTCTTAGGAAGTCTTCACGTGCTGACACCATTTCCTGATCTTGCCTAGAAAATGTTAAGTAGGGATGTCACGTTAGTGGTAGTGTAGGGACAGACTAATGCTTTTTGTTTACCCCCACCAGATGAAGACCGAATTGGATGTGGGGGCAATCATTGCCTGCGTTCTGCTTCTGGAGATTGTCATTCTGTTTATGATCCATCGCATAAAGTTGACCCGTAGGTTTGGATTTGTACTAGTTCCCATGTATTTCTACAACCTCGTAATGAGGTGCTTGTATATTCAGTTGTTTTTGGCTTTGTAATAAACCTACTAAACTTGGAATTCGGAGTCGGTGGTGCTTCAGAGTCACAGTCCTTGTAATTCGTGATCTTGTTTAATGATTTGATTCTCCCCTCTACACTTCTCAGCAGGCAATAAAGGTCCATCGACCGTGAGTTCCATAGTAATTTGGTAGAGGAACTCAACCCTTTTTCAGTTGGTAGCCAGAGGACGTTTGCCTCTGTGGTGAGGGGAGAAGCTAGGGAAGGTTAGCCATAGTGTCCCAAAACGCCCAGAGAATGAGAGGTCAGAGAATTGAAGGCGGAGGACGACAGATTTTAGATGAGACCGACAGAGAGTGACGGTGCATCAGGAACAGCACTTCACAGTGAAGTGAGTATGAATAGGGATGTGTGTGTTAGAGTGCGGTGATGATTTGGTTGTGTGATGTCTTGCAGAGTTGAGTTGAGAGGTGAGTGATTGTGGTTTCGGGACGAACGCGCGCGGTCCATGTGATTTGTTTTGGTTTTGATGTCAGGCTCGATGAGTAGCCTAAGATCCCGGGATAGATTTGTGGTGTAGAAGACACCAGAGCTGTAATTGTCTGACCAGTGATTGTGGGAGTCGTGAGACGTCATCGACAAAGCCCACTGAGAGATAGAGAACGTGTGAGAGAGAGCTTGAGAGAGTAGCGTGGGAAGCTAGTGCACAAGGGCGGACCACAGCGATTCGAGTGACCAGCACAGGTCGTGGGTCACTGTGTGTGTGAATGAACCTGAGCGAGTGGATCCTATCGACTAGTTATATGACTGTCCAGCCGTTCGTGGGCAGACAGTTGAGGAAACTGTTTGGTCGTTTCGCGCACAGACAGTTGCCAGAGGTGAGGCAGACAATTACTTGTGAGACTGTCTGGTCGTTTCGTGGACAGACAGTCGGTTATGTGACTGTCCGGTCGTCTGGTGGACGGACAGTTACTTGATTCTATGAATGAAGTGCGTGAATGTGTAAGAAAGAAGTTGTAAAGGGGGGTGAATTGCTGAACTGAGTTGAGGAAGGAGGAGAAGTGACATCGGAGAGTGCCGCGCTGCGATAGGTCGTTGGTGGAGAGTTGCGCTGGGATTGGTGGATTGCCTTTAGGAAGTAAAAACGAAAACATCTTGTAAGGGAAAGGAGAGGTTCAATCATGCACTGTTTAAGGGTGTTACGTGATCTTTGTAGGGGAGATAGAGGAGTAGTAACTCAGGTGGGTGAAGAAGCACCACCCGAGGACACACCAGCACATTACATGGCCACGAATGTAGGACTTCATACCATAGTTTGGCTTCAGAAGTTACTGAAAAAGAGGGATAATTGGCTTTTCTATGTTATGGGTCATTTAGATAAGATATATTGTACCAGTTGAGAGCAGTGATAGCTTCATTGCGACCCCCACCTAGACCCACACAGTTTGAAGTTTTAGATAAGAGCAGCACATGCGAGGAAAAGGGATCGAAGTCAGGAAAAAGTGTAAAAGTCAATAAGGGGGTTTCAGGATGCACGATGGGATGCATTGGCAAAAAGATGGAGAGTAGAAACTATTGAAGGAGAAAGACTATTCCCAATGTTAGTGAAAGTAGGAGATGCCCAAAAGAGGAAAGTAGATAAAGATGATAGTGATACAGATGACAGCTTGTTGGAAAGGATGTTAGCAGAGCGTCCGCCTCCGTATAATCCAGCGTCGGAGGAGGAAAGACAAGCGCTTACAGAAGGGACAGGAGAATCGCAAACGAGTCCTAGTGCGAGAGTAATGGGAAAGATTTCAACAGGAACGGAGGGAATAGGAATACAGCAATCGAGAGATTCAGGAACGAGTGGAACTGATGCTGTTACACGGTTACCGGATGCCCTTACGGTGCCGGTCACCATTGGTCCCATAGTGTCAGTGTATGATCCAGGTCAAGCAGGAAATGGTAGCCAAATACAGTCATCAGCAACAGGAGAAGGTATTGGTTCTGGAGGGAATAGTACAGTGAGTGGAATTGGTCCTCTTTTACGGCCATTAGAGGCTAGTAATCCATTGCCAGCTACTGCAGACACTTCTAGAGGGCATACTGAGTCTAGAGCAGTAAAATCAGTGTCACTGGCAGATTCACGTTCTGATTTGAGAATGTGGGAGCCTCCAGTCAGAGGTCCCATGGGGAGAGTGATAGAGGGAAGAAATGATCAAGGAACTTCAGGGAGTCAGACTATTCCACAAACTGTAGTAGAAGGGAGTCACCGGGGAAACCAGAGCAGTGAAAATGGGGACCAAAGCAGTACATCGAGTTAGGGAACAATTAAGGCTGCTATAAGGGCCAAGGTGCTAGGCATGGTGAGGTTGGTGGCAGAAGCGGATGAAATCATAAGTGGAAATTTAGCTTTAGAAAGAATAGAACTTTACGAACAGGATGAGCTGTTGTTTGTGGCGAAAGATGTGACCCGTAAGGCAAGGAAAGCTCATGAGAAACTGACAGAGTTAGCACGAAGGTATGATGTGGATTTGTCTAAAACGAAGATGTTGCAGGGAAGTCATAGGCTAAATTACAGTCACCAAGAATTGGAAGAGAAAAGAGTCATAGGGTTGAAGACACACATTCGAGAATTGATTGTAGGGATACGTGCATGGAGCATACTTAACAAGTGGGAAGAGAGGTGGTCTAAGAAGAAAAGCGTCAAGAAGGGTATAGGTGATAAGCCGCCTCCGGGAGGAGGAATAGCAGTGGTAGAGGCTTACCCATTGCAAGAGGTACCGAGCGGAGGGTATGTGCATGTACCATGGAGCAGGGGTGATTTGGCAGCTTTCACAAATGATTTTCCTCGGCTGAGGGAAAAACCTGTTGAGTGGTACAAGTAAGTTGACCGCTTTGTCAAGATCTCAAAGGTGTTGTGGATTGATTTGAATACATTGTTTGACATTGTAGTACCAAGTGATTTGTGGTCAGCATGCAAAATCGCTGTTAAATGGCCAACGTCAGAACCAGAGCGAGACCCTATTACCCATGGTCCTTCACCTGTGGTTATGAGAAGGTTTGAGCAGGTAATTACATGGTTACAGTCAAAGATTTCGCCACAAGATATTGATTGGGCTAAGATAGACCGAACCACCCAAGAACCCAAAGAATCAGTTCATGCTTATTACGAGAGGCTCTTGCAAGCCTTTAAGCAGTACAGAGGGCTAGACACTTTGGATTCCAAAGATATGGGACAGTTTGTCTCCAAATTTGTGTTAGGGTTAAGACAGAGATTAGTTTCATCATCCAACAGCATCTGATCTGTTGGCAAAATAAGTCCTTGGACGAAATTCTACGATATGCTAGATACTGTAGTGATGAGGTAGACTCAAAGCAAAACAAGCTTAAGGACAAGTTGATGCTGGTCCAAATGAGAAATGCAGAAAGGATAGACCAAGCACATCCGAGCGGAGGAACACTAGAACGATGACAGGGGAACGGTGAGATGGGTGTCCAAAACTCGTCAGGGCAAGGAAGGGGGAAACCTGTAGACCCCAAGACAGGAGTGGATGTCGGTACTCTAAAAAAGACTAAGGCATGTCATTATTGTCACAAAATTGGGCATTGGAAGCGCAAGTGTAGGTTGAATCCTGCTAATCAGGTGCAAGATGAGGAGATAGCCCAGGTGCCTGAGACGGTGACCACCACAGTCTGACCCAGGTCTGTGCAAGGGGAAAGCTTAGGACCACAAGTGCAGGTTCCCCAACCACCGAGGATTCCACAAGCTAGAAGGGCTTACCAGCAGATGCCACTTATTGAGACTTTTGACGAGTTCGATCCGGACCCGTTACAATGACGGTGCCTGAGGGGGGAGGAAGACTGTACCCTTGGAGCAGTCTTAGAGGTAGACCAGAGAGGACCGTAAGTAGAGGCAGATATTGACGGTCATCCTATCACCTTTCTGATCGATACTGGTGCCACCCATTCTACAGTTAGATCAGCAGTAGTCCCAATCCTACCGCTCTCGGGACAATCGATCCAAGTTGTAGGAGTTGCAAATAAGAGAATGACTAATCCATTGACAGATGAGATACCTGTGAGAATAGGAACATTTCACGATCGGCACCAATTTGTGGTGTGCGATTCGAGCCCAGTCTGTTTATTGTGTAAATTGAACTGCACCATTCATTGCACGCCCAAAGGAGTGGAGTTGCAGACTAACGATGACAACATTGCGTTTAAACTGGCGAACCAGAATCTCTGCATAGAAATGTTCCCTGTGTTAACGGTTGAGGATTTACTGCTCGATTTGAGAGATTCTGTCTCTTTGGAGGTATGGGATTACACAGGGGAGGAGATAGGATGGATCAAAGCAGTTGAGCCAGTTAAGATTCAGGTCAAGCCAAATGCTGAATTTCCAAGAACGCCTCAATACAATCTGATGCCAGAAACTGTGACAGGGATCAAACCTGTAATTGAGTCCATGATTGAACAAGGAATTCTGAAAGAGATAATGGGAAGCCCATGTAATTCTCCTATAATGGGACTGCATAAACCGAGTGGGAAGTTTAGAATTATGCAAGACTGGCGAAAGGTCAACACGATTGTAGTTCCATGTTGTCCTGTGGTACCGAATCCATCAGTGATCCTTTTCCAGATACCCTGTGAAGCTGAGTGGTTCACAGTGATTGACTTGTGTCAAGCATTTTTCTCGATACCTTTGCACGAGGAGAGCCAATTTTTATTTGCTTTCCGTCTGGAAGATTGTGTTAACATGGTGTCGTATCCCACAAGGGTATACGGAGAGTCCATCGATCTTCAATCAGATATTGAAGAAGAATCTTGAGAGTCTCGTACTGCCACAGAATTCAGGGGCATATTAACAAGGCCCGGCGATAAATATCGCAAAGCGCGCTTAGCGCATGCATATTTATCGCCGGCTATCTCTGTAATTTATCGCCCGGTTAGCCCGTTATCAACAACGCGCATCGCCGAGGCGATAAAATCCGAGAGATAGCGTGGATATCGCCGTTTTCCATGGTGGAAAACGGCGATATCCTAGATGATAGGGCCTGTGGTCTTAGCCACAGAATCCACCCCCCATGTTAAGTATGCCTTAGTCAGGAATTTAACAGACGTTAAATTCCTGCGTTAAGGCATACTTAACGCGATTTAGAAAATCGCTAACCCTCCTTGATAATATCACGAAGCTGCCTTCGCGATATTATCCCTGTTTGGTTCCACAGCCACGCCTACTTTGCATCTCATTAGCGATGCAAAGTTAGGCGTGCTGGGAACGGGCGCTAAGTCAGCAAAACACGCGATAGCGTGTCTTTGCTGATACGGCGATGAACTTATCGCCGCTTTTCGCCCGAAAACGGACGCAAAAGCGGCGATAATTTCATATCGCCGCCTTGTTAATATGCCCCTCAGTTCTCATGCAGTACATTGACAACATCTTGATCGCGTCTGAGACGGAAGATGCGTGCAGGATTAATTTTGTCGCCTTGTTAAATCATCTAGCAGAGAACGGACACAAGGTGTCTCCGAGCAAGTTACAGTACTGTCTGTCTGAGGTTCAGTATTTGGGTCATCGAATTGAGAAAGGCAAGAGGAAGGTGTCACCAGACTGCATTGAGGCGATCATGAATATGACTGCGCCTACCACACAGAAGGAAGTCAGGATGTTTCTTGGAATGGTTGGGTACTGCCGTCAATGGATGCCCAACTTTTCACTGAAGGCAAAGCCTTTGCAGAGGTTGACCCACAAGGATGTAAGTGATCCGGTACCATGAGATAACGACTGTTTGATTGCCTTCTTGGAGCTGAGAGAGAGCCTTTGCCGCGCTCTGGCTCTGGGAATGCCTGACTACAACAAGTCGTTCTCACTGTTTTGCTGTGAGAGAGAGGGTTCCGCATTGTCAGTACTAACTCAGACTCATGGAGGTGTCCGTAGACCAGTTGCATACTTTTCAGCTACATTAGATTCGGTAGCTTCAGCGTTGCCCGGATGTCTCAAACCCGTTGCTGCAACGGGTGTCAGCATTGAAAGATATGAAAGCATAGACATGGGTCATCCTTTAACTGTATATGTTCCACACTCAGTTGAGCTCCTGATGACGAGAACAAAAACGCAGTACCTTACGAATAACAGACTCACATGCTATGAGCAGGTCATACTTGCATCTGAAAATGTCACGCTGAAAAGATGTTCTGTTTTGAACCCCGCTACCTTGATGCCTTTGCCAAATGTTGATGATGAAGATTGTGAGGACCATGACTGTCTCGATGTAGCTGAACTGTGCACCAAACCGAGACCCAACATTGTCGATGAATCCCTACCCCAACCTAATGAAATCTTCTTTGTGGACGGTTCATGCTTAAGAGACAATGTGGGCCATTTGAGAGCAGCGTTTGCTGTGTGCACCATTTCTGGAGTTGTGGAAGCGGCTTGTTTATAAGGAGTAGACTCCGCACAAGTTGCTGAGCTCATTGCTTTAACACGTGCCTGCTTGGTTGCTGAGCAAATCCGAGTCACAATCTACACTGATAGCCAGTACGGTGTCGGGGTGGTTCATGACTTCGGACAGCTATGGTCACAGAGGGGATTTTTAACATCATCAGGATCTCCGATCAGAAATGGGGAATATTTGAGGCAGTTGTTAGAGGCTTTACAACGTCCAAAAGAGATTGCTGTGGCAAATGTGCCGCCCATGGGAGGGGGGAGGACTTTGTCACTCTTGGAAATAGATATGCAGACGAAGTTGCCCGTTTCTGTGCTGAACAAGGGTGCATTTTTACAGGAGAATATACTGGAGATAGCCCAGAAAGAACCAAGCTCAACATGATGTTAGCCATAGCAGACACTTGGGATGAGCTCAAACGCCTGCAGGAAGAAGTATCAGGACAGGAAGAAGCTGGGTGGATTAAAGCAGGTTGTGAGAAAAGGGATGATGGCATTTGGGTTTCAGCTGATGGTCGTGCTGTATTACCCGATGATTTATTGAGCCCTATGGCAAGACAGATTCATGGAGCAGTCCACATTGGAAGGGATGCCATTACGTGGTTTAACCCAAGGTTCCGTGCGTTTTCTGAAGCAGTGTCATCGGTGTGGCACATGTCAGCAGATGAATGCTGGAAAGAAGACTGTGGTTGCATTGAGTCACATTGGAAGGTCAGGTGGACCCTTTAACAGGATCCAACTTGATTTTATAGAGATGCCTAGGTGCAATAGATTGAGGTACATCTTGGTTGTGGTGTGTGTTTTCTCAAGGTGGGTGGAAGCTTATCCGACAAGGAGGTGTGATAGTCTCACAGTAGCCAAGTTATTGCTTAGGGAGCTCATACCACGTTTCGGGTTTCCAACCTCATTGGAGTCGGATAGAGGAACGCACTTTCATAGTGAGATCATGGGGATGCTTTGTGCTGCCTTACAAGTTGATCAGAGACTGCATTGTAGCTACAGGCCCGAGGCATCTGGAATTGTGGAACAAATGAATGGAACTCTCAAGATGAGAATGGCAAAAGTGTGTCCATCCACGTCTTTAAAATGGCCTGATGCGTTGCCCTTGGTGTTGATGAGTATCCGTAGTATCCCCGACAGGAGGACTGGTCTCTTGCCTCATGAAATTCTGATGGGGAGGGCAATGCGCTTGCCAGCAGTGCCGTCTACAGCTTGGATAAACATCACAGACGATTTGATACTTGATTATTGCAAAGGACTGGCTGACGTAGTCCGTTCTGTGTCTCACCAGGTTGAAGCTGCGGCTGCCCCGACCATGAAGGACCTGTGGCACAATCTGTGCCCGGGTGACTGGGTGCTCATTCGCAAGCATGTGAGGAAGAGTTGCCTTGATGCACGTTGGAGAGGTGCATATCAAGTGATTTTGGTGACCAATACGGCTGTGAAGTGCGGAGGCTTGCTGAACTGGATACACGCCTCCCACACCCGCAGAGTTTCAGAACCCTCGGAAGAAACAGCTCCTCTCCAAGAAGAAAAGCCAGCTGTGGCTGTGAGGCCACGGGGGAGGACAAGCCAAGCTGTGAAGGTTGCTAACAAAGCTGGTTGCCCACCAGAGCAAGCTGAGGGGGGGTCACGCTACACAAGGCCCAGGTAATGACTCTGAGGGAGACGGTAACGCTGCGAGTGATATAGAGTCAGACTCAGCAGAAAAAGCAGGTGCGCAGGATGGACGGGTGCAAAGAAGAAGGGCAGAACTTGCAGAGGAAACGTGGCCTGGCAGGCAAGGGAGGCTAAATCTGAGATTGGCACCTGAACGAGATCTTGCTCCTGTGTCTGAGACGTCTGAGTTGGAGTTAAGTGATGCAGAACAAGCACTGGGGAGTCTGAGAAGGTCGAGAAGGGCGAGGGTGCCTTGTCAGAAGTACGCCGCTGCAGAGTGCCGCTGATGCCAGGAGTACTGGGGACCGGGAGGCTGCGGTCTTCACGAGTGGTCAGCAGGACCCCGGAACTGAAAATTGATCTTGAACTGAGAGTTCCAGGACTGGAAATAGAAGGGTGTTGACCTCCGATTTTGAGCAAGGTGCGAGTTTTGATTTTACAAGACTTGTCTTTTCCAACTTTTGGATTTCAGTCATCAGCCCAAGAGATTGCAGCTGTTCGTCAAGAAATTTTGCAACGCATTATAATTGAAATTGGTTCTGAGCTTATAAGAGACTGTTGAATGAACTGTGAACTGTAAATATGTTGCTTTAAAGAAGATAACCTAGGCCAGAGTGGAAGAAGAACAAACTTAGGGACCTTACCGTAGAAGAAGAAAAGAGGGCTAGGGAAGTCTTTTCGAACTATGTAAATAAAAGAAGGAACGAACTGTGAATTCATTTCCAGGACTTCATAGAATTACATTTGACTGAATAGCCGAAACAAGAGGTGGAGAAAGAGACTCTGCACAAATCCTCTTGCTGTACTAAACCGAAAATCGAAAATGGAGTCTGGAAATTCGAATCGTAGGTCTAAGTGTGTGATAGGTACACTCATAGTAGGGGTGATACTAGTAATAGCAGTAGTTATTATTGTCTCTATAAAAATTTCACATGATGCTGAAGTTGAAGGGGTGGAAGTGAAGGGAACGACCACACCTGTTACTTCTAGCACGAAAGAGGGTATCGTAGGAGCTAAAAAGGCTATGCTAGATCAAACTAGTCGTATGTTACATGTAGATTTATCTAAATGTGATTACACGCTTAATGCTTACGCCAAGCTGCTTTATGAGTATGTGAATACGATGGATGTGAGAGATTGCTATGTGTGCATGCAGTTGCTTGCGTCTGTGGAGGAAGGCATACGTTATCACCATCTTCTTCTGACATATGGTATTACATGCAGTTTATTGCTTAGTATGTTTTACGGTAAGGGACATTATGAATATTACTTTTCTAACTACGATGTGGTGCTTTCAGAGGTTCCAGCTTATAAGCACCTGAATAAGTATGATTATTACAAGCAAGAAGATAGAGTGGGGAAGTATTTCATACCTACCGCCACCTTAGATACAGCTTATGCACATCGTCACAACTTGACTTGTATGTTAACTGACATAGAAAAGAAATTTGTAGATGAGGTAGAAGATAGACATAGGCAGTCGTCAGTGAGGTCTAACACTAGAGAGGGAAAAACTGCGTGGACCAAGAAGGAATTGGCTCACAAGGCGAGAGGGAGTTCTGGTCCAATAGCTTTAGATTTTGAACTAAGAGGGAAGTTGTGCATTCAACAGGTACAGACATACTATGATAACATTTACGTGGGGCAGAGTGTATGTGAACACATCTTCACGATTGAAGCGACTGCGAAGAAGTTCTTGCAGGAGACGGTGCAAGTGGTACCGAATGTGTATTTTGTGTGTGGTAAGAATGCTTATGTGCGATTGCCATTGAATTGGCATGGCACATGTTATGTAGCTGTAGTATTCCCAAAGATCTATCATGTTGAGGATTTAGAACCCTTAGGAGGTGGAATGCATCATAGGTAGAAACGAGGTACTAGTGCAGGAGAGATCGTTGGAGACGTGTTTGGAGCAATGATACCTAGCTTAGGAGTGGTTCTCAATGATGTTAAGATTAGAAGGTTGTCAACGATTGTGGATAAGTTGTTGGCAAATACAGCTCAGTCATTGTTGCTTGTGGATAGCGAAAGAAGGTGGAGTCTGTAAAATGTTGAGGGTTCAACAGTGCTGTACTTACACACCTAATAACAGCAAGGATCTGAAGCGGTATATAAGTAACATCACTGAGATTCATAGTGAGATACATGATTTGGCCACTGAAGATGTTTGTGATAAGGTTGGGAAGGGTTTCCAGAGAGTTGGAAATTGGTTTGCTAACCTTGGAAAGGGAATACTTGGTTACATCTTGAAGCCCATTATCATAGTTGTGGTTTGTGTGATCATATTGTTGGGAGCTGTGAAGGCCTACAAATGGCATAAGGCAGGACAAGCTGAGAGATCTCTTAGGGAATGAGAAAGGAGAATGGAGAGACTGCAGGACAGTCACTATGAGAATCTCAAAAGCTTAGAGAAGTTCCGACAGCGAAGACAGACTACAACTTCTGTTTAGGTTGGTTCCTTCTCCAGGGAATTGTGATTGGTGTGAGGACACTTGTCATCAGAGGGGGGAACTGATGGAGCGTGATGGTGTTCTGAAAATTGTAGGGGTGCATCATAACCATGGATAGTCCCACCCACATATATTCCATTGTTGTGATAACATTTGATCCGTAGAAGTGTTTAGTAATAACACGTGAAAGTGCAATTGTTAGGGAAAATGTTGTGTTAGGTAGAGAAACAACGTATTCTTCATGTTATACCATTGATGTTATTTGCCTAACGAAATTGCTTATACATGACATAATGCATATGATTTAACGTGCACCATATTAAAGTTGCACATAGACGTGGTTAATTGCAAAATGTGTAGTTTTGTGTACTCGCTTCAATAAAATGCATTGATATGCTTTGAAATGTAATAGTGTAGAAAGGCCTAAATGAAATGTTCACCTATGTGTATTTGAAAGGCCTATGTGTTTCACTCTTATGTTGGCCGATTTCTGTAGGCCTGAAATGTATTTTCTCTGGATGGCTCTTTGTGCAGTTGGTAAATTCATGTGCATGTCAAATTTGTTCTGTTCTCACGTTTCTGTTGCAGGTGGAGAAAGTCGTCTTTGTTAGTTAGAATAATCTTTTATTTAGGAGAGTTAGGCTTAGGAGGATGTGATACATTTTGCTGAAAGGAGCTGATAATTGGGAGCAGGTGTTCTTTCTCATTGAGGGAGGCTTGGGAATCAAGGTCATCGAGCCAGGAGCTGGAAGCACCGATACCGAGTGGAAAATCACCTATGGGAAGTGTCCAGTGAGATGACGTGATCTGTGGGCGTGTTTTGCATTTTCATGTTTTGTATTAGAGATAGTGTCCCGGGGTGGAGAAGGGTGAGGAGATCGAAAGAGACAGAAGGAGCATCTTAAAACGTTCTCCGTTGGTTTGGCTACTTGACCCATACAACGTGAGTGCACTTCTTAGGAAGTCTTCACGTGCTGACACCTTTTCCTGATCTTGCCTGGAAAATGTTAAGTAGGGATGTCACGTTAGTGGTAGTGTAGGGACAGACTAATGCTTTTTGTTTATCCCCGCCAGATGAAGACCGAATTAGATGTGGGGGCAATCATTGCCTGCGTTCTGCTTCTGGAGATTGTCATTCTGTTTATGATCCATCGCATAAAGTTGGCCCGTAGGTTTGGATTTGTACTAGTTTTCATGTATTTCTACAACCTCGTAATGAGGTGCTTGTATATTCAGTTGTTTTTGGCTTTCTAATAAATCTACTAAACTTGGAATCTGGAGCCGGTGGTTCTTCAGAGTCACAGTCCTTGTAATTCGTGATCTTTATTAATGATTTGGTTCTCCCCTCTACACTTCTCAGCAGGCAATAAAGGTCCATCGACCGTGAGTTCCATAGTAATTTGGTAGAGGAACGCGACCCTTTTTCAAGTGATTCCATGTTAGTCAAGATAAGCACAGAACTATGACCAAGATCCTTAGTTTCTCAAATAACTCAGTGGTTTAGGTGCTTCTAGGAGGGACCCTTAGATGTATGGTGGGGAGACCCAACAACCAATTACAACACTCATAAACGTTCCCCCATTTCCCCCGAAAACTCAACCTGAAACCGGCCTGCACTGGATGTGAGAATACTATTCTCAGGCTGTATTTCTTTAGGAAATAAAGTCAACTGATCATTACATACGACACAGCTTAATAAACTAGACATCAAATACCCTAACCAGCAGAAAGCATGAAATTACAATAATTAAAATAATTACATGCATCATGATTGAACACCTAGCAGACCCCTCCAACCTCGGCTGATTATATTTGGTGACTCTTCATCACTTCTAACACAAAAAGTGACCACTGGCAATCACTTGGGGTAGCATTCCAAGCAATTATGTTTTTGTCCACTAAGCCACTTCAGATTAGATTGAGCCATATGCAAATCTGTATTGATCTTGCTGCAATAGAAACAGTCCAGCCAGGTTTCTCTGAACCAAAACACCTGGAACCCAGGACCAGTTTTGGCCTAGTCTGGCCTCTTCAGTCATGTGCAACTTGGTTCCAGGTACACAATGAGCACAGGACCCATTCCAGGGCACAGCCTTGACTACAACTCAATACAACTATAGGTGCTATTTAGTGCACCTGATAAATAATGATACCATGGGGGTACGTTACGTATCGGGTGTGATAAATAGCATCTATTACAAGTTATTGGAGAAAAACATTCAGATTTTGGTGTTGAACACACCAAAATCTGCATGGTACAGTCAATACCATACACATTTCCCCTGTTAAATTTAACACACCTTGAGATATTTAATGCACCGATAATCATCAGATGCGTTACATACCTTTCAACTCGTAAATTCCGACCTGTGCATAAACAGGAGTCTATGCATGGGTCGGTATATAATGAGCAACTCCTAATCGGGCCCATAGGATGTTCCATCAACACACAAAAACTGATGAGTGGAATGCCTGAAAATAGTCTCACCCCTTCATCACATCCCAGGGCCCCCATCGGACTTTATTTGTAGGATAAACTCGTCTGCTCCCCAATACTAAGAAAGCCTGGGCCAAATGGCAAGCTGGACTCTAAAAAACAACAATGCTAAAGCCAACCCTCAAGAGCAATCCCACTGGCACCTTTTGGGTGATAGACGTGGGCAACCATCCACGACTTTATCCATAGGAGAAAGTACCCTCTCGTCCGTCTCCCCAGGACAGTGCAATGAAGTATCAATAAAAGGGGTAAGGGCAGTTTGGTAGCATCAACCCCCAAACCACAGTACCACTGCCCTTTCGTGGGCTAAAATTAACCTGAATTCACAATTTGCCTGACTTTTGAATAGATGATGGCAAGGTATATACCTGCCTTGTGGCCAATCATGAGTCACCCCACTGAAGAAACACATCAGAAAGCATCATGCTATGACCAAACATTTTGAAATTAGCGCTGAGCAGGCAGGTAACACAAAAGAAAGAAACTCCTGGGCAACACAAGTGAGGCTGTTGCGTGGGTACCAGGGGCAAGCTGCAGGACACCAGGGACAGGCAGGAGAAGAGGCCCTGCCATCAACGTTACCAGTTTAAATACAGGCTATGCTGGAAGCTGTGCACTTTCAACCCTTCCCCCCCAGCACCTCACAGACAATCAAAATGAGAGTTGATTTTCATGAGCTTTTCACTGCTCCCCGGCGCCCGCCACTATTCAAAATTTAAATTGTGTTAAGGCCACCAAATGCCACTGAGCTTCCCTTCCACCAAGCACCACCTTTAGAGATATGTGTGCACCTTAGATGTTGTTGCGGCAGGACCAGTATGGGCTTTTTCCCATTCCATGATCAATAATAACCTTGCCATTGAGTGTGATAATAGCGGATATTAATAAATACATGGTCAGAGACATTTTACTTTATGTTATTAACTACAAGAATAATCAAAGTTATTTATTACATATGTAAAAGTCTGGGAAAGGGAACATTCTCATCTTTATAGAGTCTCTCATTGTTAGGGAAAGATAAAAATAGGGGCAAGATTACCTCCCTAGCCCTCCCCCACACACCCACACACACACTGTCTACCTCCCACCAAAAAAGATAGACAGGCACCCACACAGAGAGAGAAACCTATGCACACACATGCAGCAAGAGAAAGGCTGAGCAATGAGAGACAAACTTTCTCTTGCATTCTCTTTCTTTCACACACAAACCACACACACACACACACACACACACTACATCCCTCTCCATGAGGAAGAAAGAGAGAAACAGTAACCAGAATGAGAGATGGAGAACACATGAAGAGATAAACATGCACACACACTGTAAGTAGGAGTGAAGCAGACAGCCACAGAAGGGGCGACAAACAGAAAGAGGAAGAATGTGAGAGAGACCGCAACCAGAAAGAAAGATTGAGAATAAACAGAGACATCACACACACACACACACACACACTCTCTCTCTCTCTCTCTCTCTCTGATGCAGGCAGACACACTGATGCAGACAGACACAGAAGATGAGAGTGAAGGAGCTGGGTTCCACGTTCTAGATCTACTCTGGAACCCCAGGCCAATGTCTCTTTTTGTCAGCATGTAAGCGTGGAGGGGAGGAAAATCCTTAGCCAATCAATATTTACAGTTCCAATGAACTATGGCTCCGAAGAATCATAGACTCCCAATTAAGTTTAGTTAGTTTATTACAAAGCCAAGAGCAGTTGGACATACAAACACCTCAAGATGAGGATGTAGAAATACATTGGGACTAATACAAAGCCAAACCTATGGGTGAAATTAAGATGGTGCAACATGCACAGAATAATCAGTTCAAGAATCAGGAGATCCAGAAGATTATGGCCCCAATGTTGAGGTCCTCCTTCATTGGAGGTTCGTAGGTATAAAGCATTAATCTGTCCCTACTCTACCACTAAATTGACATCCCTACTTAGCATTCCCAAGGCAAGAACCATAAAGGTGCCAGCCCGTGAAGTCTTCCTAAGAAGTCTCTTCACGGGTAGATGGGTCAAGTAGCATAAAGCTACAGAGCTCATTCTAAGATGCTCTCTCTCTCAAGGCTAAAGCAGAAGTCCTCGGACACTGTCCCTAACTTAGATACTTCACTCTGCCAGAGTAACCCAAGACGCATTGCGACATTATACCATCTAGGCAGGCCACCTACTTGTAGGTAACTTTCGATACGGCAGCGATGCTCCCAGGCCTTGGCGAGATGACCCTGATTCCCAGGCTTACTCCGATGAGAAAATACAACAGTTATTTATTATCAGTATCATTGTTCAATGATTTCTCTCCTCCCTGTGCCTAACTCCTAAAATAAAGACATTATTCTAGCTAGAAAGGATGAATGTATGCACCTGCAACAGAAACGTGAGAAAGAACAAATTCAACATGCTCATGAATTTCACTAGTAAATCTAATGCGAGAGCCTCCAGGGGAAAAATACAATTCAGGCCTACAGAAATCGGTCAACATAAGAAATGGCAGAAGGCCTCATGAAAACATATAAAATATAAAATGAACATTATTACTGAGTCAATCTAAGTTAACACGTTACATAAACACATCAATTATGTGAAAACTTGTCAGCGACATTTACGAATTCTGCACGTTAATGTTTTCGTCTAACCACATGTATTTGCAACGTAAATTCTTCACATTTACATTGAAAATATCCCTAACACATCACCCTTCACATTATTATGGTTCACGCTCTAATGGCCTAAGTTAATAAATTTAAGAATTATATGTAGGTGTGGAATGAAAAATCATCAGAGATTGAGAGGTGTAGGAACGTTCTAACAGAGTAAGACAAGACGAGAGAGTGACACACACCCAGTGACTGACATTAGTCATGAAAGGAGAGCAAGTGATTGAGAGAGTGATGTCCAGAGTGATCAGTAGCAGGATTGTGCAAAGTGGAAGAAGCCTGCCAATTCTCTGTCACTCCTGCTTCTTCTGCCAAAACCCCCTGTTATATGTCAACCTCCAAACCGCATCACCTACAGTCTAGTTCTGTAACTTTTTGTGGTTCTCTCTTGTAACCCTTATTCATGTATGTTTTATCCTCGATCTACTGCTTGCAATTTCTACATCTTTTGCCAGTGTCTATTTGTCCCTGAGTCTCTTTTTCTTGTGTGCCCCCTGCTGTGTCACTTGTACCTGGTGCTGTTTTCCTTGTCAGTTTGTGTCTTTCATTCTTTCAACCTGTCTATAATAATGAAGCACTTAAATGTGCACTTTTGATCCCACACTACACCAATCTCTTTTTGCTGACATGCAACATCTTCTAAGACCCAGAGCCCCCCAGTGTGGACTATGCCCTACACCCACACCAAAATGAGTCAATGACAAGGCTCTGCACCACAGCATCGGTATTGGTCATGTTTATTTGACAACACATCACAAGCACAGCATTGTCAATAAAAATGTTATGGAAAAATTCAGCAAAAATTACATGGTGGGTGATGAATCACTCAAATAAGTAGGAAGAAAGTAAAGTCTCAGTACCAAGGTCTTGGCTCCCAATCCTAACTGGACCACACAGGCAAACCCACCAGTGTTCCCTGAGGGGCGGTACCTCCTCTCGAGCCCTTTAGCACCTGTCATGGTCCCACCCCCCATCACCAGGCTGCCTCAGGAGCCCCCTAGAGAGTGAGACCAGGGGCAACAGCCCCATGCCCTACACTGATGAACCATGAGCTGATGCTCCTAAGCCGGTGTGAATGTCTCTCACAGGATCTGGGTTCCTGTCCCATCACCTCGGTGCTGACATAGAAAGTACTGGAAGGAGAGTCCCTCTATTGCTGAGAAGAGTTATTGTTGCTAACATGACATAAAGGGGAAATTGGTTGGGTGGGAATTTGCACTCTTTGGTCCTCCTTCTTAATGAGGCAGGTCCTCCGCCGATGCCACGATGCCTTAAAACAAAGGAGCCCCGGTGTACCGGCCCTAAAATAGTCCCAGGCGTGATATAGCGGTGACTGGGGCAGAAGGGATGCATCCCTGCAAATCGACTTAATGTTCCTGACCCCTGCCCATGTCTTGCGTGACCGGGTGCAGGGACAACCCCTCACAACCAATCTCCGACCTCCACTGCCCTCGGCCAAAGAGTCACAAGAGCAGGGGGGGAGGCACGCAACCATGGGGCCCAGGGTCCTAATGGAACCCACCCCGAGCGGTGGGCTTGTTTATAGGACCCAAAGGCCCCCAGTGTGGACCTTCCCCTGCCTATCCCCACACCACAATGAGTTAATGACAAGGCTCTACATCATAGTGTGGGTATTGGTCAAGTTTGTTTGGCAACACATCACAAACACAACATTGTCATTGAAACCTAATATAACACTCTACAAAGAAGAACTAATTTATTGCTACAGGACATAACATTCAATAAAATGTTTACAGAAAAATTAATCGCAGAGTACATGAAAGTGGATGAATCACTAGAATCAGCAGGAAGAAAGTAAAGGCCCAGCACCTAGGTCTTAGCCCCCAATCCTAATTGGACCACACAGGTGAAACCACCTGTTTCCCTGATGGGTGGTACCTCATCTCAAGCCCTTGAGCACCTGTCATGGTTCTGCCCCCCCGCCCCCAACACCTGGCTACCTCAGGAGCCCCTTAGGGAGTGAGACCAGGGGTGACAGTCCCATGCCCTACACTGATCAAACCATGAGCTGATGCTCCTGAGCCAGTGTGAATGCCCCTTGAAGGATCGGAGTTCCTGTTCCTGTCTCATCACCTTGGTGCTGACCTAGAAAGTATTGGAAGGAGAGTCCCTCTATTGCTGAGAAGAGTTATTGTTGCTGGACGCTAATCAGCAACAGGGTGACAAGGGCAATAAGGTTCTTTGCCCTCCCCACCAGAGAACAGTGATTGTGAAAAAGCACAGATGCAGTCAATAAAGAGATAGATACCTGCATCTGACAAATGGACTCCATCTTTGTGAAACATGTGCTCGTCCCTGATTAACTTGTGCAGGAAGTTCCATAATCGCCCTGGTCCTGGGCACAGTTTTGCCATTCCTGCGTTCAGATGTGCACTGACACATTCATGGCCCTGGACTTAACCTGGCTACCCCAATCACGACGTGGCAACATGTTGGACCATGCGATGATGGCATTAGGAAATTCCTGCCTAATCAGGCAAACTCATGCAGGATGGATTCTCTCAAGTCCTTCCAACCCAGCCGAACAAGGTCATTACCCCCAAGATGCATGACGATCAGATCTGGGAACTGCAGTCCCGCACAACCTTTCATGTGCTGTACTAAACCACGCAACTGAGATATCTAGAGGCCACCAATACCGCACCATCTGAAGTCAGCATTCTGGAGGGATAGAGGCTTGGGCCTATATAGCTGTCACAGCAGATACGCCACAAGCAAGAATGGCTGAGCACCCATACAACCTTGGTGGGTACACCTACTAAACCAAAAGAGAAAAAAGAGGGGTAAGTAACCAGCAATGACTATACACCACTAGAGACCAATCGGCTTACTACAACAGCTGATGGCAAACATAGTGCTTATAACATGCAGATGACCATCTGTCATTCCTCCTAACTTCCTGCTGTGAAAGCTCCGCACTCGCCACAAAGGTTGCTGCTCGTATCCTAAATGAATGCAAGGAATACCCTGAAGGATCCAAGCTAATGCTTCTCAAGACTGTGGCCAAGACCACAGAGAACTGGTAGCATGACAAGCAATCACCATTCTCATGAATAAACAATGTGGACCACGCCCCAATAGGGCGCGACGCAAGATAAGCCTTCCTGTGGAAGACCAGGCAAGACAGAGTTCCAGGTGGTGCTGCCTGGAGATCAATGAGAGTTCCCCCACCCACTCGTCCGAGTTGGACCTCCTCAGTCTGACAGTTAATCGGTCATCCCGCATATGGACGTCCGAATGCTGTAAGCTCCCTGATTCATCATGTTTGGAGTTGCCAACCAGCTCAACAACTCTAAAGGCACATCAGAAGGCCCAAACAAATGCAGCAGAGAAGACAGCGACCTTGTAAGGTGACGTGGACACATTGCGTAAACTATGCAAGGGGGGGCCAGCTTAGGTGCATCCGGCAGCCTCTTGCAATCGCCGGGATTGCCCCCTATCCTGACCCACTCTTCCAAGGCTTTCTTCACCAGGAAGGTGTTACCTACATTGCAGGCACCGCTCAACTTCGCAAAGAACCTGATGGCAGATACGCACGCCCTAGCATACGACACAACCCTTTCCAGTTCACGCAAAGCAACCAAGCACATGCACAGCATTCTGCCTTTGCTACCTATTGGTTTTGCCAATGATTTTTAGCCACAATGTACAGCATCCTACAAAATGACATGAGCGCTTTTTTCTAGTAACTAAAAAGAAAAGAAACTTGAAAAAGCGGGGGAACGAGCCAAGATGGAAGGGGGAATGCAGAAGCAACACAGGGAAGGTGGCAAGTGGTGACACAAAAGCAACATGGGGGTTGAGAAAGTAACGGAGGGTACAGGTGGAGTGGTGTAGGAGAGTAGGATCTGCCTCTTATGTTGCCCCCACTTTTTTTCTGATGTTAGCACTGGTTTCTGGCTATAGTCTGGCTGGGTCCCTGCCAATCAGGGCCCCAGCCTCTCTGTTCTCTCTAAACGACATGGAGTGCACTCTAGGTGCACTAGTGATTGGATACTGTGGTGCCTTATGAGTCCCTAGTATATGGTACCTTAGGTGCCAAGGGCATAGGTACTTCACAGGCCTACCAGGGGCTGCAGCATGTGTTATGCCACCCCTGGGATGCAGTCTAAATCTGACACCACAGGCCTGCTACTGCAGCCTGGGCGAGGTGGTGCTAGCACCCCTCACTGAGATATAGGTTTCCTATATCTCTCCTGCACACACATATAAACCTATCAGTCACCCCTAAGGCAGGCCCTATCAATCCTGAGGGCAGGGTGCTTGGCTTCTATGTGAGGGGGTGCCTCTGCATGAGCAGGGCCCCTCTGCAGTTCTCAGAGTCCATTCTCTGGTGCTGTTTGTGGATGCGGTTAAACCATATACTCTTAAGTGCATTATATCCTCGCGGTAAATGCTAACTTTGGAATGGCTGCATCAAAACATGTCGTGTTTGGTGTCAAACATCTTGGAATACTACCCCCCGCCAATCTTGGCGGCGGGGGTAGCATTCCACCCTTCTAGAGGGATAAGACATGTACCTGCTGTGGAAACGCGGTAGAATCCTAAAGAGCCCTGGCATCACAAAATGGATGCCACCAGTCACAGACACTGGGCTGCCCTCCTGCTGATGACCGAAACTCGCAGTGGAGGAAGCCCAACAATAGGCATCCTGTCACAGGGAGGTGTAACCACCTCCCAGACAGGGTTTAGTGTATTGGGGCTGGGTGGGTGCACTCTTAGAGTGCTTTGAAGTCCTGCACTGGGGGAGCAGAAGGCTCCTCTGTGCATATGCCAGTTCAAACCAGCTCAGGGGCTACCTGCCCCTGCTCTGGCGCGAAACTGGACAAAGGGAAGTGGGTGTAGCCACCCCCTCCCTTGACCCTCCCATAGGTGGGGTCATAGAGCTAGTCCATCCCCTCTTTGTAGTATAAGAGGGGGAACCTTGCCATTGCAAAGCAGATAACCCCTGGACGACGCTCTACAGAAGAATCCTGGCCCTTCGACGTTCCACTACCTTTGGAAGACAGAAGAATCTCCCTTGGAGTCAAGGAGTGACTCCCCTGCTTGGCAGGCACCAAAAATGACAACGACGGTCGCAAACTATGCCGCTCCCGCCGGAGTCCGAAGTCCCTGCAGCCCAAGAAGTGGATTTCCTGACCTCTCCCAGGCCATCGTGAGTCCCCAGCGAAGCTGAGGCAAGTGGACCCCACGAGTAACGAGGAACCGCGACCCCTGGGTACCGTGCACTATTGTCGAGTGCAACCCCTTCACAACGTTCTACGAACTTGTGCTTTGGACCACGTGTGGTCCCGACCTCCAGTAGGAATCCCTCCGAAGATCAGAGGCCTACACCGTCCCGAGTGACCGTGGGCCCCTGTTGAGTGATTCCGCCCGAGGTGTCTTCGTGATCCCTTGCCCGCTGGCTTGTGGGTCCCCAGAAGATTCTTAACCAAACCAAAGGGCTCCCCTGGTTGCTCCAGGCCTGCCCTGACTTACCCTCGCTGGGTGAGTTCCACAGACCTTGCTGGTCTGCGCCATCAACTTTTCTCCATCTCCCCGAGACTTGCGGCTGCCAAGGCTTGTTGGCTCCGATCGAGTTGCCGACACCGCAGTCAGCTGCAGACGTCGAGGGACACACCGAATCCAGCTCCTGGTCATCGTCGACGCCTCCTGGACCACGTGGCTGAAGAGTCAAGGCACCCGCAACCGACCTGAAGCGACCGACGACGGTGGGCTTCCATCTTCCTTGCCCCGGGTCACTGCCAAGTGACTTTGAACACTGTCCCCTCTGCTTTCAGGTCACCCTTCTTCAGAATCCAGGCTTGGATTCCACCGGACACTTCTTCAGCTCCCGCAAGCAGCAAGTCTTCTTTGTTCGCCATTGAAAACGACGCCGCGACCCGACACCAAAGGACACCTGTGCACCCGGCTTCCCTGGGTGAGGTAACTCCAGCACTACGGTGCTCCTGTGGGTGTGGGCCCTAGAACTACTTACCCTGTAAGTGACTTGCTTGTAGGTTCTCCCGAAGTATCCTAAAACTCTTTATTTCCAACCGCGACTTGCCCCATTGAAGTTAACGGCGATTCGCGCCTGTGTATCCACACTGCACGCGTCCCCCGTGGGTCCTTTACTTACCTGCCTTGGGTGGTTTTGTGAGGCCCCAGCACTTCTGAAGGCCCTAGGCCTTGTCTCCCTGCAAGTCGTTGTTTCTAAGTCTCTTACTTAGTATATGGTCTGGTACGCCCCTAGGGCCCCAGCCATATTTTGTGCTTAACTTATTGTGAAACGTTGATTTGTGCATATGTTTGTCTTCTAATCTCATAAAGAGATTAGTAGAGAGTTATTTAGAAATAAATACATATATATTTGATATATATACCTGTGTGGTGTCTTTTCATTTGGTGATTCAAGAGATTATATGGTAAAACAAGCTGCTTTACATTCCTCCGAGACTTAGCCTGAAGGCTGCTCTCCACAGCTACCACTAGGATAGCTTTCTTTAAAGGTTGTCTTAAACCTATCTACCATAAGAGTCGATTTGCCCTGGTGCAAGGTGTCCACTTTAATTAGTGAACAGCATATACCAGGCCAACTTCTCACATTGGTGGGCAGCGTGTGGGATTCCAGCTTGCCATTGTTTTACCAGAAAATCTCTATTTGAATTACTAACTGAAAACCATTATAGGTACTCAAGGTACATATAAAGTCAAGCTTAGTATCAATAAGTTCTACTGAACTTAGAGCTGTGTGCCAAGGGATAGCACACCCTTTCCACAGCTCAAGCTAGGATCAGTAGGCCACAAACTAGTGTAGGTAGTACAACACTGCACAACACTAGAATGTCCTTAAGGGGTGGACCCAGTGGATCCACTCAGCCTCAGTATAAGGACATGGCTTTCTCTGACTTGAGAGCCATGTGTGTTGACAGACACCTGAGGATAGGACAGAGTCCCTCAACCCTGCACCTGATAGATCTGCTAACAGCAGATGACCTTAGATTGGCTCTAGGAGCTAAAGGGTTTGAATCAGTGGGTGGGTCAGTCATAGTATCTGGGTCAGATGATGAAAATCAGAATGACCAAGACTCTGTGATTGAAGGGCCAGGCTCCAAGGGGCCTGAAAAGGACAGAGGAATTCTCCCTAAGAGAACTGACAGAGAGGAGGAGAGGCCCAGATCCCCTTCCAGGGAATCTGACCACTCTTATCACTCTGGCAGAGAATTTGTCCAGCAGAGGAGCTCATACTTTTCCTTAAGAGAGACCTCCTCTGAGAGAAGGTGCAAACTGCTCCAGTATGAGGAAGCCAGAGTGGCCCTCAGAACCAAGCAGTTGGCACTGGATAGGAAGCCCTGGAGATCCAGAGAGCTTCTAGAAAAGAGGGGTTAGAACCCCCTGGTGGCAGCAACAGTGTCCCTAGAGGCAGAGAATATATTCCTGACCATAGGAACCTGAGCAAGATTGTTCCTCCCTACCAGAGTGGGGATGATATCCACAAGTGGATAACTGCTATGGAGAGGGCCTGTAGAGTACAGCAGGTCCCCCAAAAGCAGTGGGCAGCAATCTTGTGGCTCTCCTTTTCAGATAAAGGAAGAGACAAGCTCCTCACTGTTAGAGAGGAGGATGCTGATGATTATGAGGTCCTGAAGAGTGCACTGATAGATGGGTTTGGCTTAACCACTGAGCAGTACAGGTTAAAGTTCAGAGATACCCAAAAGGCACAGACTCAGGACTGGACTGACTTTGTTGATTGTGCAACCAAGGCTCTAGAGGGTTGGCTGGTTGGCAGTAGGGTTACTGATTTCAAGGGATTGTATAATCTGATGATGAGAGAACAGATCCTAAATAATTGCCAGAACCAGTTGTTGCATCAGTACCTGGTGGACTCTGATCTGACCTCTCCCCAAGAATTGGGAAAGAAGGCAGACAAATGGGTCAGAACCAGGGTGAGGCAGAAAACCCAGAACCAAGGGGGTGACACTAAGAAGCAAGATCCTAAAGGCTCTGAGAAAGGTGGGGATAAGTCAAAAGACCAGAAGTCTTCACAAGGGCCCCAAAAATCTGCATCTGGTGGGGAGTCACAGTCCAACAAGGGAAAAGGCCAAAAGAAGCCCTGGTGCAAATTCTGTAAACAGAAAGGGCACTGGACTTCTGATTGTACCAAGTCCAAAGACCAAACCACCACCACTCCTGCCCCTAAGGCAACTGTGCCCCCTAGCTCAGCTACTGGTGGAGGTGGTACTCAGAATAAGGGTGTAGTAGGGTTGACCCTGGGTTCTGAAGTGGATTCTGACCTAGTCAGAGTGACCACTCAGGCAATGCTGATTTGTGAGGGAAACATTGACATGTCCTTCCTAGTAAGCCCCAGTAATCTGGGCAAGTACAAACAGCAGCCTTTGATAAATGGCAAACAGGCTTTGGCATTTAGGGACACAGGTGCTAGTGTCACCATGGTGGCAGAGGACCTAGTGGACCCTGGACAGATCATCCTGGGTGAAATGTACCAGGTGACCAATGCAAGCAATGTCCAGACCAACCATAGTCTGGCAGTTGTGAATTTCTCCTGGGGAGGGGTAACTGGCCTCAAGAAGGTTGTAGTCAGTGCAGACCTCCCTGTAGAATGTCTATTGGGCAATGATCTAGAGACTTCAGCCTGGTCTGAAGTAGAGTTATGGACTCATGCTGAGATGTTGGGCATCCCTGCAGAGGTATTTGCTGTGACCAGGTCACAAGCAAGAATGCATGACACTGAACCAGCTCTGGATCCTGGAACCATGGACCAGATGCTTCCCAAGAGGAGGAGCAGTAGGGTTAAGGCAGTGCCTTCCCCTCTGTCTCAGATCAAGGATTCACTTCCAGAGGGAGGTGAAGCAGAACCTGAAGAAGGAACTGCCCCAGAGGGACTTGAACCTGACCAGGTTGAGTTCTTGGGGGCAGGGGGCCCTTCCAGGGAAGATCTGAGTAAGGAGCAACAGTGCTGCCCCTCTCTTGAACCCCTCAGACAGCAGGCTGCTGCTGAGGCTGCTGGGAGTGCTAGTGGGTCCCATAAAGTTTATTGGGATGAGGGACTCCTATATTCTGAGGGTAGAGACCCAGCCCCTGGAGCCACCAGGAGGTTGGTAATACCTCAGAAGTTTAGGGGGTTCCTCTTGACCTTAGCACATGATATCCCTTTGGCAGGACACTTGGGCCAAAACAAGACCTGGGACAGGCTTGTTCCACATTTTCATTGGCCACATATGTCAGAGGACACAAAGGAGTTTTGTCGCTCCTGTGTCACTTGCCAAGCCAGTGGTAAGGCAGGTGGCACAACAAAGGCCCCCTGATACCACTACCTGTGGTGGGGGTACCCTTTGAAAGGGTAGGGATTGACATTGTTGGTCCCCTTGACCCTCAGACTGCATCTGGGCACAGATTTATCCTGGTGGTAGTGGATCATGCCACCAGGTACCCAGAAGGCAATTCCCCTGAGGACCACCACAGCCCCTGTGGTGGCAAGAGCCCTCATTGGAGTTTTCTCCAGAGTGGGTTTTCCAAAGGAGGTCATTTCTGACAGAGGTACCAACTTCATGTCAGGATATCTGAAAGCAATGTGGAAAGAGTGTGGTGTAACTTATAAGTTCACCACCCCCTATCACCCACAATGCAATGGTTTAGTTGAACGCTTCAACAAGACCTTGAAAGGAATGATTAAGGGACTCCCAGAGAAGCTTAGGCGGAAATGGGACCTTCTTCTTCCTTGCCTTTTGTTTGCATACAGAGAGGTTCCACAGAAGGGGTTGGCTACAGCCCATTTGAGCTTCTGTTTGGGCATCCTGTGAGAGGTCCACTATGTTTGGTAAAAGAGGGCTGGGAGTTACCTCTCAAGCCCCCCAAACAAGATGTGATGGACTATGTACTTGGTCTCCGCTCCCGGATGGCAGAGTACATGAAAAAGGCAACCAAAAACCTGGAGGCCAGCCAAGAATTGCAAAAAGCTTGGCATGACCAAAGAGCTGTGCTGACTGTATACCAGCCAGGACAGAAAGTGTGGGTGTTGGAGCCTGTGGCCCCAGCAGCCCTCCAGGACAAATGGAGTGGCCCCCATACAATAGTTGAACAGAAGGGAGAAGTCACCTATCTGGTGAATCTTGGAACTCCCAGGAGCCCCCTAAGGGTGCTTCATGTCAACAGATTAAAGCCATATGTTGACAGGGCTGACATGGGCTTGCTCATGGCAACTGATGAGGACCAGGAGGAGGAGAGTGACCCTCTCCCTGACCTGCTCTCTCAGAACCCTGATGATGGGTCAGTAGATGGTGTTGCTTTGGCAAGCAGCCTCACTGACCATCAGCAAACTGAGTGCAGACAAGTTCTGCAACAGTTTAGACATATGTTTAGCCTGACCCCTAGTCAGACTACTTGGTGCACCCATGAGGTGGACACTGGGGACAGTCTGCCTGTCAAGAATAAAATCTACAGGCAACCTGACCATGTCAGGGACTGTATCAGGACTGAAGTCCAGAAAATGTTGGAGTTAGGCGTGATTGAGCCTTCAGATAGCCCTTGGGCTAGCCCAGTAGTCCTGGTACCCAAGCCTCATACCCAGGGTGGTAAGAAAGAAATGAGGTTTTGTGTAGACTACAGAGGCCTCAATGCAGTCACTAGGACTGATGCCTATCCCATACCAAGGGCAGATGAGCTGATTGATACTTTGGCCTCAGCCAAGTATCTAAGCACATTTGACCTAACAGCTGGCTACTGGCAAATCAGATTAGCTGATGATGCAAAAGCCAAAACAGCATTTTCGACCCCTGGTGGGCACTACCACTTTGTGGTGATGCCCTTTGGATTGAAAAATGCACCTGCCACTTTTCAGAGGTTGGTGAATAAAGTTCTGGCAGGGATGGAAACTTATTGCTCAGCTTATCTAGATGATATTGCTGTCTTTAGTTCCTCCTGGCAGGATCACCTGGTCCACCTCAGAAATGTTTTGGAGGCCCTGCAGAAAGCAGGCCTCACTATCAAGGCCACCAAGTGCCAGATAGGGCAGAGTCAGGTTGTGTACCTGGGCCACCTTGTAGGTGGAGGCCAGGTTCAGCCTTTGCAGAGCAAAATCCAAACCATACTGGAATGGGTTGCTCCAACCACCCAGACACAGGTGAGAGCCTTCTTAGGCCTGACTGGGTACTATAGGAGGTTTGTCAAGGGATATGGATCTATAGTGACCCCCTTGAATGATCTTACCTCTAAGAAAATGCCAAAAAAGGTTCAGTGGACAGCTAGCTGTCAAAAGGCTTTTGAAGACCTAAAGCAGGCCATGTGCACTGCCCCCATCTTACAGAGTCCAGACTACACCAAAAGTTCATTGTCCAAACAGATGCTTCTGAGCTGGGTGTGGGAGCTGTACTGTCTCAACTGAATGATGAAGGTCAAGACCAGCCAGTAGCTTTTATTAGCAGAAGGCTGACCCCTAGAGAGAAACGTTGGTCAGCTATAGAGAGGAGGCCTTTGCTGTGGTATGGGCCCTGAAGAAGCTGAGGCCATACTTGTTTGGCACTCACTTCATAGTTCAGACTGACCACAAGCCCCTCCTATGGCTAAAGCAGATGAAAGGTGAAAACCCAAAACTTTTGAGGTGGTCCATTTCCCTACAGGGGATGGACTATACAGTGGAACATAGGCCTGGGACCCAACATGCCAATGCAGATGGACTCTCAAGGTATTTCCACTTTGAACACGAAGACTCAACTGGTCAAGGTTAGTTTAGTGTCCCTACGTTTGGGGGGGTTGTGTAGGAGAGTAGGATCTGCCTCTTATGTTGCCCCCACTTTTTTCTGATGTTAGCACTGGTTTCTGGCTATAGTCTGGCTGGGTCCCTGCCAATCAGGGCCCCAGCCTCTCTGTTCTCTCTAAACGACATGGAGTGCACTCTAGGTGCACTAGTGATTGGATACTGTGGTGCCTTATGAGTCCCTAGTATATGGTACCTTAGGTGCCAAGGGCATAGGTACTTCACAGGCCTACCAGGGGCTGCAGCATGTGTTATGCCACCCCTGGGAAGCAGTCTAAATCTGACACCACAGGCCTGCTACTGCAGCCTGGGCGAGGTGGTGCTAGCACCCCTCACTGAGATATAGGTTTCCTATATCTCTCCTGCACACACATATAAACCTATCAGTCACCCCTAAGGCAGGCCCTATCAATCCTGAGGGCAGGGTGCTTGGCTTCTATGTGAGGGGGTGCCTCTGCATGAGCAGGGCCCCTCTGCAGTTCTCAGAGTCCATTCTCTGGTGCTGTTTGTGGATGCGGTTAAACCATATACTCTTAAGTGCATTATATCCTCGCGGTAAATGCTAACTTTGGAATGGCTGCATCAAAACATGTCGTGTTTGGTGTCAAACATCTTGGAATACTACCCCCCCGCCAATCTTGGCGGCGGGGGTAGCATTCCACCCTTCTAGAGGGATAAGACATGTACCTGCTGTGGAAACGCGGTAGAATCCTAAAGAGCCCTGGCATCACAAAATGGATGCCACCAGTCACAGACACTGGGCTGCCCTCCTGCTGATGACCGAAACTCGCAGTGGAGGAAGCCCAACAATAGGCATCCTGTCACAGGGAGGTGTAACCACCTCCCAGACAGGGTTTAGTGTATTGGGGCTGGGTGGGTGCACTCTTAGAGTGCTTTGAAGTCCTGCACTGGGGGAGCAGAAGGCTCCTCTGTGCATATGCCAGTTCAAACCAGCTCAGGGGCTACCTGCCCCTGCTCTGGCGCGAAACTGGACAAAGGGAAGTGGGTGTAGCCACCCCTCCCTTGACCCTCCCATAGGTGGGGTCATAGAGCTAGTCCATCCCCTCTTTGTAGTATAAGAGGGGGAACCTTGCCATTGCAAAGCAGATAACCCCTGGACGACGCTCTACAGAAGAATCCTGGCCCTTCGACGTTCCACTACCTTTGGAAGACAGAAGAATCTCCCTTGGAGTCAAGGAGTGACTCCCCTGCTTGGCAGGCACCAAAAACGACAACGACGGTCGTAAACTACGCCGCTCCCGCCGGAGTTCCGAAGTCCCTGCAGCCCAAGAAGTGGATTTCCTGACCTCTCCCAGGCCATCGTGAGTCCCCAGCGAAGCTGAGGCAAGTGGACCCCACGAGTAACGAGGAACCGCGACCCCTGGGTACCGTGCACTATTGTCGAGTGCAACCCCTTCACAACGTTCTACGAACTTGTGCTTTGGACCACGTGTGGTCCCGACCTCCAGTAGAAATCCCTCCGAAGATCAGAGGCCTACACCGTCCCGAGTGACCGTGGGCCCCTGTTGAGTGATTCCGCCCGAGGTGTCTTTGCGATCCCTTGCCCGCTGGCTTGTGGGTCCCCAGAAGACTTCTTAACCAAACCAAAGGGCTCCCCTGGTTGCTCCAGGCCTGCCCTGACTTACCCTCGCTGGGTGAGTTCCACAGACCTTGCTGGTCTGCGCCATCGACTTTTCTCCATCTCCCCGAGACTTGCGGCTGCCAAGGCTTGTTGGCTCCGATCGAGTTGCCGACACCGCAGTCAGCTGCAGACGTCGAGGGACACACCGAATCCAGCTCCTGGTCGTCGTCGACGCCTTCTGGACCACGTGGCTGAAGAGTCAAGGCACCTGCAACCGACCTGAAGCGACCGACGACGGTGGGCTTCCATCTTCCTTGCCCCGGGTCACTGCCAAGTGACTTTGAACACTGTCCCCTCTGCTTTCAGGTCACCCTTCTTCAGAATCCAGGCTTGGATTCCACCGGACACTTCTTCAGCTCCCGCAAGCAGCAAGTCTTCTTTGTTCGCCATTGAAAACGACGCCGCGACCCGACACCAAAGGACACCTGTGCACCCGGCTTCCCTGGGTGAGGTAACTCCAGCACTACGGTGCTCCTGTGGGTGTGGGCCCTAGAACTACTTACCCTGTAAGTGACTTGCTTGTAGGTTCTCCCGAAGTATCCTAAAACTCTTTATTTCCAACCGCGACTTGCCCCATTGAAGTTAACGGCGATTCGCGCCTGTGTATCCACACTGCACGCGTCCCCCGTGGGTCCTTTACTTACCTGCCTTGGGTGGTTTTGTGAGGCCCCAGCACTTCTGAAGGCCCTAGGCCTTGTCTCCCTGCAAGTCGTTGTTTCTAAGTCTCTTACTTAGTATATGGTCTGGTACGCCCCTAGGGCCCCAGCCATATTTTGTGCTTAACTTATTGTGAAACGTTGATTTGTGCATATGTTTGTCTTCTAATCTCATAAAGAGATTAGTAGAGAGTTATTTAGAAATAAATACATATATATTTGATATATATACCTGTGTGGTGTCTTTTCATTTGGTGATTCAAGAGATTATATGGTAAAACAAGCTGCTTTACATTCCTCCGAGACTTAGCCTGAAGGCTGCTCTCCACAGCTACCACTAGGATAGCTTTCTTTAAAAGGTTGTCTTAAACCTATCTACCATAAGAGTCGATTTGCCCTGGTGCAAGGTGTCCACTTTAATTAGTGAACAGCATATACCAGGCCAACTTCTCACAAGTGGGAAGCAACAATGTTAGAGAGAGAGAAAGAAGGCACGGGTGGGGGAAGTTATGGGGAGAAGCACATAGGCGAGCACTACAGGAGCCTGGATTCACACAAGTGATAGAGAGCATCATGGAGTGCTGAGAGAGAAGTACACGAGAGAGACAGTTTGACAAAGCATGCGCTCTCATGGAGTGCTTAACACAAAAGAAAAATAGGGCTTGAAAAGCAAACAGCGGAAGTAGAGGGGCCAATCCCCATTCAAGAGATGTTAAAGAGGCAATGATCTATGGATGGGACAAAAACAAGATTGACAAGCTGCAGTGACAGGAAAGCCAGACAATTATAAGCAATGAGTAGTCTCTGAGCCCCTCTATGTTCTTGGCAAGCCACAAAATGTTTTGAAACAGACAGCACATTCTCTGCCTCATAGGCTTGACCTAAACATTTGACCCCCAATTTCATGAGGAACATGGGTAATAAGACATGTACACAACAATGGTTCACCTGCTTATGTTTGCTGTGTGAAAAGTTTTAAATTCATTCAAACAGTGGTGTAGCAAGACCTGTGGCTGTCCGTGGGGGTCCCTGCTTTTGCCGCCCCTCGGGCCACAGGCAAAAGTGGGTGGAGGGTGCTGGCGATCCCTGCTTTGCCACCCCGCGGGCCACAGGTAAAAGCGCGGGGTGAGCCCCGCGACAGCCGCAGGTAAGAGGGGGAGGAATCACCGCCTCCAACACTTGCCCCCCCTCCTACGCCACTGCATTCAAACAGGAAATTCTTCAAATATCTTTATCAAAGCAACAGCGATTATTTATGCAAAATTACAGATCATCACATAGGACAAATAATGTAATCCTATTACACAGAAAAGAATGGTACATAAAAGATTTACTTACATTGGTGATGTGGTGATCAGTTCATTAGGGAAATAATGTCAATGGTATAAAATAAGAATCTAAAGAGAATATTGTAGCCCAAGTGGTGCAATTTGAGAGGGCATTCCAAAAAAGGTTCTTAGTTGTGATTAAAAAAAAGGATTTTTTTTAAAGAAAAGTCAGTTCTCTTTATCCCACATGGGCAATGTTGGTATTTCATCCCTTTTGTGTTACTCAGCGGGTCAGCATCATGTTGATATTGGTTTAGAAAGCATCTGAGAAGGACGTCAGAGGATAGTGTAGTGAGGACCTTAGTCCTTGAGTTACTCTGGTCTTCAAAAGGATCAGTGAAAGATATATGCTTTGATATAATCTATTGCCATCCTCATAGGCAATAGTGGTGAGATATCTTTACATAGATGAAAGCATATTTTCAAAATCCAAATGAAAATAATGGCAGGTTCACTGGCAAAGAACAAGGCTAATATTAATGAGCCTGCTAGCAAAAAATGAGCCAATGCACACAATGCATAATTCTCAAAAAAACAGTCGGACAGGTATTTCCTTAGGTTTCCTCCTATGTTGGGAGTGATTTAATAACTGTTTTGGAATTAGCAAAGGTTTCCAGTAGTACTCTTGGTAGGCTACTAGTCATAGTTTTCTGAGGAGTACTCACTGAATTCTTTAGTGAATACCATTTTCGCATGAGCAAATATACAGGTGAATATTTGTCATGGACAAATCTCTAAATATACTTGCTAGCTTTTTTCCCTTTTTTTCATTGATTAAAAAAAAAATTCCAGGGGAAAAAAACCCATCTCCTACAGCCCCACCAATTTTGGGGGTTGTCCTCTGCACGTTTACACTCTGTAAAATTGTTTTAATCCCTCCACTGGCAGGTGTAAATTCTGACCATTTTCAGGGTGGGAATGAGATGACAGAGTTGTAAATACTTATAAACTTGTGAGTTCGTGGATGTTCACAAACTTCTCATGGCACCCACTGTGCAATGTCCTCACCCTGCTCCTTGGAGCAATTTTAGAGAAAGCTGTATCATATAAAGAGAATTAAAAACCAAAGTGTATTTTTTTATTCTCTTTGAAAATGACTTCAATAAAACTTTTTGAACAGAAAAAAAACCAACTCAATTTGAAATTGGTGAATGTATCCTCACAACGACCTATATGTATCATGAAGAGGTACTGTTGCATCACACAACATGGTCCTCCACCCCTGCAGCACTGAAGATTCGCTACTATGCACTGATACAATGCTGCAATTTCTCTTCTCTGCAATATTGATGCAAACATGTAGTTCATTAGCTGTTCACTACTCACCGTGATTCCTCTACATATACCACTTCAGTGTTCTCTTCTGAATGTCACTGGTCGGGGCCACATCTGATGCCGCCATTTTTCCGAAAACTTGGCTAGATGGCTCAGAACGTTGAATGTTTACCACTTAAACAAGGGTGATCTGCAGGTTATAAGTTTCAGCCCCATCATGGCTGACTTGGCCTTTTTCATCCTTCCGAGTTGGGTAAATTAAGTGCAATTGAACCGGATAATAGTAACATCTGTTATTTTCATCGCTATCGCAGCGCAGCATGAAGCGCTAGGACAACAAGTTGTTATTCTGACCAGCGCTGACACAATTCTGTTGTTCCTGCTGCTACACACCCTGTATGATACCACAGTTTCAATTCGAGGTCGGCGCTGTTTTCCAGTTGCCGCCTGATCATATGATGTAGTTTCTCTTCTGTGAACAGGCCACAAAATGTGCTGCAAATTAGCAAGGCAAGCAAAACAAGCGTAGCTATTACTTGTACAAAGACGTTATGGTGTTTACATCTTGAAAGAGGAAAATACCAGTGGAAATGAAAGGCAAAATTATGAACACTCGTATTTTAATGAGAGGGAACCCATTGTGTGTTCCTTAGGTGGTCTTTGTTAAGACGATGGAACATGTATCATGCTTGCCGCAGTTTAAGTAAACATAACCTGTAGTCCAAATACCATAATCAGCACTTCCTTCGAAGGAGCAGCTTTAAACCAAAATAGAGTTTTATTTAACTAATCCCAAAGTAGGATGTGGCTGTGAGCCTTCCAAACCGCACTAATCAAATTTCAAGCAGACACCAACAGCGAGCTTTCAGTTTGCTCCTATGGAGGAACGTCATTCTGGCATCACTGTAACTCCGCCATGTTTAACAAACACACGAAACCATAGCAACGGGGGCAGCCGAGCGGGCCCAGTGTTCATTGTTTAACTTGCAGCATGGAATGCTGACAAAAATATTTAAACGATACACTCTCCTCTTCCTTGGCCTTTGCTGGCCCAGTCCGTTGGCTTTCTTCTCGAAACTCTTTTTTATTTTTTTTATTTATGCCATATGTTTGCAACAGTGCGGTAATGAACGCCTAGCACGTATATGACTCATCTCTGGCATGTACAAACCCCATGAAGTAAGAGGGTGCCGCAGATGGTGGTGTGCAGACACTTAGGCAAAACCGCACCAGTGCAAATTTACTCAAGCATTTCAGGAGTACTTAGATTTGGCACCGGTGCAATTTTGCATCAACATTTGCACAGGCTATCAAGTAACAAAATCCTTTTTGCACCGAGTATCAAGTGAATAGCAGAATTTTGCACCAGTTGGTCGTCAAGAACGCAAGTACACTGTTTTTGTCTCAGGCGCCGAATGCATATTTAGAAAAGAAAGGCCGAAGGCAGATGTGACGGTGTGGGTGTGGTCTCTTCATTTTTAAGATGCTTTGAAAAAAATTACATGTAGGGGAAAACGAGGAAGGATCTTTAGTAAGAGGCCTTCAATTGAAGGGTCACATAGGGCCAGATGTATCAAGCAAAATTGCGTTCGCAAAATTTCGGCGTTTGCGAACGCAATTTTGCTTAGTGGTATGTATTAAGGCAAAACTGCCTCGCAAAATAAGGAATTGCAAAATTTGTGATTCCCTATTTTGCGATTGCATTTAAGGAATCGCAAATTGCGATTCCTTAAATCCAATGTAAAAGCACCAAAAAAGTGCAATTTGGCCTTAAGGAATCGCAAATTCAAGTTCAACTTCAAGTTGGTGGTAATATGCGATTTCTTTGAAAAATGCACTTTTTAGCATTTTCAAAGTGCCATGTGGCGCACATACATGCCCTTAGGGCATGTATGTGCGCCACATGTGCACACATACATATTTCAGGGGTGCAACAGGGTGTCAAAGGACACCCTGGCACCCTTGAAATTGCATTCTCAATTTGCGATTCTCTAATTGCGATTCGCAAATTGAGAATGTCTTCCCATTCATTCCTATGGGCCTCTACGCCCATAGGAATGAATGGGAAGGTATTCCTTAATTGCGAATCGCAATTTGCAATTCACAATTAAGGAATATTAAGGAATCGCAATTATTATTGCGATTCCTACATACATAGCATTTTGCGATTCCTTAATAGCAATTCGCTAAAATTCGCTATTAAGGAATCGCAAATGCAATCATTGATACATCTGCCCCATAGAAACGAAGTGGTAATATCTAACAGGGATTTACTGATACTGTGATTTGGTTTTCCCAGTGGTGTGTTATCGCACCTTTATGAGTCCTGCAGATTGAAATAAGGGATAGTCCATTCTTTCAATATTAAAAGCTACAAATCTTGCAGTATTACAGTTTTCTCCACACAAATGTTACCGGGTTTTACCTGTCACAGTTTGTGCATCAAAAAAGTCTGGGTCTCTACAGTATTTTCACACAAATTTGAATTTTGATGCAGGCACACACTCTCTCATTTGCGCCAAAATCATAATTTGAACAGTGCGCAAAATGAGACTGACAGTATGGGCCAACTCGTTATGTGAAGAAACAAAATGGACAGACTTGTGGGCTCAAGTAAAAAAAACAACTAACAGGGCTGGCTTTATATGCCATTGCATATAATCATAGGTATTCACAAATGCCTTTTAAATGTGTTGCATGCACAAAGGCTGTTTATCACATTAAAGGTTGTCCTATGGGCTTTGCCAATGCTGGGGAAAAAGTATCAAAATGGATTGCTATCTGTATAGAATCATTATAGGAGATGAAGAGTTGAATATGACAAATAGGATGAGGTACTTTTCAGATGTAAAATAGTCCCTCCTGCATTCCAATGGAAGAACTTCCTGAAAAGTGGAATGATACACCACATAGACAATAGCATGAGGTGAGAAGAGTAATACTGCTCTTGGTGGAGCCAAATCCCACTCTCTATATATTTTAACGAATTGGTAACAATACGTCATACAGAAAACTGCGCTGTCAAGATAGCCCTATTTCATCAAAATGGAAAATCAGTATACACTGCAGAAGATAGTGACAATGCCCTGCATAGGGCTTTCCATGTACACTGTTGCATATCTTCTGTGCGGCCCTCTCCTTCTGCCACACTAATTCCTAAGCGCACGCTTAATGTATAGACCATGTGAAGGAAAGCTGTTGCCATATGGTGAAACCCACCCTACCAAAGACATGCACGCCTTTGCAGAAGATTGTCACTCGCTTAGCGACTGTCACAATATGGACACATATTTCAATTCCTGCAAGTGTGAAATCTAAGCTAAATGCTTTCAGAGTCTTTCTTTTCTGTGAACCTTCATTATGCCTTCCCTGAATACCCACCCTATTCAGAAGGAGATGAGCCGATGATGGAGTCGGGTGCCATCCAGTTAATGACCAGCACTATATTCACAACCTGGTTGGGTTTTGTTCTCAAGTCAATGGTTGAGCATTGATGATGAGAGAGAATTAATTTTATTGAAGGCCGTTCAGTGAATTGAAAAGGGAAACTGCTCACTTGGCTGGAAATGCTTTGACAGGCGGCACAGCAGCTGGTCACATTTGAAACACTTCTGATCTCTTTGGGTTTTTTCTCTTTTTTTCTTTGGTGGGGCGGAGGTGGAGGAGGGTCTTGCCCTGGATAAGCTCTAAGGCGATCCATCCAAGCCCCATGAGAAACAAGGGAGGCAAGCTGCAGTCTCTCAATTTGATTCAGGGGGTCCTCGGCCCCTTTGTTCCTGGATGCACTAAACCTGTTCATGATGCCGCTGCGTTCAATGAATTCCCAATAAGAAACTAATTGTTGTATGGTGAATTGGAGAAGAAGAAAAGGGGCTCAGCCAAATGTTATGGTCCTGGAAGCCTCTTTGCCATTGTAACCATCTGGTGCACCCCAAGTGCGATGAATGGGATAATTGAGTTCCAAAGAACTTCTTTCTGGCTCAAATAATAGTGCTCGCCCCTGGTTTGTATTCTTCACAACAGCATTGCCCCATCATTTCACACCACATCTGCACATCCCATTGACCAAGACGCAGCTACCAATACGCTACTACATTTAATTAGGCCCGGATAATTCTGTGCACGCGGGGCGGTGGACTTTGGGTGGTGGGTGGGGAGAAAAGAGACCCAAATGAGACTTTAGTGACTCTGTTATGTATAAGAAATTGAGATTGATGGCAATCACATGCCACCAAGCCTTCCCCAGGGCAGGGGGTGGCCCTGAAAGCCTCAAGCTGATCAACAGCTGGGTATAATCTGCGGAAGGCCTGATTCCAGCCAGGCGTGCTCTCGGAAGGCGATTGATGGGAGTCCTGCCTTTTCAGAGAGGGTCACAATTAATGTGATTTGATTCTCTGTGGTGTTGAGCCCCCTCGGCATCATTAAATCCCCTTTAAGAGAGTGGATAATAGACTGAGCCTCCAGGGAGCTCTGGGCAGTGCTGAAGCGTGCCCCACAGAGAGCCACGGGGACAGGATGTTGACAAAGAGATGCGAGCATATTCAAGAGGCCTGCAAAGATGCTTTTAGATCAGCAGGCCATCTAACAACTTTGTGTTATATCCTTATAATATTTTTTATTATTTTTAACTTCTCTGGGAAATAAATAGATAACCTCCTGAAGGCAGGGCTTAGACATTAGTTTTTAGTGTGGCTTTTTCAAGCAGACAACATAAGAGAACTGAAATACATCCCTTTACAGTACTAGTTATTTTACTCTTCGTTTTAGTCAAACATTTAAAGTTGGCAAGTCAAAAGGCGCTCACTGTGACCAGACATGCCAGATTTGTCAAATGTGCCCGTTTTCTGAGCAGGTAGTGACTGCACTTTCTTTTGGAGAAATGCTGTCACTTTTTCCAGGAGCAAAACATCATGAATAATACTTATTAAAAATACCTTTTCCATTTTACAGTTGCTTTCTTGAGACGTTGATTCTTTATTTCCAAAATGTGTGTTGATGATATTTATAAATAGTGTTCGTTGGGTTTGCAAGTTAAGATTATTTAAAAAATAAAAATAAAACAAACAATAGTAATGGTTGCGACTGCGTGGCTTGCTATAGAATGTTAAACGGGTGTAGAGTGTATTTTTCACATGTATGTATTGGCAATACCTTGACTCAGATTGCCTGCGTCACTGATTACGTAGGTCATTGGCTGAGCACCTGAACTCGCAGACAGACTGAGCAAGCAGCCGCCACACCTCCAGTGGCACAGGAGCTTTCCAGGCCTCAGTTTCTATGAGGCTGAAAGGAATGCACCTCCAGGGCATATCCCCTAGATGCAGGGATCAAACGTCTCACTCAAAGGACTTCCAGCAAACACAAACTTCCTTGGGCCCAGGGAAATTCGCGTGCTTTCTAACTGAACACACTTCTCCCATTCCAGAAAACAAAAGACAGACTGCCTCGAGGGCAGACTTTTAAAGATAGCATTAGCAGCAAGTGTCAAAATATTCCACGAGCCCTCCCAGGGTCGCTTCACGCGCACACCCGTGACCCTCATTTGTTTATCTAAAAGCTGACAAATTGCAGCATATCTGCAGTGCCGGGCCTCATTTGCATGGCCTGCCCTCCATCAATGAGCTGATAACGAGCTTCCGCATAAAGCCCCCATTCACGGGCGGAGAAAGAGGACTGACAGTGATGAATATCAAGTGGGGGAATTAGGTGGCTCGTGGAAGAATATGCCATTGTGCGCCTTTTCGGCCCTTTTATCTTCCCTGCTGCCCATTTTCAGGGGTTCACACAAGCCGCCTCCCTGCCCTCTGGCTAGCAGGCCTCTTCATAAGGAAGGCCGCGCATCCTAACAGAATTTAAAGTGCCGGTCGCCTTGCCGATATATGAACAGCTGGTCCCGCCCCCCGTACCCTGCTCCGGCATGGGGAATGAAACCCAAGCAGCTTCAGATAGCACCAGGCCGTAAACGCACGCCCGAGGGACTCTTCTAGGTATAAAACACTTATGCTCCGTTGCCTCTTTTCTGTCTGGCTATTCTCAAATCTCAATTATATCTCTGTTTAGAAAAATACACATGCTATTATTGTTTCATTACAAAAGGTACATTTTATTTCAAAAACCTTGAGAGAGTTGACAAAATTTAAAACCACAGCTGAGATAAACAAAAATAGTTAGGTTTGTTAATATTGGTGGTTAGATAGCAGGAAAAAATCCGATCTAAGGGGCTCATTATGATGGCGGGCAGACATCAGTCCGCCCACCATCATAACGGTGATGGGACCGACCGCCAGACGTGCGGCGGTCCCACCGGCCCAATTAGGATGCGCCCGCCCCCAAAGCCAATCCCCGCCAGCCTTTCCATGGCGGCATCGCCACCGTGGAAAGGCTTTAAAATACCCACATCCTAATATGGTTGGCTGTGCCTGCTAGGCACCACCACCATATCAGTGGCCCAGCTCCGCCCGCCCGGCAATCGTAACGATTGCCGACTGGCGGAAAAGCGGAAGACGGACTTTGCGTCCGCCGCGATACCCACCGCCATCATAATATGGTGGGGGTATTTCACGTTACGATGGCGTAACGGTCGCCGGCCCGGCGGTGGCGATCATTACGCCATCGTAATGAGCCCCTAAGTTATATCAGCTCCTAGGTCACTCGTCACCTTTGTGTTTTCTGCATTTTGTTCCAGAACGCACCCTTGTTATGAATTGTGGTAACTCGATTCAGTGATATACATGATATTACACTATTTCAATCGAGGAAGAGAGAGAAGCACATATTCATTCAGCTTCCGAAGATTTGAAATTTTAAAATCAAAGGAGAATAAATCATTTGTGTCAGTAAAACAGAGTCTCACAGGGATTGTATTGGAGACCCTCAACCACAGAACTACTTTTTGCAGTATATCTTGATTCTCCGCCAATGTAGTAAAGTGAATAATAACATCATAGGGCCTATCACTTGACTGTTCAGTTCTCCAAGTGATCTACTGTTCTCCACCTGGAGGGAGAGTGGCTGGGTAGCGACACTCGTGAACAGCGGTTAAAAATATCTATTTTCCTGTGTATGGTGATTTACTGAACAGGAAAAGGATAAGGTTAAAAAAGATGGCGGTGCTGAAGTGGGTAAGTTAGCGATCCACAACACCTAGTGAGCGGTCGATATGTTTCAGCCCAGTGTTGCCCCTACAGGTCATCATTTCTGAGGTTTATAGGCTCTGTCTTTTCATGCACCTCTAGCAGGGTTTGCACTGTTGAGCACACCTGAGAAACCACCACGTCATCCTAGTGAGTACACTTGGGCACAGCAATTTATAAGCATCCTGAGTTGCACCAAATAGACAAAAGTAATAAAGCCACCAGGGGTGTTTGTGAATGGTTCCACACACTGGCTTTGGATGTGTCAGGAGATTTGCCTCATTACAAAATATGTTGTTCCTACACAGAGATGAACTACCTGGGGCCTTGTGAGTGAACAGACACTTGAAAGGAAAGACAGCACAAGGCACAGTACATGCCTGTGAGACTAACAGAGCTAGGCAGGTCAGACAAACCCAATAGAGAAACATGCATGGATCAAACAAAGAGTTATTAACTCCACCTGTAAGTAGGCAAAGGTTTATGCAAATATTTAGTTAGCTAGTTAGAAGCCTGTCTGGGGCCTCCAGTAGTCCCTCGCTCCCCAGCGTATACTCCCATTCACAGTGCTGATGTCCTGATCACAGTCTGGGCCATTCTAAGAATGTTTAGTGTCTTTGAGATATTAGACGAACCCAAAGAAGGTTGTGGAGTTGTAACATGCATGGAAACGGGTAAGCCAAGAGAAGAAAACACAGCCAGTGAGAGGCAAATATGTTGCAGTTGGCAGGCCTGCCCAACCCAACGAAGGAGTGAAGAGCAGTTCAAGTGAAGGAGTCAGCATGTAACAAGGGGCCCCAAGGTGGGAGATGAGATGATTGCAAAGGGGACCTCTCCTGCTGGGTTCTGAATTTTAACCACTGCATAAGGAATCTGGTGGAGAGCAGAGGGCGTGTTGCAGGCTTTTGTTTCCATCAACAATCACTTGATGTCAGAGTTCCATCTGTGTTTGTGTGGCTATATGATGTGCTACTGTTTTTTCTTCCTGCACACTTACAGAGCATGCCTATTTTATTTTTGATTTTTTTCTCTAGTTGAGCGAGGTACAAAATGGAGTCATTGGTTTATTATTGTATATTGTAAGTGACACATTGAAAATAGTAATAAACTATCCGCAAAAATATTCGGAAAATGTACAGGTAGGCCATATCTTTACCAAAAAGGTGGGACAAAGAAATTCTATGACACATGTTATGGGGAACCAAGCACAGCAATTTAATTAGGACATCATAAAGACCACTAATTTCCAAGACCAGTATGGAATGGTGTGTTTAGGAAGCTTATAAGAAAGATATATTCAATAAAAATGATTTCAACTCTTTCTTGAACATAATGAAGAGACTTGTTGTTACTCAGGGAAGATGGGGTTTCCAGATATTGGGAACACAACCTGAGAAAGACTGGGAGATGAATCTTTGCTTCTTAAAGCAGGATGTCTCAATTACCAGCACATCCTTGCTTCTCTATCAGCGTGGTTAGCTAACAGTCAGGTATTTGCATATATCTAAATGGATAGCATTGGCATTTGTTTTGATGCTTATATAGTGCACTTTTGCTATAGCTATGGGATCACAATAGTGTGGACTGTGTGGATAGTCCATTACCACACAGATGTTGGGTTTTCTACACACTGCAACCACGGTAGTGTGAGCGGGTTCAATCATTCATTTATGTTGCCACACCAGGACAGAATCCCTTGTATTCAAGTGAAATTTTGTCTCTCTAATAAGCACTCCAAAGCTGCTTATATTTTCTAGGCGCATGTCTTGTAAAATGCTATTTTTCATAAAGTAAAACTGTCCTAGTCTGTTTCACAAAGTCCCCTGCTGAGAGGGGTCCTATGAATCAATTTCAGCAGCCAGAAATGACAAGGCACACAGCATGTTGGGTCATTACCATAAGTGGGAGAATATCAGTCTAACTAACCTACTACAAATGCACCACTCATATGCACCATGAATATACCAGCTAATGTTCAGCACAAAATGGTTTATAAATTCCCTTTTGGGTAACTTATTCAAAGCTATGCCGAATTCAATTCTATGACTGGTGAGAAATTTGCTTAAGGATATGAGTAGACATGCAGCCCTTGATTTTGGCATGTGCACCATTCTACCCTTAGCAGCATATGCAATGTACGGTAGGCCAACTCAAGCACCAGCAGCTAGCAAGCCAAACAGAAACTGATGTGCCTTTTCAGATCCCCATCAGGCGCAAACTCTCCTCATAAAAAAATAATAGCAGTATAGTGTCAGCCAAGGACCAACTGTCTATGCTGTAAGCGCTCAATCATTACCTTGACCATAGATATCAGCACAGGCTTCATCAAAGGGCCCAAAGATAATTTTGAGAAGCCTACCCAAGTTCAGCAGCACCATTTGGCGCTGTGCAATGATTAGTGGTAGTGCTGGTGCCAGCTGTTGGATTTGTGTCTTGGTAAGTAGGAATTGAGACCTTTAAAAAAACATTCCAACCACTTTGACCCTTTTTAGGGGGTCATTAGGATGGCGGGCGGATCGCCACCGCCGACTCAGCGGTGGCGATCCGCCCACCATCCCAACTAGATTTACCCCCCCGCCATATTATTATGGCCGGGGTTATCGCGGCGGACGCAAAGTGCGTCCGCCGCTTTTCCGCCGGTCGGCAATCGTTACGATTGCTGGCCGTGCGGACTTGGCCACTAATATGGTGGCGGTGCCTACCAGGCACCGCCATCCATATTAGGATGGGTGCGGTAACTGGCCTTTCCATGGCGGCGATGCCGCCATGGAAAGGCTGGTGGGGGTGTGCTTTGGGGGCCCGTTGCGGGCCCCCAGGGGGGTTGCGGGGTGCACTTGGGGGGTACCCATGGTACCCCCCTGCATTTCCATGCACAAGGTGGCAGGCACCGTGCGGTGCCTGCCTCGTTGTGCATGGGAATTCACAACATGTCAATTTGGCATTGCGGCGGGTGCTGCTGTAAGCGGAATGCGACCGCCAGGGTGGCGGTCGCATCCTAATCAGCGGTGCAGGACCGCTGCTCGTCTGGCGGCCGGTCCCAGCACCGCTGGGATGGCGGGCGGACTTCCTAATGACCCCCTTAGTAGCTAAACACCTATAAGAGCAATCAGTTATTTTGGTTGATGTGCATTATAGATGCAATTTATAAGAAAAACGTTTTCACCTAGGTTTTTAATTCCCTAGGAATCAAACTCAAAGTGCAAAAGTACTTTAGAATCCAAATAAAGAAATCTTCAATTTTAATCTGTCATGGTCCGAACATACCTACATCTACACACTAATCTGTCTCTGTGGGAAAAAACTAATAAAGACATTCCAAAACAACAGAGGAATTAATGTTGTAGAAATCAGAGAATTTGTAATGATCGCACATTTGTAAATCACAGATTGTTTTAAATCACCCCCAAATTCCTTCTCTGCCTGTATGCCTTCCCATGTTTTTAATATGTTGTTTACATACATCTGCCCTAACCTTTTTACATCCCTTTTTGCAGATGTAGATTTCCCTGAACAATTAGCATCTGGAAATTGGGCCCCTTAGACTGAAACTGTGAAAATGGCGAGTGAATAGCTGTGCCTTACACTTGCCTTCTGTATGAATTGCACGTGACTTTCCAGGCCTTAGAAAGTGCTTTGTGAATTAATCCAAGTGTAACTAAGTGTAACTAACGCATGATCTTCCATGAATAAGACATGCTTACTCAAAGAAAAATCACTTTGTAAATCCTAGAAAATAAAATTCTGTGAGTAAGCATACATTACTCCTAACAATTCATGAGTAAATTACACCTAAGTCACAGGGAATGCTTTGTGGTTCAGGCCTAAATGGGTTGAAGAGTCCTCAGGTCATCAAGCTCCGAAAGAAGCCCTAGCCCTCCAGACTCCTTTGGCTTTCCCCAGTGAGGCATGTGGCAGACCCTCTCCCAACTGATTTGGAGACAAATGTGGGCAAAACAATCTACACATGAAAAAGGTGCAGTGCAGCCATTACCATTCGGATACCCCAACCCACAAAGTGGACTGTCAGGTTTTTTGCTTGAATTGATGGTGTTAGTATGGCTAGCCTCAATGCTAGTCTTTTTATCAGCAGCAGAAGAATAACCGGTTGATGTGACACAGCTGGAATTTCAGCATTTGGCATGCATTAGATATAATAATTATCTAAAATTGTTCTGCCATCAGAGCCACAGTTTCATAATTTCAGTTTTTTCATCTAAACAATGATACCATTTTTGTCAAATCCGCTTTTCCATTCCAAACTATCTTTTTGGTGGAGCAGAGTAATTGTGATTCAACCATAAGACACTGTAGGAGTGAATTATAATCGTGTAGCCAGCACTCGAATATATTCTGTGTGACTAATGTTACTAAGAGAAGATGAGGTATTGTGTATTTAAAGTGCCCCATGTGAAAACTAATGCAATTTATAAACTGTGTGCCTAGAAATGTGATTATTAGAAATTCCTGCAATACATATAAATTAATAATCTAGGAGAAACAAAGCTTATAACGTGTTCCATGTGAAACTGATGATATGAAATGTATGTGTAGGTTAATGTTTAGGCATCTATAAATAGAACAAGAAATTACATTCACATTGGTGTATTTTGAAAAGACATCTTTACGTAATCATTTACAATTTATTCATTCTTAAGAAACTGCATTTGCTTTGTGTTTAGTAATGTGCACAAATATGTAACCCTGTGCACCATTAAGTTGACATGATTTTGCAGCCTCTAGTATAATTTCAGCACAAGCTAATGTTTTTATTTTAACATTTAATTCTTATATAATGTTCAATGTAGAATATGTTTGCTTGCAATTTGTGTTTCTACTGCAGGTGTGGACAAAGCTTCATAATTTAGCAAAGGAAGGTTTGTGCTTTAGTAAGATATCGAGTTTTTGAAGACTGTTTTTGGCAAGGAGAAACGCGTTAACGAGCAAGGAGGCAAGTCCCCATGGAGGAGGAGAAGAATGGCCAAGGACGAATGAAGTAGCAACTTATCGATGTGGGAAAGGTGGTGCCAGTAGCCAATTTGTGCCTGATCATTGAAAGTTACCGGAGCTGATCACGTGATTTACCTTGAATGCAGACTAATATCTTATGCTGTAACTTAGGGGGTCATTATGATGGCGGGCGGATCGCCACCGCCCGCCGGCGGTGGCGATCCGCCCGCCATCACAACATAATTTACCCCCCGCCATATTACTATGGCGGGGGTACCGCGGCGGACAGAAAGTCCGTCCGCCGTTTTTCCGCCGGTCGGCAATAGTCACGATTGCCGGGTGGGCGGAACTCGGGCATAATATGGTGGTGGTGCCTGGAAGGCACCGCCATCCATATTATGATGCCTGGCGGTTCTGGCCTTTTCATGGCGGCGATGCCGCCATGAAAGGGCTGGTGAGAATTGCTGTGGGGGCCCGTTGCGAGCCCCTGGGGGGGTGGGGGGCTGCACGTGGGGGGTATCTATGGTACCCCCCTACATTGCCATGCTCAAGGTGGCAGGCACCGCGCGGTGCCTGTCACGTTGTGCATGGCAATGCACAGCATGCCTCTCTGGCATTGCGGCGGGTGCTGGTTAAGCAGCACCCGCCGCAATGTTAGAGATGCGGGATGCGACCGCCAGGGTGGCGGTCGCATCCTAGTGGTGGTGCGGGACCGCCGCACCGCTGGCGGCCGGTCCCAGCACTGCTAGGGTGGCGGGCGGACTGAAGTCCGCCCGCCATCCTAATAGGCCCCTTAGTGAGGGTCAGAGAGACATCTCAAGACTTCATGAGGTACAGACCTCTTCTTCTGCTTTGTGTGACTTCATGCTGCATGACCCTTAGTTGGAGTTTCTGCTACTAAAGACTCTGACAGCTGACACATTTCTATTTTCCATTCTTACTTATGCTTCCTAGTCTATGGTCGTCCCTTTTAAGGTAGTGTAGGGAGAGATAGCGTGTTCATGCTTACCTTTCAAAATCAACTAATGCAATTTAACATTGAATTCTTTTTCCTGATTATTTGCATCGCTACAACTGAATTAGTTGTATGTTTTTTGTTATATAGGGTACCTCTCTTTAGGAGACTTGGACTCATTCTGTTTGTCCTATACTTCTATTCTGAAATGCTGAGACTGATTTACATCAATTTGTTTCTGAATTTATAATTAAACCTTACTAATCTCAATTTAAGTTGTTTAGTAGTTATTATGTAACTAAATTGGTTATACTGTAATGGGATTTAATCGTGATTGTTTTTTCCCTCTTACCTCTCAAGCAGCTAAAGAGACCATCTGGTTGAGTAGGGATGTTTAAGTGGGCCCGAGCTTTCTCAGTGGCAATGAACACATTTTAGGCTAGCTTATGTGTTCAACTGAGAAATATAAAAAAGTCAAAAAAGTATGGGCGAATTGCTTGACTTAATCTATGCCACTGGTAATCACTCAAATAGGAACCAGCCATATGCAAAACCGCCTTGGTCCTGCCCCGTTAGAAACAGTCAAGCCTGAACTGCCAGGCTCATTCTGAATGAGAACACAAGTGATCCAGTGCTCTGGGCCAACCCTTTTACTATTCGTCCTCCGATGGATCGTTCTTTCCCGACTGAGAGGTAAGGGGAGTTAACATTACATCAATAAATGTCAATTAACAGTGCAATCCATTTGGCTACACAATAAGTACCAGGAATCAGTGACTATAGTTAACAAGGTTTATTACAAATTAGCCATCTAGTTAAGGTACAAGAATCCCAGCACCATACTGAAAAATATGCAGAATAACAACTTGGAAAGCCAACCGACTAAAGAAGTTTAGGCGTACCAATATAAGGTAAACAACAAGTTCAGTCATAGCAATACAAAAGATGAACAATAAGATCTGGTGCTCAGAGAACAAGTTCTGGTCCTCTCCTCTATACATGATTACATCTAGAATCATCTAACTTAAAGTTCAAACTAAGAGGATGGTTCATTAGTCTAAGGAATCTCAAAATTCTGGAAAATGCAGCAAAATAGGAAAATATGGGGAAGTGAGAGAAGGTGTCAGCACTGCAGAAGCTCGATCAAGAGTCTTCTTGGATCAGGTAAATTTAGGGTATTAGCCTAAACCACGCTCAGCAAAAATCAAGAGGAATAAGCATAACGATCTAAACTTCTCTAGGTACCACCCTTCTGTTCGCATCATCAGGGGTTCCAATGTCCTTTTCCATTCTCACGTTGTAAGCTGCAACATTCACCAAATGTCCCACAATGAACATGGGAACGACATCGTCCTTGCTCATCCAAGCCATGTTGTAATATTGCTGAATAGGACTCTTTAGTTAATTCTTTGGCTCTCCATGTTCCATTGTCAAAGTCTACTTCTCAGGCTCTGTCTTTCGCTAATACAGTTTTGTATCTATCCTCAAACTAACAATGTATGTGAAAGAACCTGCAAGGGAAAAGTCATGTAAGCAGAAATGGAAAACACCATTTTATGCAGAATGGAAAACAGGCCTAGTAAGGAAAATTTTGGAATATTAAATCAATGGTGCAGCTTTAATATGCTTGTACACTTTTGAACATAAATGAATATAACTCAGTACATTAGATTCATATTGCATGTGGCATACAGTAACATCTTTTAATAAGCATGTGTAAGTATGGCTAAAAACTACATTTTATATGAAATATACGTGAACATTAGTGCACACATTACATAAATCCATTATCATTTGTAGAGTAAACACATTCTAAATATGTGAGGATGGTTCATTCATCAAGTCTCCAAATCATATCTCATTTAGTACGGTTAAGGCGCACAGTGTTATGGATAAGTTCTCTAATTCTACAGTGAATGCACTTCAATAATGCGGTCAAGTGCAACACCTTTATTATTAATGTCGTTAGGCCACACAGAAACATGTGCCAAGTGTACATTTATGCCATGTATTGGTGACATGTAAAGGTGGAGTCAAAATTATGTAGATCTACAAGCAACCCCAAAACTGGTGCAACCTACTTGGGTCTAGTCTTTATGGTGCAGTTTTCATTCCATGGCACAGTGAGAACGGGCCCAATGTCTGGGCATACCCCTCGCACTTAAGGCGTCACGCCGAGAAAAACAAAAACACGATGGATGGACTGCTTATATTAATCTCAGCCATTGGAAATTATTTGGTTTGGTTTGCAATTCAGTCCATTATTGTACTGGCCCCCATGCCACCTCAGGCAGGAACTAGCCATATGCACATCAACATTGTGTCTGACCCAATTGGAACATCTAACCTAAAATACCGGGCCCCCTCTGAATGGCAAGGGCTGCTACCTGTCTCAGCTACCTGCTAGTTATTGATTAGCATCTATAAACAGGGTCTTAGCCTGCAAAGCCTCAAGCATGTGGAATATAACAAGGAGGAGTTCACAGGGAGACAAGATGGGCAGGATGTTGATAAAAAGATGTAAGCCAAACAGCCATAGTGGGTGGGTAAGTTGGATGGGGGGTAGTAGGCTTACCAAATTGAATAGCAAAGAAGTTGTTGGACACAAGGTACAGAGTTGGAGGTATGCCACTACCTGGCTGATTGGTGAAGAATGAGGTGGTTGCAAGTAGTGCAGGTGTGTGGGTAATAGAAATGGTAGGATGCATCCCATCAACATGTGGAAGAAGAAGCTGGGCAGGGGGTGATACACATTGAATGAACCTATTGTGCATATAACCATTTAACCATTTGAACATTGACCAGTCAGAATGCAACATTCCTGTTACTCTGAGTTAAATGTTTGTAAAACTTGTAAATTATTGAATAATGTGTATTTTAAATAATAGGAGAGGAGTCAGAGTGCTGCAGGGCAAACATAGCTCTTATTCAGTGCTAATATTTCAATATCACACGGAAAGTTTTGTCAGCCATGCTTTCTCTATACCTCACTTCCCGATTTGCACAATTGACAGAAGCTGCAACAATTCTACTTTAGGTGAAGCTCATTTGGCAACAGCACGTAGTGTTGCAACTGTATGGTGTGCACATATGCCTCTGTATCGCAAATAACATTATCCCTTTGTGACACTGAAAATTAGGCCCTTCTGCATTAATATCCTTGATATATGTGTTAAGGGAGATCCTGGAAAAGCTGTTTCACGATCATAAACACCTAGTCCAATTACAAAAATTAGCACTTGTTCATATGGGTGAAGTAATTTTAACCACTGCAACAGTTAGTTCAGTAGAGCAGGTTTACAAAAAGTAATCCTGCTCTGCTGTCAGTGCTAGTAAATCAAACCCATGTGGCATTTGTTATTATTGTTTTCTTTGTAAGTACTGTGAGAACTCCAGCGCTCCATTGGTGGCCATCATACAGTTGGCTGGAGTGCCACAGCTGCAGTCACTTCCATGTTAGAAGGGCCTAGTAGGCATTATGACGTAGGTGAGATAGGTTTGAAAGGCAACCCCAAACATCCAGGAAGGACTGTAAGAGAGCCACACCATCACCATTGGCCTTAGTTATGTGGCAGTGTCCCTTCTTTGAATGTTTCATTACTAAGTGATAGTAATTAGGCATGGCTAATGTGCACCTATCCTAGACTGAGCAAGTCCCCCCATTTCTGTGAGAGGAAATCACTAAGCTATTTGTGCAGGCTGTAAAAAGTGCTGGAATCTGGTCCTTGACCAAATAAAACTTTGACACAGAAGTTCCTGCCACAGTGAGGAGGAACCCACATTCTGCATGGTGCCACAGAAGAGAGATATTGTTGCGGTTAGTTTCAGTGTAGAGCAGTATGTGTGTATTATTTAGTCTGGTACCCATCAAAGCCACTTCTTATGAAGATCAGGTCTTACCCTTGTACTTCATCAAAGCTCTCTCTGTGGAAGTTATCTCACCTTTACTCACCATTGTCAATGCCTCTCTCACTCAAGGCATCTCCCCAGAAGCTCTCAAGACAGCCAAGATATTCCAACTCTTAAAGAAACCTTCACTAGACCCTGATGACCTTGCCAACTACCTGCCATTCACTCACCTACCATTTAGCAGCAAGATCATTAAAAAAGCAGTGAATGCTCAACTCCAAGATTACATCACTGCTAACTATCTCTTGTACATCTACCAATATAGCTTCAGATCACATCATAGAGGACACCCTCCTGGCCACAGATGAAGACGACCCCTGCCTCCTGATATTGCTGTACCTCTCAGCTGCCTTCGATACAGCCGACCACTCCAACCCTCATCCACACCCTGGAGCCTCAAATGGGATTCGCTGTCAATGTCATTCTCTTGTTCTCCTCCTACTTTTCCATCTGACACGTGTTTGTTCACATGGGACATACAATGCCTCAAACACTGCTTGCACCTTATCCAGTCCTGGATGTTGAGCAGTTATCTGAAGCTCAACCCCACCAAGGCAAAATTCCTGCTATTTGCCTGGGACAACAAGGCAATAAAGTGTACAATTTTAGCTCAATTACATGAACATTGATAGCTTCAAACTTCAACTTTCACTGAATGCCAACTCTTTTGGATTAACCCTGGACAGCAAAGGCAGCCTGGTACGAGCTCACTCCTCTAAAGAAAGTGAAACTGTTTCTTACAGAAGGGCGAATTAAGACCTGCTGTCCAACTCTGAGTACTCTCACATCTGGATGGTGGTAACACTCTTCTTCATGACCTCACACATTCAACATGGTACCCCTCTAAAGTCCATCCTACTTTCTGCAGTATGCCTCATTAAGGGCCTTAAGAAATATCCTGATGGAATGTCATTGACTCCCTTTGCAGGCACGCACCACTTTTAAAAGTAGCTACATCATTTACAAAGTCATTGATATCAACAGACCCCACCATCTCCGGTGGCTCTCGGCACACCTGCAGCCAGGACACTATCAGGCTTTTTTTTGTTAAAATATCTTTATTGGAGTTTTACAAATCATAACACAATAACCAACCTGTGTGGTCGCTCTCACACCCACCCAGAATCCACATTGCTGGAGTACCTCCGGACCGGGCACAACGTATCACCAGGTAGCCAATCCGTCTTCCCACCCAGCATTATTCAACAAGCAAAGGCACTTAAACCAAAAATAGGGCACATACATATAAGAGTCATGCAAGGGCACATTTCACAGACAGTAATGGGTTTTAGATGCTAGAGGGCACCACATAAATACCATAAAATGTAGAGTCATATATCATCAAAAATGTCACCTGTCAACAAAATTGCTGTGATCAGGGTGGCCTCTCATCCTTCTTCGCCTCCAGCTTCAAAACATATGTGTCCCACATGGCGTGATTGGGTCCCCGGCCACTTTGTAGGCGAAGCCTAGCACCGACATCCACTTTAGCCTTTGCCCATTTCACAAGGTCGTGTAGCCAGCACCCCATGTCTGAGGCAGAGCTGGCCTTCCACAACATCACTATCTGTCTCATAAAGAGCACCAGTGCCACAGCTACAAACCTGCATGTATGCACGTCGTCTTTGGTTCTGGGTTGTATATACAGAATACAGTATTCAGGGGTGAGGGGCTCCACTACTTCCGACAACATTTCTGTCACCTCCCCCTATGTCCCTCGCAGGACATGGTAGTCACACACCATGTGATTAACGTCAGCGATTGGTATTTGGAAACGTGGACACTCCTATATAGCCCCAGGGAATATCTGGTAAATACGCTTCAATGTCAGGTTTGTCTGGTATACATAATCAAATTGTGTGTACCGGAATTGTGGGTTCCTGGATACCTTTTTCACATGTGCCTTGGCACTCACCTATTGCTTATCAGTCAGGATGGTACCCAGGGCATCCATCCACTTAACCCTGGCCGGCACCATTGCCTCATACTGTTAGGCATGCAGGATACTATAAATCACAATGACAGCTTTCTTGGTATTCATGTGGGTGAGCAAAACCTGCAAATTGAATGTTGTCTGTGGTTCCTCATTCCCCGCCCCAGATAGTGGCAAGCATTTGTGGGAAAGCTTTATACTCCAGAAAGCAACCCCCTGGTATCCCGTAGTCTTCCCCGAACACCTGAAACATCTTCAGGAGACCCTCCTGATACAAATCCTCGGTGTACACTACTTCTGCCTCCTTCCCAGTGCACATAGTAATCCGGTCGAAAAGGTCGGCTACAATCTCCAGCTGTCTAATCGACAACTGGGATGCATGCGACGGGTGCCTCCCTGCCCGCAAACATATTTGTGGCCACACTTGCATGCCACCCACATCAGCCTATTTTCTGGAATACCCGATCGGGTGGTGTGCCACAGCCAAATCAGGACAGGCTTGCCTTGTAGGGTGTGCTGAACCGCCTTCCTCTCTGCATTTGGAGTCGACGCCAGCAAATGCATTGGCCATTGTAAAGTTCGTAGTTGGGATCCCTCAGGCTACCGTCTGCTAGAGATCGCTCTGTCGTCAACAGTGCAGCTCTCTTCCTGCCCTGCCCTCAAATCAAGTCCCACAGCTGCCTGTTATGGCCCTCTAAAAAAATGCCCCCGTTTAAGTAGAAGCAGAGCAAAGAAGAGAACACAGACAACAAATGAGGCAAAATCAGCATCTTAGCGATGGCTACCTGGTCTATTGGAGACAAGGGCAATGAGAGCAAGAAAGGGAAGCAACAATGAGCAGAGGCAATTGCCCTGCCTCCCGTCCTGTGCTCGGCCACCCGTCGAAGTGGGAACAAACAGGATTCGGCCCAATTGATACGCAGGCCAGTGAGGTCCCCAAACCTGTCCAGCATCAAGATGAGTGGTCGCATGGACGTGCCAGCGTCTTTTAAGTAAATCAAAGCATCATCCACATACAGTGGCACTGTGCCACTCCCCTGCTGCACACAATCCACAGGTCCTGGCCCTAGTGCAGAGCCAAGCCGCCAGGGTCTCCATGGCGAATGCAAAGATAAGCGGTGACAGCGGGCAACCCCATTTGTGCCTCGATGTATTTCTATGCTGTCAAATATAATCGTGCCTGTTTTAACTCATGCAGTTGGATTACTGTATAAGGTCTTCACCCACCTCAGGAAGCCTGGGCCACCCGGAGTGCTTCAACACTTCAAATAGGTACCACCAATCAAGTCTGTCAGATGTTTTTTCTATAGCAAGCAACACCGCTAGACAAATCTCTCAGTTCCCCATCACACTGCCCCATCAGGCTCAACAGTCAGCAGATATTCATAAAGGTGTTACGTTCTGGTATATACCCATTCTGGTCTAGGTGGACCAGTTTGTCAATAACTGGCAGCAGCTTATTTGCTAGGAGCTTTCCCTGTATCTTATAATCAAGGTTTAGCAGAGAGAGTGGCCGGTATGACAGAAAGTCCTGCAGGTCTCTCCCAGGCTTCGGAAGTACCACAATCAAAGCTTCCCTGAGGGTGGGTGAAAGCACTCCTGCCTTCACAGTCTTCTCATACAATTTCAGCAAGTGTGGGTGGAGGAGCATGCTGAAAGATGTGCAATACTCTACCGGGAAACCGTCCGGCCCCAGTGTTCTGTTGCATGCCAACTACAAGATGACTTTATGCATCTCATCTGCATACAGGGGCCCCTCCAGCTCCGCTCGCTGGAGCGGGTCAAGACTGGGAAGGGCGATCTCCCTCAGGAAATCCAAGATCTGGTTGGCGGAGAAGTGTCTTGTGCCCCATACAGGATGCTATGGTGCTCCCTGAAGGCAGTGTTTATGTTGGCCTGGGAGCAGCTCAGTCTCCCCCCCACCCCAGTGCGAACAATTCCTATTGGGGACACCCCCAGACTTGAGGCTAAAATGTGTAAAAAAGAAAAAACAAGGCAGCAGGCAATTTCTGTTCATACACGCAGAATCTGGAACAACATTTCCATATCCAGCATGCACTTCTTTAAAAAACACTACATCACAATGCAGTAGTGCTCCTTTCAGTCTCGACTGCATACTTGCCTTTAAGTCAGTGCAGCCCTTCGCTGCCTTTTGGCAAGGTTTGTGCTTTACAAATCCCATATACATATACCCCAACTTACCCTATCAATAAACCTTGCACTCTCCTCTGTCATACCAAAAATAAACAGGCTCTCGAGTAACCCTGGGCGTAGTTCGCGAAGTAGCGCTACGCGAAGCTACGCGAAGTGCACTTCGCACTACGCGAGCTACGCGTAGCACTACGCGAACTGCGTAGTGCGCTGTTCGCGATGATTGCACAGTGCCGGATGCTTGTCCGCACTGTGCAATCATTGAAAACGGCATCTTGCACAGTGCGAGCTGTCTTTTACTGCCGCTCGAGGACATTTTTACTCGAGCGGCAGCTTTCTCAACGCGGACTGGTAGTTTCTCATCGCGAGCGGTCGCGAGCATACGCGACCACTCGCAATGATAAACCTGACCTCCCCGCGTTGAGAATCTCGCCGGGAGGTTTATTTTCCACGCTCGCGATCGGCAACTTGATGTTACTGATCGCGAATGAGGAAAAAGTCTCGCCGGGATGTCATTTTGCTTGCTCGCGGTCGCCAACTTGACGTTGAGGACCGCGAGCAAGCAAAAAATGACCGCTGCACTACGCTACGCTACACGTGTTTGCACTGTGCTACGTGCAATTCGCGTAGTGCGAAGTAGCGCAAACTTCGCAAACTACGCAAGCGTAGCGTAGTGCTTTGCCCAGGGTTACTCTCGAGCCTAGTTGTCTGCTTTACACTTTAATTTTTCATTTTATCTTTCACTTGTGTGCCCTCCTAAATCTGGCTCCTGTGCACTCAAGTGAAAGATTCAGATGATTATGAAAGCCAGCATTATCAGATAGAGCCTGTTCCATCCATATGTAAGAAAAATTGCAGGACTTGTCTTGCCAATTTCTGGTACTTTTAATATTCCAAGTTGAAACAGGCATAAGATACATTCATCAGAACTTATCCTTAGCAAGACATTTATAAGAAAGATGCAGGTAGTGTGAATTTCTTCCTCGCAAGCAAAAAGTCTGGCAACTCTCATTTACACAAAGAGTCAGTCTTTAGACCTAATTCTTTCATTCTGTATTTCAAACTTCTAAGCACCCCGAATCCTCAATAAATGGTGCTTGGCACTACACAAACACCTTACATTCTTGTTTTAATTTTTCCTTTACCATGGCAACATATTCACGGTTTGCAATTAAGTTTCTCTATATTTCGAACCGTTATACATTAAAATGGACATAAGGGGTCTATAAAACCAATGCCTAAGTCATTATATTGAGAATAAAGTAAAAACATCCCTGCAGTTAAAATTATTTCATTGATGAAGGATACTAACATTATGAATGCTATAAATAATGCTGCTAAAACGAATAAAAGCATTAGCATTTTGTTAGTTGTAAAATAGACATTTTTCTTGGGCGGCTGATGGGCCTGGTGAACAGCTATTAGACATTCACAGGGGGCTTTGGAAAGGTTGCAGGCTTGGGGGACAGAGGAGACAAGACACAGTGTTTGTTCTTAGTAAGGCCAGCAGGAATTTAAGTGGGGCGGGTCCTGCGGAAATCTGACTTTGAAACAGGCCGTTTTCAGGCTCTGTATTCATGTCTATAACGTTACTGACAAAACACTGATCGATTTCTCAACAATGACTGCAAAAACCTTTAAGCTATTCAATGTCAGCAGTGCAGTCCATGTTTATGTTTCACACGTTTTACTTCACCTTGAGCTACCTAATAACATTTGCCTTTTTCCAGAAGCTTTCTTTTTGTATTTTTTTTCCATGCACCATATCACTCTTGTATAGTACATACTTTGAACTGAGTAGTCTCTGGGTGTATGGGTGCGTTCAGGTTGTGGGTGGGTGTTTACGAGAATGCACGTTTGAGAGCCCTGAAGTTGGGGCAGAAGGTAGTTCAAGTTTCTCACAGTACCTGCCAGTGGGAAATAAAGGTGTGCAGACGAAATTCCGGTGCTGGCCGCTGCCTATCTAGGGTGGTAGGGCGGTCAGGGGGCATAGGAGGGGTGGTGTTGGGTAATAAAATATAAATAAAAAAAACTTACCTGCAGCCCTGCTACTGGCCGCCTCGGCCCAGATTTATTTTATCTATTTTTATTTTATTTATAAAGTTTTGTATAGCGCGAACGTGACCCATGTGGGTATCAGAGCGCTTTACATGACGAGAATAAGATTGACAATCGGTCTGGTAAACAGGCAAAATATGCGTGAGAGCCGAACATATCATAAAGTAAAATAGGATAACAGGGATTGGACTGGATTAAAGCCAGTACTAGGAAGGACAATCTTGTTCAATAAGAGTTTGGTATCTATACCTTTTCAATGTCACCGATATATTGACTTAGGGTAAGAACTTAGTCAGTGGATAAGATTTGGCTTCTTTTTTTAAGGAGGAGATCGAGGAAATTAGGCGAAGGTCCGGTGGTAAAGAGTTCCATATCTTGGGTGCAATAGCCGAGAATTCTCTAGCCCCAGTTTTCTTTTTGTGGGTTCATTGGGGTATCAGAAGCAAGGTGAGCGCACTTCGTGAGGATCTGCTGCCCCCTGATTTTTCTTTTGGGCCAGGTAACTGGGGGTGTTGAAGTGTAACACTTTGTGCGTCATGCAAGCAATTTTCAGTTGGATTCTTGCTTCTTATGGTAGCCAGTTTAAGGATTTTAGGGCTGGTGAGATGTGCGCGTTTCTTTTAGTTCCGCTGCTGCTGCGTTGAGGAGGCTCTTAGAGGGGCCAGTTTGTATCTAGGTAAGCCACATAGTGTGGCAGTACCATAATCCAGTCTCGGTAATACTAGGGCTTGGACCGCTTGTTTTAGATCTTCGTGTGGTAGGTAGGGTTTAAGTTTCCGCAGAATGCTCAGTTGGTAGTTTGCTCCTTTGGTGGCTGCACTAATGTGATCCTGCATCTTTAGGTGTTTGTCTAATGTAATATCTAAGGATCTGGCAGAGTCTATGGTGTGGGGTGAGCATTTGAGGGCTGTAAGATGTTTCAACCACAGATCAATCTTGGGGTTGTTATTCGGCGGAGAGATGAGAAGAAATTCAGTTTTAGCAGTGTTGAGTTTGAGATGGTTAACCGTGAGCCAGAGATGTGTATTTTGTAGGATGGAATTCGGGGATATAATGTCCTCTGGAGAGGCGATTTTGAGATATAACTGAGTGTCATCCACGTACATATGGTAGTGGATGTTAGAAGATTTTAGGAGGTTTGCTAGAGGTTCCAGGATAGGTTAAAGAGAAGGGGGGAGAGAGAAGATCCTTGAGGAACGCCTAGAGTGATCGTGTGGGACTTAGAGAGAGATTGATTCATTTTGACTCTTAAGGATCTGTTTTGGAGGAATGAAGAGAACCATTGTAATACGACCCCTGATAAGCCCATCCTTTCTTCCAGTAGTTTCAGTAGGTTATCGTGTTTGACGGTGTCAAAGGCAGCAGATAAATCAAGCAATATTAGAAGGCATGATTCATTATGATTAGGGCTCCCGGTTTTCCGTTTAAACGGATTTTTACATATAAATACAGACGGAAAACAAGTTTTCCTTTATCTAGATTTATATATAAAAACGGGAAAATACTAGTACATTTTGTCATTGACATAATAGAATCACACCCCCAACCATCTGGTGTCTCCCCCTCCTTAGAGGGTTAAGAGGTGTCAGCCCGGGCTGAGACAGCTTCCCGGGCACACACACAGCCGCACCCGAGTACTTCACAGGTCTTTAAAAGACCATTTGCATGTTAATGAGGCTTTGTTGTTCTTTCACCCCTTAGCCCCTGCCTCTTCACTCTGCCGATTGCACCAGCACCTGTCTTTTCCTTGCAGACTGGGTTTTACAAGGGCAGCTTGCGATGCGCGCACATACAGGTGGTAGGTTAACAAGCATTGGCATAGCCAATAGGTCTCGCCTTTGGGACCTTTTAAGTATTTAGCCACGAGGCACATCATCCTGGGTGATGCAACATCTACTGTTCTCATTCAGCCTTAAACAATGCCCTGTACGTGAAACACCATTTGGAACTCGTAAGCAATGCATTGACGCAACGCATTTTTCAAGTGCTTCAACGCCTTATAATGCAGTATATAAGTACAATAAAATACGACGTTTCAAGCGGCACAGGCATTCATTATGTGTACATTAAGGGAGCAGAGACAAAACAAGGACAAGATGTGGTCTAGTGCCCAGGTTGAACTCCAAGAACAAATACTTTGCATAAATAATACAATATTCAGCATAGAAATAGGTAGATATCATTCGGAACGTGGTGTTAAGCAACGTTAATATTTTCACAGGCATACAAATAAAGTTGTTAAAAGTAGTATCGCTACAGAAGTCCCATCTGTATTTTCTAATATTCCATTCAGTTACATGAATATGGGACGTGCTCTGAAGCAACTATTACGTGCCGCTATATTAACAACAAAATCTGTTTAACACACAGTAAACAATAATGCACCTATGTTTCACTGATTATGAGAGAGGGGTCCAACGTCAGTGAAAAGTACCAATATAGCTTGTTTATTTATGCATGTTAGTTACAGTCTTATCTAAGGGTATTATGCCATCTTTTGGAAATCCTCTGCAAAGCAGAAAAGTGACACTAGTTTCAGGTGGGCTTGAAGTTCGCACTACCAGCCGCTGCAGGACATATGTTATGCTGTTTTGTATAGCGCACTATTCACCCGTTTGGGTATGCAGGCGCTTGCTGGACATACACAGGCAAGAACAGTAGTGTGTGAAATTGATATTCGACGTGGATGGATGGGCCGTTTACGCGCACGAACCTTCAGTGTGTATGAATGCATGTATGGATGGATGTGCTGTTTACAAGCGCAAACCTTCAGTTTGTAAGAAGGTAGGTGTTGTTTACACGTGCAAACCTGGCCGAAAGGTAGCATAAAGGCAGAAGAGCACTGCAGAGGTGCAAAGACACCCTCCAATATGGGATTAGAAGACGTAGCTGGTTTATGGACTCTTATTCCAACACAATGCTGTGTTTTGGTTTTTTAAGAAGTGAGTCAATGTTGACAGCAGCAAATAATAACCCTTAAAGCTGCCCGCTTCGCTGCTAATGATCACATGGATTGTCAAAAAGGTGGGCTCGGCGTTGCTGGCAGTAAAAAAAAGCATTGGCATAGCCAATAGGTCTCGCCTTTGGGCCCTTATAAGTGTTTACCCATGCAGCAGTTGATGTTGTTGCACCAAGGATATTGTGCTGCATAACTAAATACTTATAAGGTCCCAAAGGCGAGACCTATTGGCTATGCCAATGCTTGTGGTTGTGTTTCTTTTGCAGTTCTATGTAGCGCTAACTAAACCTAAAAGTATTGGAGAAAATTACAAGAAAACCAGTTCCATTACTCAACAACACATTGCCTATTGGAAGCCGTGGGGAGATTAACTAATTTGTCCAGAAACACAGGATGGTGAGCCAACGCCGTGACTCTAACATGGTTCCTTAGCTTTCCGCTCGACAGCTCTGGTCATTTCGCCACATCCTTGTGCTTTAGGGAGATTGCCTACTGCCATGTTGTGTGCCTATGCTCCCATCTACAGTACGTCGTGGATTATCTAAAAGCAAAAGCCCCATGCTGCGACCTATTTATGTCTGTGAAACCTTTAGTTAAAGTGTTTTACGTTCGCTGTCTGAAATCTCACTCAGGCGACCCCCACAAGCAGCACCCTCGCTACCCTGTGCGGCATCCTCTCTCAATGACTGTACTGTATAGAAGCACGTTTTACTAATGACGAGGCACTAAAGAGCTTTGTGGACAGGTAGCATGCTACTCACTGGGGTCTCATTAGAGACTGTCGTGCACATAGAGACACAGTTGAGATGCTGGCACACGGTTTGTAAGCCATCTGCCATGCAATCCATTCCATAAAGTTGTCACAAACTGTTGCGCATTGTCTCACGCACTGTTTCCTGAAGAGCTCTGCAATCTGCCACGCCGGGGTGATGAAGTTGCTTTGCGTGCACCTGAACTGGTGATGGAGAGCTTACAATGTGCCCACCAACTAACAAGGCGAGGGAAGCCATATGACGTAATGGCCAAAGCTGCGGACGTTAGAACTGGTGGAACAATGTTCGAGTCCCGGCGCCAGCACAACATCCTGTGATTCTGGGCAAATCACTTAATGTTCCCTTGTCTAAACTAGGGGGCCCAGACAGAGCATCCCGAGTCTCCCCAGTACATAGGGGGGCAGAAACTTGACTGGCACATTGATGCCCTGAGGTGGGAGCGAAGCGGCGTGTGCACGGCCCTAGGGAGACTGAAGCAGACTGCAGATCAGGAGTGTGTGATTTTCTGCCTGGTGTCTGACCTGTTCGGTCACTCAGGTCTGGCCTGCAGGGGGCTAAGTTGGTGGCTGCTCCGAATAGGGTAAAACAATAAAAATAAAACAGAGCACGGTGTACCTGAAGCGGGCACCACGCTCTGAATAAGTTAAAATAAAAAAAATAAACAGAGTACTGTGTCCCTGAAGCGAGCACCGCTCTCCGAATAAGTTAAAAAAATAATTAAACACAGTGCGGTGTCCCTGAAGTGGGCACCGTGCACAACTTCAAACCTTAAAAAAATAAAATGTAAACTGAGCGCGGTGTTTTAAATAAAAGCTGGGAGAAGTGAAGAGACGCAGCGCGGAGTCCAGTCCGGGTGGGCGGGGCCTAAGGGAGACAGGGCGGTCACCAACCCCACTTCCAAAGAAGCCACATTTGGGAAATTATTCATGGCCAGGGCTATTGGCTGAAATATCCCCACCTGACTCCGCGTTTTCTTCACTCCGCCACCTTCACCCTCCCAAAACACACACAATCCCTTTCACTCTCCTCTTACACCAGCCCCCTCCTGCTTTGGTGGTATAAAAATAGTGAAAGAATCTCCACCTCTGATGCCTGTTTTCTGCTGTAAAAAGAAAATGTGTTTGCTATGCGTGACTGCGCTGTTACCCAGAGGCACACGTGGTGCACTGTTATTCCAAAGGCTAGGGGGCAACGCCGGGGAGTGCTCCTTCATGACATGAGCAACACAGTGATAGGTGTGGCTTCAAGAGCAACAAGCAGCCTTTGTACACGCAGAACAGCGGGGCACTGACCCGTGCCGGATCAGAGAGGAGCGGGGGCGAGCGTGGCAGCGTGCTGAGCTGACCACACGATTGTGCATCGTGCCTGAAACGTGCGGGTAACCGCATGGAAAAGGCCATTGTGCATGAGAGTGTGGTCAGCTTTCAAATGCCCACTACATAAAGTCTTCGCCAGAAGCAGCGCTTGCGCGCTACTCTAGGCTCGACCTAAAAAGGGCTGGTGCGGTATATTAAACCAGCCAGTTTACAGTCCACGCCCACGCTGCGAACTGCTTCAGTTACAGCCAGAGCAACAGCAGTAAGCAAATCTTCATCTAGCCTCCGGTTGCAAACCCGTGATGCGGTACAGGCAGGTGAAAATAGGAACCAACCTCAGTTCGGTCATTTTTGTGATGTATAGCGTCGATCTTGTCCCCAGTCGAGGTGCCGAAGGACTCGAAGCAGAGAGGCGTAGAGAAAGGCCCTCGTTTTTAATACACGTCCTTTATTGTTTTAACTCATAAATCTGCTTGATGACTTAACTGCCTATGTTGACTTACGTGAAAGACTGTTTCGCCTTATAGATCTGAGAAGAAAAAAACCCACCGGGGACCCAGTTTAAACTTCTGGAAACTTAAGACAAATGTCAAACTTAAAGTAAAACCCCCTTCCGAAATCGTGTCAACGAGAGTATAAAAAATGTGTGCATTGTCAATTTAAATAAATGTGGAAAAATACTAGCTGTAGCGTCGTCTTTTGCTTGTGGCAAAAATAAATGTGGATAAATACAGAAAAAATGCCCAAAAAATAAATATGGATAAATACAGACGGAAATGGCAAAAAAATAAATACCATAAAACCGGGAGCCCTAATTATGATCCAGCATTTTTAGTATGTCATCTACAATATGAGTAAGGGCAGATTCTGTGCTGTGATCTTGACGGAAGCCTGATTGGTGAAAGTTTTCTATGTGATTGCAGAGTTGGTTCTGTACACATTTTTCTAAGAGCTTTGCCAGCATGGGGATGTTGGAGATGGGCCAGAAGTTGTTAGGATCAGAGCAGTCTGCCATAGTTTTTTTTAAGATGGGTGTTTCTTGACCTACTTTTAGGTAGTCAGGGATAGTGCCTTGACGTAGTGAGGCGTTTACAATCTTGGACCATAGTGGGAGAATACAGGTTTTGATCTCTTTGAATATGCTGGGAGGTAGAGGGTCCGTGAAGTGGTTAGATGGGTTTAAAGAAGAAAGAATGTTGTACATTTCCTGTTCGCTGACTGGGGAGGTGTTCCAAGTGGCATTGTTTTTGGAGGGGGGCCAGGGTGGTTCCTTCCCTTGCGTAAATTGGGAGGTGTATGAGAAACTGACTGGGGAAGCAGGTAGTAGTTCCTTCGCTAGTTGAAGTTCGTTCTCTATCTTTGTTGTTTTTTCCTTGAAGAAGTTGGCCAGTTCTTCGCAATTTGGAAGGATGCTGGATCCGGAGTCTAACAGGTTTGATGTGTTGCGTGATTGCTGTTTGACTATTTTGAATAGTTTTTTGGGCCTATTTCTGGCTTGGTCGAGCTGTGTTCTGATAAAATTAGCTTTCACTTGTCTTATTCTTCTATTGTATGTGTTCCTCATTGATCTTAAGCGTTTTAGCAATTCCACGGATGGGGAATATCTCCAAGCTCTTTCTGCTGTTCTTAGATTATCATTATCATTGAACCATGGCTTTGAGTTTTTATTGGAAATATTTTTCTGTTGAAGGGGCGCGATGGAGTCCATGACTTCCCATATAGAAATATTGTAGTAGTCTGTGAGGTCATTGACATCCTCCATGTTGGTCTGTGGGATCATGGTGTTATTGCATAGAGTGGTTAGTTCATTGTGTTTTATATCACAAAGATTCCTTTTCCAATGTTTTATTTTCTTCGGTTGGCCATTCTTTAAGATCACCTTTAAGTTGATGAAGAAGGTGATGCGATAATGGTCTGTCCAGTCACATGGGGTAATAGACTCTAAGGAGATAGTGTCCGACTTAGAGATGATAAGGTCCAAAGTCTCACCCTTTTTGTGTGTTGGTCTGTCACAAATTTGGGACAACTCATGGTTTAATAGGAAGGATTTTAGGCCATTCACGGAGGGGTCGTTCAGGTCATTCCAGTGCAGATTAAAATCACCCAGGAAGATCTGGGGTCCTTGAAGATTATCATTTATTGTGAAGATTTCCATGATTTGTTCGATGAAAAAAGAGTTATTGCCCGGATTGTGATAGAATGCATGTAAATTACAAATGGATTTGTTGTTGCAAGAGATATTGATGCTAAGTTATTCACATGTTGTTACAGCTATTGTTTCCAATTGGCGCAATGAAAGAGTATTGTGGTAGATGCATGCTATTCCACCACCCGTTTTCTCGGGTCGGTCTAGTCGAATGATCTTGTGACTAGGTGGGACTAGTAGATCTATGATGGGATGAGATGAGTTGTTTAACCACGTTTCTGTGAGGATAACTACATCGAACTTATGTGAGAGAATGAGGTCGTAGATATCTGCCGCTTGTTTTATTTGCTGATCTGCAGTTGAGGAGCGTGCACTTTAGCTGTTTATTATTATGATAAGAGGCCATTTGTGATAAAGTGACGCGCTTAAGGTTGTTCTTGTTTATTCCTCTGTGAATGTGATTCGGTTCTCTGAATGGGTCCGCTTGGATGGTTTGGATTTGATTTTGATCAGCCTTGCTCGTATTCTTTTCGGACTGATAATAAAGGAGGAGTTCATGGATCTCATTGTTCGATAGATCTTGATTTGATCTCTTTGGTGTAGAAGCATCGTTGGGGGAAGGTGTAGTTTCCGATCCCAGGTTGGCTGTGTGAGGGGCGTGGAGTGGGGGGATGTCTGTATGGGCGTCAGTTCTGGTTATCATGGAGCTATTTGAGCTGGGAGAGGGCCAAAGATTAGCTGTGATGGATGTAAGTCTCTGCAGATCCTCTTTAATGTGTTTTATGCAACGATCAATCTCATTGAATCGCATTGCCCAGTACTCAGGTTTAAGGGTAGCGGTGGGTTGCGTAGAGAGGTCCGATAGTGGTGTGTTGTAATAAGGGGTGCCCAGTTGAAAGAGGGAGTCATTGTTAGCTGGGTATTTTTGTTGTGTATATGTGTGAGGATGATTGGACGAGATGAGAGGAAGTGTAGTACTGGGGGTAGTGAAAAGGTTAGGGGATCTACTTGATCTAAGGTTGATTTGGTATGGGGCTGTGGGTTTGTGGACATTATTGTTCCCTGTATGGGGGATCAGTGAGGGCGTGATTGGAGAGCCCTCATTGGTGCGACCTGGTGAGGTAAGAGGGGGTGAGGGGGGGATGAAGTTCCATGAAGTCGGGGTCTAAGCTAGTCTTGATATTGGGGGGGGTGAGTTGGTTCGACTGTTCCTAGTAGGGATCTCAATCTTTGATTGGGAGGATGGTTCTGGAGAGAGGGTGGTGGCATCGAGGGTGGGTCAGTAATCACCTGTGACTGGAATTGAGTTGATTTAGATGGGAGTAGCCATGTGCGTTAAGGAGGATGAGGGTGTTCCATCATGTGCGTTAGGGCGATTTGGGTGGGAAGATTGGGTTTGTTGTAGATCCCCTTTTTTAGAATGGGGAAGATTTTGTCGATTAAGGTTAGATTTTCATTTGAAGACTGTATTAGTATAATCCCATTATTATAAATGGATATGGTAGCATTTGAATTGCAAAGGGGAGAGGGAGATAGCGCTAATCTAAGTCCGTGAGGTGTTTTTCTGGTGTCTGTGATGCTTAACATGGAGAGTAGAATAGTTCTCCATTGGGCTCTTTTTTTTGTATGGAATATAAGGTCATATGTAAGTAAGTAAGGTCATTAGTTCGTGTTCCCTTGGTGATACTCAAAAAAGGGTTTGAGATAAGCGTTTCTGGAGGAGCGTTGAGTAATTGGTGTTTGAGTTTTTTTGATGCGTTTTTGGAGAGGTTGGGGGGGTATTTGATAGAAAAGGCATTGTGGCCCGATGGTTCCAGTTTTATGTCCATTATTTGAAGCTGGGAGTTACCTCCTGGGGTTGTGAAAGTTCTAGGGTGGCGCTTCTGACATCCCTTCTGCTGTTGAAGGTTAATGCAGGAATACATGAGCAGTATAGAACATAGTAATTGTGCTAATAACTCAGTTAGTGGTAATTTAGAGTTGTGGGGAATAGAGTGTTCTTCTTGTCAAGAGCTCGTTCCAAGATGTCTAGTTCAAATGTGGAGGGTTAAGTATGAAGGTCTGCCAATGACTAATGTGCCTTTTCAAGATGTCTGCCCGTTTTGCAGGGTATTTTTGAATTGGTATACGAAGCAGTCCTCTTTTTGTTTCTAGGTCTGAAGGTATTCTTTTTCAGATCTGACTGCTGGGGGGCGCCATCATGTGTAGATTGAGTGATTCTTAGAGTTGCCAAACTAAAATGGTGAGATGATTTATTTGCTAGCCGTAACACTCAGGTAACTGGCATGACCATTCTTGTATTTTCCCTTCCTTATTACCCATGTCTTTCTCCTTTAATCCTTTTATTATTTATTTCTTTTTTTTTCTTTCCTAAATCTCACTTTTATGCGCAATCGGAAGCTCTTTCCCGGAAGGATCTTTTCACCGGCTCAAAAACTGCCAAACTGGGCAACCTCACTGTTGTCGAGAAGCCTAATGCGGCATTGCGGCGCAGAAGCGTGTGGCCGTGCAACTCCGGGCAGAGAGAGAGAGATGCCGCGGAGCGGTGGAGAAGTTACAGGAGGTGCTCCCCCCTTTTTTCCTGGACCCACCAGCCAGCGGCTCTCTCCGGGGGTAATCCTCCCGTAGTTGTGCCAGTTCTGAGCTCCGTGAAGAGGCGGGCAGGGAGATGAAGCACTCACCCGTTTTTTTAAGTGGTCACTCAGGCGCGAGTCCAAAAGATCAAGTAGGCAAACCCTCCGTCTGCCAACGGATTGTGGATGGGCCTCAAGGCACAGGCTTCCCACCCAATCCAGACGCTGCTCTCATAGCATGAGAGCAAATTGGTCGGAGCGGCCTCGATTACTGCTCAGACAGTGCCTTGGAGTCTGTTACTTTTCTCCAACCCAGCTGTACAACAGAGCTGAGTTGGAGAATTATAAATGCGCATGTCTGTTTGGCTGGCCTAAGATGGCCGGCCAAACAGACATGCGAACTTATAAGTGCACACTATTTCTCCTCCCTGCCATGCCCGGTCCCACCCTATAATTATTACGCGACTCAGACAGCAATAAATAAAATGATAATAACATTGTGTTATTAGCATTTTATTTATCTTCTGCTGGCTCTAGGCAGTGGGGCGATGCTTCTCCGCCATTACAGAGGAGCCGCCCCTCCAAAATTCACATCCAGTCATGCAGCAGAGAGTGAAAAGACAACACCTAAGAGGAAAGAGATGGTGTTGAGATAAGCAGATGGAAGATGTCAGAAGATGCGGGGAGAAAAAGGGCGTAAGTATCTAACAGAGTAAGAGACTGCAGATGAAAGTGGTTTGAAATGGAAACTGGGAGTGATTGAGATACCCAAAAGACTACTATCCTATCCAAAGACCTTCATATTGTTTAATTACACAATCTCATATTTTCAGAATTGAAACATTTTCAATTCGGATTATTCACAACAACATTGTTTTTATTCATCTATTTGCTACATCTAACAAGCATTGGCAGAGCTGATAGATCTGGCTTGTTTTAGAGATAAGTATTGGTTGTTGTACATGTCTAGACACTGAGGGAGCTGGGTTTTCTATACCTTAATCTTTGGATATAATCATTAACCAACTACCGTCATTAATCGTTTGTACCTATGTTCATCGACATGGAAAAGTGTAAAGGAGTGATTATCTACCTAAATCCAACAATGCATTTTATTTGTAATGACTTTAGAATAGTCAATTAAGAGATTTTTGAATGAGTTAAAGAGTTTTATTCTTAGATCTTTTAGTATTTAATCTTTTTATTCAATAAGAATTAGACTTTTAAGTGTTAGCATTAGAAATGAACATAATCCAATAATTGATTATTCAATATGAGGTAAAATACAATATTAGTCAAAATAACAGTGATTATGGTTATAATGCATCAAGTGTGTTCCATAAAGGAAGTTCTCTAATCTAAATATATTAGATTAAGGTGAAAGTAAGGTGTCAGTTCAGATACTGAATAAAGTTCTGACGAGAGAAATCAGTGCATAAGCATAAAGCCTCTGTATATCAAGCTGAAAAGTATTCTCAGCTCTAAATCAGCAGACAATCAATAAAAATGCAACGTCTCATGTAGAGAAGTATTAGAAATTCAGAGATGAGTCACCTTTCAGAGAGTCGGGGAAGGGATCCGGCCGCTACTCTAGGAAAATGCACTAATATAAGCACACAATATTCTATGTGATAACATTATTTTCTTTCATCTCCTGCATTCTCCATTAGGGTTTCAGTAACTTCTGGGAATAGGCAAACTGCCCATCTTCTCACACTCATACAATAGTCTTTAGACATTAGATCTTGAAATGCTACATCGTTCGCATTCTGTTGTCCAGGCTGTTCTTCTCATCACTCATTCATCCTGTTGCCTACTCTCCTCCTGGTGAGAACCTGACTATCAGTTGTCTTATACAAAGCAAGTGTCTATTCACAGCTAACAGAAGGCTTCTGGAAAATACAACATCTGCAAAAAAGAGAAGAAAAACATTTTGTGCAAACAACAATTTAAACTACAAAACAGGCCATTGTATGTTAATGCATTATTTTCAGTTAACATGACATCGACAGTTAGGCTAACTTAAATCAGCAATTATTGATTTCACTTTTAGGCCTATACCATTTAAGTTAGAATTCCCTACTACAAATTTTCGTGTTTAGTATATGTATTATTAAAACGTAGGCTTTTGCACATTACCAATAAAAAGCATTTTTGTTTTCAAATAAAATTCGCTCCTGCAGCACAATAAAAGAAAAATCACAGAGGCATCCAAATACGTGTCAGGTGGAAGGCTGTATGAAGCACAGGATTTTAGTTTACATGTTGTAAGCCACACCAATAATTACATACACTGTGCCTCTCCGAGTTACACTTACTTTGCCACACCCCTTTACTTTTTCATCTGACTTAAAGCACGGGAGACTTTCCTTAGGGAGACTTGCCGGCTTAAGGGCAGCTGTACCCTTTCCCCCACAATAAGCTAAAACAAGTTCAACAAGCATTTGCAATGCAATAGGTCTCGCATTTGCGAGAGTTTAAGTTATTGGCATTGTAAATTACAATGCCATTTATCTGTTTTGATAATTAACACAGAAATAAAAGGCATTGTCACTTACAATACCAATAGCTCAAACTCTTGTAAATGCAAGACCTATTTCACTTCAAAGAAGCGGCCGCCATTGTCCATGGCTGCTTGGAAAGTGAAAACATGGTGCGCTGAATGTTGCAGGAAAGCATGTCATGCCTGCAGTAGGAGAAACTCATTAAAGAAAATAGTGCTTACAGAGTAAATAAGACATACCGTGTAGCAACAGAAGTAAAAGGGCCAGTCCTCATGGGAGGTTACAAATGAAGACAAGGCGGTACTAAGGAGGAACTAACAAGCCTATTAACAACTCAGAAGCCAGCATTTACAAAGGACAATGACACAAGCCAATGAAAAATATGGACGGAGAGTGGACGGAGCTTCAAGTCCGTACTCCAATACAGCATGCCTCTCAGAGCAGCGGATGCAGTGCCCAGGCTGGACCTAACCACTACATTATCTCTCTTGGCTCATTGGCAACCTTTGACCACTGTGCAAAGAGGCTCTGGAAGATTGCAGAGTGTGTGGAAATGACAGTGATCTTATGATTATGTTTGCAAATAGGGGTGAAAAATAAAGGACATATTCGAGGAAGGGCTATGAGGAAGTAAAGGGTGCACGTAGATTCCCAAATACTCACCAGAAGCAAGAAAATAAAAACGTTATTTTTGAAATTGCTTATTTTTAGATTTGTTATTTAAGGCAAAACGAAATACACAATTTCAAAATCGTTATTTGTGTTTCAGTATTTGTGGTTCCCATTTGTTTGTTATATTTATGTGAGGTGCGGTTAACATTAAAGACAAGCCATTTTTCGACATAGTGCTGCAGATCACAATGATAATTTAAAGTAGGGTTTTCTAATTAAAAACTGCACAGTCAGGACATTGTTTGCATATACAGTTCAATAACAATGGAAATCAAAATATGACATTTTCTATCAGAAGAAATTTCTTCTGTTTTTCACTTTCTTTTCAGAATAAGGTTTCATTGTGATCTCGAAATGATTTCAAAATTGAGTCCTTCCTGTTTCCAGCTATTTGCCGTTTGTTAAAAATGTATTATTTGAAGGAGTTGCAATGTCAGGTACAGTTTAACCTCATTACAGGCCAATTTCCAGTTAGGCGGAGCAGTATTCTGGGCATGAGGGCCGTAAGGGGAGGACTTGGGGATTCCAGCCTGCTAGATTACAAGTACACTGTGGACCCGATGTTTTGTTTTTTTTTGGCATTTTTATGTAGCATGAACTCGACCCGAAGTTATCAGAGAGCTTTACATGAGCACCAGTGTCATTACAAATGGACACATTCATTTTTTAGGCATGGGGAGATTAAGTGATTTGCCCAGAATCACAGAGGGGCCGATTCACAGAACTAATAGGAGACAAAATCCTAAACTTACTACTTTTGGTATTCACAGAAGGCATTTAGTAGTAGTAAAGTTCGGATTCCTAACTTTACTACTACTAAACTGAGACAAAATCCTAACTTTACGACTTTGGGTATTCACAAAAGGGATTTAGTAGTAGTAAAGTTAGGATTCTTAACTTTACTACTACTAAATGCCTTTTGTGAATACCGAAAGTCGTAAAGTTAGGATTTTGTCTCAGTTTTGTAGTAATAAAGTTAGGAATCCTAACTTTACTACTACTAAATGCCTTCTGTGAATACCAAAAGTAGTAAATTTAGGATTTTGTCTCAGATTATTTTTGTGAATCGGGCCCAGAATGTTTCTGTGTGAATAAATGTACTCCTGTGGAGTGGGTGTTACGGTGCAGGAATGAAATGGAGGTTTGTGCACACCCACAAACTTGCCCACTTGATTTTCATGGAACAATTTCTGATCCATTCCTTCTCTGAAAAAGATCATGGAGTTACTATTTTTGGAGCATGCTTAAGTCAGCATAAATACACAGTGGTCTGTCGGCTGCCCGCTGCACTGCCCGTAGATGTTGGCCATGCTGGCTGGCAGCTCACTTCCAGCCCCAGCAGCTACTTCTGGGTCATCTGAGAAGTTTGTTGGAAATCCTAAAATGGATTTACGGTGCTCTGTGGAAGAGAAAGGTGCAGGCTATAAAAAGGACTCCTTGTTGGTCTCTCTCTTTTCCCTCTCCCTGGATACAGCAACTGCTGTGCATGAACACTGCTTACAAAGTGCTTCTATGTTTCAGCTGTATAGTACAGGTAAATTGGTTGGGAAGTTGATTTTTAGTTTTTTTGGCTATTGTAATTTCTGCGTATTTGAAGTTTCATAACTGCCATAATTTCCTAGGTGTGGGCTTGAGGGATAGGCCCTCTTTTTGTGGGGGGGAGACCCTCGCTTTGATTCTGACAGTGACTTTAATGTCCACGTGATATCATCCGGTGAAGTGGACCTGCGTCTTGGACAGTTGCCCAGGATCGCCACCCAGATCGATGCTTAGAGTGATTGTCTTGAGCACAAAGGGTGTGATGCTGTTGTCCTCAATGTTATCAGGGGGTTTCAAGTTCGACTTTTAAAGTTATGCATTTTTCTGGAAAATGTCAATGCTAACCTTCAATTTTGAATTTCTGTATTCATATAAAGTAATGTTTAATTTCATTTTGTGTTAAATATGGCCCTGTTTAAATTCACATAAAATGCCTGAGAATTATTTGCCCATTGAGGGGGATACGACGCCTCACCTGGTCCTCTGCCTACAATGACAGGAGTAATTCACTTTCTACAGAGGCAATGGGAAGACATAACATTGATAGGGATGTAGAGGAATGAGATTCTCCAAGGGGAAAAATATTTTCTGTGTGAACAAAAAAACCTGAACAAGTTAGATATTCGTTTGCACTTTTCACATTCAATATTATCTATGTATGGATATTGTAAGAAATTGGGTTATTTGTTGAGGGAGTAAGTAGTACCCACTTCAAGTAATAACCACAATCCTTGTCTGGGTGAACCAGTAAAGTCCCTAACTACACCTGAACTCAACACCTTGGTAGCTGTGGCTCAAAGCAGGCAGGCGTACCCTACAAGCAATATGAAAAGTATTTATACAGTACTAAAACAGTAATAAAGTTGGAATGGAAAACAATAAAAATCCCAAAATGAACTTGAAAATGAGAGTAAAATGTAATAAAACTACACCAAAATGATGCCAATCGAATAAGGGGGACCAGGAGACATTTTTAAACTTTTAAGTAGAAATCACACCAAGATGCACAAAGTGCCAATGATAGTGAATCTTTGCGGTAGAACAGGACCTAAGCGTAATATGCTCGGGTAGGATACACTAATCAAGTTCATCCTTGTCAAAGATTTTGGGGCATATTAACAACGGCCAGCGATAATTATCGCTGGCCGTGCTTAGCGATAATTATATTATCGCAGGCTATCTCTGGTATTTATCGCCCTGGTAGCGCGTTATTAACAACGCGTTACTCCAGGGCGATAAAAATTCCAGAGATAGCGAGGTTATCGCCCTTTTGCAGGGAACATCGCTGGTTTTCCAGCGATGTTCCCTGCAAAAGGGAGATAACCTTGCTGATACGACCCACAGGGTCGTATCAGCATAATCCACCCCCTATGTTAGGGATGGCTAAGTCAGGATTTTAGCAGACGTTAGGTTTTGGCGAAAACGGCCGTTTTCGCCAAAATCTAATGTGTGCTAAAATCATGTGGGCTGCCTTGTAAATATCGCGATGTAAACATCAGCGATATTTGCAAGGTAGCCCATCTTGGGTACGCCCAGTAACGCCCACTTTGCATCTCATTGGAGATGCAAAGTGAGGCGTTGTGAAAAAGGGTGCTAACATGCAATTATGCATGTTAGCACCCTCTTGTAAATAGGGCGCTGGTTTTATCTCCGCTTTTTTGGCTTTGTAAGCCAAAAAAGCGGAGATAAAGCCCTTGTAAATATGCCCCTTTAACTTCTGAATTGGGGCCTGATTTCGACTTTTTTTTTATGCGGCTTTAAAACACATGTATGTTTCATTGAGTTCATTAAGGGAAAAAAAGCAGATAATCAAAATATTGTGAATGAAGCTTATTTTACTGCACTATGTTCGTGTGGTGGTTCGATTTGAGAAAGGCCAGTTGTTAAATCTTTCTTCTACATTAATTATTAAAATCCTAAAATACTGTGAAAGGGCACCAAACTTTCAAAGTTGATGAATATTTGGACAAGGTTTTCTGGTAGGCTGATTTTCTTGCTTCTAGTTGGATTTACTACTGTGTATTTCTCTGCCATGAGTTCAGAGAACTCCGCAGTAGTAAACCCCATACAAATGCCAGGGCGAGGGAGTTGCAAGGTGTCGTAAACCTTGTGGGTTTGTGAACTTCCAAAAGCATGTATGTTTGTTGGCATTCACGAACTATGATACGACCCTTCTAAACCGAGGGAATCATTAGAAAATTGCTACAGTAAGGGGCTGGAGCCAGTACCCTAACAGGATGGGAAGGGGAAAGGATATCCCCAGACTTAGACAGGGTTCCGTTGTAGGGTTTTCTCCACTGGAAAAAAAAGAAAAATACTCTGGGGCAGATTTACAAGCCCCTTACGCCACTTTTGCGCCGCCGTTGCGTCACTTTTGTGACGCAGCGGCGGCGCAAATCATGCGCCATGCTGCGGGGGATTTACAACGTGACGCATCTCCCTAGATGCGTCACGTTGTAAAGCCCTGCGCCACATGAAACCTGCGTCAGGTTTCATGTGGGCGTGCCGGCGCAGGGGGGGGCGTTCCTGCGCAAGGAAGCCCAGTAAAAGTGACGCAGTGAAATCTACAAGATTTCACGGAGTCACTTTTACGTCCCTGCTGTGTCAAATCCTTACGGCGTAAGGAGTGACGCAGCATGTTAGGTATAGGGCACCCCTGAGCAGTACTGGAGTTACGTCGCACTTGCGACACGACTCCAGTACTGCGCCACCCTTCCGCCGACAGATGCGTCACGCATCTGTTTATCCTTGCGCCATGATGCGCCGCATTGTAAATGCGGCGCATCTGTGGTGGCGTAAGGGTAAACTTGCGTCACGCATCTTCCCTGGCGCATCCCTGCTGATTTGCAGGGATGCGCCAGGGAACGTAAATCTGCCCCTGTGAATTTTCACAAGGTGCTCCATTCTTCTGTGCTTTAATGTGCACTATGTAGGTTTCTGCAAAGGTTTAACAGGAGCCAGCTGAAGATGGCACACGACATTCCTAATAGTACACCGGAAATCGACGCTCAGAGCTGCGTTCCGGTCTGTGAACCGAAAAGAAAATAACCTTCTTTGACTCAGGTCCCAAGAACGCATGCTATCCTGCCCTGAGTGTAAGTCTTAAAAGTGACTCATATGAACTAGAAAAATATCTTAAATCTAGTTGTCAAAATCCAATGCAGAGGAAACGGAATAATCGCATGGCCTCTCATTTCCACTGTCATACAAAAATCCATTCGATTTTAGACTAAAATGAGCTGTGGTTAATATATCCATTTCGAAGCAGAATATTTTTTTATTTTTAAGAATAGTTTCTTTTCTTACTGGAACATATGTACTGAGAGGTAGTCCCAGCTCAACCTCTATGTAAGGTCATTTATGAGTTCTGACCATTGCTTTCACTTCTGTTATTCTTTCAATAGGTTTGCGGCGTCAGATCTCAAATGTATAGTCATGCAGTAGTTGCAAGCATGAATGGTATCTATTATAATCTTTCCCAAGCTAGTTCTGCTCACCAATAATTTCTGTAGATCTTGAATAGGCTACTGACATGTTGTCCTTGAATACATTAGTACATAGGATGAGCACAGGATAGGAGAACGCGGGTCTTTCTCATGGTAGCAGCTCCGTTCTCCAGAAGGCCAAACGCAATCTGAATCCACGATGACGTACAGCGCTGTTCTGTGCTTCAGCTATACAGTACAGGTGCAGTGACAGTGCATTACCACTCCACCAGCATGATTAATCTGCTCGTCGGTATTCTTGGCACTGAACTAACATTGGCAATTCCTTTTAAAATTGTTATAAAATGCACTTGAAGTCGTTGACCAGCACAGTGTATTTTACGGCAGGGTGGTATATTTCCCTTTCTGTACTAAGCAACATTTTATACTTGGTGGTAAATGGTTTCCACTGCAGCAAAGGTTTTCTTAGCATCGGGGATTATGTGTTAGTGCATCCACAAATAAAATAGGAAAAATCTATTGGTCATTCCAAAGCCTATCTTTGATTACTATCTGCAACCTGTATATGTGAGTGTTTAAATAGTCAATCTTTGGTGCCAGTTATTAGAGGGCTGCTGTGGTCTGTGTGAACGATATTGATGGACATCGGATATGAATGCTTCCTGTGATGAATACACATATTCCAATGTTAAGGTTAGAGCTATGACATTTAAGGCCACATTTTTACGCCTGCCTAAAGATAACTTTAGTTTGTCTGCCTGTGTAGTAGCTCCATTCTTCAGAACTGAGAGACATTGTTATTCCATACCCTCACTCATCAAACACAGTAGAAAGAAGCTTTATATGGCGCAACCTCATTTTATATTACAATAGGAAACGGTTTTATATACTGAAGTCTGACATGCAGTAGGAAGGTGCTTTTCACTGTGCCCTCTCTGACAAATAGAACAGGAATGGCTTTTACGTTGTGAACTGTGACAAACACCGCAAGAACAAGTTTTATATTGTGTAAAACTGAGAAATATCTTTAGAGAGAGCTGTAGTTCAAGTGGGCTAGATAGATTTGGTATTTATCAAGTACTTTTGTAACTCTGTCTTTCACTTTAATTATGTTTTAATTAGAGTATGATTCTTTTTTGTAAATGAAAAGTACTGATTGGGATTTGATGTATTTATTTATTTGTCTGTTTATCTATACTATGTCTTTATTAATCATTTTTTTATCAGCCATCATACAAGACTTATAAACTATTCATTCACAATCATAATTAATATGTATCAACAGATAACCTGATACAGAATACTGTCCTAATGCAAGGGGACTCGGAAAATTTGAACAGGTCTATAGCCAATGCTTCCCGACGGTCACATCAAGGCATATAGGAACAACCGTAGGCTCTGGCTATCCTTATCTAGCAAACTTGTCAGTTCTTAATGAGAGGGACGAAGCAGGCAAGCGGTAGTAGGTTCAGGCACAAATAGCCATAGCGCAAAATTGAATTAACAAGAGGGGATTACCGGTGGAAGCAAAGGAAACCTAGGGGCATATGTACAAGGAGTTAACGCCGCTTTAGCAGCACTTTTCCGATGGTTTTGCGGCGATATTTTTATCGCCGTATGTACAAGCTGTCGCTAACTTCTGTTAGCGGCAGTTTTCTGGCGAAAACGTCCATTTTAAAGATCGCCACTTCTGTTAGCGATAATGACATGCAAGGGAGGCGTTCCCATGCAAAAACGGCCGCTAACCCCACTTCGCGATATTTACAAGGGAATTTTTGAAAGTGTGGAAGACCAAAAAAACAGCCTCTAACTGCAGATAGAGGCAGTTTTTTAAGACCAGAAAATAGCTGGTCTTAAAAATGGAGATAACACTTGGGGCCTCATTTCAGCAGGTTTTGTTGCTGGACCGCGCTGCAAGCAATGTCGCTGCGCTGCCCTGTGACAAAACTACAGGGCAGGAATGCGCACCATCAATAAGATAGTGCGCTTTCCTGGGCCTCACTCATGAAAAGTGTTGCAGCGCTGCGACAAGGCAGTGTTGCAACACTTTTCACTACGCCCTTCTTGCGACACCATGGATGCGCTGGATTCACTGGACAGCGCTCCATGTTGCAAGTAATGACAGATACGTCTGGAATCCTGACGTATCTGTCAGCGCTAAAGTCAAGCATTGCTGTAGTTGTGTCACAAGCATGATGCAACTCCAGCAATGCATGGGGCCAGCCTATCCCTGTGGCACTGCGTCACCCTTACGCCTGCCATCAGGCAGGCGTATGGTACTGAAGCAGTGCCGTTCTTGAGGGGTGCCGGGGCAGTTGGAGATCCATTGGTGGCGGTTGCGCGCTGCGGTGTCATCGTCTGTAAGCGTTGGGGGAGTGGTGGTGCTGAGGGAGTTGAGGAGACGTTCTTCGGTGGCCTTGATCCAGCTGCGAGGGGGGCGATGATGGCAGTGGTGTACGGTGGGCATGGTGAAGACGTGATGTATACAATGATGGTCAGTCCAGGAGAGTGGGGGGTGTGGCTGTAGTTGAAGTTCACGCTGGCTAGGAGATGTGCTAAACCGTGTGTCATGCTATGTGGCTTGCTGCGGTGACTAGCTGCTTGAGTCTGATGTTCGGGAGCTTCCCCAGGTGGGGGTGGTGTTCTGGTCACTGGGGTTGTCCAGGTGCAACTTGAGTTCACCGAGAAGGATGTCGTCGGTGGATGGGAGAGCCTTGGGTGCAATGAGGTCTACAATGGTATCGGAGAATGGGGCTCCATGGTACAGGGGGCCTGCAGCTGAGGGTGCCGCAGAGGTTGAGGTTGGTCCGGATCTGGAAGTTGAGGTGTTCCATTGTCACCGTTGGGTCATTAGAGTGCGTGGTCAGTCGGAGTGTGCTTCTGTAGGTGATGGCAATGCCTCCGCCTGGACGGTCAGGGTGGTCCTTGGGGGTGATTCAGTAGCCGTCAGTGATGGCAATGGCGATGTCCGGCGCAGAGCAGAGGTTGGTCCTGGCAGGCGATGTGGCGTCCAGGGTTGATGTCGAGGAGTGTGCTGGCATCGTAGCAGTGAAGTGTCCGAGAGTAAGGGTCCTTGGTGCTGAGCGTGGTCCAGGGGCAGACGGACGCAGGCGGGCTAGCCTATGGCTTGCCTTTGGCACGGGAGACGTCCATTACAATGAAGGCATTACATCGTAATGCCTTTACAACGCTACTCCAACAACGCAGGTGCCTTTCACATCGCATTCCATTGCAACGCATTGTGAGGTCAGTAATGGGGTATTTTTAAGTTTTAGGGTGGGTATGGGTTTCGTGTGTTGGAGATGAAATTTGGGGTGTATTATGGGGTAAAATTTGAAATTTGGGGTGTGTTTTGGGGTCAATTATGAAAATCGGGGTGTGCATTTGGGTCAAATATGAAAATTGGGTTGTGCATTTGGGTCAATTATGAAAATTGGGATGTGCATTTGGGTCAAATATGATTTTTAGGGTGTGTTTTGGGGGCTCACAAATGAATTTTAGGGTCCAGTGTTTGCTTTGGGGTGCAAGGGTTAGTTTTAGGGTTGCACTCTCTGAAGTGGAAATAGTAATTTTTACATCTCCACTATTCAACACCTTCCCTACTGTTGCAATATGCCTAGTATTAGTATGCATTGTAATGGCATGCGATGTAATGGTATGCGTCGTAACTTCATATATACCTTTGGCACACCAGTGGTATGCCCGCTGCGCATGGCCGCACAGCGGCCGCCATTGACAATTGCTGCGGGGGAGACTGGACAGCTGGGAGGTGGGAAACGCCGGAAAGAACACTGGATGGGGCGTGGGCGCGTGGGTGTGTGTGTGAGCGGGTGTTGTAAATATTTAAATGAGAGAAATCTTACCTCTAGGCCGGGTCCCGTGTCTTCGTTGCTCCTGCTCTCCTGAGTCTGCTTCCAGGAACAGGAAGTAGGCAGCCAGGCTCACTCCCCTAAGCCAATTACAACACTGCAATGCAGTGTTGGGATTGGTCATTGGCGCCGGGACAAGGCGTTCGGCCAGGGGCTGGAGGGGTGGGCATGTTCTCCATGCAGGCTGTAATGCAGCCTGCATTGCGAACAGGACAGTGCGCATGTCTGCTGTGGGCGGCCTGAGCGGGCCGACCAAACAGTCACTGTGCACTTGAGTGGGCATGCCACTCCGCCCCTGCCCTGCTCCGTGAGTGGAGCTGCCCGACCCACCCTCCCGCCCTCAAAGGAAACATGGCACGATTACATCAGGAAGATGTGATGTGATGATTTTTCCTCTTCTTGCACTGCTTGAAAGCAGTGGGGCGACGCTCTTCCGCCATAGTGGATGAGCCGCCACTGGGGGTGCGACATCTACAGGTGCTAGGCCTGGGCAACTCCTCCCCCGAGCCTCCTCCGCTACGCGTCCCACCTTCTCCTTACCTAGACATTGACACCGTGGCGCAATCCGCTGCACTCTCTCCAAATCTGTGACTCAGCCAGCAGGAGCCTCAGCCAGGCAGGATTTCACAAGCCTGGGTACAGCAGTCGCCGCCAAGTCCGCTGGGGAACCTCATGATGCAGGTGATGCAACAGGGCCCCCTTAGGCATGAAGATGCAGCGCTCCCGCCACACAAGTTCGGCGCAGCTCAGGGGCCTCACCCTCCACAGCATCCGGCCAGCGCAACATCATCCGGTCTGTGATGCAGAGAGGCGCCGCCCACCGTTGGTAAACCCCTACATGCACCCCGGCGTAGTGGTGGATCGTAGTATGCGATGCAGACCTCCCTACGTTGGTGCGCAGGGGCGCCTCTACCATTTACAGCTCCAAGGGGCTCAAGGTTGTCTTCTCATACAGGTCAGCAGCGTGTCTCCATGCGACCTGCCAGACTTCCCCACCAGGCACAGGCGATCGCCGCGCCTCAATGTTTATCGCCATGGCTCATCGACTCCACAGCACCTCCGCATCCCACTTCAGGCTTCAGACACAGGTCCAGCAAGGCATCCTAGCTCCAGACGCAGGTCCAGCGAGGCACCCAGGCTCCAGACGCAGGTCCAGCAAGGCATCCAGGCTCCAGATGCAGGTCCAGCGAGGCATCCAGGCTCCAGACGCAGGTCCAGCGAGGCATCCAGGCTCCAGATGCAGGTCCAGCGAGGCATCCAGGCTCTCATCCTGGTCATTCTGGATGTTGGGTGGCTTGAGGGGGTTGTTGATGTGTGCTGCACTTGGCCCTGGCTGCTCCATTCTGCATTTCATTGTTTTTTTTACCTATTTCCTATTGGAGGTCGATTGATAGGCTATTTCTTCCAGTAGAGGCAAAAAAACTCACGTTGGGCTGACTAACGTGCGTTTTGTTGCTGCTAATGGGCCTTTCGTTGGTTTTCGCCCTCTAACGCCGGAATTCCTATCGCCATCACGCTAATGTTAGTGGCAGTTTTCACCGCTGATCCCTAAAGCTATCGCCATGTAGCGACGTCTTGTACATACGTAGCTAACAAGGCGATAGTTTTCAGCGGTACACAGCGGTAAGAAAACTGCCGCTAACTAGCGTTAGCGGTAGTTTTCGCCAGTCCTTGTACATATGGCTCCAAATGCGTTTGAAATTAGGGGTTTGGCCCATCAACTGGTAAATGATTTGTTCATGGGAGGTTGCCACAGACATGTTGTGTAACCACTCTGCATGGGTAGGAGGTATTCTTTGCTTCGATCTTCTGAGAGTGGTGATCGCAGCCATTGCCAGTGCCATGTCCTCCCACCTTTTCATATGGTGATCAAGGTTAGGCGCTTTCAAGGTGTCGTGTAGGAAAACCAGTTCGGCAGACAGTCTCAAGGTGAGATTGTTACATGAGTTCGTAGTGTTGATAACGTGCTGTCAATGTGTTTGGAGGGAAAGGCAGGACCCAAGCAGGTGTAAGATGTCTCGTTATGGTGGCCGCACTTCCAGTAGGCAGATGTTGGAATAAGGCAGGGTGCCTGTAGTCTCTGACGTGACCAGTGCCACTCATCTAACATTTTGAAATAACTAAGCTTCAGCTGCACTTCACGGAGACTTCTATGGTGTATGTTCAGGAGCTCAAGCCAATCCGAATCAAAGTATTCCTTTCCAGGTTTTGCTCGCCACTTGTCCTGTAAGGATATCCGAAGGGGGTGAAAGTGAATCTCTTACAGCAGTGTTTTATATAGTCCACAAATAACTCCACTGAAGGAGCTCCATTTTCATAAGAAGTTATGCAACACGGAGTAAGGAAAATAATAATTTTGTGCTGTGTAGGTGAGGACGTAGTTTAAGATACTTCCATTCCTGTTGGGCTTTCAGTTGGAACTCCTCCTGTAACTTCGCAAATGGTTTCAGACTGTCCTGTTGCCACAGTTGTCCCCAAGGGACTATGCCCCAATCTTTCCAGGCTGACCAGTGGAACGGGGAGACCATTTATTGAGATAGATTTATTGTTTCGGATGGAGGAAAGCATGGACCCCCAGCTGTTTATGTGCCGCGGCCCAGGTATTCAGGGTTTCCCTTCTCTTGTGGCGGGGGCATTATAAATCAGATCATAAGGCGCTGATTCTCCAGTGAGGTGTTAGTTGTACAGATTGGTACCAACTCGGGCCAGTTCAAATCCTTGGAAAAGAAATATGCCAAGCATGTCAAATGATAAGCTCTGTAATAAGGCGTAATGTCGGGCAAGTGGTGGCCTCTGGAGCCTTCTCAGCATGTGTTTGTCTGAGTTTGAGCTGTGGCCGTTGGTCAACCAAAACATAATCTTTAATGAGTTTGTTCAGTTTATGCAGCAGACATTTTGGGAAACCTATCGGGATCATTCCAAAGATGTAGTTGAAGCGAGGCGCTGTCACCATCTTCACGGTTTAGATGAGGCCCCACAAAGAAAATCGTAAAGGTGACCATTTCTTGAATCAAGGGCAGTTCTGCTCAATAACATGTCCATGTTTTTATGTTATGTGCAGTCTGGACAGGTTATTGCCGATGTGGTTGCCCAGATATTTAATAGTTGTAGCAGACCATGTGCAGGGCAAGCTACATGTAGGTGACAAGGGCATCGTCGGGTTGAGAGTAAGAGCCTCACTTTTGCCCAAGTTTATTTTGTAACCAGAAAAGTGGTCGAAGGCAGTTCTCAAAGGTCGAAAATGAGATTTGGAGGTTTCTGGATAGGTGAATAAAAGAAGGATGTTATCCACATACAAGAGCATTTTTATTTCCCCGGCCACATTTGTGGTGCCTTTAATTGAGGCAGTTGAACGGATTGCCATCGCCAGTGGTCTCAAGGCCAACAGAAAAAGGAGTGGACACAGGGGGCAACCCTGTTTAGTGAATCTGGCGATTTGAAAGAGCTCAGGTAGGAAACCATTGCAAGACAGCATAGCCCTGGGGGTACATTATAGGAGTCTGATTTTTTCAAAGAAAACGTTCCTTAAGACTCACTCTCTCCAGAGTGCGAAACAGGTATGGTCATTCGACCCTGTCTAAGGAGATTGCAACTGTATCACCCCTTTCTCTGTTTGCTTCCCAAATCGTGTGTGAGAGAAGCCTCATGTGGTTAGAGGAAGAGCGGGCAGGTAAAAAGCCCACTTGAGATCTGTGTACCAGCATGGGAATATATATTTTCATTTGTTTGGCCAGCACCTCTGCCATGATTTTTAAGTACATATTGAATAAGGAGATAGGTCGGTAGCTTCCACAGTTGAGCGTGTCCTTGTCCGGCTTTGGGAGAAGAATTATATTGGCCCTGTTCAATTTAGTGTGGAGAGAATTAGAATTACACATCTTTAAAAACCTTGACCAGCAGAAGAGTTACAATCTGTGCATTTGTTTTGTAATATTTGGTGGGGAGGCCATCATCACTCGGAGTTTTGGCAGTTGGCATGCATTTTATTGTTTCTTGGATTATCTTCCTCTGTTATATCACCCTCTCGGTCATTAGCAGAGTTGTCAGTAAAACGAGGAAGATTCAAGAGTTCGAAGAACAATGTCTCCTCTGTCATGAGAATGTCAGTATCTGAGGACCAGTATAACTCCCTATAAAAGGCAGTGATCTCTTCTGTGATGTGTATGGGGTTGGTGACTAGTCCCTGCAAGGTCCGTATTGCTCGCACAGAGTGCTGGGCCTCTTGCTGTTTTAACTGTTGGACAAGCAACCTTCTGGCCTTTTCTCCAAATTTGTAATGTTGGTGCTTTAGGCGCCCTTGCGCTTTTTCTGCCAAGGACATGAAGAGGATATTGAGATCCACCTTGGAACTTATGAGAAGGAGAAAGTTATCTGTCATTGGGTGTTGGCGATATTGAGCCATTAAATAATGGATTTGCTGCTCCAGGTGCTGCCTGGCCTCCAGGGAACGTTTTCTGTGAAGTGCAGATCTCCTCATGAACTGGCTGCCCATGTAAGCTTTACTAGCTGCCCTTAGGGTTTGTGGGGACTCTACAGAGTCCTCATTAGTTGCCATGCATATTTGAAAGTGCTGTTTCAGATTCTGTTTTCCGAGGTTTGAGGTCGCCAAACCGGCATCCTCCATTGATCATGAGGTGGATTGACAGGACCGAGTGCCAGTTGTGTGAGAGAGTGATCCGACAAGCTGTTATCTATAATCATACAGAAGTCAGGGTGGGAGACAATGACCCTGCCATCAGAAAGTTGTCAATTCTGGTTTCTGTACCATGCATGTGCGAATAAAATGCGTACCTCAGCTCTCTAGGATGTAGGAATCACAAGGAATTGATAAGAGCATGATCCTGCAGAAGATCCAATAGCGGCAAGCTATCCTTTTTATGCCTTCTTTCAGTCGGTCCTGTCCAGGATATTGTCTTACGCATAGTTCCAGTCGCCCCCCAATACGACTTTGCTGTGAACAAATTCCACCAGCAGTCTGTGCAGTTGAGACAGGAACGTTTGCTTGGGGCCATTTGGAGCATTGATACTTCCTACAATAAGCTGTGAGAATTGTATCTGTAGTTGTGCAAAGACGTAGCCTACATTTGTATCCGCTCAAGTTTTAGTTACGTGGGCCATGGCCCGTTTGTGGATCAGGATAGTCAAAAAGTACCTAACCCACCCAGTCCCTGTACAGTTTTGAAGACTCATTAGCTGATAGATGGGTTTCTTGCAACAAGGCAACATCCGGTTGCTTTGCCACCAGATACGTCATGATTTTTTTCAACTTGATGTAGCCATTGAGACCTTTTACGTTTAGTAAAACAATGTTCAGACAGTAGGAGCCGTTGTTCCAGGAGGAACTGTAAAAGTAGGATACTTGAGTATATGTTCCAGAATGGAGTAAGTCTTAAAGTGGTGTGGCTAGGCCGTGTACTGGGGGCCAAAGCAAAGATGGGTGAGGTTGAGACAACTATCGAGAAAAAATCTTTAACCTTTGAAAGGTGTTGTATTGCTGTACCTGGCCAGGGAAAAAGCCTTTCATCTGAGTATGGGCTAAACCACTTGTTTGGAACATTACTTACCCCTCTGGGGGGGGCTTAAAAGGAGATTTGGACATATCATGGTCCGTAGGGGTTTGAGAGTGTTGTTGGCATTGTTGCTCCTGCAGAAAGGGATGCGTGAGTGGGCCATTGTCTGATATGAATAAATTGGGCCATGGCTGTCGTTCGTAGAAGGTCCAACTGCATACCCTGTCTCTGGCATAACGTCCATGCCCTATTCTACAAGTGTCTGCAGGAAGGACTCCAAGGCTGCGGGACCAGTGAATTTATGTATCTTACCATTCACCATTCTAATCATCATTGCTGGGTCTAGGAGGCCATAAAGGATGTCCTTCCATTGCAATGCTGGCTGGAGAGCCAGAAACATTTTTCTGACAACATTGGTGTCCAGAGAAAAGTCTGCAGTGATAGTGATCTGTTTACCTTTATACTGAAACAGAATGTTTTATTGAGAGAGTTGTAGAATAGAGCAAACTTGACCATGGTGCAGGAGGCAAACCATGATAGGTCTAGGGGCATCCATAGATGCCTCCCTTCGGGCCCACAGTCTATGCACCCATTGGAATTCCAGTGCTTAGTCAAATTCTGTGCGCGATTGCTCAGAGAACCAGAACATCAGAAAGAGTTTGAGGTCTGCTCCGTTCTCTTTTTCCGGAACTCAATATATGCGGACATTATCACTGCTACTGCGGTCTACTAGTTCTATCACCTTACATTGGAGATTCCATATGTCCGTGCTCCAGTCCGGTGTTTTTGTTCTATAGTGATGATGGATATCTTAATAGCTGGAAGGTCCATCAAGCCCAGAGCTTCTGATGCCACTGTCTGATGATTGGCCCATGGGGAAGATTGATGATGGGCAGCTAGAGCTTCCGAGAAGAGAAGATGGTGAAGCAGTTTACTTCCTGACATGAAGAGTACAGTATCCCCTCTTTGGCCAAGATGATGCTTGCTAATAAGAATGGTATTGATTAATGGTTGTCAGTGAGGAATGATAGACAAGGCGTTGTCTAACAAGTAGTCCAGGTACAGCATTGAATGGCAGGCCAACCATAGTGAAAACGACAGGAGGAAATTCCTAAATAATTTGCTAGGAGGCAGGACAAGATCGATAGTATGGAGGAAATTACCACTTTACCAGCAGGCGGTGCTGTGATGCAACTGAAGTAGTACAGTTGGGAAGAAAATGGTACTCCAATTTGGCCGCACCCTCAGGGCCCGATTAAGTCACCAAGGTCGGACAGACCCAAGTAAAGAGGGCAAACAGGGTACTCCAAGATAAAGGCCACCAGTGGTGTAGACAGTAAGGCCGAGAGGAAGTAGCAGGAGTGGTAGGGGCCGGACTGCAAGGTTTGGTGAGGGACCCGCTGAGCAGTGGGAGCATCGCTGCTGTTGTGTTGAGGAGGAGGCGATTGACTGGGGCTCAGGTATCCACTCACATCTCATAGCGGGTTGGCAGCTTGCCACGGTTGATGCACCAGCACCCGCCCGGACTTGGAACGTTGCCAAGCTGATGCCAACAGTGAACAGAGCTGGGGAGCACCCCCGGGCCTACCTCTGTTCAGACGCTTGTGCAGTAAGAGTTTTCACACCATGTGCTCCACCGGCAACAAAACCTTCAGCAGGCGGTAGGCATGTGCCTGAGTGTCCCTTCAGAAACAAGGCAGAAAGTAGAGCATGGGAGCACCCTGTAGCTGACAGAACAGGCAGGGTGCAGTGGAGCTAATTCACCAAGCTGCCATTCCGCTCGGGGTTAGGCTTTGTCCCCTGGGATTTGATTCATTACATTTTATTGTGTGCTTTTGAGAGTTTTGAGATTTTACCCCACACAACTTCCTTGAGTAAGCCTTGAACTGCTCTGCCTTGCTAACCTGATTCTCAAGTGCTACGGATGTTCATTTGGTGATCAGGGTCATCCAAATGAATTTCAAGATATCAGAGATAAATTGTCATAATTAAAGCCTAGTAACCAAATTTCCCTTTACCCCTTCATAGTATTTAGTACATTCCCTGTAATTGATGCTCCCTGTTAATGTCCATATCCTACAGAGCCCCATGATTTGGCACCACAAGCTCCATCATCTGGTGAGTATCTGAGGGCATGAAGGAATATGACAGGAGGAGGCTGTGTTACCAAGCATCAAACTGTGTGACCAAGTAACAGTAACTGGTGTAGTCAGTGCTCATTGAAAGGGGAAACACAGCTTAGTGGAACATGATGTGGGTGTCAGTTATATGTGGGTTCTGCTGATTGTATCCCTTTCGGAGGCTCCTGGTAATCCAAGCTATTGATGAGCACTGTAGTTGGGGAGTATCCAAATGTTTATTTCCCCTTTCCTCTGATAGATATTGAGCTAGTCAAGTCACACATTCACAAAGGTGTTGCCAAAATTGGTAAAGGGTAGGGAGGCATATAACAAGTGCAAGAAGAAGAACTCAGCATGCTCATTAACATGTTAGTTTCAGGTGATTTCCCAACACAAAATACATTGATAAATTAATTGGCTGCCTGCAGAGACATGGGACTAAGACCAGTTGAAAGGCTAGTCTTGAATAGCCATGATTAAAATGTTTATAAACATACAGGGGCTGTAATGCATAAAGAAGCAATAATTATTGATATAATGGGTGAGGGTAGTAGGTAGCACAAGTTAACCAAAAAACTGAAGTGAAAAAAAATGAAAGAAAACAGAAAGCCAATTAAAATAGGACAGATGAGGTGAAATGTGTGCAGAATACCTTTGATCAGAAAGGGCACATTACCTACAGCAGACTTAAGAACAGACTGAACGGAAAAAACAACTGCCAATCTGTGCAATTTGGTTTAAAAGTTCATTGACTGGGTGGGAGCAGCCAGAGGTCTTGTAGAAAACCTGGGAACTGTTGCGGACCTAGTTGTCTGCTGCCTCTCTTGCTTAGAGTGATGAAATGATGTTGGGAGCATGTATTGCTGGGCCTGAAATCTGCTTAGAAAGAACGATGTGGTGCAAGACACACTCAAGGCTTCCAGTGTGCACAGAGCCCAGCAGTAAACAAAGTGGAAGGAGTGAGTAATGAGGTATATGATAATTGTTCTCCCTTTCCTCAAGGTAAGCCCACCACTGTCATTTCTGTACCCCCAATTTTTCTCCATGTACCACTTCCCTTATCTTTGTCCTTCTGGAAGAGGACACAGTGAGGCAGAGGCAGATCTCTCTGCCATCACAGTGCCCAATGCCATCCTTGTGTCCCATGTGAATACCCAGGCCTATATTTGTCTCAGGCCTCATAGTCTGTGATCATACAATTTCTGCCTCCCTCTGATCCTTCCACTTTGTGCCCCTCCTTACTGTGACCATTGCCTAACTGTGGACCCTGCCTCCATGTGGTCACTCCCTGCCATCCATGAGTATGCTACCTTGAAGTAGGAAATGGATTGCAAAGATGCACCAAATCAGGTAACCCATCCACATGCTTAATACTCTCTCCAGGCCTCTTGATGGACATGTGCTAGCTAGCTCCATATGCTATCTGCCTCTCCTTCCCTCTGCCTTGCTAACGGTGCTAACCCTACACTTGTCTCGATGTGCCCTTGCCTACTTGTGTTCTTTGCCATACTAGAATGTGACTCCTGGTGTGGAACACAGGCGTAGCAGGGGGTGACGTGAGGCAGAGTACAGAGGAGAGATCAGGGTTCTAATGCAACTTTGGCATGTGACTAAAAATCATGTGTTTTATTTTAAAACCCTCAACATCACTGTGCCTAAAATCTAGATATGTTAAATATAATGTAATTGTGTAATTTAACAATACAACTGCATAATACAAATGTGTAAAAACCACACCTTCTAACCCCACATTGATCTATTGTTCTCCATCGCTCCCCATCTATGTTTGTTCTAGAATATTTCTAATACATACAAAGGAGATTACAGACTCCCCTACCAACTCAGTTCCCCAAGCCACCTTTGTGCTCCTTGCCTCCATGTACCCCCTACTGCTTCCTCCTATTTTCACAGTCTGCTTACAGTACCACTCCATGGACTTTTGCATCGACAGTAAACAGCAACCATCTGGATCACCCACACCAATACATTCTAGTAGATCAAAACATATGATTTGACAAGAAGAATCTAACAACCACCACAGCTATCACAACCATCCTTGAGGTCTTCAACCTACAACAAATAATTTCTGGCCCAACTCACAGTGCAAGACACACTCTTGATGTCATACTGGCACCCTTAGGACAAGCCACAGTTACAAACTCCCCCATAAACCACAACATCATCACCTGCAGGATCTACATACCTATCAATGACAACACTTCAAAGACAAAAAAAATCAACAACAACAAGCGCCCGTACAGGCAATGGAAAAAACTGGATATCCACCAACTAAACACTCACCCTGATAAAACCCTAATAAACATGTGGCCAAAAGACTTACACACCTTCAACAACTGGATCTCCTCTACACTGGACAAACAGATACCAACGAAAAACACATCCAAGGCTGACCACAAAAAGACCACCACATGGGTTAATGACAACATCAAAAGAATCAAAATACAACTCACATACTACAACACAAATGGAGAAAATCAGGAGATTAAACAGACAAAAGCATGCTACGGCACTATAACAGACCCTCCAAAAGACCCTTTAGAACCACAAAAAGACACCACTACTCCACGTGCATAACTAAAGCAGACTGCCCTTCTAAAGAACTCCATAAACTTCTGACAGAATTCCGCAATCTAGAGTGCATAAAAACAGAAACACCACTATATCAAGACTTCTGTGACAAAACGATCCAATGAATTGATCTAAAAAATGACAAAGATTCAAAATTACTTCAAGGAGAACATGGACAACATCTCAACGACGCATGACCTACCACTGCAGAAAGAGACACCAATAATCTTCCATCATTACATTTGTTCAACACCCTGTCACAAAAAGATTTCCTCAATATTATCATTGCAGCTAGACCATCAGGATCACCTTCACACCCAGCACCACCAAAATGTTTAAAGATATCCTTTGCTCAACCTGTGCTGGGGAGGTAGTCAGATGTTACTAAACAAGTCCCTGGAACTAGGTTCATTCACACCAGGAGCTCAACACCTCCTACATCAGACCTCTTGTGGAAAAGAAAAGCCTGGACCCTTCTAACTCTGCAAACTGCAGGTCCATATCAAATGGGCCATTCTTAAAAATCCTTTCGAGAGAGCAGTGTTTATTCAACTCTCTAACTTTACTGAACTTTATTGCTTTACTCTCAGACCAGTAGTCTGGATTCAGACCAGGCAGAGGGACAGAGTTAGCCATCAGATCCATCTGGGATGATCTAAAACTCACAGTGGACAAAAACAAAGTAGCTGCCTTATTCATTCTAGAATTATCATAGGGATTTGACACTGTTCACCACCACACGCTACTGCAAAGACTTCACCAGACACAATACTGGAATCCATGAAAATTCTTTAAAATGGATTGCTTCTTAACCCATAGACAGACAAAGTGTAGTCTACCAATCCCCTTTCACGTCACCTCACACACACCACTGTCGCATTCCTCATGGGTCCATCATATCCCCTCTATTATTCAATATCCACCTAACCCCTTAACAAATTTGATTAAATCTTACAACCTCACCTGTTACAACAATGCAGATGACACCATAATGATTTAAAAAATATGTGTAGCCCATAATCCCTCGACAATTCACAACTCGATGACTGCCTTCTTGCCATAAACACATGGATGATGAACAATCATTTAAGATTTAATACCGCAAAGACCGAGATTATGACTTGTGAACAACAGCAAAACTACCAGCCTACCCCCATATGGCCTAAAGGAACATGAAGCCCCTGCAACAGCAATAAGAGAAGTTAGAAGCCTAGGAGTAATCATGGATTCAGACCTTTCTTGATACCACCTTCTAACAACATCACAAAAAGTGCCTTCTAAACAATGAAAACAATACGTCGCATCTTCCCATACCTTCCACATCAACATAAACTGCGAGCTATTCTCACACTCGTAATATACAAACTTGACTTATGCCAACAGCTTATACCTTGCCAGACCAGCATTCATTATATACAAAATACAACTCATTCAAAATGCTGCCATAAGGCTTCTTCTCCACCTTTACTCAAGAGAACTCATGACTCCAGTCTTGTGATCACTTCACTGGCTACCTATTGCTAGAAGGGCTATTTTCAAGGCACTCTGCATTGTCCATAGAGCCTCCCAAGGAAAAGGACTGCTATACCTACAAGTTAAATACAAGCAATAAAAACCAATCAGAACACTGCACGCCAGGCTTGCGCCTCTTATAATTATACCACCTTAGCATAAGAAATCCATAAGAGGCATTTTTCGGTACAAGCTGCCAAGCTCTGGAACTCAATACCAGTCAGTATTAGAAGCTCCCAGGAACATATACATGTCCGGACACAGTTTAAAACACTGCTATTTCCTAGATAACTGCACTATCCTCATACCAGCAACAGAGCCCAGAAAACAGTTGCATCCTCAAGTTTAATCCTCAGCTTACAACCAATGAATTGCAAAGAATTCAACCAGCAAACTGCTTTCCACATGCAGGTAAGATGAGAAGGGCTGAGTGATGGTTCGCCTTGGCATTATATATTTGTGTACTTCCATACATAAAAGTTATGGCCCACGATAACACAAAAACCATAATACGCAGCGGTCAGCAACAAATTGTAATTTATACCTCTTAAAGTCGCATACGCCATATCTGCTATGAGGGTTGTTCTTCATCAGTGCTGCACTGCCAAATAAAACAGCCATCATTAAATGAATAGGCATGGCATAACTGAAGAGACCTGTCTCACATCACTGGACAATTTGGAGGATTTTAATGTAGCCCACCACTGCAGGTCCCAAATATCTACACAATCTGACCACTTCTTTACATTTCACAATGACACTCAGATAAGGATGATAGTAAAAATGGCCATCCAAACAGATATCTCCACTTCACTTTCCATCCAACCATGCCAGTTCAGGACCAGAAATATACACAAAATCTCAGATTGGACAACCCCATGCAGTAACCAGCTAAGCAGACTATAATCATATGAAATACCATAAAGGGACCTGCAGAGCTGTTCAAAACTACCAGCATCCTGAAAACCATAAAACTTCATGCCTGTCTTTCACACTTCATCATCTAACACACTACTACATGCTCCATCCATAACATAACTGCATGTCGGTGGTCATCAACACTTCCCACATAGGATCAAAACAACATCCTTCCAACCACACACCCTACACAGTGGAGCCTGCTACTCTCATGTACGCCAGTGCTTCAGTGCCCCACCTGAGGGTAGTAAGCACTATAGAAATTCTGCAACCCAATACAATACACTCCTTGTCACCCCCATTGTTAAGACCTCTATCATCCACTCGTTCCCGTGCCATATCTATAGCTAGACAGAACTTGTCCCCTTATGCCCATATTTCTGTATACACCCCAGAGTTGTTGTGCCCCTTGGAAACGTATAAATTGGCATGCCAGTATGTGTTTAGGTAAAAGAAAACTGACACAGCAGCATTCTGTAGGCACTGTAGAATGTTTCATTGGCCCAATGCGTAACTCCTATGGTAATGTGGAAACTGTCTTGGAAATTGTTGGGCATGAAGGAGACATTGAATTCTAAAGTATAGCCATATGGAAATTGGCATTGGTACTTTCAGTAATGTTGAATCTTTGATTTCAATATGTGCTTCAATGGGTAAAAAGAAAAGCTGGAATAACTCTGTGAATTTAGACATGTTCATAAGGAAACTGGTGTGGAAATGTGTGGCAGAAATGTGGAAACTTGAAAGGCAATTATTTTTACTCAATTTAAAAACTAACACGTAATGAGTGCTTGCTTAACTTTGTAATTTGTAAGCAGTGTGGTAATGTGGAAGGGGGCAAGATGACCATATGCCAGTTTGCGTATTGTGGGCAATGTATGCTTAACTGGTGTATGTGAAACAATATCTACGTAAAAGCTAGCATGTTAATGTTTTGAATTGTAGCAGCCCCTGTTATGTATGAGCAACTCTGAAGGTATTTTAATATCCGGAATGTGAATTTTGATTGGCCTATTAACTGGCACAGGAACAATGATTTACATGATTTCTCCTATTTTAAACCTGTGTGTAGGTTACTGGCATACATAGGCATTTATTCTTGGTGGGGCTGTAACACCCTGTATCAGGTAATGCTTCAATTATGTAGCACAAATATGTATGTACTATACCACAGTGTTTCTTTCGGCTGCACTATTTTTTTCTGGGAGCGTGTATGGTTGTGAGGAAAAATAATGCTACTTAGCAGACTCTGAAGATTGGAGTGTTTCATAAAGGCCCCTTCAAAACTGATCGACTAGTTTTTAGGCGATTATTTTTACTGAAAAAATACTCCCAAAATAGCTTTTTGGCTGCATTTAGCAGACCTGAAGTTTCAGTATATTTCAACCTTGGCACATCAGAATTGGCTCTAAAAGATCCAACAATTTAGTATATTTTGGTGGAAAGGTATACAATAAAATACATTATGTGTCCACAAATTAAAATACAATATTAGAGAAAGTTCCATTATTCCTTCTGGAAAAATGGTGTGCAGTCCAACCTGATTCCTTTGCTCACTCTGTGCAATTCGGACATATATTTACTTCTCATTTGTTTGGAACCATTTCATTTGGATTTACCATAACACATAATTCTTGAAGGGTTACTTATGTTTGTCTAAAACCATAGGGACCTATACACAAAGGCATTTTGGAGTACACAAAGTAGTACTCCTTTGCATACTCTTACTTTCCTTTATGAATTTGCCCCAAAACATCTAAAATGGGAATAAATTGGGAATATTCAGAGAATATTCATATACAGTTAGTACAAATAGAAAAGACTGTTCCATCTTTGCCCTTTTATTAATCAAAAGCATGCTTCTACATACCCATATGCAGCCAATATTGATATTACTGTTGTCACAAACCCTCATGGCAAGCATTAATCTTTTCCCACTGTACCATTACTTTATAACAAACACACTGCTTCCACACACCTCCAGTTGTTGCATATTTTATATATAGTAATTTTATCTTATATCAATCACCCATTCACTCAAACAAGGTATCACCCACTCACCCACTCACCAATAAATGTAGCTTGGCATTCTTTAATGGGACCTATGCAGGAATATTAGTGTCCCAAACTAGCTTCTTATCTTTGAAGCTTAAAACTGCCTAAAGCCCAACAAAAGTCCAAGAGGCTCTCTAAAGAGAAAGAAGTACAGTAATAGGTAGTGGTGTCTCTCCGTCGCTGTATTGAATCTCTACAAAGCAAAAAGCTGGCTTAATTGCTCACCATTGTAACAATAATATCACTGCAATATGTGACTGATTGGCCAAACTTTGTTCCAGACAGAAAATCACACAAGGGAAATTGATCCTCCTTAGCGCATTGACCACCACTACTCAGTTCATGCGAAAATATTGTTAAAAGTGGCTTGTCTCCTATGAACAGACAGACAGAACAGTGTATACTATATTTAGTTCTACCTTTTATTGTCTATCTGATGTTCTATTCGATATGAAATGTGGCTATTTATGCCATGTTATGCATGACTTTTAATTTGGGAATCAAGTTTGTCTTTTTATAGTACCCCTAAATCATTCAGGGGGTTGATATAGTTTACACTTCTTTTTGACATGTTTACTGCACAGTACGCTTTCTAAAGTTTATGGAGGAAATCAGGGCTCTCTTGGCTATGACCATAGCAGCTTGCTGTTAGGTGTCTCTAGTATTTCTAAGAAGGGACACCAGCACGCCTTATCCCTCCACACCAAATGAGAAGATATTGCAGATTATCGTGTCCAGTGTGAGCTAGTAAAATCACCCACTGCTTACTACAGTACCAACATGTCATATTCTACACTTCCAGTAAGTGAGTATTGTAGAATTTTGTGCCCAAGGTGAACCAGTGGAGTAACCCGCCACTTGTTATAATGCGCCGCTTCCAGTTCTGTGGCGCCATTTCTCTATAAATACAGCAGATGCACTTAGTGTACACTGGCTCAGTCTTGGAGGGCAATACCTCCTGCTAATTAAGTAATCTGGTAGACCTTTAAACCAAGTTAATCAGAGGCCCATGATGGAAATGGGAAACAATTCACACCGCTTACCTTTAAAATATGTGCCGCATTGATGCCAATGTGCGTTCATTCAAAAAGTCGTCTCATTCTGAATGATACTCATATACATACCCTCTTAAAGGTCTATTATGTTTACATGATAAAGATCCCTGTCAAGGAGTCTAGATTGCCACATCAACCACTATAGTACAAAACGGGCGCCATCTTATGTTTAGAAAAAGATCCAGAAACATTATGGGCCTACCATAGGAGCAATGAATATTAATATTCTTCACAACATCTTGGGATCATGTAGTGAGGTCCCATAGAAAACAATGAGAAGAATAGCAAACGTGGGCACCATCTTCAGTTTGAGAAAGATCACATAATGTTAATTTCCTGCATTGTAGGAGGCGCCCTAAATTTAACATTTATCACAGCGTCATGTTATGACAACTCATGACCCAAAATATTTTTGGAGATGAAAATTATCTATGGATATTTGCCCTATCATGGAAAAGATATAGAGAAATGTCTTTCATATATATTGAGAACCTAAAATTATAATACGGAGGCATGACTCCTAAAAAATGTTTCTAAGAAAAGTTTCTCCCTGATCGCATGAATCCGTTATCACTGTCGGTACCTCAAGTTGCATCCAATACTAAAATGGAGTACTGATATTGAACCGAATGGGGAAAATCCCAGTCCCACGTGTACAAAGAGAGGTATTACTTTGATTGGATGGTCAGTGTCTAATTCTTACAGATGCTTAATAATGGGGATAAAAAAGGGTAACTATTCCTAGAGGAAGAATAAATGAGGTAGTAAACCAATCTCATTCCTTTCTATTGTTAAGGCCCCGTCTTTTTGTGTTGAATTTAGACATGATACATTGCTCCCTCACTTTCCTTTTTTCATCTGTATTACCACCTCTATTTTTTCTGTTAATTTTCCCCAAAATGAACCACATAATATCAGTGCTCACGTGGCCTTTTTGTAAAAAATGTTCAACGAATGGAGCATTGATCTTTTGTGCTTTTATGGCCGACTTCTGTTCACATATTCTGAATCTTAATTCTCTACTAGTCTCTCCCACGTATCCTAGGCCACAAGGGCACATCAAAAGGTACACTACATTGCTACTGCAGCAATTATTCAACGTATTAGTAGTGAGTTTAATGCTTTAATGTTCAATCGTTTTTGTGACCACACATTGGTCTGTTGTATTCCTCTTAGGGTGTCCATACACGGGCTTTTCTGTATCATGTCCTTGTATAGGCATAATTCACCCTGCCCTTATATAGGCATGAAATCCCAGTCCTTATTTAGGCATTAAACCGTGCACACCAAATACAGGCATGGTCTCAGACATCCGTCCACCCTAACGTCACAACGAGTTCTTGAAGAACAGACCCTTAGGCTTCGGGATTTTCCCTAGCACAGGACTATTGATTTCTTCAAGGACTCATCTATTATGCATGAACCGTTATACCTTAGGGGTTCATTCATGACGTCTTCCGCTGTCCGATTCCTGTCAATGCTAACATTCTGAGGTACCTCTCAGGTATAAATATACCTTCCCTAGCCCTTGCAAACTAGAGGAGACCTCGACTTCAGAGGAGCCCGTTTCCCGGCCTGACGCACTGAGAAGACGCTGTTATCCCTGCACGCAGAGAGTCCAGCTTCCAGTGATCTGACTTCCCTCGCGGGGTGTTGGAGTTCGAGTCTGGCAAGAGATTCCCACCTCTCTCATTCTAAAGGTATGGAGCTGACTAGAACCTAGAGGGACTCTTGGCATACTAGGCATACTAGACTTAACATACTCTTAGTATACCATAGTAAGGAATACTTCACCTACTTCATACCTCTCCCTATACCTAGGTTAGGTTAGGTACATTGGGGTAGAACTAGCTTAGCAACGCATCGTATGAGTACTCGCATTTTTAGTCTGTGTTATTTATGTAAATGAATATCTACTAAAGATCATGCTAGTGCAGTATTATTTATTTCTACTGCTTACGCTGTACATTATTTATCTTGCATACTGTCTTGTGATCATAACAGCACATTTAACTTACACCCGAAACAAGACTGTTCAATAAACCTTTTATTGAAACGCCCGTCTGTTCTTTCTGTGTAACTTTGAGGAAAACTAAGTATGCACGATTGAGCTGAGTGAAATAGTTATCTATTGTTTCCACGACTCTGGGACACGTTCTAATTCTAAAGGGAAACAAAGTTGTCATGTTTTGCGGCTGCCAGAAACTACTCCCTTCTTGTTTGTCAAGGAGTTTCTAGTGGCCTCTGAGCTAGCTGGCACAAGTAATTAAGTTTAATATACTCGATAGGGACATACTGACCTTAGTCCTATGTCAAACCTATAGGGGATATTATTCCAATGCGCAGAGCCTATTAGGGAAATAGGAGCTACACTACATGGCGCCCAACGTTTGGTAAGGTGGTAATTTAACGCTAGATACTGAGTAACTCAGCCGTGCTTTTTCTCTCAGAGACCCCTACCCATATACTCCAAAAGACGTCTGGAGTGGGCAGGGTTAAGTATCCGCCACGGCTACATAGGGAAGCACCCTATATATTAGCTGTTTGGTTTGCTCAACGTTGAAGGATACAGTGTTCCAAAATATTGTGCACCTTATCTTTGTTTCCTTGAAACTTTTTCTACATTTTTCAAAAATAACAAAATGTCCATAACAGGGGACGATGCCACCGGAAACGGTGGAGCTGTGGCTGATCCAGCCCAAGCAGCAGTTTTTAACATTACAGGTTTAAATGAAACCGAGGAGGGTGTTATAGACATCCATCCAAATTTAAGAAGAGCCATCACTCTAAAACTTATAAAACATGGCCTACCACCAAGAGGCGGTAGAGCAGTTTTCGTGATAGAGGCACACGAATCCTTTCAGACAGAGGTATTCTATTCATGGGTAATATTTCCTGAATCCAATCCAGTTACAAAACTGTTTCACTTCTACAAAGAAGATGATCCACCAGAGGAATACATTCCTTTTGAGGATATAGAAATTCCATTAACATACCAGGAGCATCAGCTCTGGCTTAAAGGCGCCCTAAAACATCACAGAAACATTACCAGGCTCGGTCCACTAGGTAGACCAGGAGCAACATGGCCGATTCTAGCCGGCTACACTCCTCATCCTGAACTTGATATAATGTCAGATGAGGAACTACTTACTCAACTTACAGAGTTAATAAAAATATACAGACAATTGGTCCAATATGTCATGCGGACTTTCACAGTCCAACCACCATTGACACTTCCAAATCAAACTCCTCAACAGGGGAATACACTAAAAATTACACCACAGAGTCTATACGCAGTCATGGGTAAAATGCCCACAAAACGTGAACAAATTCCATTCTGGATAGCTCAAAAAATTACTCAAATCGAAGCAGTATTTCCAAATACTAGCCCGTATGAGAAACACAGAATCCTAACAATCAGTTTACCGATGGGGATCACACCACAACTGGAAGACTGCACCACTTGGGGCTCAGTCTTTGCTGCCATCTATACTAAAACACATGCCATTCCGTCAATTGCGGTAATACCTGATGTCCTGAAACAAATTCAAAACGAATACGGGGCAGAGCCTGCTCTAAATTTAGGTATGAAATTACTGAAAAATTTCGACCAGGTCTCAACAATAATATTATCTAATATTAAAGGGGAGGCAGCAGCAGTGGCGATACGCCAAAAATTAAGGGAATACGATGTTACAGAACATCAAACAGAGCTACCCAGAATCATAGAACAATCTTATGCAGAATTAGTCAGAGATAGTTTGGGTGGAAGACCAGTGAAGCCAAAACTATCTGAAAGTCCTGAGAAGGACTCTATAAAACAAACTCCTAAATCTTCCAAAAAGAAGTGGGAGACTAACAAACAAAATTCAAACGAGAAACGTTCTCAATCCCGAGGTAGGTCTCCTCAAAAGGAGCCCTCTGAAAGGAGGTATAACCTCAGGAATAGGGATAATTTGAGAAAACCTGACAAGTATCAAGATACTGATACACGTTCCTCTCGTCCCTTTCAGATCTCGTCACAGACTTCGGAAAGAAGAGGACGGTCAGAACATAGAGAAGAACGTGTGAAATCCAAAGAAGAAAAACACGCTACAAAAAACAAAACAAAACCTCAATTCACCAAAAAGAAAGTAGCAGGTCTGAAGGTCAGACATGCCGAGAATACTGAGAACACAACTCAAGAACGGAGAATGGGCTCAGACAATGCTGGACAGTGCAGCAGAAGTCACAATAGCTCGCCAGAACCTGAAGGAACTTCTGGAGATAGTGGAATTGAATGAGTACATTACAGTTGAGACTGTAGACACCAGGGTTAGTACTCCACAAAAGTTATATGAAATAACACTCCGGATGGAGGGAGACAAACCTAGACAGGTGAAAGCACTCTTTTGGGAAAGACTATCAAGGGGCTATCACATACTTCTAGCAGAAAAAGACTGGCCACCACAATTTGTCAGGGAGTGCCCACACGGCGAGGACATTATTATGCCTGCCTTCTCCAACCATATTCCAATTCACCTAAAATATACATATGCCAGGAAATGGGCATTAGCCCAGGCCCCAGCATTATATAAAAATCATGTAGGATGGGATGAGGACTCACCTCACCATAAAATACATCTGAAACATGAACCAACTGCACAAAGGCAGTACCCAATAAAGCAAGAAGCTAAAAAAAGGTCAGGGAGATCTTAGATCAACTTGAATACCAAGGGGTGATTGAAACATGCACCTCCTCAATGAACAATCCTTTGTTTCCTGTCTCCAAACCAGACAACACATATCGTCTAGTTTTGGATTACAGACACTTAAACACTTGTTCTAAAACCTTTGCAGTGCAAAATGCACATAGCACAGCATTAATGAATAACATTGTGAGTAAAAAATATAAAACAACATTAGACATCTCAAATGGTTTCTTTTGTCAAAACATAGCACCTGAAAGCAGGTACTTAACAGCAGTCTCCACAATGAGGACCCAGCGTCACTTTTGTCGACTCCCACAAGGGTTCAAGAACAGCCCAGGTTTATTCTCAGCGAGGGTAATGGAGTTACTGCAAATTTATGACAATGAGGCATTGTCCTATGTTGATGACATATATCTGACAGACGATGACCTGGAAAAACACTTGAACAGGGTGAGCACCATTATACTGGGCTTCGCCTCTGAGGGTTACAAGTTCAACTTTAAAAATCCCGAATTGCCCATCTCAATGTCCTATTTCTAGGATATGAGCTTTCAAGTGAAGGCAAGAGCTTGGCAGCTAACTTTCTAGAGAAATGTGCGCTGCTCCAACCTCCAAAAACGCAAAAAAATTACAATCCATCCTAGTTTTCCTAAATTTTGGAAGAACATACATACTAAATTACGCAGAAAGGGTTAAACCTCTCTACGCATTAATCAAACCTGATTTTTCAATCAAAAATTGGACAAATGAACACACAGAAATCTTGCGTTCACTCCAGGCTAACATGTTAGCAACAAATCACTTACAAACACGCGTAAGTCAACGCAATTTGGTGATCCGACTAATTTCGGGTCAATGTGGATTCACGTACTTAACCTTCAATGAGGGTGAGAAAATACCAATTGCATACAAATCACATTTGTATACACAAGCGGAAATGCGCTTCAGTTCAACTGAAAAAATTCTGACAGCAGTTCAAACCGCTGTAGCAAAAGAAAGAGCCCTAGCACAAGGGAAACGCATTATTGTCGTAACCCCAGTACCAGCTTTAGAAGCGGTTACAAAAGCAAGCATCCCAAATGCTAAAGCATTACATCCAAGATGGATACAATGGGTTAATTCTCTTGCTGCAACAGATGTTGAATATGTTTTTGATCCCGATTTAAAAACACAAGCATTCCTGCAATATGAACAAGAATGTCCTCTGCCCACTGAAATTCTGCCTCTCGATCAGTACGAATTCATAATTTACACTGACGGATCCGCACAGCCCGCAACAGGGAGTAAGCAAGCTTACAGTGCAGCGTGTGCAATCGTTAAAGGTCGCATGCGAGTTGGCATCTTCAGACCTATGGTCACAAAAACCCAGTCTCTAGGAGATTGTACAGCTCAGCGAGCTGAACTACAAGCATTCAAACTGGCACTTGAAAGTACAGATCGAGAATTCCCCACACTAATAGTGTGCGATTCCTTTTAATGTGTTCAGTCGTATAATAAATATATACAAAACTGGCTTGAAAATGGTTTCAAAGACGCGAAAGGTGGCACAATAAAGCACAAAACGCTTTGGGAACAAGTAGTTCAGTTGAAAAACAAACTACCAAAGGCTCACGTGATCCACACACTGAGTCATTAACGTGATGGCATTCACGTTGCAGGGAATTCATTGGCTGACGAAGCCGCAAAGGGGGCTGTTCAGACGGCTTCCGTAGCTGCGATCACTCGTTCAAAAACGAAAATAGACGGTGAGATAATGTTGGCTGTCAATGCTTCAAGCAAGGGCAGCAGTGCAGCGTTACCAAAAAAGTTTCCACTCAAGTACTCTAATGTAATTGAGGCGAACAACGTTCCTTTTGCTCGATCCCTGGAGTGGCGGATAGGGTAATTCCAAACATGGAACGTAGAGCAGCCTTGATTTATGAAACACATTTGGGGGCGGGTCTGTCACATCAAGGGATCTCTAAGACAATTTTGACGTTAAAAGAAATGTACTGGTGGCCTGGAATGAATACAGAAATACACATATTGATCAATAACTGCTTAGACTGTAAATTACAGCGAGAAAGCCACCAGACACCATGCTACGAATGTAGCCGCCCACTACAGACACCATTGTTAGACAGCATTAGACTATCTACGCGCCTGCGTCCTACTGGACAAGTGCAATCCCACAAATACTGAATCAAGGTTCCTATGGATATGGCCTCAGCGCTCGTCTGACGCTCGAACTGTTATAAAAGATTTGAAAGTCTCTATCGGCACATACGCAATAGGCACGCTACATTCTGACCAGGGCCCTGCGTTTAGCTCTCGGGCTTACAAAGAAGCCATGGCCAGTCTGGGCGTTGCATTGCGGTACTCCTCTCCATTCCATCCTGAGGGAAATTCGGTTGTGGAAAGGAAAAACCGGGACATAAAGCAGTCTATAACAGCTAGGGTATTAGGTTCGGGTGACGGGTGGGTCAAACATCTTTATGGGGTCCAGCGCTCATTGAACAACCTGCCAAGAAGTTCTCTAGGGGGGGTCACTCCATATGAGGTCCTATTTGGGACAAGAATGTGGGTACCAGATCTCGATCACGTAGGCACAGTGGTGGAAAATAAAACGTTTGATATCAAAGATCGTTTGGCTGTTTTACAGGAACTGAATGAGTTAAGAACGAAACAAAGCAACGTATTCCTGCAGCCAACCACCACTGGGGAAAAACCGGCGGTCCCAGCAAGGCCTGTCTGGATTCCAAAAGTTGGGGATCTAGTCAGAGAAAAAATTGCGGACAAGAAGGAATTTGGACCTTCTTACAGACAACCAGTACCTGTCCTAGCAGTTCAAGGAACAAGAACAGTACTACTGCCGCCCCTTGCTGGAAGAAAGGAGAAAAGATTTGTGTCCATCGACCTCATCAAACCACAGTATGTGGCCAATACTAAATAGTAGGCCTCGTGGACTCCGACCTAGTAGCAGGCACACTCCTCTCGCTACTATCCAAGAGGTTCAGACTGAAAGACTGATAACAATTGGGAATTCAGCAGTAACAGATGAAGGACTGAGCAACAATGCTATGGAACTCATCCCTCTTGAAAATCAAGTAACAGTTCATCCAAATACACCTGTCTACACCAATGTAGCAAGTGATCAACTGGTTCCAGCGATTTCTACAAATCCTGATGCAATTCCAACAATTGACAGAACTGCTTCTGGCTATTTCATTAACTTTGATACGTTTTCAGAAGATCCGAGTGAACCTGAAACGACGCCAGCATCATTCAAACTCAAACAGCAAGTACAAGACTTTCTTCACTTTATGAAAAAGACTTATTTGGTTTCTCCATGGATTGAACTCTGGATTACATCTGGACTTTTTGTTTTCCTGCTCTGGCTAGCTTTGGTTACAACTGTGAGCATGCTTATAAGTGGCAGATACATCCATGTGAATACAGAAGGAAAAGACGTGAACGTACTTTTGAAACCTCATAAATCTTCCCTTCGTGAAGCAAGAGACTTGTCATCAGTGAACATCACAGTTGTTCCTATACAGGATGGTATAGTGTGGGACAAAACAGATTTTGATATCTTCGGCCCGACGGAACAATTGAACATTCCACATTTGTTTAAAATTTCACTAAGTGATCTAATTTCGTCCAGTACCTATTCTGATGATTGGGACTTTGAGACTGTAAAAGACATGATGTTTGACCTAGAAAAATCTGCTGCATTTTCTAAAAATGAATATTTAGAGGGTTCATCAGACTATGAACAGCTGTATTGCTATAACCACTATGGTCATCATTATTTGCATAAATCTGCATACCCTAGAAATGTGTTTATGTTTAACCAATGGGAGCATTGTCCTACACCACCACAAGGTAGTTCAAAAACATTTGCTAGCAAGTTTCCATATTTTTCAGGTTACAATACATCTGATCCAGAAACGTTTTACTATAAAAATGTAAACAAAACAGGACTGAAAATTATGTTAACTAATACGAAACAGATTTACTCTGCAACATTCATTGTCCAACTGTCTAGACAGGGTTTCGACTTATGGAAAGACACAATAGACACAAAAACTGTGTGGGGTACTAAAGATTGGCAAGTGCAGGGGATAGAAGCTTTATTTAGAGCCTGTATCATCCCTGAACAAATAATGTTTTTGAATGAAACTGTCCAACAAACATCTTGTCTTGGACTGGCCAAGATCAAAGAGATGAAGACACCTTCTGTACCAACACCTGCCAGTGATAATAATACACAGGCAGTGGTGACAGTTGACAATATACTACAACTCAACAGATCTAATCCTGATTGGAAAAAATGGTTGATCCGGCCCACAGACACGAACAACTGTCAGGAAAGATTCCTGAATAAAACTCAGGGCTTTACTATTTATAGGCCAGACCCACGATACGTCCAAAGACAGCATCCGGGGGTAGTAACAACATACAGTGTAGGTAAATTATGCCTCGATTGGCTTCAGAAATCTCCACACTACAGGATGTGAAACAACACTTATCCTTACTTAAAGAAGACGCAGGCCTTAGGGAATTCTTGCTTGGACCAAGAAAACCACGTCAAAAACGTTTCATATATGCCGGCATTTTTCCTGCCTATAATGAAGCATGGAAAGTGTCACAGATGGAGGCCGCAGAACGAATACGTGAACTTGATCGTATTAATTTAGAGAAAACCCTCTCTGTGGTCGACAATGGGTTAACAACTTTGTCCTCCAGAATATATTCATTGGATGGCATTGTATCCTCTGCTATCGACATACTAGAACAAGATTTGGCGATGTTACAGCAAGGCCAATCTCAATTACGTTCTATTGTGTTATTAAGCTGGACCCTGCAATCTTTGCGTGCGGGCTATGTGCCTTGGCGTTTCATCAACACGTCAGCTCTGTTTGCAGAATACAATCTAACTGATAAACAGCTCGGACTGGCACAAAGAGGAGCAAAGTATACAGTGCTGAGCATTGAAAAACTGGAAAAGTTACCATTCACAGTGGCAGAAAAACCAGCTACAGAATGGCTCATTCATGGCAAAATCAAATTACCTGTGACTACTTTTCAGTTTCAGTATTGCCTCAGACAAATGCAAGCAGGCAAATATGAAAGGTTGGGTAAGGAATACATTAAGACATCTTGGGATTTACCGTATACATATAGATGTTGGAGTGGGGATCGTGAAGTGTTTTTGAGCGGTACACACTGTAAACGTGCACTGAGCGGTTCACTTATATGTCAGGACATTTCTTTACACGGGGCTTGTAATGGTTCTGTGGCAAATTTGTCTTGCCATCAGCAGGGTACACCAGCTGCTGTGATTAATCCAACGTTTGGACAACTTTCTAATGGGAGTTACCTCATGTTGAATGATCAGAGTTGCTGCGGAATGTTGCCAGGCATCCCATATCTAGTAACGGTCAACTCCAGGGTCACTTGCTGTATGCAAGTATTGTTTGCCCCAATAGACACAGTCAGGGAGTCGCCTCTATGGCCTTCGCTGAACGTCTCTTTTATAAGATTTGATACTTTGAGCAGAATGAAAGCCATGCTTTTACAGCAAACAGTGCCTTTGACCTCGGCCAAAGAAACCTATGATCTACAAGTAGCAAGGACTTCGGCTGAGATACAGACTTTAATACGTACAAACTGCCCTATACATTTCGTGGAAATGATAGGACGTATCTTTAACATGTCTGATACAACCGGAATTGTACATGTATTTAAGTGCATCTGCTCCGGTCTGTTAGCACCCTTCCAGGCAATACTCGGAATCATCCCGAACTTTGCACATTCGGTGTTTGGTGGCATACCATTAATTCTAGCACTTGTTGCCGGAATTCTATTTCTCTTTCTGCTATTACGCTATGGCCAGCCTATTCACAGACATCACTCCGAGCGAAATGGAGAAAGCTCTCCTTGAACGAAAGTGCCGTGAGCGAATAGTACAGCTTTTGGGCATGACTCGTCTACGGGACCTTAATACCACGTGGTTCCTGTCATTCAGACCAATCTGGCAAGATTGCATCTTACCTGTTCTACGATGCTTGCTATGCGGTGAAGAATGCGTGTTGGACACCTGTCTAACATTTCCATCAGCAACGCCAACGGATGTCGATACTCTGCTGGTCCCGATAACGGCCCATGCTCTGTGTTGTCCCCAGAGGCTACCAATCCTGATGTCAGCATTCATTGAGATCTCACAGACGCTTCCGGCTGCTGCTGAGGTACGAGAAAGATCTACAGGCACACAGGTAACAACGGACGCGAACATTGCTGCGGCAACCTATGCTGAAAGCGATGCTTCACATCTCTGTGCAATTAATCTACTACACGAGGTGTTCCAACTGACACCAACTTCAGTGGACGATATTTTGTCTACAGAAATAGATGATCTCATGTTTACACCAGACCCGTAAACTGACTCTGATTCAGCCTACAGTGTTCCAGAGATGCAGTAACAATTTGGCCTTCATACTTCAAAAACTTGGAACTCTTCCCAAAATTGAACTTTTTCCCATTTTTCAAACTAAAATGGCACTTCAATCTGCTTAAAGTAGAACTAGCCTTATAGTACAGACTTCGCGGTACTTCCTCAGACACTTTGTCATCTTATTTTGTCTATAAAGTTCATTAATTTCCATGACATGAAATGACTTTGATTTTGAACAAACTTATCGATCATTTTTTTGTCACATGTAAATATTACTGCTTGTTTCATTCTTATTGCATTTTATTTTTAATATATGCCTGAAATGAAAAGCAATGCTTAAAATGTACAGTACCTTTTGCATTCTAATAGGTTTTTTAAATGCCTTTTTAAATGGTTTTAAGAAATATTTTAGCAATATGCGGTACTCCATTTAATGTTTAGCATTTTAAATGTTTAGCATTTTAGTATTATCGTACACACGAAAGTGGAGTGGGTGTTGTATTCCTCTTAGGGTGTCCATACACGGGCTTTTCTGTATCATGTCCTTATATAGGCATAATTCACCCTGCCCTTATATAGGCATGAAATCCCAGTCCTTATTTAGGCATTAAACCGTGCACACCAAATACAGGCATGGTCTCAGACATCCGTCCACCCTAACGTCACAACGAGTTCTTGAAGAACAGACCCTTAGGCTTCGGGATTTTCCCTAGCACAGGACTATTGATTTCTTCAAGGACTCATCTATTATGCATGAACCGTTATACCTTAGGGGTTCATTCATGACGTCTTCCGCTGTCCGATTCACGTCAATGCTAACATTCTGAGGTACCTCTCAGGTATAAATATACCTTCCCTAGCCCTTGCAAACTAGAGGAGACCTCGACTTCAGAGGAGCCCGTTTCCCGGCCTGACGCACTGAGAAGACGCTGTCATCCCTGCACGCAGAGAGTCCAGCTTCCAGTGATCTGACTTCCCTCGCGGGGTGTTGGAGTTCGAGTCTGGCAAGAGATTCCCACCTCTCTCATTCTAAAGGTATGGAGCTGACTAGAACCTAGAGGGACTCTTGGCATACTAGGCATACTAGACTTAACATACTCTTAGTATACCATAGTAAGGAATACTTCACCTACTTCATACCTCTCCCTATACCTAGGTTAGGTTAGGTACATTGGGGTAGAACTAGCTTAGCAATGCATCGTATGAGTACTCGCATTTTTAGTCTGTGTTATTTATGTAAATGAATATCTACTAAAGATCATGCTAGCGCAGTATTATTTATTTCTACTGCTTACGCTGTACATTATTTATCTTGCATACTGTCTTGTGATCATAACAGCACATTTAACTTACACCAGAAACAAGACTGTTCAATAAACCTTTTATTGAAACGCCCGTCTGTTCTTTCTGTGTAACTTTGAGGAAAACTAAGTATGCACAATTGAGCTGAGTGAAATAGTTATCTATTGTTTCCACGACTCTGGGACACGTTCTGATTCTAAAGGGAAACGAAGTTGTCATGTTTTGCGGCTGCCAGAAACTACTCCCTTCTTGTTTGTCAAGGAGTTTCTAGTGGCCTCTGAGCTAGCTGGCACAAGTAATTAAGTTTAATATACTCGATAGGGACATACTGACCTTAGTCCTATGTCAAACCTATAGGGGATATTATTCCAATCCGCAGAGCCTATTAGGGAAATAGGAGCTACACTACAGGTCACAAATGCTACAGTTACCACACCTGTGGTTACCTGTGGCTCTAGTCATTCCTAATTTCACCCGTGCCTGGGGTTTCTCCTCTCTATACGTTTGTACAAGAGAGTTTCTCAGATTTTTGTTTCGCCTAAATGCGAATAAGGGTTTCGCTAGTTTAACTTCTTTATTGTCATTGAGAATATTCCATTTTTTGTTGATCACATTTTTATTGCAGTTGCTCATGCCCGAGAAATGGCTCACAAAAACAATCCTGTCAATGCTTTTGTTTCTCTTTAGTTTGTTGAACATACTGCCCCTGTCATAAATTTGGGTTCTTTTGAATGAGTGATTTATGAGCTTTTTAGGGTAGCCTAAATCTCTGAGCTTTTTTTAAAGATTTTTAGAATGTTTGTAAAAGTCAGCAATGGATGAGCACTTTCTCCGCCTTCGAAGAAATTGGCCAAAAGGAATATTATCTTTTTATGCTTTGGGATGATAACGAGAAAAATGAAGTGAAGTACTTTTATTAGTAGGCTTTGTAAACAATTTAACCTCCAGGTGTCCCATTGTGTCCTCAATCGAGATGTCCAAGAAGTCCATCTTCTCATTACTTATATTGGCTGTGAAATTTAGATTTGCATCAACCAAATTTAGCCAAGTCAAAAATTCAAAGTTGTTCTTTAGACCCTTCCCATACAAAGAGAATGTCATCGATGAATCAATGCCAGCGTTTGATATTCTCGTAGAAGAGAGCCAGTTCATTGTAATGTGCTTATTTTCATATTCACCTTCATAAAGGCAAGCTAAACTCAATGCGCAAATGGCTCCCATGCTGGTACTTTTGAGTTGAAGAAACAAATCATCTCTAAAAAGGAGAATATTGGTTTTAAGGACCATTGATACACACTTTACTATAAAGTCCTTATGTACACTTTGCATGTCAGAGTTTGTGTAAAACGTCTCTGATCACCTCTATGGTATTATCTTGGGGGATATTAGTATATAAAGCCTAGATATCCAGTGTGACAAGGAATTGTCTATCTTTATTTAATCAAACCCCTTCCAGGAAAGAAATCACATGTGCAGAGTCTTTAATATATTACTTCTGTTTGCTGACTTATGGCTTAAGATAGCAGTCCACATATTTGCTTAGAGGTTCTAACAGAGAACAGACTATACATCTCAGGGATGGGTCTTGTAAATTTTTATGGACTTTTGGTATTGCATAAAATGCTGGAGTAAAGGCGTCATTACTTTTTAGTATTTTAAATTCCTCATTGCAAATCCACTCTTCAGTTTTTGTCTCTTCCATTAGGGCTTAAACCTCTCTTCTTAATCCCGATAGTCTAGTATTGGGAACCCTCTTGTAATGTTTTTTGAAAGATAAAAGTTATAATACCCATTTTCATAATCATTGGTATCTAACACCACCCCCTTGTCTGCGGGTTTGATAGTGACCTTAAGATCCTGCTTTAAGGCATTCATGCCTTCTCTATGTTGTTTAGATAAGTCATTACTTTGGAAGCATGATTTTTCTAGAATTTTGTGTACATTGATTTCAACAACTTATTACATTTATTGATGTTTTTTTACTACCTGAGTGATAGTGGGGGAACGGGTGGATTTAGGACCCAACCCTGAGTTATTAGTTACTGGTCTGTCATTACGGCTCTCAAAAAACTGGTTTAAGCGTATTTTTCTAAAAAAGCCTTTTTAGTCCCTCTCTATTTCGAATCTGTTCACCCCCATAGTGGGGACAAAACTATAGCTTTTTTCCAAGACTTCCCTTTCCGTTAGACTTAGGACCTGATTTAGATCTTGGCGGACGGGCTGCTCCATCGGTCCACCGAAATATAAATCCCATTATATCCTATGGGATTTATATTTTGGGGGGTGGGATATCTATCACTTTTGTGACGGAGTAACCCGTCTGCAAAGGTCTAAATCAGGCCCTTAGTGTTCTTTTGGATAGCCTGATTATAGGAGTTTTGTTTATCTCCAGTATTTCTGTCCGAATATAATCTTGAGGAGGTTGATTCCTCATGAATTGGCCCCTCCCCATGTTCGCACTGTTTCTCGGTCCCCGTTTTGGACTCTGTTCTAAATAAATCCCATCATCACTGTTAGAGGGGTGTGCTCCGCATCCCTGTTGTACTGGACCATCATCCTCACTACTAGATCCAGATGATTCTGAGAAGGTAATATGATTTTTGCCCCCTCTAAAGTATTGAGGTGTACCTCTGGGTTGTTTGTCCTATATCTGATCTATCCTTTCCTGATAGTATTCTTTTTAGAGATAAGGATAAGCCAAATCAAAACTAAATCTATTGACATCCCTTTTCAGTTTTATGGTCTTTTTATTAATTAGATATTCTTTATACCCATTGACCTTTTAAATTAATTCATCTAATTTCTTTTTGGCTTCTTCTAAAGCTGTGTTATCCCTGATACTAGCTTCTAATTCCTCAATTGCTTGTTTATCGATAAGGACACTTTCCTGAGCTGTCTCGATGATAAGCAACATCCAATCTCTGCTGCATCGATTGGAAATTAATGTCCACGTTTCAATACATTTTCTATTCTCTACAAAGAGACCAGGTTCATTCCTGACCTGCCGCCTTATCAGGATAACTCCAGACTTCACATACTCAATCAGGAAGTCAGCATGTAACTCTGTCCTAGTGAGTATTTTCTTTAGATTGATAATTTCGTTGCATTTGTAACTCCCGTTTTGGATGATTGTTACTTTATTGCCATTTTTGCCACTCATACTTAAAATTTTATTTAATTCGTCCCCACTGAACCCAGCGGCGGCTCCTCAGCAATCATATTTTATTATTGTTTTATTTTTCAGCTGCTGCCTGAGCCAGCATTGCAGGAAAAGATGGGTCCGAGCCATGGGAGGGGGGAGGAGGAGTGGTAGGTGCACTTTTAAGTGCACATGTCAGTTTGGCTGACCGTCTTAGGCCAGCCAAACTGACATGCATACTTAGGTTTGTCCAACTCAGCTGTATTGCACAGCTGAGTTGGAGAAACAGCACAGACTCCCTGTGCCTGAGCGAGCAATAATCCAGCCTGCTCAGGCCAATCCCTACGCTGCTCTCAGGCTTGAGAGCAACACAGGGATTGGCTTGGGAGTCCGTGATGCTGTCCCAGGGACTGCTGGAACCAGGAACTGGAATCAGAGGAGCGCGAGGCAGCCGGCAGCACCAGGTAAGTCTTTCATTTAAAAAATGTTTATTAACACCCCCCTACGGCGCACTTCCCCTGCCCCCTGGCCCCTTCCACACACCCCACCACTCTTTATCTGTGTCAGCCGCCACTGACTGAACCCAAAGGTTTTTAGAGAATCCATCATAACCACTCACTGGGAGTGTATCTCTCCAACCAACTGGTTGTACTAGATCGATATAACAAGAGAGAGAGCCCCACACAGCAAGAGGATGGTGCTCCATTTTAAACAGTAAGATCAAATCTCCCGTTGGGAAATTACTGTGTCACACACATATACTTCCCACACTCTTTCAAAACACTCTACAGGCAAATCTCATACCTTAGGTCTTACAATCAGAACCAGTACCACAACAATATTGAGAAGCCCAGGGCTTATTATCACACAGTGGTATCTCAAAACAAGGACTTACCTAAAACTGTAACATCTAATCAAGCTTGATTCTGCTTCTTGTAATGTACCATATTAACACAAATATTTGAATATGTAAATAAACAGAGTACATGTTCACATTACAAATCAAAAATATGCGAGGTTGCTTCTTCTAACTGCACCATTGTTTTCAAGCCAGTGCATTTCCATTTTTTTTTGGTGATCGCTAAACAGCTCATATAGATAAATTTGTTTTACACTCTTCCCATCTTCCTCTATACCCATGCTTCCACAATTAAATGTTCTTTGATTTTAGTCCTTGTACTAAACATTTGCTACGTGAAGAGTCAGCTTTAATCCCCTTGTGCACTGATTACTAAGCAGAAACATGGCTGGATGAGTGACATAGATGTGGGAATTGTCCTTCACTGATGCTCAAACCCAAGCAAAACACATATATTCTTCTGAGTCACATAAGGAGTGGGGGGCATCTGGCGCCCCAGAGTATACATAGAGGTCATAGGACACACACTTCTAAAGTCCCTGAGAAGTTACTGGGGGGCACGAGGAAAGCTTCACTTACTTCTATATTTGTAGGAGCCTGATGTGGTAGCTCTCAGAAGCAAAGGCTGAAATTGAGAATGGCATAATGTTAGATATGGAGGTTCATTTATTTGGAGCAATAGCACTCTTGATTAATCTTTGGGAATCCGTCCCACATATATACTCAATATTGTGTTTCAAACTGGTGTGCTTTTAATTTTAAGACCCATTGAAGCAAGCAGCACTAGCAATTAGAATTAGAATGATTTCAACAGAGAGGGGGATTCCTTTTATTTGTTATCACAAGATGCTGATAAATATATGAGCCTGAAATATAAACCTGAGATTGAGAAAGAGATCGAGGCTGAGAATGAGAGGGCCAATGTGAGAGAAATAGCAGACTGACAATGTTGCTCATTGGCTCATCGTGGTCTGCCTAGTATGTGTGCTCTTAACCCAGAGCTAAGCATTATTGTTACATGTCAGTGCTAGATCTGGCTATCAAACAGAAGGGACCGTGCTTGACACGTCTCAACTTACATTAAAAGCCCATGGGTAGTAAAGCATCTAGTACAAACAGCTGTCTCGTCGAGTGATCTGACTGCACGAAGGTCCATGAAGTGGAAGAGTTTGGTGAGCATGGGGCGTGGAGGTGCTTCCAGGATCGGTGGCTTTGTTAGGAACCTGTGAGCTCTATCCAGCGAGAAGAACGGTGTGTGGTCAGATGCAAAGACAAAGGAGCGGAGCCAGTCTTCCTGGAGTGCCAGGGGTCTCGACCTTCTAGCCCGTCCGGGAGGCCTATGAGATGCTAATGTCCACAGAGGAGACACCGTTGGCCTCAAAAGATTTAGCTCTCCCTAGTCACTTGGTGGGAGAGGAACATGCGGTGGCCAAATACAGGACTCCTTGGATGGGGCCAAGATGAACTGGTGGTGGGCGGAGCCTCCATCCAGGGCACGAGGGTCCCTAGGAAGTCCTGCGGTGTTGGGTGGGCAGTACAGGGTTGGAGAGGCAGATCACAAAATGTCTGCTAGGCCTCTTCAGTGAGTGGAGGCCCTCTCCTCTGCTAGTGGCGAAAGTCTCAGCCAACAATGGAAGGGGTGGTAGTGGAGGGCGGCACCAGACCTCTAGGCAGATGCTGCCAATTAAAGCTGCAGGCGGCACCCTCTCTCTGGGCCATCATGGTTGTTGTCTCTGGGCAGCAGCACTCTGTGTCATCTCCGCACCACAGGCCCTCAGTCTCTCCGCAAGTGTCCCCCCAACAAAGTCCAACAGGACAGGTTAGCAGGAAGGAGAGGCGGACACCTCTGCAGTCAGAGGAGAGGGAGGTGAAAGCTCGTGTGTACTGTTGACAGCCATGAAAGCTCCCCCTCCTCACCTCGGTTCACAGTTGGATTCTTGAATGGGAGGATCAGCCTCCACACAGTCCACCACTGCTGCGTTGGGGTAGTCCCTTGCAGCGCTCCGTGGTTAGCCCCTCATTGGCAGTGCAGTGGTAGCCCATGTCCGGGAGACCATGGTCAAGGGCCGCTCACGACCTCCTCACATATCCTGTTGCCAGTGTCCATTGAGTACTGGTGGGGAGGGAAGGCCCGGCCATCTAGCGAGTTCTCCCCTTCCTCAGCATGGTCTCGAACAGGGCCTCTGGGTCTCGAGTCTACTGTCATGCAGCTGAATACCAGCACTGGTGGGTAAGTCATGTGGGGTGTGCCCCAGTCACTCTCACCACTGCTGGGGTGCCCAAAGGCAGGCAGAAGTTCATGGCTGCCACTGCTTCCAAGACCAGTAGGATGTTCCCTTGGCGGCTGTGTGCAGGAGCATCAGGAGCTGCTAAGTCTGGGGCCCAATTGCAGACAGGGGCTGCTGCTGCTCCCACTCATTGCCAGCAGTCTCTGAGCAGGAGGGGGGCCAGTATGCGTGTCCACTGGCTATCCAGGAGGCACCCACCTCGCATCACTATTGGAGGTCTCGGGCCAGGGGCCTCATCGCACCATGAGTCTTTGCTGCAGCTGGACGGAACTGCTATCGACGAATCCCAGCTCCTCTCCACTGAGCAAGGCCTTGATCGGCATCCCACTCTGATGTCCCCGGGGATCGCCGCTCACAACAGGTAGTCTTGGCTGGAGGACGGGAACACCGCTGGGTCAAATCTCGGGGTGAGCTGCCGCTGTGTTAGGCCATGGGAGCCGGTGCGGGGACACAGTGATCCAATCTGTGGGGGGCCAGTTAGTACCCCGGCTGCTGCCATATTCGGATGTCAGATGGCAGGCGTAGCCGGGCCTCAGGAGGAGAAGTTAGAGGATTATATAGGCCGGTGGAGCGGAGCTTTATTCAAAAGCGACCGCCATGTTGGCTTACCAATCCAAGGTCCCTGTGTTTCATTCTTTATCATATGATTGTAATGGATGTAACTAGAGGCTGTGGCCAGAGCTTCTACCTTTGGATCTAGGCAACCAGATTCGGCTCCATGCATTCATACATGCAGCTTTGTGTAAGGTAATCTGGTACTCAAGTAAAGTTCTCTAATGCCAATGGGCATAGTTTGCGCCATAAACAAACTGCAAAACAAACCCTCCATTTTTACTTATTTATTCATTCATTCATGCTTTCCTCTCTCAAGCATGCAAGTTGATACTATTTGCTGAAGATTTCAACTGTTCATGAAATAATAAGGAGACTGGTAGTCTTGGCTAAGCCCATTTACGTTTGGTTCTGAAGTAATGTATGGCACTGTCAGGTCGAATCCAAGGGCACATACTGGCTTATTGCGAGTCAAGTTTAGTTTATAATTATCATGCTTTCTCTCGTTTAATTGGAATAATCACCTTGCAATGCATTCTCGTTTAGTTTGAATAATCACCTTGCAATGCATTTCAAGAGGTTCATATCTAGGACAGGGTCTACAATATGAATAAATCTATCTCATAACACACGATGTCAAACTAAAGAACAGCCATACTGCATCTTTGGTAGATTTCAGAGGATCCACAACATGGGCAGTATCCACGTGTACGTGGATTTACAGAATTACATAACATGATCCTATCACACATGATCATACGTTTTCCTAACAGAGTCCATTAAAATGGACAAATATCCTTCCCATCAATCCTGTCTCACCAACAATGGAATGGTGACTGTGCAGACATTGCAACTGTTTTGAGACCGCTTAGCAAGACATTAAGCATCATAACACTTAAAGATGTCAGCTTAGTGCTCCAGATCTATTGATATCACCGTGTTTTGTAATTAACTAGGCCCATTTAACATCCCTTCTTAGGTTAGATTTGTGGCACCCTTGCATTCAGTTGAGGTGCCACCACTACGCTCAAAAGCATCTGTTGGGAAATATTTCACCTCTTTCTTCCAACATAAATTGAAAATCATCACAAGCCAATATATAAGAAGGGGTTGTGAAGCAAATCTACAGAAAAACAGAAGGCAGATTAGAAAGAGTATGAAGAAAAGGTGAATGAAAATCAAGTACTTGCCTGAGGACAAAGTACACCACAAAGTGGACAGTTATGTTACAAGCAGCCAGAGATTCATGGCAGCCTGCCTTAGAGGAAGGCCTGGGAAACCTAAGGTTCCTAGACATGCCGTTACAAGCCACCTGTCTGTGCAACTGAACCCAAGATGCCTAAGGAGTCCATCAAGAATTCAAGCTTGGTTCAAAACCATGCTGACATCATTGCATTAGGTAGAAAAGGTTTGACACAATTGAGGTCCTATAACCGAAAGGAATTGGATTTCCCAGCACGAAAACAGTCTTCAGCAATGAGTGTAAGACAAAATCATGGCTGATGACAGGTGAGTGAAATGGCTGTACGTGAATCTGAAGAATAAAAGACTTTAGGAAACTTGTTCTGCAGAAACGTCCTCCATTAACCACTTTCTTCACTTTCATTTTAATAAATGACAATCCGAGACTGGCTAATCAATTCTTCCCAGTTTATCCTTCTTGCTTTTCCCTAGGGTAGGCAAACTGATGATCGCCGTTTTGTTTCTTCTCTAAAACCAGTTAGAGTCAACTGAAACCTTTCATCAGCCAAGTTCAGTGCCCATGAATTCAATTAAAATTGTAGCCCATTCTGCTTACCTCTTGCTGGAAGGACCCAAGTTATGGTAAAATGCGTAGAATCTGGTGAAAAACATATTTACCTGGCGAGCGTTAACCGACTCCTTTGATATCAGGGTAGCCAGAAAGGAAACCACAGAGGAAAGACTCCCCTCCTGACTCACTGGTAAGAATACATAGGCTCTCATGCATCTCAAAATGATGAACATAATAAAAAAAAAAGCCAAGCAGTTGAATGCAAACGGAAAATGTGGTCAGCAGAAAGGATGTTCACCTTAGTCCATGTACTAAAGGCCCCACTCCCCTTACTGACCTCACAATCTAAAAATAAAAAGAGCAGGTGACTGAAAATAACACCTTGTAAAAAATGATTGCTTGCACAAAACATATTTCACAGGAACACGTTTATTTTATGAAAAGTGCAGGATTACCCTGCTAGGAACTTAATAAAGACACCACCGCATAGGGGGAGCCAGTAACATTAATGTGCCACTTTAACCTTCTATGCATCCTGCATCCTACATCTCATCAGAAAATCTCCCCTCTGGGAGTTAACAGATCAAAGCCTGAAAGTGAAGAAGAGTCTTAGCCCCAGCTTGCATGATGGTGTAAACACTAAAAACAGCAAGCTAACAAGGGGTTAAATGACAAGTCAGAGGAAGAACACAGCAGTAAGGGCCAAGGCTGGCAGACAGGGTGGGGTCAGCATGCGGTTAAAAAACAGAAAGTAGGGAAGGCCTCGGAGGGGAAGAAGGGTAGAGATACTAATGTGACCATGATTCCAGATGACCATTAGAGACAGCAAATGGTAGAGAGTCTCAATAGGTGGGAAGGGGGGCATGAAATTAATTTGGGGTTTTAGCTAAATTGATCATGAGATCTACAGTATATTGAAACATGTGCTGGTGAGTGAGTCTCCATCCACAGGGCGTGAATGCTAAATGCCATTGACTCAGAAGGACTGAAGGAGGCAAAGAACTCTGGCACAGTGGTCTGGAAGATGCCAAGCGGTGAGACATGAAAGCCAGGCAGGTAAGTGGTTTCACCTATAGATTAAAAGAGATGAAGGTAGAGGATGAAGTTCTAGAAGGTTGGTCAAGAGTGGGCAGCTTAATTATAATAAGAAAAGAGGGATCTGAATTTCACTGAAGATGGAAGTCAGCAACAGACTAGCTATTCTGAGCTGTCACAGGCCCTGAAGGAGCAGAAGTGGAAATATAGCCCTACATGGTTGTCTATATGATGCAAAGGTGGCTAAATTCTCTCAGAGAAAAGAGGCAAACAGACCGGCCACAGAAGGTAGAATGTGTGCAAGCGTTGTCTCCTCCTTTATTAGATATGAATCCCACTTTGTAAATAGAGAGCAGCAGAAAGCTTCAGTGGTAAGCAGAATAAAAAGATTAATTATGGCTGTAACTATGCTCTAAGAACGAGGCACCTTTGACCCAGTCACACTTGTGTAACACACCAACAAGCATGATGCAGGATTAACGATTTTTTTTTTTTTAAACAATTTTTATTGATTATCAGTGAAACAAGACGGAAAACAAAGAGAAAAGCAAAAGGCAATAGGGGGTTCGGTTACATACCCCAGTTGTTTAGCAGATACACATGGCAGTACAGGCTATTAAGGCATGTCAGCGGCTCCCCAGGCTACTCATCCCTCCTGCCGAGGCACGGTCCATGAGGGATTGCATTGCTAAAGACATTATCCAACTATTGCAAATTCCCAACCCCAACTATCCCCCCCCCAAACCCCCCTCCCTCACCACCCTCCCAGGCGTGTCACTTAAGTGCTGTAGCACAAGATCAGGAGAGCTAATGTCACCGTGGGATGAGAGAAAGCTGCATGAGATCAGGCATATCTCCCAAGCGCCACCATCAATCGTGGGGAGACAAGACAAGGCGGGTTCAAAGGTTATTATGTGTTAAACTATGGCTTCCACAGGGTCATCAGCATTTGCATCCACCGCGTCGTCCTCAGGGGACTTGAGAGCCACAACAAGCCTTTCCCAGGCTCTCGCCCTCTCCATTGCCTTCTCACTCCCCGTACGATTTGCAATTTGCAACCTAATCACTCCCTCACACTCGGCCCATTTCAGGAAGTCTGCTTTCCACTTAGCGATACTAGGGCCCTGTTTCGCTTTCCAATGTGTGGTGATGATTCTCTTGGCTAGTAGGAATCCCAAATCTATAAATGTACTAGTGATTTTGTTCTTTGAGGTATGGGGAACCCAATGTAAAATGCAGTGAGCCATGGAGGGGTCTAGGTCCCTATCAGTGAGATCTGTCAGTAAAGCTGTCACCTCCACCCAAAAGCTGTCAAGGGACGAGCAGTCCCATAACATATGTTTAAAATCCGCATTGTCTGCAGAACATCTCGGGCAGGACGCTGACTGGGTCGGGAAATATGCATGCAATCGCGCCGGGGTAAGATATGCTCTGTGTAGAATATGAAAGTGCACTAACTGAAACCTCGCATTCCTCGTACTCTTCCAGGCTCTTTCCACAATTTCACTCCATGCCCTGTCTAGGTTGTCCTCCCCTATATCAGTTTCCCACTTGAGCTTCAGGGCTGTCAGGATTCCAGTGTCATACGTCGATAGAGACATGTCGCCGCCTTAAAGGTGCCCGCTGCCATCACCACATACTGGCACCCCATAGAAGTGGGTGGCTCATTTAGTCCTCTGCCCCAATGTTTCCTGATGGCCGCCGTGAGGGCCGTATAGTGTAAGAAATCACCTCCTGGCAAGTCGTAGCGGGCCCGTAGATCATCAAACGGGATCATGGTTCCCTCCTCGTAGAGGTCTCCCATGGTAGTCAGCCCCCGTTGTTCCCAAGTCTCCAATCTCTGCCAGTTGCCCCCATGTGGCAGGGCCCTGCACATCTTTAATGGTATTTCCGGCGCATAGGGACTCCTAAAAGAAGCCCTCCGCAGGTATCTGTTCCAGCATTTCCGCGCCATAGCAAATTCTAGGGTGAGGGATGTGGGACCGATCGGGAGTCGCAGTACTATGCGGGACAGAACCATCAGGGGTCCCCAGACCTCTCTGGGCTCCTCCTCACCCCTGGTGGCCCTCGCTACCCACTGTGTGAGCCATTGAAATTGGGCTGCTAAATAATAAGTCTCGTAGTCTGTGACCGCCAGGCCTCCCTCTGCTCGGGGTCGCATGAGTGTGTTGAGGGCTACCCTGTGCCTGCCCATGCCCCACAGAAAAGCAGTGATCATCACACGGAGCTGCTTGAAATAGGTTGCTGGAATCCAGACTGGCAAGGTCCTAAAGAAATAAAGTAGCCGCGGGAGGATCACCATTTTGAGGAGCGCCACCCGGCCCGCCACTGACAGCGGCAGCGAGCCCCAGAATTCAAAGTTAGCTTTGGCCCCCCTAATTGCCTTTCCAATGTTGCCCTCAAGAATATCCTCCTGCCTGTGATAGATAAGAGTACCCAAGTAGGGCAAACATCTGTCCTCCCAGTTCACCCCCTCCATGCACTGTGGGCCCATTCTATCTCTGCGCGCCGGGAAAAGACAGGATTTTGACCAGTTTACTTATAACCCTGCCACTCTGCTGAGAGCATGGAGCAGAGTTTTGGCCCCCAGTAAGGCCTCTCCCGAATCAGCCAGGAAAAGTAAACGATCATCTGCGTAGAGTGCAATATGATGGACCTGTCCATGTACATCAAGGCCTCGATATGCCCGCCCCGATCTAGCATGTGCCGCCAAAGGCTCCATCGCCAGGGCTAACAACAAAGGGGAGAGGGGACACCCCTGTCATGTACCCCTTCCCACTCTGCACGCCTCCGAGATCACTCCCCCCATCTTGACCCTGGCAGTGGAGTCAGCGCACAAGAGGGTTGTCCAATTCACAAAGTCGGGGCCTAGCCCCATCTTTCGCATCACATGGAATAGGTACACCCACTCCAAGCTGTCAAAGGCTTTTTCTATGTCTACTGCAAAGATCGCGGCAGTGTCAGCATTGTAGGAATCCGCCTCTAGTATATGCAAGAGTCTTCGAATATTGAACGCTGTGTTTCTAGCGGGGATAAATCCAGATTGGTCAGCATGTATGAGGGTGGGCATGTGGAGGAGCAACCGGGTGGCCAGGATCTTGCTTAGTATTTTATAATCGAGATTTAGCATGGATAAAGGGCGATATGCTGTTCTATCCCATGCGTGCTTGCCCGGCTTCAGTAGAGGAATAATGATCGCCTCTCTAGTGGAGACAGGTAGCCTGCCAAGCCTCTTGGCATCGTTATATAATCGTGTGAGTTAGGGGGCAAGTAAGTTAGTGTAGGCGAGGTAAAATTCTATTGGAAGGCCATCCGTGCCAGGGGTTTTGTTACGGGCCACACTTTTGATGGCGCCACGCACCTCCTGTACCTCAATCTCCCGACCCAACGAAGTTGCCGCATCTTCATCCAGCGCAGGTAGGTCAACTTCCTGTGTGAACTCCTGCAGGTCAACCTCTGAGGGGGCTAACCGGCTTGGATAGAGCTCAGTGTAATAATCAAAGAATAGATCGTTGATCCCCTGTTGGTCATATCTAGCTACACCCATCTGGTCTCTCAGTTCCAGTATAACTGATCCTCGCCTAGCCGGATTCGCCAACCAAGCGAGGAGGGCCCCCGACTTATCCCGATCAGAATGTGCCCGTGTGATGTAGGTCTTATAGTCGAAGCAGCGCAGTCGTTCCACGCGAGAGGCCACTGCCTCCCTAGCCTCTAACAACTCCCGGTGCTTGCCCGGGTTCTCAGGTCTATCCTTCTCTAGTGCACGCAAATGCTCATCGTCCCGCTGAATATCCTGAAGGAGAACCTTCCTGACCCCAGCGAGTTCAGATATGCACCGCCCTCTAAGCACTGATTTTACAGGCGTCCCATTCCACATTCGTGGACGTGGCTGTTCCCTCGTTAGCCCGGAAATATTCCGTGATAGCTGTACCAATAGTGGTGCCGAACACCTGGTCATCTAAAGCCTCCGGCCGCAAACGCCAGGTGGGGATCTTGGGGCGTGCTCGCGACCATTGCAACTGAGCCAGGACAGGATTATGGTCGGAGAGCGTTCAATTGAGGTATTCGCTGCTGCTAACTCCCTCGTGGACATCAGGTGAACACAGGATGGCATCTAGACGGACATGTCACTCATGAAGGGCTGAGAAGAACTAGTAATCCCGGGCTAAAGGGTGCTGGGCACGCCAGGTATCTATTAATCCCCATTTCTGTTGCCAGCTATGGCGTGATTCTGCCAGTCTGTGTGCAGGTGCATTAGGGAGGGGAGGGTGGGAGCGGTCCATGGTGACATCAGTGGTGCAATTGAAATCGCCCCCCAGTAGTAGTGACCCTGTGAGGATGGTCGCCAACCTGCGTGACAATAGGGAGAAGAAGGCCGGCTGATCCGCATTCGGCGCGTATATGCTTCCCAGGGTAAGGTCTCTGCCGTCCAGTTTCCCCATCACTACCACAAATCTGCCCTCTGGGTCAAACACCTGTGTTGTGCATTGGAATGGGACCCCAGCCCTTATCCATATCAGTACCCCTCTCGCAAAGACAGAGTATGCCGTGTAGTAAACCTGACCCCTCCAGCGACGCTGCAACGCCCTCCCCTCTTGTGCCAGGAGGTGAGTTTCTTGGAGGAATGCGATTTGAATGCCCCTGCGAATCAGATGGGAGTGTATCTTGTGGCGCCTGACCATGGAGTGCATACCCCTCACATTCCACGAGAGACAGGACAAACCTAATGGGGGTCCCATTGCAGAGAGTTACGTGTAAAGTTCTTAAAAATTTCCCCCCGTGACAGGCCTGGATCCCCTTAAAAAAAACAACTAGTAAACCAATCCCAACCCCCCCTCCCTAGGACAGGTACCCAACGAGACATTCCCATCCAAACTGTGGTAGTACCAACCAGCGTCTAAAGAAAAAGGAAGGGGCGGTCTCCCGCTAAGTACCCCGCAAAGGCATCCCATAGTGCTGCCTCCCCGTTAACTGTTCCAGTCGAGAAGCCCCGTTTCGGTTGGATGTTACCTAAAGGTCCATGTGGGGATTCCACCAGTTCTTGGAGGCCGCTCCTTCGGTTCAGGGACGCCAGGACCCAGGAAGATCCGCATGCTGAATGGCAGGCCGCTCTCCTCACATTAGGTCATCGGCCGTCTGGGGTGTAACCTTTGGCATGTTCGCCCCCAAGCTATCGTTGTCGCTACGGTCTGGGGAGGTCTCCGACCCGCCGTCACGATGTGCGCTCCCAACTGGTGAGGAGCCCGGGCTGGCCCGACTGTGCGACACCACTGCTTGCAACACCTTGCGCCATTCAAGTCTAAGTTCCCTGGGTGAAGGAGCTTTGGCTCCCGCTCCATGTCCGCGAGGACTCTGCTGCGGGGTTCTTGAAGCTGGAGCTGGTCGATCCATCGGGCCGCGGGCTTCCAGCCAGTTCCAAACTTCCTGTGATGAATTGAAGAAGCGCACTCCCGCTGGGTCCGCCACCCTAAGTCGAGCAGGAAATAGCATTACATACGATAAGTCCAGCTGGCGCAGTTTAGCCTTGACAGCAGTGAATGATGCCCTGCTTCGTTGAACCTCCCTCGTAAAGTCTGGGAAAATCATAACGTTACTGTTTTCGATGCGGAGAGTTCGTTTTTGGCGGGCACAATGTAAGATGTGGTCTCTATCTCGGAAGTGTAACAGTCTAGTCACTACTGGACGGGGGGGGGCTCCTGGGTTTGGCGGCCTAGCCGGTACTCTATGAGCTCGCTCTAGGGCATAAAAGGGGGACAGGCCCGCCGGGGCCACCTCGGCTCGGAGCCAGTTTTCTAAGTAGCTGACCATGTCCGTCCCCTCCGATTTTTCAGGTATCCCGATGACGCGGATGTTGTTCCTTCCGAGATCTCCCTTCGCTGTCTTCGGCGCGCAATTCTAGGGTTTTCACCTTAGTTTCTAGGGTAGTAAGGGAGCGGCGCATCTCCTGTACTTCGTTCGGCAGGCCGCATAATTCTTTTTCAGTGTTTGCTACTCTGTCTTTGAACTTGCGGTGATCATCTTTGAGTAAACTAAGGTCCGTGCCGATAGCATCTATCTTTTCCTCCAGCGCCTCTCTGGAGGCCGTTATAGCTTGCATTATGTCAGTTAATGTAGGTTTCCAGGAAGACATCTCTCCCTGTGTGTCAGGTACTTCCTCTTCGTCGTCGGAGTGAGGTCCAGGGACATCTACTCTAAGCGCCGTAAATCCCCGCTTCTTCTGTGGCCTCCCCATCTCGGAGCCACTGCGTGCAGGATGAGCGTCCGAATGAGCTCAGTATCCCCTGGGAGTAGTGCGTCCCAACACCCCCAATTGCACCGGATGGCCTCACAGCTGTCGCGCTCCCTCAGCACCAAGAACACTCAACGTCGTCACTTCAGGTACCCTCTCCCACCGCCAGTATTGCGAGTCGATGGGTCTCGCCGAGACAACACACCGCCCAACAGCTCACAGCTCTCGCTAGTACTGCACAACACTGAAGTGTCACAGCATTGCGCAGTTACTCCCCCCAGCTTCGTCGCCGTAGTGGATGTCAGGCCTGGTAGTCAACACTAGTAGCCTCCTCTTCTACGGCGCGATCAGCTCACTCCTCACCACTATTGCGCCCCGCGTGGAGCCAGTAAGTCGTCTTCCGGGCCTGGCGCTACATCCGTTGTGCGAGTGCTATTTCATAGTGCACCTTTACGGGTTCGCTAGCGCTGGTCACTTTCAGCTCTTAACGGGGGTCTAGAATGGGAAGCGCACCTACTCTTCAGTCTTCTCCCAGCACTGCTGCAGCTCTTGCGGCCTCCTAATGTAGCAAGTGCGTCTTAACGAGGGAGGTCCCACTGCATGGATTGCGCGTTCAGTCCTCCGCAGTGGCCGCCCCCGGGCTACGGTCTGTGTAGGGGCCCGGTCAAAGTGAGTGACCAGGTTCCCAGGTTCCGTCGGTGCGCAGTGCAGACCGGGCTCCTGCTGCGTAGGGCCACAACAATCTCCACCCCAGAGAGTGCGCCAGGGGGAGGCAGCTGGTCTTCTCAGGGGAAGTTTGGCGCCATTTTGATCCAGGTTCTGCAAGGCCTTCCCCATAAGCCACCCCAGGATTTCCAGTCCCCACAACACGGCTCCACTTCGCCCCTTGGTTGTCTCAGCGCGATGTTCTTAGGGGGGGCAATAGTGGGCTCACCACAGCTAGGCCCACATTCCAGTCGGTCGACATCTCAGGGCGCTCTCCTCCTGGTTGCCATTTTGTACTATGGTCTGGGGCAGGGTGGGGGTAAACTCATGTAGTGCTTGGGAGGCGCTCCAGCCCTACCTCACCTCCGTTAGTCGCCAGGCGGCCCAGGCGGGCTCCTCCAGCTCCAGACGTCCTTCTACAGCGAGGCTGCTCTATGCGGGCTGTCTCATTGGGCACTCACCGCCCAGCCGACATTTTACATCCCAGTCCGGAGCTGATCAGGGGGCCGCCCGCGTCGCAGGTCGGACGAGCTCCACGGTAGCGCTGCCCCTCCTCCTCGGCTCCACAGGAGCGCGTCACCGCTCGTCAAGCAGCGCAGGCAACACCATCTGCCCCGAGAGGCCCGGCCGTCTCACAGCAAAGGAGCCGCAGCAGACGTCAGGCTGCCGGCGCCATCTTAAGGTCAGGCCTGCCGAGGCAGCGAGCTGCAATTCACCCCCGGGGCGATGCAATCTCCAGCACAGGACACCGCCGAGTCTGGCCCCCACACTCCGAAGGCCGGTGATGCAGGTTGCGGCTCCCTTCGTTGTATTAGGGGATCAGGATAGTTTAAAACGGGGAGACGGCAAGCGGAACTCCTCAGCTTGCGTCCGTCTCCATCGGCTGCAGGCCACGCCCCCCCATGATGCAGGATTAACGATGCATGAAAATGGATCTGGCCCTAAAGCAAAGAGCCACCAACTGGAAGGGAGTGGCCCATGCAGAGGGCCATCTTCCACATCCCCATTAACTAGGTTTCAATTAATATTACATTAGCCTTCTACTGTACTGTGCCTCATCAAGCTGCTGCATCTATGGCTGTTGAAGACTCTCTATATTTGACATAAATCAAAGTACTTTAAAAGTAATCCTACATTAGTCCCTCTCAATTCCTTTAAAAAACGGTGAACATTTTCTTTAACCCATTCTTATGGTAGTGTTCTGAAAAATTGAGACATACATACTCAGCCCATCCCTCCTGTCTGCTGCATTGCAGATGTGTTACAACAAGACTCCATCCAAAAGAAGTCCCCATTAGTTCCTAAGTACTCTGCGTGACATCAGAGAGAAAAGTGCGTAATGAGAAAATATTGCAAGTAGGAGAGCATGGTTCACATTGATTGATATTTAATCGTTGCCTTTGGCACTGACCATGATATGACCTCATTCATCATTTTTAGAAAGTGAGAGCCTCGTTCGAACGGGTAGCTCAGCCTTACTGCAGTATTATACCTGAATTATTTCATAGGTCCTGGTGTAGTGGGAGACTGCAATACAAGGCTGATAGGGTGGGAAGCCCAAAGATGGGAGAAGATGAGCTAACGCTTCCAAAAAAGCTCCAAGGAGTTCATTTCTGGTGAGCACCATCTGGACCCTGCTAGCTTTATGAGGCAGCGCCAGCTCCCTTAACCTCTCCACAGCCCAGCCGGCCTGAACCCAGTCCAAGAGCAACCATGGACTTCCATGTGTTTGCTGAGCTGGGATATGACGGCACTACCTCTGGGCCAGAGCAGACTAGAGCCAGCCACCTCTGAGTCACTGCATCAGCTGGAGCGCACAGCGAGGGCTGCACAGGAATTACTTCAACAGGAAACCAGGAAATCCTTGCCTCGCGTTAAACATCCCCATGTATAAATAACTCTTCTCCTGCCTTTAGGAGCGGTGAGGCCACGTCCTGTTGTTAACGATGTTGACGGCCAGGTTCAGTAGTTTTTCCTTTGATCCACAGTTCCTGTGCATGTCTCGTTTTAACAGATTTTATGTATTAATTGGTTTATAGTGAGCCTCACCGTGAGGACGCTGTATAGTATGCCAGAAGGCCTGCTTAAACAGCAAAAGGGCAACTTAGCAGTGAGTGGACAAACAACCTGAACTGGAAAATGCCGGGCACAAAGACACAGGCACTCTGGCCCCATTCCTTGAATACTTCTGGCTGCACGAACTACACAGCTCTGTCAATTCAGTGGGAATAGTGGTGGTCCTGCAGCAATGGAAAAAATACTAACACTGCTGTGCAATTGTACTAAGGCAGCAATGCAAAAAACACTACTGTGCACTGCAGTAAAGCAGCAATTGAAAAAAAGCTACCAGGTAATCATATGAATACAAAGAAACACCACTGCAGCCACCAGAGGACAAATTCAAACCACATTTACAATCTGTAGGATGGTAAAAGTAACTTCACTGGCACACACATGTCCTAATCATGCAAGCCATTAATCATGTACTGCAGGCAACTTTTTCCACTGGCAATAAATTGACTGCCTACATAGAAATGGTAAACTAATGGAGATGAGTAATTTAGTGCTCCATACTTTTACATGCAGATTATATTCAATGTGTGTTTAACATATTAATCCAGGGGCATTATATTAACCAAATGTAGTTGGTGGCTATATTTACTTAGTGAGGGCCACCCGCATATTTAGCTGGATTATAACCTATGTATTTACATTAAAGAGAACAACATATATATTCTTGAAATGTAATATATGCCAGTGTAGGAGAGTAGGATCTGCCTCTTATGTTGCCCCCACTTTTTTTCTGATGTTTACACTGGTTTCTGGCTATAGTCAGGCTGGGACCCTGCCAATCAGGGCTCCAGCCTCTCTGTTCTCTCTAAACGACTTGGAGTGCACTCTAGGTGCACTAGTGATTGGATACTGTGGTACCTTATGAGTCCCTAGTATATGGTACCTTAGGTGCCAAGGGCATAGGTACTTCACAGGCCTACCAGGGGCTGAAGCATGTATTATGCCACCCCTGGGAAGCAGACTAAATCTGACACCACAGGTCTGCTACTGCAGCCTGGGTAAGGTGGTGCATGCACCCCTTACTGTGATATAGGCTACCTATATCACTACATAGATACACACATATAAACCTATAAGTCACTCCTATGGCAGACCTTATCAATCCTGAAGGCAGAGTGCTTGGTTCCTATGTGAGAGGGTGCCCCTGCATGAGCAGAGCCCCTCTGCAGCATTCGGAGACCCTTCTCTGATGCTGTGTGTAGTGCAGCCTGACCATATACTCTTAAGCGCATTATAACCTCGCGTTAAATGCTAACTTTGGGATGGCTGCACGGAAACATGTCGTGTTTGGTGTCAAACATCTTGGAATGCTACCCCCCCCCGCCAGTTCTGGCGGCGGGGGTAGCATTCCACCCTTCTAGAGGGATAGACATGTACCTACTGTGGAAACGCGGTAGAATCCTGAAGAGCCCTGGCATCACAAAATGGATGCCACCAGTCACAGACACGGGGCTGCCCTCCTGCTGATGACCGAAACTCGCAGTGGAGGAAGCCCAACAATAGGTATCCTGTCCCAGGGAGGTGTGACCACCTCCCAGACAGGGTTTAGTGTATTGGGGCTGGGTGGGTACACTCCTAGAGTGCTTTGAAGTCCTGCACTGGGGGAGCAAAAGGCTCCTCTGTGCATACCCCAATTCAAACCGGCTCAGGGGCTACCTGCCCCTGCTCTGGCGCGAAACTGGACAAAGGGAAGTGGGTGTAGCCACCCACTCCCCTGACCCTCCCATAGGTGGGGTCCTAGAGCTAGTCCCTCCCTTCCTTTTTAGTATAAGGTAGGGAACCCTTGCCATTGCAAACTAGATATCCCTGGACGACACTCTGAAGAAGAATCCTGGACCTTCGACGTTCCACTACCTCTGGAAGACTGAAGAATCTCCGTTGGAGTCAAGGAGTGACTCCCCTGCTTGGCAGGCACCAAAAACTGAAACGACGGTCGCAAACTACGCCGCTCCCGCCGGAGCCCGAGGTCCCTGCAGCCCAAGACAAGGATTTCCTGACTTCTCCAAGGCCATCGTGAGTCCCCAGTGAAGCTGAGGCCAGTGGACCCCACGAGTGATGAGGAACCGCAGTCCCTGGGTACCGTGCACTATTGTCAAGTGCAACCTTTTCACGACGTTCTACGAACCTGTGCTTTGGACCACGTGTGGTCCCAGCCTCTAGCAGGAATCCTTCTGAAGATCAGAGGCGTACCCCATCCCGAGTGACCGTGGGCCCCTGTTGAAGGAATCCTTCTGAGGCGTCTTTGCGATCCCTTGCCAGCCGGCTTGTGGGTCCCCTGAAGACTTTTCTACAGAACCAAAGGGCTCCCCTGGTTGCTCCAGGCCTGCCCTGACTTACCCTTGCTGGGTGAGTTCCCCAAACCTTGCTGGTCTGCACCATTGACTTTTTACATTTTATACAAGACTTGCTGCTACCAAGGCTTGTTGGCTCCAATCGGGTCGCCGATACCGCAGTCAGCTGCAGACTTTGTGGGACACACTGAATCCAGCTCCTGGTTGTCCTCGACGCCTCCTGGACCTCGTGGCCGAAGAGTCAAGACACCTGTGAACGACCTGAATCTGTCGACGACGGTGGGCATTCATCTTCCTTGCCCCGGGTCACTGCCCAGTGACTTTGAACACTGTCCCCTCTGCTTTCAGGTCTTCCTTCTTCCGAATCCAGGCTTGGATTCCACCGGACACTTCTCCTGGGTGGTTTCGTGAGGCCCCAACACTTCTGAAGGCCCTGGGCCTTGTCTCCTTGCAAGTCGTTGTTCTTAAGTCTCTTTTTTAGTATATGGTCTGGTACGCCCCTAGGGCCACAGCCATATTTGTGCTTAATTTATTGTGAAACGTTGATTTATGCATATGTTCCTGTCTTCTAATCTCACAAGAGATTAGTAGAGAGTTGTTTAGTAATAAATACATATATATTTGATATATATACCTGTGTGGTGTCTTTTCATTTGGTGATTCAAGAGATTGTGTGGTAAAACAAGCTGCTTTACATTCCTCCAAGACTTAGCCTGAAGGCTGCTCTCCACAGCTACCACTAGGATAGCTTTCTATAAAGGTTGTCTTAAACCTACCTACCATAAGAGTCGAATTGTACTGGTGCAAGGTGTCCACTTTAACTAGTGAACAGCATATACCAGGCCAACTTCTCACATTGGTGGCAGCGTGTGGGATTGCAGCTTGCTATTGTTTTACCAGAAAATCTCTATTTGAATTACTAACTGAAAACCACTATAGGTACTCAAGGTACATATAAAGTCAAGCTTAGTATCAATAAGTTCTACTGAACTTAGAGCTGTGTGCCAAGGGATAGCACACCCTTTCTACAGCTCAAGCTAGTATCAGTAGGCCACAAACTAGTGTACGTAGTACAACACTGCACAACACTAGAATGTCCTTAAAGGGTGGACCCAGTGGATCCACTCAGCCTCAGTATAAGGACATGGCTTTCTCTGACTTGAGAGCCATGTGTGCTGCAAGGCACCTGAAGCTAGGACAGAGTCCCTCCACACTACACCTGATAGATCTGCTGACAGCAGATGATCTTAGATTAGCTCTAGGAGCTAATGGGTCTGAATCAGTGAGTGGGTCAATTACAGTGTCTGGGTCAGATGATGAACATCTGGATGACCAAGACTCTGTGATTATAGGGCCAGGTCCCAAGGGGTCTGAACAGGACAGAGGAATTCTCCCTAAGAGAACTGACATAGTGGAGGAGAGGCCCAGGTCCCTTTCTAGGGAATCTGAACACTCCTATCACTCTGGCAGAGAATCTGTCTACCAGAGGAACTCCTACTTCTCAAGAAGAGAGACCTCCTCTGACAGAATGTACAAACTGCTGCAGTATGAGGAAGCAAGGTTTGCCCTCAAAACCAAGCAGTTGGCATTAGATAAGGAAGCCCTGGAGCTCCAGAGAGCTTCTAGAAAAGAGGGGTTAGAACCCCCTGGTGGCAGCAACAGTGTCCCTAGAGAGAATATATTCCAGACCATAGGAACCTGAGCAAGGTTGTTCCTCCCTACCAGAGTGGGGATGATATCCATAAGTGGGTAACTGCTATGGAAAGGGCCTGTAGAGTACAACAGGTCCCCCAAAAGCAGTGGGCAGCAATCTTGTGGCTCTCCTTTTCAGATAAAGGTAGAGACAAGCTCCTCACTGTTAGAGAAGAGGATGCTGATGACTATGAAGTCCTGAAGAGTGCACTGATAGATGGGTTTGGCTTAACCACTGAGCAGTACAGGTTGAAGTTCAGAGACACCCAGAAGGCACAGACTCAGGACTGGACTGACTTGGGGGCATATTATCAAGGCGGCGTTAATGAATCATCGCCGCTTTAGCGTCCGTTTTCGGACGAAAGCGGCGATAATTCTATCGCCTAATTAACAAGGACACGCTAGCGCGTGATTCCTGCATTAGCGTCCGTTTTCTGCACGCCTCCCATCGCATCGCTAATGAGATGCAAAGGGGGCGTGCCTGTGAAAACAACATGGGGAAATATCGCTAACCCAGGTATCGCCATATCAACAACGTGGGTTAGCGATATTTTCAATCGCGTTAAGTATGCCTTAACGCAGGAATTTAACGTCTGCTAAATTCCTGACTAAGGCATACCTAACATGGGGGTGGATTGTGTGGCTAAGACCACAGGCCCTATCACCAAGGATATCGCCGTTTTCCATGGGACATCGCTGGAAAACCAGCGATGTTCCCTGGAAAACATCGCTATCACTGGAAAATTATCGCCTTTGCGCTAAGCGTTGTTAATACAGCACTAGCATGGCGATAATTTCCAGCGATAGCCGGCGATAGGATTCCTCGCGCTAACAGCGGCCAGCGATAATTATCGCTGCCGCTTGATAATATGCCTCTTTGTAGATTGTGCAACCAAGGCTCTGGAGGGTTGGCTGGTTGGCAGTAGGGTTACTGATTTCAAGGGATTGTATAATCTAATGATGAGAGAACAGATCCTTAATAATTGCCAGAACCAGTTGTTGCATCAATACCTGGTGGACTCAGATCTGACCTCTCCCCAAGAATTGGGAAAGAAGGCAGACAAGTGGGTCAGAACCAGGGTGAGGCAGAAAACCCAGAACCAAGGGGGTGACACAAAGAAGCAGGATTCTAAGGGCTCTGAGAAAAGTGGGGATAAGTCAAAAGACCAGAAGTCTTCACAAGGGCCCCAAAAATCTGCATCTGGTGGGGAGTCACAATCCAACAAGGGAAAAGGCCAAAAGAAGCCCTGGTGCAAATTCTGTAAACAGAAAGGGCACTGGACTTCTGATTGTAAAAGTCCAAAGACCAAACCACCACCACTCCTGCCCCTAAGGCAACTGTTCCCCTTAGTTCAGCTACTGGTGGAGGTGGTACTCAGAATAAGGGTGTAGTAGGGTTGACCCTGGGTTCTGAAGTGGACTCTGGCCTAGTCAGAGTACCCACTCAGGCAATGCTGATTTGTGATGGAGACATTGACATGTCCTTCCTGGTGAGCCCCAGTAATCTGGGCAAATACACACAGCAGCCTGTAATAAATGGCAAACAGGCTTTGGCATTTAGGGACACAGGTGCTAGTGTCACCATGGTGGCAGAGGATCTTGTGGACCCTGGACAGATCATCCTGGGCGAAATGTACCAGGTGACCAATGCAAGCAATGGCAGTTGTGAATTTCTCCTGGGGAGGGGTAACTGGCCTCAAGAAGGTTGTAGTCAGTGCAGACCTCCCTGTAGAATGTCTATTGGGCAATGATCTAGAAACTTCAGCCTGGTCTGAAGTAGAGTTATGGACTCATGCTGAGATGTTGGGCATCCCTGCAAAGGTATTTGCTGTAACCAGGTCACAGGCCAAAATGCATGGCACTGAACCAGCTCTGGATCCTGAAACCATGGACCAGATGCTTCCCAAGAAGAGGAGCAGTAGGGTTAAGGCAGTGCCTTCCCTCTGTCTCAGATCACTGATTCCCCTCTTAAGGGAGGAGGAGCAGATCCTGAAGAAGGAACTGCCCCAGAGGAACTTGAGCCTGATCAGGTTGAGTTCTTGGGGGCAGGGGGCCCTTCTAGGGAAGATCTGAGCAAGGAGCAACAGTGCTGCCCCTCTCTTGAACCCCTCAGACAGCAGGCTGCTGCTGAGGCTGCTGGGAGTGCTAGTGGGTCCCATAAAGTTTATTGGGATGAGGGACTCCTATATTCTGAGGGTAGAGATCCAGCCCCTGGAGCCACCAGGAGGTTGGTAATACCTCAGAAGTTTAGGGGTTCCTCTTGACCCTAGCACATGATATCCCTTTAGCAGGTCACTTGGGCCAAAACAAGACCTGGGACAGGCTTGTTCCACATTTTCATTGGCCACATATGTCAGAGGACACAAAGGAGTTTTGTCGCTCCTGTGTCACATGCCAAGCCAGTGGCAAGGCAGGTGGCACCACAAAGGCCCCCCTGATACCACTACCTGTGGTGGGGGTACCCTTTGAAAGGGTAGGGATTGACATTGTTGGTCCCCTTGACCCTCAAACTGCATCTGGGCACAGATTTATCCTGGTGGTAGTGGATCATGCCACCAGGTACCCAGAGGCAATTCCTCTGAGGACCACCACAGCCCCTGTGGTGGCAAGAGCCCTCATTGGAGTTTTCTCCAGAGTGGGTTTCCCAAAGGAGGTCATCTCTGACAGAGAACAAACTTCATGTCAGGATATTTGAAAGCAATGTGGAAGGAGTGTGGTGTAACTTATAAGTTCACCACCCCCTATCACCCACAATGCAATGGGTTGGTTGAACGTTTCAACAAAACCCTGAAGGGTATGATTAAAGGACTCCCAGAGAAGCTTAGGCGGAAATGGGACCTTCTTCTTCCCTGCCTGTTGTTTGCATACAGAGAGGTTCCACAGAAGGGGGTTGGTTACAGCCCATTTGAGCTTCTGTTTGGGCATCCTGTAAGAGGTCCATTGTGTTTGGTAAAAGAGGGCTGGGAGTTACCTCTCAAACCCCCCAAACAAGTTGTGATGGACTATGTACTTGGTCTCCCCCCCAGATGGCCGAATACATGAAAAAGGCAACCAAAAACCTGGAGGCCAGCCAAGAATTACAAAAAGCTTGGCATGACCAAAAGGCTGTGCTGACTGTGTACCAGCCAGGACAGAAGGTGTGGGTGTTGGTGCCAGTGGCCCCAGCAGCCCTCCAAGACAAATGGAGTGGCCCCCATACAATAGTTGAGCAAAAGGGAGAAGTCACCTATCTGGTGAATCTTGGAACTCCCAGGAGCCCCCTGAGGGTGCTCCATGTCAACAGATTAAAGCCATATGTTGACAGGGCTGACATGGGCTTGCTCATGGCAACTGATGAGGAACAGGAGGAGGAGAGTGACCCTCTCCCTGACCTGCTCTCACAGAACCCTGATGATGGGTCAGTAGATGGTGTTGCTTTGGCAAGCAGCCTCACTGACCATCAGCAAACTGAGTGCAGACAAGTTCTGCAGCAGTGCAGACATATGTTTAGCTTGACCCCTAGTCAGACTACCTGGTGCACCCATGAGGTGGACACTGGGGACAGTCTGCCTGTCAAGAGTAAAATCTACAGGCAACCTGACCATGTCAGGGACTGTATCAGGACTGAAGTCCAGAAAATGTTGGAGTTAGGTGTGATTGAGCCTTCCGATAGCCCTTGGACTAGCCCAGTAGTCCTAGTACCCAAGCCTCATACCCAGGGTGGTAAGAAAGAAATGAGGTTTTGTGTAGACTACAGAGGCCTCAATGCAGTCAAAAAGACTGATGCCTATCCCATACCCAGGGCAGATGAGCTGATTGATACTTTGGCCTCAGCCAAGTATCTGAGTACATTTGACCTAACAGCTGGCTACTGGCAGATCAGGTTAGCTGATGATGCAAAAGCCAAAACAGCATTTTCGACCCCTGGTGGGCACTACCACTTTGTGGTGATGCCCTTTGGATTGAAAAATGCACCTGCCACTTTTCAGAGGTTGGTGAACAAAGTTCTGGCAGGGATGGAAACTTATTGCTCAGCTTATCTAGATGATATTGCTGTCTTTAGTTCCTCCTGGCAGGATCACCTGGTCCACCTCAGAAATGTTTTGGAGGCTCTGCAGAAAGTAGGCCTCACTCTCAAGGCCACTAGGTGCCAGATAGGGCAGAGTCAGGTTGTATACCTGGGCCACCTTGTGGGTGGAGGCCAGGTTCAACCTTTACAGAGTAAAATCCAAACCATAATGGAATGGGTTGCTCCAACCACCCAGACACAGGTGAGAGCCTTCTTAGGCCTGACTGGGTACTAAAGGAGGTTTGTGAAGGGATATGGATCTATAGTGACCCCCTTGAATGATCTGACCTCAAAGAAAATGCCAAAAAGGTTCAGTGGACAGCTAGCTGTCAGAAGGCATTTGAAGACCTAAAGCAGGCCATGTGCACTGCCCCCATCTTACAGAGTCCAGACTACACCAAAAAGTTAATTGTCCAAACAGATGCTTCTGAGCTGGGTGTGGGAGCTGTACTGTCTCAACTGAATGATGAAGGTCAAGACCAGCCAGTAGCTTTTATTAGCAGGAGGCTGACCCCTAGAGAGAAAAGTTGGTCAGCTATAGAGAGGGAGGCCTTTGCTGTGGTGTGGGCCCTGAAGAAGCTGAGGCCATACTTGTTTGGCACTCACTTCATAGTTCAGACTGACCACAAGCCCCTCCTATGGCTTAAACAGATGAAAGAAGAAAACCCAAAACTTTTGAGGTGGTCCATTTCCCTACAGGGGATGGACTATACAGTGGAACATAGGCCTGGGACCCAACATGCCAATGCAGATGGACTCTCAAGGTATTTCCACTTAGAGCACGAAGACTCAACTGGTCAAGGTTAGTTTAGTGTCCCTGCGTTTGGGGGGGTTGTGTAGGAGAGTAGGATCTGCCTCTTATGTTGCCCCCACTTTTTTTCTGATGTTTACACTGGTTTCTGGCTATAGTCAGGCTGGGACCCTGCCAATCAGGGCCCCAGCCTCTCTGTTCTCTCTAAACGTCTTGGAGTGCACTCTAGGTGCACTAGTGATTGGATACTGTGGTACCTTATGAGTCCCTAGTATATGGTACCTTAGGTGCCAAGGGCATAGGTACTTCACAGGCCTACCAGGGGCTGAAGCATGTATTATGCCACCCCTGGGAAGCAGACTAAATCTGACACCACAGGTCTGCTACTGCAGCCTGGGTAAGGTGGTGCATGCACTCCCTTACTGTGATATAGGCTACCTATATCACTACATAGATACACACATATAAACCTATAAGTCACTCCTATGGCAGGCCTTATCAATCCTGAAGGCAGAGTGCTTGGTTCCTATGTGAGAGGGTGCCCCTGCATGAGCAGAGCCCCTCTGCAGCATTCGGAGACCCTTCTCTGATGCTGTTTGTAGTGCAGCCTGACCATATACTCTTAAGCACATTATAACCTCGCGTTAAATGCTAACTTTGGGATGGCTGCACGGAAACATGTCGTGTTTGGTGTCAAACATCTTGGAATACTACCCCCCGCCAGTTCTGGTGGCGGGGGTAGCATTCCACCCTTCTAGAGGGATAGACATGTACCTACTGTGGAAACGCGGTAGAATCCTGAAGAGCCCTGGCATCATAAAATGGATGCCACCAGTCACAGACACGGGGCTGCCCTCCTGCTGATGACCGAAACTCGCAGTGGAGGAAGCCCAACAATAGGTATCCTGTCCCAGGGAGGTGTGACCACCTCCCAGACAGGGTTTAGTGTATTGGGGCTGGGTGGGTGCACTCCTAGAGTGCTTTGAAGTCCTGCACTGGGGGAGCAAAAGGCTCCTCTGTGCATACCCCAGTTCAAACCGGCTCAGGGGCTACCTGCCCCTGCTCTGGCGTGAAACTGGAGAAAGGGAAGTGGGTGTAGCCACCCACTCCCCTGACCCTCCCATAGGTGGGGTCCTAGAGCTAGTCCCTCCCTTCCTTTTTAGTATAAGGTAGGGAACCCTTGCCATTGCAAACTAGATATCCCTGGACGACACTCTGAAGAAGAATCCTGGACCTTCGACGTTCCACTACCTCTGGAAGACTGAAGAATCTCCCTTGGAGTCAAGGAGTGACTCCCCTGCTTGGCAGGCACCAAAAACTGAAACGACGGTCACAAACTACGCCGCTCCCGCCAGAGCCCGAGGTCTCTGCAGCCCAAGATGAGGATTTCCTGACTTCCCCAAAGCCATCGTGAGTCCCCAGCGAAGCTGAGGCCAGTAGACCCCACGAGTGATGAGGAACCGTAGTCCCTGGGTACCGTGCACTATTGTCAAGTGCAACCCCTTCACGACATTTTACAAACCTATGCTTTGGACCACGTGTGGTCCCAGCCTCTAGCAGAAATGCCTCTGAAGATCAGGGGCGTACCCTGTCCCGAGTGACCATGGGCCCCTGTTGAAGGAATCCTCCTGAGGCATCTTTGCGATCCCTTGCCAGCCAGCTTGTGGGTCCCCTGAAGACTTTTCTACAGAACCAAAGGGCTCCCCTGGTTGCTCCAGGCCTGCCCTGACTTACCCTTGCTGGGTGAGTTCCCCAGACCTTGCTGGTCTGCACCATTCACTTTGTACATTTTCTACGAGACTTGCTGCTACCAAGGCTTGTTGGCTCTAATCGGGTCGCCGACACCGCAGTCAGCTGCAGACTTTGTGGGACACACTGAATCCAGCTCTTGGTTGTCCTCAACACCTCCTGGACCTCGTGGCCGAAGAGTCAATACACCTGTGAACGACCTGAATCTGTCGACGACGGTGGGCATTCATCTTCCTTGCCCCGGGTCACTGCCCAGTGACTTTGAACACTGTCCCCTCTGCTTTCAGGTCTTCCTTCTTCCGAATCCAGGCTTGGATTCCACCGGACACTTCTCCTGTCTTCACAAGCAGCAAGTCTTCTTTGGCTCCCATTGAAAACGACGCCGCGACCCGACACCAAAGGACACCTATGCACCCGGCTTCCCTGGGTGAGGTAACTCCAGCACTACGGTGCTCCTGGGGGTGTTGGCCCTAGAACTACTTAGCCTGTAAGTGACTTGCTTGTAGCTACTCCCGAAGTGCCCTTAAACTCTTAATTTCCAACCGCGACTTGCCCCATTGAAGTCTACGGCGATCCGCGCCTGTGTTCACTCACTGCACGCGTCCCCCGTGGGTCCTTTACTTACCTGCCTTGGGTGGTTTCGTGAGGCCCCAACACTTCTGAAGGCCCTGGGCCTGTCTCCTTGCAAGTCGTTGTTCTTAAGTCTCTTTTTTAGTATATGGTCTGGTACGCCCCTAGGGCCCCAGCCATATTTGTGCTTAATTTATTGTGAAACGTTGATTTATGCATATGTTCCTGTCTTCTAATCTCACAAGAGATTAGTAGAGAGTTGTTTAGTAATAAATACATATATATTTGATATATATACCTGTGTGGTGTCTTTTCATTTGGTGATTCAAGAGATTGTGTGGTAAAACAAGCTGCTTTACATTCATCCAAGACTTAGCCTGAAGGCTGCTCTCCACAGCTACCACTAGGATAGCTTTCTATAAAGGTTGTCTTAAACCTACCTACCATAAGAGTCGAATTGTACTGGTGCAAGGTGTCCACTTTAACTAGTGAACAGCATATACCAGGCCAACTTCTCACATTGGTGGCAGCGTGTGGGATTGCAGCTTGCTATTGTTTTACCAGAAAATCTCTATTTGAATTACTAACTGAAAACCTCTATAGGTACTCAAGGTACATATAAAGTCAAGCTTAGTATCAATAAGTTCTACTGAACTTAGAGCTGTGTGACAAGGGATAGCACACCCTTTCTACAGCTCAAGCTAGTATCAGTAGGCCACAAACTAGTGTAGGTAGTACAACACTGCACAACACTAGAATGTCCTTAAAGGGTGGACCCAGTGGATCCACTCAGCCTCAGTATAAGGACATGGCTTTCTCTGACTTGAGAGCCATGTGTGCTGCAAGGCACCTGAAGGTAGGACAGAGTCCCTCCACACTACACCTGATAGATCTGCTGACAGCAGATGATCTTAGATTAGCTCTAGGAGCTAATGGGTCTGAATCAGTGAGTGGGTCAATTACAGTGTCTGGGTCAGATGATGAACATCTGGATGACCAAGACTCTGTGATTATAGGGCCAGGTCCCAAGGGGTCTGAACAGGACAGAGGAATTCTCCCTAAGAGAACTGACATAGTGGAGGAGAGGCCCAGGTCCCTTTCTAGGGAATCTGAACACTCCTATCACTCTGGCAGAGAATCTGTCTACCAGAGGAACTCCTACTTCTCAAGAAGAGAGACCTCCTCTGACAGAATGTACAAACTGCTGCAGTATGAGGAAGCAAGGTTTGCCCTCAAAACCAAGCAGTTGGCATTAGATAAGGAAGCCCTGGAGCTCCAGAGAGCTTCTAGAAAAGAGGGGTTAGAACCCCTGGTGGCAGCAACAGTGTCCCTAAAGGCAGAGAATATATTCCAGACCATAGGAACCTGAGCAAGGTTGTTCCTCCCTACCAGAGTGGGGATGATATCCATAAGTGGGTAACTGCTATGGAAAGGGCCTGTAGAGTACAACAGGTCCCCCAAAAGCAGTGGGCAGCAATCTTGTGGCTCTCCTTTTCAGATAAAGGTAGAGACAAGCTCCTCACTGTTAGAGAAGAGGATGCTGATGACTATGAAGTCCTGAAGAGTGCACTGATAGATGGGTTTGGCTTAACCACTGAGCAGTACAGGTTGAAGTTCAGAGACACCCAGAAGGCACAGACTCAGGACTGGACTGACTTTGTAGATTGTGCAACCAAGGCTCTGGAGGGTTGGCTGGTTGGCAGTAGGGTTACTGATTTCAAGGGATTGTATAATCTAATGATGAGAGAACAGATCCTTAATAATTGCCAGAACCAGTTGTTGCATCAATACCTGGTGGACTCAGATCTGACCTCTCCCCAAGAATTGGGAAAGAAGGCAGACAAGTGGGTCAGAACCAGGGTGAGGCAGAAAACCCAGAACCAAGGGGGTGACACAAAGAAGCAGGATTCTAAGGGATCTGAGAAAAGTGGGGATAAGTCAAAAGACCAGAAGTCTTCACAAGGGCCCCAAAAATCTGCATCTGGTGGGGAGTCACAATCCAACAAGGGAAAAGGCCAAAAGAAGCCCTGGTGCAAATTCTGTAAACAGAAAGGGCACTGGACTTCTGATTGTAACAAGTCCAAAGACCAAACCACCACCACTCCTGCCCCTAAGGCAACTGTTCCCCTTAGTTCAGCTACTGGTGGAGGTGGTACTCAGAATAAGGGTGTAGTAGGGTTGACCCTGGGTTCTGAAGTGGACTCTGGCCTAGTCAGAGTACCCACTCAGGCAATGCTGATTTGTGATGGAGACATTGACATGTCCTTCCTGGTGAGCCCCAGTAATCTGGGCAAATACACACAGCAGCCTGTAATAAATGGCAAACAGGCTTTGGCATTTAGGGACACAGGTGCTAGTGTCACCATGGTGGCAGAGGATCTTGTGGACCCTGGACAGATCATCCTGGGCGAAATGTACCAGGTGACCAATGCAAGCAATGTCAGGACCAACCATAGTCTGGCAGTTGTGAATTTCTCCTGGGGAGGGGTAACTGGCCTCAAGAAGGTTGTAGTCAGTGCAGACCTCCCTGTAGAATGTCTATTGGGCAATGATCTAGAAACTTCAACCTGGTCTGAAGTAGAGTTATGGACTCATGCTGAGATGTTGGGCATCCCTGCAAAGGTATTTGCTGTGACCAGGTCACAGGCCAAAATGCATGGCACTGAACCAGCTCTGGATCCTGAAACCATGGACCAGATGCTTCCCAAGAAGAGGAGCAGTAGGGTTAAGGCAGTGCCTTCCCTCTGTCTCAGATCACTGTTTCCCCTCTTAAGGGAGGAGGAGCAGATCCTGAAGAAGGAACTGCCCCAGAGGAATTGAGCCTGATCAGGTTGAGTTCTTGGGGGCAGGGGGCCCTTCTAGGGAAGATCTGAGTAAGGAGCAACAGTGCTGCCCCTCTCTTGAACCCCTCAGACAGCAGGCTGCTGCTGAGGCTGCTGGGAGTGCTAGTGGGTCCCATAATGTTTATTGGGATGAGGGACTCCTATATTCTGAGGGTAGAGATCCAGCCCCTGGAGCCACCAGGAGGTTGGTAATACCTCAGAAGTTTAGGGGTTCCTCTTGACCCTAGCACATGATATCCCTTTAGCAGGTCACTTGGGCCAAAACAAGACCTGGGACAGGCTTGTTCCACATTTTCATTGGCCACATATGTCAGAGGACACAAAGGAGTTTTGTCGCTCTTGTGTCACATGCCAAGCCAGTGGCAAGGCAGGTGGCACCACAAAGGCCCCCCTGATACCACTACCTGTGGTGGGGGTACCCTTTGAAAGGGTAGGGATTGACATTGTTGGTCCCCTTGACCCTCAAACTGCATCTGGGCACAGATTTATCCTGGTGGTAGTGGATCATGCCACCAGGTACCCAGAGGCAATTCCTCTGAGGACCACCACAGCCCCTGTGGTGGCAAGAGCCCTCATTGGAGTTTTCTCCAGAGTGGGTTTCCCAAAGGAGGTCATCTCTGACAGAGAACAAACTTCATGTCAGGATATTTGAAAGCAATGTGGAAGGAGTGTGGTGTAACTTATAAGTTCACCACCCCCTATCACCCACAATGCAATGGGTTGGTTGAACGTTTCAACAAAACCCTGAAGGGTATGATTAAAGGACTCCCAGAGAAGCTTAGGCGGAAATGGGACCTTCTTCTTCCCTGCCTGTTGTTTGCATACAGAGAGGTTCCACAGAAGGGGGTTGGTTACAGCCCATTTGAGCTTCTGTTTGGGCATCCTGTAAGAGGTCCATTGTGTTTGGTAAAAGAGGGCTGGGAGTTACCTCTCAAACCCCCAAACAAGTTGTGATGGACTATGTACTTGGTCTCCCCCCAGATGGCCGAATACATGAAAAAGGCAACCAAAAACCTGGAGGCCAGCCAAGAATTACAAAAAGCTTGGCATGACCAAAGGCTGTGCTGACTGTGTACCAGCCAGGACAGAAGGTGTGGGTGTTGGTGCCTGTGGCCCCAGCAGCCCTCCAAGACAAATGGAGTGGCCCCCATACAATAGTTGAGCAAAAGGGAGAAGTCACCTATCTGGTGAATCTTGGAACTCCCAGGAGCCCCTGAGGGTGCTCCATGTCAACAGATTAAAGCCATATGTTGACAGGGCTGACATGGGCTTGCTCATGGCAACTGATGAGGAACAGGAGGAGGAGAGTGACCCTCTCCCTGACCTGCTCTCACAGAACCCTGATGATGGGTCAGTAGATGGTGTTGCTTTGGCAAGCAGCCTCACTGACCATCAGCAAACTGAGTGCAGACAAGTTCTGCAGCAGTGCAGACATATGTTTAGCCTGACCCCTAGTCAGACTATCTGGTGCACCCATGAGGTGGACACTGGGGACAGTCTGCCTGTCAAGAGTAAAATCTACAGGCAACCTGACCATGTCAGGGACTGTATCAGGACTGAAGTCCCGAAAATGTTGGAGTTAGGTGTGATTTAGCCTTCCGATAGCCCTTGGGCTAGCCCAGATGTCCTAGTACCCAAGCCTCATACCCAGGGTGGTAAGAAAGAAATGAGGTTTTGTGTAGACTACAGAGGCCTCAATGCAGTCACCAAGACTGATTCCTATCCCATACCCAGGGCAGATGAGCTGATTGATACTTTGGCCTCAGCCAAGTATCTGAGTACATTTGACCTAACAGCTGGCTACTGGCAGATCAGGTTAGCTGATGATGCAAAAGCCAAAACTGCATTTTCGACCCCTGGTGGGCACTACCACTTTGTGGTGATGCCCTTTGGATTGAAAAATGCACCTGCCACTTTTCAGAGGTTGGTGAACAAAGTTCTGGCAGGGATGGAAACTTATTGCTCAGCTTATCTAGATGATATTGCTGTCTTTAGTTCCTCCTGGCAGGATCACCTGGTCCACCTCAGAAATGTTTTGGAGGCTCTGCAGAAAGCAGGCCTCACTATCAAGGCCACTAAGTGCCAGATAGGGCAGAGTCAGGTTGTATACCTGGGCCACCTTGTGGGTGGAGGCCAGGTTCAGCCTTTACAGAGTAAAATCCAAACCATAATGGAATGGGTTGTTCCAACCACCCAGACACAGGTGAGAGCCTTCTTAGGCCTGACTGGGTACTAAAGGAGGTTTGTGAAGGGATATGGATCTATAGTGACCCCCTTGAATGATCTGACCTCAAAGAAAATGCCAAAAAAGGTTCAGTGGACAGCTAGCTGTCAGAAGGCATTTGAAGACCTAAAGCAGGCCATGTGCACTGCCCCCATCTTACAGAGTCCAGACTACACCAAAAAGTTCATTGTCCAAACAGATGCTTCTGAGCTGGGTGTGGGAGCTGTACTGTCTCAACTGAATGATGAAGGTCAAGACCAGCCAGTAGCTTTTATTAGCAGGAGGCTGACCCCTAGAGAGAAACGTTGGTCAGCTATAGAGAGGGAGGCCTTTGCTGTGGTGTGGGCCCTGAAGAAGCTGAGGCCATACTTGTTTGGCACTCACTTCATAGTTCAGACTGACCACAAGCCCCTCCTATGGCTTAAACAGATGAAAGGTGAAAACCCAAAACTTTTGAGGTGGTCCATTTCCCTACAGGGGATGGACTATACAGTGGAACATAGGCCTGGGACCCAACATGCCAATGCAGATGGACTCTCAAGGTATTTCCACTTAGAGCACGAAGACTCAACTGGTCAAGGTTAGTTTAGTGTCCCTGCGTTTGGGGGGGGTTGTGTAGGAGAGTAGGATCTGCCTCTTATGTTGCCCCCACTTTTTTTCTGATGTTTACACTGGTTTCTGGCTATAGTCAGGCTGGGACCCTGCCATTCAGGGCCCCAGCCTCTCTGCTCTCTCTAAACGACTTGGAGTGCACTCTAGGTGCACTAGTGATTGGATACTGTGGTACCTTATGAGTCCCTAGTATATGGTACCTTAGGTGCCAAGGGCATAGGTACTTCACAGGCCTACCAGGGGCTGAAGCATGTATTATGCCACCCCTGCGAAGCAGACTAAATCTGACACCACAGGTCTGCTACTGCAGCCTGGGTAAGGTGGTGCATGCACCCCTTACTGTGATATAGGCTACCTATATCACTACATAGATACACACATATAAACCTATAAGTCACTCCTATGGCAGGCCTTATCAATCCTGAAGGCAGAGTGCTTGGTTCCTATGTGAGAGGGTGCCCCTGCATGAGCAGAGCCCCTCTGCAGCATTCGGAGACCCTTCTCTGATGCTGTTTGTAGTGCAGCCTGACCATATACTCTTAAGCACATTATAACCTCGCGTTAAATGCTAACTTTGGGATGGCTGCACGGAAACATGTCGTGTTTGGTGTCAAACATCTTGGAATACTACCCCCCGCCAGTTCTGGTGGCGGGGGTAGCATTCCACCCTTCTAGAGGGATAGACATGTACCTACTGTGGAAACGCGGTAGAATCCTGAAGAGCCCTGGCATCACAAAATGGATGCCACCAGTCACAGACACGGGGCTGCCCTCCTGCTGATGACCGAAACTCGCAGTGGAGGAAGCCCAACAATAGGTATCCTGTCCCAGGGAGGTGTGACCACCTCCCAGACAGGGTTTAGTGTATTGGGGCTGGGTGGGTGCACTCCTAGAGTGCTTTGAAGTCCTGCACTGGGGGAGCAAAAGGCTCCTCTGTGCATACCCCAGTTCAAACCGGCTCAGGGGCTACCTGCCCCTGCTCTGGCGCGAAACTGGAGAAAGGGAAGTGGGTGTAGCCACCCACTCCCCTGACCCTCCCATAGGTGTGGTCCTAGAGCTAGTCCCTCCCTTCCTTTTTAGTATAAGGTAGGGAACCCTTGCCATTGCAAACTAGATATCCCTGGATGACACTCTGAAGAAGAATCCTGGACCTTCGACGTTCCACTACCTCTGGAAGACTGAAGAATCTCCCTTGGAGTCAAGGAGTGACTCCCCTGCTTGGCAGGCACCAAAAACTGAAACAACGGTCACAAACTACGCCGCTCCCGCCGGAGCCCGAGGTCTCTGCAGCCCAAGATGAGGATTTCCTGACTTCGCCAAAGCCATCGTGAGTCCCCAGCGAAGCTGAGGCCAGTAGACCCCACGAGTGACGAGGAACCGCAGTCCCTGGGTACCGTGCACTATTGTCAAGTGCAACCGCTTCACGACAATCTACAAACCTGTGCTTTGGACCACGTGTGGTCCCAGCCTCTAGCAGGAAGCCCTCTGAAGATCAGAGGCGTACCCTGTCCTGAGTGACCATGGGCCCCTGTTGAAGGAATCCTCCTGAGGCATCTTTGCGATCCCTTGCCAGCCGGCTTGTGGGTCTCCTGAAGACTTTTCTACAGAACCAAAGGGCTCCCCTGGTTGCTCCAGGCCTGCCCTGACTTACCCTTGCTGGGTGAGTTCCCCAGACCTTGCTGGTCTGCACCATTGACTTTTTACATTTTCTACGAGACTTGCTGCTACCAAGGCTTGTTGGCTCCAATCGGGTCGCCGACACCGCAGTCAGCTGCAGACTTTGAGGGACACACTGAATCCAGCTCCTGGTTGTCCTCAACGCCTCCTGGACCTCGTGGCCGAAGAGTCAATACACCTGTGAATGACCTGAATCTGTCGACGACGGTGGGCATTCATCTTCCTTGCCCCGGGTCACTGCCCAGTGACTTTGAACACTGTCCCCTCTGCTTTCAGGTCTTCCTTCTTCCAAATCCAGGCTTGGATTCCACCGGACACTTCTCCTGTCTTCACAAGCAGCAAGTCTTCTTTGGCTCCCATTGAAAACGACGCCGCGACCCGACACCAAAGGACACCTATGCACCCGGCTTCCCTGGGTGAGGTAACTCCAGCACTACGGTGCTCCTGGGGGTGTTGGCCCTAGAACTACTTAGCCTGTAAGTGACTTGCTTGTAGCTACTCCCGAAGTGCCCTTAAACTCTTAATTTCCAACCGCGACTTGCCCCATTGAAGTCTACGGCGATCCGCGCCTGTGTTCACTCACTGCACGCGTCCCCCGTGGGTCCTTTACTTACCTGCCTTGGGTGGTTTCGTGAGGCCCCAACACTTCTGAAGGCCCTGGGCCTTGTCTCCTTGCAAGTCGTTGTTCTTAAGTCTCTTTTTTAGTATATGGTCTGGTACGCCCCTAGGGCCCCAGCCATATTTGTGCTTAATTTATTGTGAAACGTTGATTTATGCATATGTTCCTGTCTTCTAATCTCACAAGAGATTAGTAGAGAGTTGTTTAGTAATAAATACATATATATTTGATATATATACCTGTGTGGTGTCTTTTCATTTGGTGATTCAAGAGATTGTGTGGTAAAACAAGCTGCTTTACATTCCTCCAAGACTTAGCCTGAAGGCTGCTCTCCACAGCTACCACTAGGATAGCTTTCTATAAAGGTTGTCTTAAACCTACCAACCATAAGAGTCGAATTGTACTGGTGCAAGGTGTCCACTTTAACTAGTGAACAGCATATACCAGGCCAACTTCTCACATTGGTGGCAGCGTGTGGGATTGCAGCTTGCTATTGTTTTACCAGAAAATCTCTATTTGAATTACTAACTGAAAACCTCTATAGGTACTCAAGGTACATATAAAGTCAAGCTTAGTATCAATAAGTTCTACTGAACTTAGAGCTGTGTGCCAAGGGATAGCACACCCTTTCTACAGCTCAAGCTAGTATCAGTAGGCCACAAACTAGTGTAGGTAGTACAACACTGCACAACACTAGAATGTCCTTAAAGCGTGGACCCAGTGGATCCACTCAGCCTCAGTATAAGGACATGGCTTTCTCTGACTTGAGAGCCATGTGTGCTGCAAGGCACCTGAAGGTAGGACAGAGTCCCTCCACACTACACCTGATAGATCTGCTGACAGCAGATGATCTTAGATTAGCTCTAGGAGCTAATGGGTCTGAATCAGTGAGTGGGTCAATTACAGTGTCTGGGTCAGATGATGAACATCTGGATGACCAAGACTCTGTGATTATAGGGCCAGGTCCCAAGGGGTCTGAACAGGACAGAGGAATTCTCCCTAAGAGAACTGACATAGTGGAGGAGAGGCCCAGGTCCCTTTCTAGGGAATCTGAACACTCCTATCACTCTGGCAGAGAATCTGTCTACCAGAGGAACTCCTACTTCTCAAGAAGAGAGACCTCCTCTGACAGAATGTACAAACTGCTGCAGTATGAGGAAGCAAGGTTTGCCCTCAAAACCAAGCAGTTGGCATTAGATAAGGAAGCCCTGGAGCTCCAGAGAGCTTCTAGAAAAGAGGGGTTAGAACCCCCTGGTGGCAGCAACAGTGTCCCTAGAGGCAGAGAATATATTCCAGACCATAGGAACCTGAGCAAGGTTGTTCCTCCCTACCAGAGTGGGGATGATATCCATAAGTGGGTAACTGCTATGGAAAGGGCCTGTAGAGTACAACAGGTCCCCCAAAAGCAGTGGGCAGCAATCTTGTGGCTCTCCTTTTCAGATAAAGGTAGAGACAAGCTCCTCACTGTTAGAGAAGAGGATGCTGATGACTATGAAGTCCTGAAGAGTGCACTGATAGATGGGTTTGGCTTAACCACTGAGCAGTTCAGGTTGAAGTTCAGAGACACCCAGAAGGCACAGACTCAGGACTGGACTGACTTTGTAGATTGTGCAACCAAGGCTCTGGAGGGTTGGCTGGTTGGCAGTAGGGTTACTGATTTCAAGGGATTGTATAATCTAATGATGAGAGAACAGATCCTTAATAATTGCCAGAACCAGTTGTTGCATCAATACCTGGTGGACTCAGATCTGACCTCTCCCCAAGAATTGGGAAAGAAGGCAGACAAGTGGGTCAGAACCAGGGTGAGGCAGAAAACCCAGAACCAAGGGGGTGACACAAAGAAGCAGGATTCTAAGGGATCTGAGAAAAGTGGGGATAAGTCAAAAGACCAGAAGTCTTCACAAGGGCCCCAAAAATCTGCATCTGGTGGGGAGTCACAATCCAACAAGGGAAAAGGCCAAAAGAAGCCCTGGTGCAAATTCTGTAAACAGAAAGGGCACTGGACCTCTGATTGTAACAAGTCCAAAGACCAAACCACCACCACTCCTGCCCCTAAGGCAACTGTTCCCCTTAGTTCAGCTACTGGTGGAGGTGGTACTCAGAATAAGGGTGTAGTAGGGTTGACCCTGGGTTCTGAAGTGGACTCTGGCCTAGTCAGAGTACCCACTCAGGCAATGCTGATTTGTGATGGAGACATTGACATGTCCTTCCTGGTGAGCCCCAGTAATCTGGGCAAATACACACAGCAGCCTGTAATAAATGGCAAACAGGCTTTGGCATTTAGGGACACAGGTGCTAGTGTCACCATGGTGGCAGAGGATCTTGTGGACCCTGGACAGATCATCCTGGGCAAAATGTACCAGGTGACCAATGCAAGCAATGTCAGGACCAACCATAGTCTGGCAGTTGTGAATTTCTCCTGGGGAGGGGTAACTGGCCTCAAGAAGGTTGTAGTCAGTGCAGACCTCCCTGTAGAATGTCTATTGGGCAATGATCTAGAAACTTCAACCTGGTCTGAAGTAGAGTTATGGACTCATGCTGAGATGTTGGGCATCCCTGCAAAGGTATTTGCTGTGACCAGGTCACAGGCCAAAATGCATGGCACTGAACCAGCTCTGGATCCTGAAACCATGGACCAGATGCTTCCCAAGAAGAGGAGCAGTAGGGTTAAGGCAGTGCCTTCCCTCTGTCTCAGATCACTGATTCCCCTCTTAAGGGAGGAGGAGCAGATCCTGAAGAAGGAACTGCCCCAGAGGAACTTGAGCCTGATCAGGTTGAGTTCTTGGGGGCAGGGGCCCTTCTAGGGAAGATCTGAGTAAGGAGCAACAGTGCTGCCCCTCTCTTGAACCCCTCAGACAGCAGGCTGCTGCTGAGGCTGCTGGGAGTGCTAGTGGGTCCCATAAAGTTTATTGGGATGAGGGACTCCTATATTCTGAGGGTAGAGATCCAGCCCCTGGAGCCACCAGGAGGTTGGTAATACCTCAGAAGTTTAGGGGTTCCTCTTGACCCTAGCACATGATATCCCTTTAGCAGGTCACTTGGGCCAAAACAAGACCTGGGACAGGCTTGTTCCACATTTTCATTGGCCACATATGTCAGAGGACACAAAGGAGTTTTGTCGCTCCTGTGTCACATGCCAAGCCAGTGGCAAGGCAGGTGGCACCACAAAGGCCCCCTGATACCACTACCTGTGGTGGGGGTACCCTTTGAAAGGGTAGGGATTGACATTGTTGGTCCCCTTGACCCTCAAACTGCATCTGGCCACAGATTTATCCTGGTGGTAGTGGATCATGCCACCAGGTACCCAGAGGCAATTCCCCTGAGGACCACCACAGCCCCTGTGGTGGCAAGAGCCCTCATTGGAGTTTTCTCCAGAGTGGGTTTCCCAAAGGAGGTCATCTCTGACAGAGAACAAACTTCATGTCAGGATATTTGAAAGCAATGTGGAAGGAGTGTGGTGTAACTTATAAGTTCACCACCCCCTATCACCCACAATGCAATGGGTTGGTTGAACGTTTCAACATAACCCTGAAGGGTATGATTAAAGGACTCCCAGGGAAGCTTAGGCGGAAATGGGACCTTCTTCTTCCCTGCCTGTTGTTTGCATACAGAGAGGTTCCACAGAAGGGGGTTGGTTACAGCCCATTTGAGCTTCTGTTTGGGCATCCTGTAAGAGGTCCATTGTGTTTGGTAAAAGAGGGCTGGGAGTTACCTCTCAAACCCCCCAAACAAGTTGTGATGGACTATGTACTTGGTCTCCCCCCCAGATGGCCGAATACATGAAAAAGGCAACCAAAAACCTGGAGGCCAGCCAAGAATTACAAAAAGCTTGGCATGACCAAAAGGCTGTGCTGACTGTGTACCAGCCAGGACAGAAGGTGTGGGTGTTGGTGCCTGTGGCCCCAGCAGCCCTCCAAGACAAATGGAGTGGCCCCCATACAATAGTTGAGCAAAAGGGAGAAGTCACCTATCTGGTGAATCTTGGAACTCCTAGGAGCCCCCTGAGGGTGCTCCATGTCAACAGATTAAAGCCATATGTTGACAGGGCTGACATGGGCTTGCTCATGGCAACTGATGAGGAACAGGAGGAGGAGAGTGATCCTCTCCCTGACCTGCTCTCACAGAACCCTGATGATGGGTCAGTAGATGGTGTTGCTTTGGCAAGCAGCCTCACTGACCATCAGCAAACTGAGTGCAGACAAGTTCTGCAGCAGTGCAGACATATGTTTAGCCTGACCCCTAGTCAGACTACCTGGTGCACCCATGAGGTGGACACTGGGGACAGTCTGCCTGTCAAGAGTAACATCTACAGGCAACCTGACCATGTCAGGGACTGTATCAGGACTGAAGTCCCGAAAATGTTGGAGTTAGGTGTGATTGAGCCTTCCGATAGCCCTTGGGCTAGCCCAGTAGTCCTAGTACCCAAGCCTCATACCCAGGGTGGTAAGAAAGAAATGAGGTTTTGTGTAGACTACAGAGGCCTCAATGCAGTCACCAAGACTGATTCCTATCCCATACCCAGGGCAGATGAGCTGATTGATACTTTGGCCTCAGCCAAGTATCTGAGTACATTTGACCTAACAGCTGGCTACTGGCAGATCAGGTTAGCTGATGATGCAAAAGCCAAAACTGCATTTTCGACTCCTGGTGGGCACTACCACTTTGTGGTGATGCCCTTTGGATTGAAAAATGCACCTGCCACTTTTCAGAGGTTGGTGAACAAAGTTCTGGCAGGGATGGAAACTTATTGCTCAGCTTATCTAGATGATATTGCTGTCTTTAGTTCCTCCTGGCAGGATCACCTGGTCCACCTCAGAAATGTTTTGGAGGCTCTGCAGAAAGCAGGCCTCACTATCAAGGCCACTAAGTGCCAGATAGGGCAGAGTCAGGTTGTATACCTGGGCCACCTTGTGGGTGGAGGCCAGGTTCAGCCTTTACAGAGTAAAATCCAAACCATAATGGAATGGGTTGTTCCAACCACCCAGACACAGGTGAGAGCCTTCTTAGGCCTGACTTGGTACTAAAGGAGGTTTGTGAAGGGATATGGATCTATAGTGACCCCCTTGAATGATCTGACCTCAAAGAAAATGCCAAAAAAGGTTCAGTGGACAGCTAGCTGTCAGAAGGCATTTGAAGACCTAAAGCAGGCCATGTGCACTGCCCCCATCTTACAGAGTCCAGACTACACCAAAAAGTTCATTGTCCAAACAGATGCTTCTGAGCTGGGTGTGGGAGCTGTATTGTCTCAACTGAATGATGAAGGTCAAGACCAGCCAGTAGCTTTTATTAGCAGGAGGCTGACCCCTAGAGAGAAAAGTTGGTCAGCTATAGAGAGGGAGGCCTTTGCTGTGGTGTGGGCCCTGAAGAAGCTGAGGCCATACTTGTTTGGCACTCACTTCATAGTTCAGACTGACCACAAGCCCCTCCTATGGCTTAAACAGATGAAAGGTGAAAACCCAAAACTTTTGAGGTGGTCCATTTCCCTACAGGGGATGGACTATACAGTGGAACATAGGCCTGGGACCCAACATGCCAATGCAGATGGACTCTCAAGGTATTTCCACTTAGAGCACGAAGACTCAACTGGTCAAGGTTAGTTTAGTGTCCCTGCGTTTGGGGGGGGGTTGTGTAGGAGAGTAGGATCTGCCTCTTATGTTGCCCCCACTTTTTTTCTGATGTTTACACTGGTTTCTGGCTATAGTCAGGCTGGGACCCTGCCAATCAGGGCCCCAGCCTCTCTGTTCTCTCTAAACGACTTGGAGTGCACTCTAGGTGCACTAGTGATTGGATACTGTGGTACCTTATGAGTCCCTAGTATATGGTACCTTAGGTGCCAAGGGCATATGTACTTCACAGGCCTACCAGGGGCTGAAGCATGTATTATGCCACCCCTGGGAAGCAGAGTAAATCTGACACCACAGGTCTGCTACTGCAGCCTGGGTAAGGTGGTGCATGCACCCCTTACTGTGATATAGGCTACCTATATCACTACATAGATACACACATATAAACCTATAAGTCACTCCTATGGCAGGCCTTATCAATCCTGATGGCAGAGTGCTTGGTTCCTATGTGAGAGGGTGCCCCTGCATGAGCAGAGCCCCTATGCAGCATTCGGAGACCCTTCTCTGATGCTGTTTGTAGTGCAGCCTGACCATATACTCTTAAGCACATTATAACCTCGCGTTAAATGCTAACTTTGGGATGGCTGCACGGAAACATGTCGTGTTTGGTGTCAAACATCTTGGAATACTACCCCCGCCAGTTCTGGCGGCGGGGGTAGCATTCCACCCTTCTAGAGGGATAGACATGTACCTACTGTGGAAACGCGGTAGAATCCTGAAGAGCCCTGGCATCACAAAATGGATGCCACCAGTCACAGACACGGGGCTGCCCTCCTGCTGATGACCGAAACTCGCAGTGGAGGAAGCCCAACAATAGGTATCCTGTCCCAGGGAGGTGTGACCACCTCCCAGACAGGGTTTAGTGTATTGGGGCTGGGTGGGTGCACTCCTAGAGTGCTTTGAAGTCCTGCACTGGGGGAGCAAAGTGCTCCTCTGTGCATACCCCAGTTCAAACCGGCTCAGGGGCTACCTGCCCCTGCTCTGGCGCGAAACTGGAGAAAGGGAAGTGTGTGTAGCACCCACTCCCCTGACCCTCCCATAGGTGGGGTCCTAGAGCTAGTCCCTCCCTTCCTTTTTAGTATAAGGTAGGGAACCCTTGCCATTGCAAACTAGATATCCCTGGACGACACTCTGAAGAAGAATCCTGGACCTTCGACGTTCCACTACCTCTGGAAGACTGAAGAATCTCCCTTGGAGTCAAGGAGTGACTCCCCTGCTTGGCAGGCACCAAAAACTGAAACGACAGTCACAAACTATGCCGCTCCCGCCGGAGCCCGAGGTCTCTGCAGCCCAAGATGAGGATTTCCTGACTTCTCTAAAGCCATTGTGAGTCCCCAGCGAAGCTGAGGCCAGTAGACCCCACGAGTGACGAGGAACCGCAGTCCCTGGGTACCGTGCACTATTGTCAAGTGCAACCCCTTCACGACATTCTACAAACCTGTGCTTTAGATCACGTGTGGTCCCAGCCTCTAGCAAGAATCCCTCCGAAGATTAGAGGCGTACCCCATCCCGAGTTACCGTGGGCCCCTGTTGAAGGAATCCTCCTGAGGCATCTTTGCGATCCCTTGCCAGCCAGCTTGTGGGTCCCCTGAAGACTTTTCTACAAAACCAAAGGGCTCTCCTGATTGCTCCAGGCCTGCCCTGACTTAACCTCGCTGGGTGAGATCCCCAGACCTTGCTGGTCTGCACCATTGACTTTTTACGGTTTCCACAAGACTTGCTTCTACCAAGGCTTGTTGGCTTCAATCGGGTCGTCGACACCGCAGTCAGCTGCAAACTTTGTGGTACACGCTGAATCTAGCTCCTGGTTGTCCTCGACACCTCCTGGACCTCGTGGCCGAAGAGTCAAGACACCTGTGAACGACCTGAATCTGTCAACGACGGTGGGCATTTATCTTCCTTGCCCCGGGTCACTGCCCAGTGACTTTGAACACTGTCCCCTCTGCTTTCAGGTCTTCCTTCTTCCGAATCCAGGCTTGGATTCCACCGGACACTTCTCCTGTCTTCACAAGCAGCAAGTCTTCTTTGGCTCCCATTGAAAACGACGCCGCAACCCGACACCAAAGGACACCTATGCACCCGGCTTCCCTGGGTGAGGTAACTCCAGCACTACGGTGCTCCTGTGGGTGTTGGCCCTAGAACTACTTACCCTGTAAGTGACTTGCTTGTAGCTACTCCCGAAGTGCCCTTAAACTCTTAATTTCCAACCGCGACTTGCCCCATTGAAGTCTACGGCGATCCGTGCCTGTGTTCACTCACTGCACGCGCCCCCCGTGGGTCCTTTACTTACCTGCCTTAGGTGGTTTCGTGAAGCCCCAACACTTCTGAAGGCCCTGGGCCTTGTCTCCTTGTAAGTCGTTGTTCTTAAGTCTCTTTTTTAGTATATGGTCTGGTACGCCCCTAGGGCCCCAGCCATATTTGTGCTTAATTTATTGTGAAACATTGATTTATGCATATGTTCCTGTCTTCTAATCTCACAAGAGATTAGTAGAGAGTTGTTTAGTAATAAATACATATATATTTGATATATATACCTGTGTGGTGTCTTTTCATTTGGTGATTCAAGAGATTGTGTGGTAAAACAAGCTGCTTTACATTCCTCCAAGACTTAGCCTGAAGGCTGCTCTCCACAGCTAACACTAGGATATCTTTCTATAAAGGTTGTCTTAAACCTACCTACCATAAGAGTCGAATTGTACTGGTGCAAGGTGTCCACTTTAACTAGTGAACAGCATATACCAGGCCAACTTCTCACAGCCATTTACTCATGCTAACTGTATTTGCCTGGAAGCCATGTTGATTTAAAGTTGGCCTAACTTTTAACCAGGTCTGAGTTACTCGTGTTTTCAAATTTATAAATGTTCTGCTAATCCCTGTTCTTTTCCCTGTGCAAGTGTTTTATCATCATGCTAGTTAGCTAGAATGGGATTATTGTTATTGTACTAAATTAATAGATAGTTGACATTTAATTGGGACGTGGCTTCGGACACGCAGACCGTGGTGGTGGGATAGGTCCTTCTGTAACAGCCAGACTGGACCAGTGATACAGCGAAGGTTGCGCAGATGCGTGTTTTGGGAAATTATGGAGTCTACCTGCTCCCAGAGAGCTGCAACCGCTGATTGAACCGTTTGGTGGAACTGATTTGGAGAGGATTCCAGAACTTTCTTTCATGTATTAATTATGTATCTCTTAGCATAGTTAAGCAGATCCTGTCCTGACTTCGCTGAGAGAAGATCTTGTCTTAACTCTGCTGACTTCCACTGCCCAGGGGGTTGAGCTTTAAGCTTGAGCACCCATGCCTATCCTCTGAACCTTAAATTTAGTTAATCAGATGCTGACACCTTCCACTTAGAAATCCCCTGTTCTCCGTTTTATACATATTTAGAAAGGGAAGTTCCTTTATGGAACCTGTCTACCTAATATTCTGTCTGCTATATTTCGGCATCTTTTGCATCTTTTTCTTGATAATTTACAAATTCAGATTGCAAGATCATTTGAATACAAATGCTTATATTATAAATTGACTAATTTGCTGATTTTTTTATTGTATTACAACTTTAACTAAATTAATTAATAAACCCTTATGATCTAGACACCATTCTCTCTGTCGTTCTTGTGGTGCCACATTGGTTTCACTGTAACTGGCATGCATTGATGAAGCTAACTTCTTTCTCACACTTCAAGTGGACAATAAAAGGTTCATATGACCAGTGGAGTATCCTTTCTGATGATTACACTACGAGATTGAGGTTTAAGGATCCCCGTTTCATCACTAATATGGGCATGTCAGAATGATCTAAAACTGCCTTATAGCAGGATTTTAAAACATAGTGGACTGTCAAACTTCCCAGGGCACGCAGTAGAAACACTCCATCCTCCAAATAGCGACAGCAGAATGTCAGCTAAGGCAGACATTGGCCCGATGTAAAGTAAGGTTGGAATGGCAAATCCTTCTATTTATGAAAGAAGTGCAATATTTGTACTTGTTGCACTGCATTCCCGTCATGATTTAGCTCTCCTTCTAGAATCCATAGCATTTTCACTTTTTACCCAATTCTAAACCATGGTCGTGACTCTGACTGAAAATCCCTCAGCAGGCATCTATAGGAGTACGTATAATGCAAAAGAGAGAGGCCCCGCTACTCCAAGAGACAGGGTTCCATATTAGACTTAATCGTCACAAGTAAATTCCCATGGAGACCTAAAATCGCGCACCTCAATTATCAAAAAGTTTCTTTAATTACCACACATTCATACACCCAGTCTTGAAAGAGCCAAATAAACACGCATCTATTATCAAATTCAATAAATTCATCCAAAAAATACATTTACTCGTTAACGGCTTGCACAGGAGGAAGGACGTGTAAAAGAGAGCTTTGGTGCCTCTTGACATCGGTACAGACATTTTGGAGGTGTTGCCTGACCTACACGTATTTGATTGGAAGGCTTTTAAGCTTCCTTTCCCATCTTTCACGACTAGAGCGAGCCTGTTTTAACCCATATTGGAGGGATTCTCTGAACCTTGACATGGATATGAAGCATAGTAAGTGATCTTTGAGAGACTCTGATTACCGCTACATGTTTTGAAGAGTAATCTCAGTAGCCGTTTAAAAAAATAATAGGTTTAGGTTTTATTTCCAATATTTTCAACGGTTCGAGCAAAGCTTGTCTTGCCTCACCTAAGTGTTAATATTGGCATTTATTGCATAGATCATTAGGAGGGAAATATTCTTGTTGTCCTGAAGAAGGTGGTTTTTTCTGGCATTATCTACCGAAACGCATCGACGCCTAATGTTTGTTAAATTTGAGTAACAAAGTTTCACATATCGGAGAATTCTTTTTATTAATTTTCAGAACGTGTTACTTTTATGGATTCCTACAAATTAACATAATTTGATGACAAATGTGAATATCTTATGTGTTGTCTCTCCTTTTAACCTGTTTATCTACGTGAATTCTCCATGATGTGTCCATGATCTGCTTTTAAGATTGATTTTTATTTTTTGGATGAATTTATTGAATATATTTGTTATTAAATTTGATAATAGATACATGTTTCTTTGGCTCTTTCAAGACTGGGTGTATGAATGTGTGGTAATTGAAGAAACCTTTTGATAATTGAGGTGTGTGATTGTAGGTCTCCATGGGAATTTTCTTGTGACGATTAAGTCTAAAGGAGTGCACCAGAATCACAGATGCAGGATAATGAAGCAGGCCACTGTAGGAGTAAACATTAGAGAAAGATAAAGAAGGGAGAAGTTCATTGCTGATGAGGCGAGGGCTCTCGCAGCAAAGGTAACATGATGACACAAACATTCCTACATAAGCAGAGAGATCACTGGTCATGGGATTCATACCGCAGAGCTCAAATAAAAATAGCATTGGCAAAACAAATAGGTTTCGCCTTTGGAACCTATTGGCTTTGGCAATCGGTTTTAGCCATATAGTACAGCAAATTTACCGATCCTGTGCATCATGGCTAAAGAAAATAAACAAAAACAAAGCACTATGACTTGGTGGCTGCATCATTTTGTAGGTGCGTGCACCACGCATGTGTGCACCTACAAAATGAGGCAAACTTTTGATGTATTTACAAAAGTTGGATAGGAAAATAGGATTCAGGAGAGGGGAGGCATGAAAAAGTGCACAGGTGGGGGAAAACAACACAAAGGACGTGGGCTGGGGAAGCATTACAGAGGACATGGGCGGGGGAAACAACATGGATGGCACAGGTGGGGGAAACCACAAGGAGGGCATAGATGTTGGGAAGCAATGCAGAGGGCGTGGGTGAGGGGGTGAAAGCAACATGGAGTGTGTTGATGGGGGAGAAGCAATGGGCGAGAGAGATCAATGTGTGATTGGCAGGGAGAAGCACATGCGTGAAAAAGCAACACAAAGGAAGAAGTACACTAGGGTGAGCACAACATGGAGGAAACGGGGGGACGTGGAAAACACATTCACTTTCTTGAAGTGCTTAAACAAAAAGAAAGAAGCAGTTCCCTGGAAGCAAGCACTGGAAGCATAGAAGCCAACCATTCAGAGAGATGGTAAATAGGCTATGCTCCATGGGAGGGACAAATACAAGACTGACATGCTGAAACACAAATAAGAGGCAGGCTAATGAGAGTGACAATACAGCCAAGCAATAGTAAGCAATAGGTCTGCTGCAAGCCTCTGAATGCTCTTGGTAAGCTCACAATATGTCTTTTGCAACTAGACAGCTTGCGCTGTCTGGTAGGCTCGACCTAAAAAGTAGTGCTTGGACATCAAGCAGTGGCAGTGATGGAGCAAGAAACTCACAATGAGACTTGCTTGTAAGCAATCCTCTCACACTATTAATTATTAATCCTTGTAATGTCTGTACTAACAAATGCACCCATAAATACAAACCTAGAGAAGCTTGCCTATGTGTTTAAGCTAATAAATAACGCTTGTCTAATCCAAAATGGCCGCTAGAACGCGGGAATCTCATTGCGCATGTGTCAACCATATCACGTGGAATGACGTCTTTCTTTGCTTGGAGGGAAACCTTTGCTTCTGCGCAGTGTGCATTAAAATGGCTGCTTAATGTTTTCACGTGCTACAGCTTGCTCACATGTTGCAATTAATAACTGTGGTATTCTAATGCTATTAATGTGGGATAGATATTAATTAATTGGGAATAGAGTAGATAGAGTGGGTATACAGTGTAACCATTTATTTTGTAATTTTAATATTTTCTTCTTTGGTTTTTATTAGTTCGTAAATGGGCCTGGGTTGGTTGAACTGCAGCTCGAGAGACATTGGTTCTGCGCATGCGCCCTGAAAGGCTGACCAGAGAAAGCGATGAAGTCAACTTGGAAGCCCTCCAAGGTCGCGAAGCCTGGTTCACAAGTTCATCTGAAATGTACCTGAAGACGATACAATTGTATACAAAATGTATTGCGGAATCAATGGGAAACGGGTGGGAAATAAAGCAAATGTATTAATTGTGATGGGCGGTATTTTAAAACAATGGGCTTAAAGAAATTGAACTAAATTGACATGGTGTGAGGATCAACCCCCTGTCCCCGTCCAATCAGAAGTAGTGGTCCCATAATTTTGCAACATAAAGGGGGTACATGGGCGTAGAAGGGTATAATAGATATAGAATTAGCTAATTAGTTAGAACAAGCATAAGCTCCAGACATACAAGCTGATCGATTGCAGATTGAACCGCTGTCCAGAGAGGTCCTGAGGTGGGGGCGGCGGAACCTTAGAAGACGACCTGAGAGAAGCAAGGAGAAGCAAAGTATCAGAGAGGGGAACGACGCAGGCGTCGTTGATAGAGAGGTCACCATCCTGTCCTGATCCGGGTCCGGAGGTCTTTGGTCTTCATCCTTCCTGGGTCCTATCTTTCCAACTCCTTGGCCGAGGGGTTTGGTTCTCGCACCTTTAGGTAAATATAAATGCAACCTTTAGTTGTGCTGCTGTCTCTATCTTCTTCTTTCTGAGGAACCGTCATTGATCGACAATTGATTATTATGCTTCATCCTTGATATGCGATTAAGTATCATGTAGTTCTGTATTTTACTCTGCTAAACTTTAGATAAACATTTTAAAACTTCTTGACTCAGTGATTATTTTAGAAATTATGAATAGTAATGAATGTCACTCATTTTAAACTTCCCAATTATCAAACGGTCCATTGGTAAGTCATTACTCTTCAATCAGAAAAGTAATTGGTAGCAGGGATTTTGATAAAGAGTACAACTGACCCACCAGCGGAAATTGCTAGCGTAGTATGAATGTATGGGCCCAGGTGAGTATTCAGTGTATGAATGCTTGTTGCTAGTGACCCACTGGATCAGCAGGACACAAGTAATACATCCATGGTCTAGGGAGGGAGAAACACAAGAAGAGGAAAGAAACACACACAAGCCAATGAATAAAAAGCAAGCAAACGAGAGTGACAGTCAGACAAACCAATGGTAAGCAATAGGCAGGCTCTAAGCCTGTTGTAAGCAGGGCCGGACTGGAAACTGAAACCGGCCCTGGCAAACTGCTCGGCCGGCCCCCCTGGGGGGGCTGAGGGGGTGCAGCCAAGCTGTTTGCAAGGGCCAGTTTCGGCCGTTTTTTTGTTACACGGGGCCGATATTGCAGGCCCCCGGTAACAAAAACGGCCCCCAGGGACTCAAAACCGACCCCCACCCTTGCGGCCCACCGGGGAAACGCCCGGTGCCCGCTATGGCCAGTCCGGCCCTGGTTGTAAGCAGCCATTAGGACTATTCTGCAACAGAGCACTGCACAGTAGGGGAGACCTAAAAAAACAGAAAACATGATTATTTAAACTGAAGTACTGCTCACGATTTTGCTGTTTATCCGAAGCAACAGATTGCCCTTTTCCAGTAACAGTCGTACTTTATAAAAGGCAACTCAAATTAAATCAGGAGTGCGCTATGTCCCTCAGGAGCTGGCTATGTTCCACATGTGCAGGCTCTCTCCCTCAGGACTGGCTATATCCCTTTGGAAGTGCTAGCTTCACTTAGGAGATGGGTATGCCCCTCTGGAGCTGGTGATGTCCTTTGGGACATGGCAGTGTCCACCTGTTCTTTAACTGCACTACCGTTTTTATAAAATGTATCTTCTATGTAATGATTCACAAATAAAAGTGAGTAATCCAAATGATGTTTCTGAGGTGCATAAAATCTCAACATTTCACAATAATTGGCTGAAGAGAACTCTGATTTTTGAGAAAATAATGTATGTAAGTAAGGGCTGTACCAATGGCAAGATGGCCACAGAAGCTGAAGCTCCATAGGTGAGCTCTCAGGCTTGGTATCACCTATCCTTGAATATCCCTGGTTTTGCCCTGCGATCCATCCATTTACTCGATGCCAGCAAAACAACAACTTGATTTCGAAACACCAGGTATGAATCTGGTCCTACTCACGTACTCTTAAAGACTCTTTCGTGACATCGGATGAGTCAAAGATGACGCTCTCTTCTGCAGATCCTGGCAGTCAGACGAACCAGCCTTCATAACCCGCTCCTGCCTGGTGATTTGCCACCTAGAGGCTGCCTTCATGCCGGTGAGGTCCTGAGCCCCCCAAGGATTTGTCCAGATGGTCATGGCATTCTCCCAGCAGTCCCCCTTGTGACTTGGCCTGGGTTCTGACCCGCCCGCCTTTCACTACCACTGAACGACCAGACTGCTATCAACAGGGCTGGCTCGCCTTGTCTTGGAGAGGCCTGGCTGGGGTGCACTGGCTTCGGTGAAGGAGTCAGCGACCACCAGGTGCTTCTCATCTCTCTCCGATGGATGCAGCTGCCCCGGATTGGATGGTAAGTGCACAGTTGCTCTAGCTGACAAAGACGGAGCCCCCTGTTTGCAGTGGTCCTGTGGGTTGCCGACGTGGTCCGAGCTCACTGGCTTCAGACTCTCGCAGACCGATCACTCTCCTCCGAAAACCTCTGGCCCTCTTTGGAGCCATCTCAGATCTTTCCCCTGGGCCTGGCGTCCCCCTTTGGCCATGCCATAATTGTTGTCGCGTACCACAGTAGGGAACTGGCCCCGCTCCCAGGGCACTGTTGTCTTGTGTTGCTGCCTTCCTCCTGAGCTACCGATCAGCGCTGCTGATGCAGTCACGGCTCCAGCCTCTTTTGTGTTCCGGGCATCTCAGGTGGCGCAGCAAGCTCAGTACGACGCGCTGGCTGACACCATTCGCCCTCTGATGTGGGTGGGGGGGAAGAGGCCTTGCAGGTGATGAACAGTCGCCCAAGTGCTGATTCTCTTGTGCTGGGCCCACGCCTGCATTTCGAGGTTAAGGACGAAGCAGCCTGCAAACCTGAAACATTGTGGGACTTTGTTGTTGCGAGGTATCATGTTGTGGGTCTTTATTGTTGCAGTGGGTCACACTCGGCCTGTCCCTCCTCCATTTTGTGATTCTTCCTCTCGCCTTCCCCACATCCACAGCAACAAAATGGCGACCATAACTGCAGCTGAGCAATCGACATAGGCCCTTGTCTCTTCAATAGCCAAACAGTAAAGGAAGACTGCCACGAACACCCACATAATTATTTCTCTCATAGGACGGCCATTTTGTAATGGTACTGAACATACCACAAATTACTATGGTAATTATTCACCCAATGTAATTCTGGTTGTTTGTTTCTCTACTTGAATTGTACCTCACACCCCTTGACACAGTAACTATTAGGAAATCACCTTTTCAGCCTTCTGCCTCTCTCGCAAAACAGCCACCACCAAAGAAATGAAAGAAGGACTATAGTAACACACCCTATATGACTGAGCCTCCTCTGAGACGGCCATCTTTAAATGGTCAATAGACTCCTCTCCATCCTTAAGGGTTCTATTTAACCATTACTTTAGCTTGCTCCTCTACTTATCAAAACCATCAAATGTCTCTACCCACCCTGATGCTTGACTTTAAGGTAGAACTTATCCAACTATTATGTCTTACCTTTGCCTATAACTGGTGTTCTTCTGCAGTTCACATGCTAACCCCAATTATGCATCCCCCTTCCCCTCACCCACCTCCGCCACCCCCCTCCGCCTCCATTTCTACAGCTTACTTCCATCATGGAAACACAAAGTACAACCAACGCCAACTTGGAGCCTTCAGGACGTTATGCTTATAAAATTAACTACCCCTGAATCTATCTAAAAAAACATCCAAGGCCTTATAACACAGACTCCTCAAATCTCATAGAGAAACCCTGGTTTCTGACCCCTACTTCTGCACAAACAAAGGTGCTATAATAAGTGAGCTAATTTTTTATTCAAATAGAAGAGCACAATGGAGGAAAGCCTTGCTCTCACTACTCTTAATCTCTACAACCAGGAAAAGTCCACACAGTCTCAAACTGTCAGTAGCCCCTTCATCGGCTTGCAGAGCAGCAGTCACCATCACCATCTACAATAATGGTATCATCCTCATTCAATCCTCAGATTACCACCTTAAATTATTCGAGGAATTCTTCCCTATCATCATGAAAACTGCATCCAATTCTGATTCCTCCACCGCTCCAGTTCTTCCTAACGTTGTAGACATCACTAACTCACCCCCATCACCCGGTAGGTTGAATTCCGCTGCTCTCCACACTAGTTTTCAGTATCATCCCACAACCAGAATTTTTACTTCAGAGTTACACAACCAAGCTGCCCTTACTATACCTTTGACCCCCCCATCCGCCTCAAATACAGTTTCCCAGTTTGCTAATCCTCCATAACACCTAATAAGTAATCATTGTCACCCCCACTCTCCCATCTCTCCCCTCCTAATGTCAATCTTTCCCCTACCCCAATGCACTCTCCTTAATGCCTTCCCACCCATTTTATCAGCACCCTAACCCCATTGACATCTCCCCTTGCCCCCCTGCCCATCGCCTCAAGACCCGACATACCGCCCCCATGCCTTACTAGAATCCAGACTGGACGAGATTACTAAAAACTTGCATGATCTCAAAGCAGACTTACATGGACTCATTCACTTCACAACAGGGACGAACAAATTTCTGTTCACCAGCAGAAACCACAGGTTAAATATTCTCACTAAGGACCAACCCTACTACCACCCCGCCTCATCTCCAACACACCTCCCCTCCATCCTGACCTTTCTTACCACTTCGCCTAGGCAGTGGAAGTGGAGTGCTAGACCCTATCCCAATGTGTCCACATGACTGATTAGACGGAAAGAACATCTATCCGACAACAATATCCAAACCCTCCTCTCATCATATAACTGTCCTCACCCTGACAACAATGATAATCAGGGAAAAATCTATGCCATCCTGTCAAACCCTGATAGATTTCCTAGGCTCAATTTTAGAGCGGTCAACAAGCACAACCTCAGGTGAGTTATCCTCACACAGACTAACCCAACACACCTTAAACCACATTTGAAATGCATGCTAATCAACTGCAGATCAGCTTCTAGATATGCAGGTGATTTTGATGACCTGATCCTCACACATGATCTTGACCTTCTTATTCTGACCGAAACCTGGCTAAATGACTCCTCTGCTCCTATCCTTGACATACTAGTCCCTCCTAACTATGGCATTGCCAGATAGGATAGACCCAGTAGGCCAGGTGGTGGCATTGCTTACATTTACAGCCTCAACCTGTCAGTAAAACACGCACTAACCCCGCTCTATCCACCTGTGAACAACAGTGTACTCAAATCTTCCTCTGAGACTTGAACCTCCACTGGAATGATCTAAATGATCCTGCAGTTAACAGCTTCAAAACCTTCCTTGCTGACCTTAACCTGACCCAATTTTGCGACAGGTCCACACATAAGAAAGGATTGACCCTAGACCTTATCATTCCGTAGCCCTGGACTACGCTAACAGCCTGTATCTGGGCCTTCCGGCCTATCTTATTCAAAGGCTGCAGACAGTCCAGAATGCTACAGCTAGGTTTATAAGAAAGGTACCCCTTCGGCACCATATCTCCCCTCATTTGCGCAGCCTACATTGGCTGCCGGTAAAAAGGAGAATTCAATTTAAGCCTTATCTTTGGCCTTTAGAGCGACTAGAGACTGTGGGCCTGGCTATCTTAGGCAGAGACTCCAGATATACTATCAGAATAGAACTCTGCGTTCAAACTCTCAGTCGTTGCTCCGTGCTCCCCGCTTTCGGAGAGCAAGGTTGGGAGGGCGTGCCTTTGCAGTTAGAACAGCCGCCCTCTGGAACGAGATGCCCATTCACCTGCGCAAGGCTGAGTCCGAATCCCTTTTTAGGAGTTCCTTGAAAACTTGGCTGTTTGATCTGTCCTAGCCTCATCCCCTCCCTTCAACTGCTTTAACCTCACATCGCCGGGACACCGCCGTAGGTGGTAGCTGTGTGCTCTATAAATGCTATTGACTTGACTTGACTTGACAATTCAATTCAATTTGAATCTCTCCTCCCTTGTTATTTGTACTGACCACCACCACATCACATTCCTCATCACGCAAGCGGTGACAACCAACACTGCTCAACCAACGAAACCTCGACTCTGGAAAAGGAGCATGCACAACATCAACCGCAATGAACCAACCTCTATCTGCCACAACATGTTGCCTCCTCCTGGCGAGATGGCAGATGGCCATGATCTCATAAATCACTACACTCGCTCAATGGAGACTTCTTGACTCCATCGCTCCAAGTCATCTAAAAAAAAGTGTACACAAAAGACTCCAAACCTTGATATAATGGTAGCCTCAATACAGAAAGGCGCTGCTTGTGGCTAGCTGAACGTCATTGGAGATCTGCTCTGTCCCTTAAACACCTCAAGCACCTAAGATCATTGAGAAACATATACTACAAAAGCATCAGAAATTTGAAAGCAAATTTCTTCAGAAACCAGCTGAATCAAGCCAGTAATCGCCCCAAAAATCTTTTTGAGCTCATAAAAGGACAATCAAATGGCGCACCCAAACTGTCCCTCACTGGATTTTCCACTATCAAATTGTGAGGAAATCACCTCCTTCTTTCTTCAGAAGACAGAAAGCATGAGGAAGGACCTGCAGACTTCCTTGAAACAAGCACCTCTCCCACCTCAACCCATCCTGTCCGCCTCCCGGACTACTGTTCCACGTGTCCCACTGGGCACTTCCCCAAAAACAACGCATCTTGGAACTCTTTCAAAGACTTTGAGGAAAGTGCCATCTACAAGATTCTCACATCACTGAAACCCTCAAACCACTTCAATGACCCTCTACCTCCCAATTTCTTCAAGGAGACCATACCCTTGATACTCCCACTATGGACGAAGATTGCTAATGCCTCCCTCCTTCAAGGCACTATCCCAGACTGCCTAAAATCTGGTCATGTTTTCCGTATCCTAAAAAATCCAAAAGCAGATCAAACTGACTTAAACAACTTCCAACCTATCTCAAATATTTCTACCCTGGCAAAGCTCCTTGAAAAATGTGCTCCCATCCAACTATGCAACCATATCAAACAATTCCGACTATTAGACCAATTTCAATCCGGTTTCGGCCAGGGCACAGCACTGAATCGGCTATGAAACACATAGTGGACGATGCACTAAAAATGCTGGATCAGAACCAATCATGTCTCTTAATTCTCCTGGACCTATCATCGGCATTCAATACAGTCAAGCATAACAACCTACAAAATATAAAATAGCTTCACAGGGTTGGTAGTAGTGGTTCCCAAAGGGGAATTCACCGCACATCAAATACCGACTTATCCTTCTTAGTGCCAATATTGTGTGAGAGTAGTCTAAGCTCAGGCGAGGTGCTATGCAGGCTCCGCCCCTTACTACCAAAAGGTGCTATTTGCGCAATAACAAATTAAAGTGCTACAACATTACAAATATTAGAACCTTTTATGCAGCACTCTCTTAAAAGTAAACCAAAAGACAAATTAGTCACAAGTATGATCACAATGTGGATTTTAGTTGTCCACACTATTCCCATAGAAGTACAAAGATTCCAAGTTGATCTCTTCTTTTCTCAAGAACAGAAATAATTCTTAAGAGTCCAAAAAGTTCATTGATTCCATTGTTGATTTATTTGTTTGTGCAATTCAGCAAGCATCAGCCGACACGTGTTTCGTCTTAATCAAAAATACTTTTTCAAGGCGCTTCAAAAATTCTTGTTTTCTAAGGCAACACTGGCATTGTGGTACAGTCAACTCGAAGCATCAAATTCCATATCAACAAGCCTTTTATGATAAAAAGAACTCCAAGTCGTCGGTCCTACAGTATAGTAAATCTTGTTATTTAGGCTATTCAACGCGTGGTATTAAGTCAATTCACACATGTAACGTGTAGTCATAGGCACCGTGCCGAAAAAGGGTCCTTGATAAGCCTCCTCTCCGACAGGAGTTTGTGCGTTCCTGTGCACAGGGTTGACCGTTAGATTCGCGTCGTGGTATGAACGCACAAACTCCTGTCGGAGAGGAGGCTTATCAAGGACCCTTTTTCGGCACGGTGCCTATGACTACACGTCGGAAATATAACACCCACTCCTCATCCGACTGGACGACATTACTAAACTCTAGCGTACCACCAAGGTGTGTAGAGGTTTGTACGCAACTAATAATAAAACCTCATAAGAGAAATTTAAAAAGCGTTAAAAAAACCTTTAAAAAGTTTTCTTTAAAAAAATCATTCAAGCATTGGCTCTAAAGTGTCCGTTTATATAGTTCGAACAACTACAAGCATCTGAAAGCCATGCAGGTCAAAAGGTCTTAATGTGGAATTTCGTTAAAAGGTAAAAGGCCAAATTTTCCCAGCGTGCGACATGCCAAATGTTTGTGTCCTTGCTGTAGACGCAACAATGCTGCTGCCTGCATACGCAGCTGACGATCCCTGTAACACCTCGCAAAGAATGTCAATTGAGCACAGATGATCTTCCATACTGCCTGCAGCAGATGCTGGGGCAGCCGATGCGATATCCAAAGCCTGAGTGTTGGCAGAGGAGCCGGTATCCATACCAACAGGAGCAGAGACTACCTGTGGAGGCTCTAAGAACGCTGCCAACAAAATAGAAATACGCTGAGGACACTGCAGAACATGGGCCGTTATCGGGTCCTGTAAAGCATCAACGTCCGGTGGCGCAGCTGATGGAAGTGTCAGACAGAGGTCCAACACACATTCCTCTCCACAGAACAGGCACCGGAGAACAGGTAGGACACAGTCCATCCAGACTGGTCTAAATGACAGGAACCAAGAGGCGCTCAGTTCCCGTAGGCGAGGTGTGCCCAGATGTTGTACCATGCGATCACGGTATTTGCGCTCCAGGAGTACTGTCGCCATTCCTTTGGTGGCTGGGACGTCCATTGCGTAGCAGAAAAGTAATAATCAGGATATCTGCTATTAGGAACAGGATCAGCGGAAGCCCTCCAAAAATGCTTCCAAAGACGGAGTGTATAAAGTTTGGTATAACTCCGAGGACCGTCTGAAAGGTGCTTAACAGTCCGGAACCTATGGTCTTAAATAGGTGTACAACACCCGTCGTATCAGACATGTTAAAGATACTACTTACCATTTCTGTGTAATGGAATGGGCAGTTTGTACGTATAAGTGCCTGTATCTCAGCCGCGGACCTTGCGATCTGTAGATCAAAAGTCTCCCGGGCGGAGGTTAAGGGCACAGTTCGTTGTAAAAGCATGGCTTTCATTCTGCTCAGAGTATCAAACCGTATAAAGGAAACATTTAGCGAAGGCCATAACGGCGCCTCCCTGACTGTATGTGTTGGTGGAAACAATACTTGCATACAGCAAGTAACCCTGGAGCTCACAGTGACTAGATATGCGATGCCCGGAAGCATCCCACAACAACCTTGATCATTCAGCATCAAGTAACTCCCATTCGAGAGAAGCTTGAATACCGGATTAACCACAGCTGCTGGGATACCTCTCAAATGACAGGACAATATCACCACAGACCCATTACAAGCCCTGTGTAGCATAATATCCTGGCATATGAGAGATCCACTTAAAGCGTTCTTGCAGTTAGTTCCGCTTAGAAACACTTCCAGATCCCCACACCTGCATCAAAATCTGTATGGTAAATCCCAGGATTCCCTGATGAATTCCTTACCCATCTTTTCATATCTGCCTGCCTGTTGCTGTTCTAGGCAATACTGAAACTGGAAAGTTGCAACCAGTAATGTTATATGGCCGTGAATTAACCATTCTGTGGATGGTGACTCTGCCACAGTAAAGGGTAACCTATCCAGTTTTTCAATACGCAGCATTGTATATTTTGCTCCCCTTTGTGCCCTTTTCATCTGTTTTTCTGCTAGATTGTATGCAGAAAACAATGACGTACTGTTGATAAAACGCCAAGGCACATAACAGGCACGCAATGACTGCAGCGTCCAGCTTAACAAAATAATAGAACGTAACTGTGACTGTCTGTGTTGTAATATGGACAAATCCTGCTCTAATACTTTGATAGCAGAAGATACAATGTTGCCTAGTGAATATATCCTGGATGTTAACGTAGTCATGCCATTGTCAACTACGGCTAACGCCTTTTCTAGGTTAATTCTATCTATTCCTCTTAATCTCTCTGCTGCTTCTTGTTACGAGATTTTCCAGATTTCGTTATAGACAGCATATAAAAAACGTTTTTGACGTGGCTTTCTGGGACCTAATAAAAAATTGTGTAGGTCCACATCCTCTGTAAGTAAGGACAATTGTTGTTTCACCTGGGGTAGTGTTGAGGTCTTTAGCCAATCGAGGCATAACTTCCCAACACTGTATGATGTCACTACCCCCGGATTTTCTCGTTATACTTAATGTGGGTCTGGCCTATGGATACTAAACCCTTCGGTGGTACCCCTGAATCTTTCCTGACATCTGTTTGTGTCTGTGGGCCAAACCAACCATCCCTTCCAATTGGGGTCTGATCTATTGTATTGCAATATGTTATCTAACTTAGCCCCTCTGTCTGATGTAAAATTCCCCTCGGTGTTTAACGGTGTTGGAATTTGAGGCGTGTTCAAGTCCTTATTCTTGGCTATTCCCAGACAGGAAGTCTGTTGCACAGTGTCATTCAGAAAAATCATCTGCTGGGGAATGAGGCATGCTCTAAATAGTGCTTCCGTTCCCTGGACTTGCCAGTACCTAGAACCCCAGATTGATTTCAAGTCTACAGTGTCCATCCATAAGTCAAAACCCTGTTCAGACAGCTGGGTAATAAAGGAAGCAGAGTAAATCTGTTTGGTGTTTGTTAACATATTTTTCTGTGCAGATATAGGTGCAACCTTATAATAGTACGAGGTTGGGTCAGAAGGGTTAAACCCTGAAAAATATGAGTATTTCTGTGCAAATGTTTTTGAACTACCTTTCGGTGGTGTAGGGCAATGTTCCCACTGGTGGTATGTGAAAACATTTCTAGGTTTGCTAGATTTATGCAAGAAATGATGACCATAATGTTGGTAATAATACATTTTGTCAAAATCTGATGTGTCCTCTAACATTTCAGTGCTAGAAAATGCGGCAGATTGTTCCAAATCAGACAATAAGTTATTAACAGTTTCAAAATCCCAATCATCAGAAAATGTACTGGAGGTAATCATATCGTTCAATGAAATTTTAAACAAATGTGGAATCTTTAAAAGCTCGGTCGGTGCAAATATATCATAATTTACTTTGTCCCACACTATACCAACCGGTATAGGAACTGCGGAAATGTTCACAAAGGACAAGTCTCTTTGTTCACGATGAGATGAAACATGAGGTTTTAAAATTAAGTTTACTTCTGACGTTGTAGAGCTCTGTTGAAGATAAGTTCCATTGATGAGCAAGTGGAAAGTGATTACTAATCCTAACCAAAAAAGGAAAAATAATATACCGGTGATTATCCAAAGTTCTAGCCAAGGTGATACTAAATAAGTCCTTCTAAGAAAGTTTAAAAAGTCTTTGATCCGTTGTTTGCAAGAAATTTGCGCTGGCGTCGTTTCAGGTACACTTGGATCCAATGAAAAGGTATCGAAGTCGATGAAATAGCCAGATGCAGTTCGATCTATTTTTGGTAGCTCAGCAGGTTTTGTTGAACTTGTAGATTGCTCTTGAAGAGGCATGTTGACGTAGACATCCTTATTAGGTTGAATTGAAATTTGTCTTTCATTTTGATTTGGAAAGTTCGTGTCAAGGGGAACTAGCATTGTTATTGATTCCGTTGCTTTATAAAGGTGACTCTTCAAATGTTATGAGTCTTTCTGTTTGAACTTCCTGTATTGTAGTGAGAGGAGGACGTCGGCTACTCAGGAGCCCACGAGGCCTACTATTTAGTATCGTCCACATAGTGTGGTTTGATCAGATCGATTGAGACAAATCTCTTTACTTTTCTGGCAAGAGGCGGTAGAAGTACAGTTCTTGATCCTTCAATGGCCAGGACAGGTACAGGCTTTCGATAGGATGGCCCGAATTCTTTTTTGTCCACAATCTTTTTCTCTGACCAGATCCCCAACTTTAGGAATCCAGGCAGGTCTTGTTGTGGCTGACTTGACTTCCCCAGTGGCGGTTTTCTTTGTCTCCACGTTACTTAAGGAGGCTCTGGATTCATTCAGATCCTGTAAAACAGCCAAACGTTTATTGATGTCAAACGGTTTTTCATCCGCCACTGTGCCTTCACAATCAAGATCAGGTACCCACATTCTTGTCCCAAACAGGACCTCGTAAGGAGTAGCACCTCCTAGGGAGCTTCTTGGCTGGGTATTAAGGGCTCGCTGGACCCCATATAGGTGACTGACCCAACTACCACCCGAGCCTAATACCCTAGCTGTTAAAGATTGCTTTAAGTCCCGGCTTTTCCTCTCCACAACCGAATTTCCCTCGGGGTGGTATGGAGAGGAGTACCGCAATGGTACACCCAAACTTTCCATGGATTCCTTGTAAGCCCTAGAATGCGGGGCCACGGTCAGAATGTAATGTGCCAACTGGGTATGTCTTTATGAAGACTCGCAAATCTTTTATAACAGTTCGGGCGTCAGCCGAGCGCTGGGGCCATACCCATAAGAATCTTGAACAGGTATCCACTGCCACCATGATATACTTGTAAGCCCCATCAGATTGTAAGGGGCCGCAGTGGTGTAGGTAAATGCACGCGAACGGTCTGTTTGATATTAACAATGGTGTCTGCGCTGGGCGAGCTACGGTGGACCCTTTTATCTGTTGACAGATATCGCACTTTAAGACAAAGTCTTTGGTCTCCTTCGTTAACCCTGGCCACCAATAGCATTGTTTCAATAAATAAACTGTCGCCGTAACTCCTGTATGAGCAGAACCCAGACCCTTGTGTGCAGCCAAGAATAAACCTAACCTGCGATCCATGTTTGGTATTACTCTATCCCCCACTCCAGGAATCTGAGCAAATGGAACGTTGTTTGCATCTAACTTGTAGGAGTACTTGAGTGGAAAACCTTTGGGTAGTGCTTTGCTGTTATTGTGAAAAGCAATCACAGCTACCATTGTGCTACCATCTACCCTCATTTTTGAACGAGTGATTGCAGCTATGGACGCAGTGCCTACTGCCCCCTTTGCGGCTTCATCAGCCAATGAATTCCCTTCAAGGTGAACGCCATCACGTTGATGAATCAGCGTGTGTATCATGTGAGCTCTTGGTAGTTCGTTTTTTAACTCTGCTACCTGTTCCCATAGTTTTCTATGTTTAATTGTGCCACCTTTGAATCTCTGTACCCATTTTGTCCCCAATAGTGGAGGTATTCGTTGTACGACTGGACACAGTAAAAGGAATCACACACTATCAGTGTGGGGAATTCTGGATCCGTATTTATCAGTGCCAGTATCAGTGCTTTTAATTCTGCCAACTGTACCGTGCAGTCTCCAAGAGACTGTGTTTTTGTACAGTTTGGACGGAACTTGCCGTCCTGCATACTACCTTTTACAATAGCTCACGCTGCACTGTATTGCTGCTTGCTTCCTATGGCCGGTTGAGCAGATCCATCAGTGTAAATAATGTATTCATACCGATCTAGAGGCATTATTTCATTTGGTAGAGGATATTCTAGTTCGTATTGCAGGAATGCTTGTGTTTTTAAACTAGGATCATATCTGTATTCGACATCTGTTGCAGTGAGAGAATTAGCCCATTGTATCCATCTTGGATGTAATGCTTTAGCATTTGGAACGCTTGCCTTTGTTGCAGCCTCTAAGGCCAGTACTGGGGTTACAACAATTATTTGTTTCCCCTGAGCTAGTGCTCTTTCTCTCACTACCGCAGTCTGTACTGCCGTCAGAATTTTCTCTGTAGGTGCAAAACGCATCTCAGAGTTAGTGTACAAATGTGATTTATATGCAATTGGTACTGTTTCTCCTTCATTGAAGGTTAAGTAAGTGTACCCTGATTGACCTGCAACTACGCAGATCACCAGGTTGCGTACATTTACACGTGTCTGTAAGTGTTTTGATGATATCATATCAGCTTGTAGGGAACGCAGGATATTTGTGTGTTCCTGTGTCCATTGTCTAACTGAAAAGTCAGGTCTTATTAGGTCGTAGAAAGGTTTTACTCTCTCTGCGTAATCCAAAATATATGTTCTGCCAAAATTCAAAAATCCTAGTATGGACTGTACATTTTTTAATGATTTTGGAGGTTGTAACAGTGCGCACTTTTCTAAAAAGTGGGCTGCCAGGCTTTTGCCTTCACTTGAAAGCTCATATCCCCAAAATAGGACATTGAGGTGGGCTATTTTCGATTTCTTAAAATTAAATTTGTTGCCCTCAGAGGCGAAACCCCAAATTATGGTGCTCACCCTGGTCAAGTGTTCCTCTAAGTCATCATCCGTTAGATAAATATCATCTACATAGGTTAATGCTTCCTCATCCAAATTCTGTAGTAACTCTGTTACCCTCCTTGAGAATATCCCCGGGCTATTCTTATACCCTTGGGGGAGTCGACAAAATTGACGCTGGGACCCTAGCGCTGAGAAGGCTGTCAAATATCTGCTTTCAGGTGCTATGTTTTGGCAGAAAAATCCATTTGAGATATCTAATGTTGTTTTGTATTTTTTCAGCCCAATGTTATTCATTAATGCGGCACTATGTGCATTCTGAACTGTAAATGTTTTCGTGCATGAGTTTAGGTGTCTATAGTCTAAAACTAGACGATATGAATTGTCAGGTTTCATTACGGGAAACAAAGGATTATTCATTGATGAGGTGCATGGTTCAATTACACCTTTGGTATTCTTGTTGATCCAAGATCTCCCTGACCTGTTTTTTAGCTTCCTGTTTTATAGGGTACTGTCTTTGTGGAGTTGGGTTTGTTTTTATTGGAATTACGTGGCGGGGTGACTCTTCATCCCACCCTAGGTGGTTGCTGTATAATGCTGGAGCAAGGGCTACCACCCACTCCTGCGCATATGTATGTCTTAAGTGTGCAGGGACTAGGTCGGAGAAAGCTGGAAAAATTAGTTTCCCCCTTTGGGCATTCCATAACAATAGTAGGCGGCCAATCTCTTTCTGCTAATAGGATGTCGTAGCCAGAAGTCAGGTTCTCCCAAAAGAGACCCTTAACTTGTCTGGGCTTGTCCCCCTCCATTTGGAGTGTTATTTCATGTAACATGTGTGGGACACTCACCCTAGTATCAGGTTTTTCCACCGTGATATACTCACTCAACTCCGCTGTCACCAGAAATTCCATCAGGTTCCGGCGAGCTATTGTTACTTCTGCTGCGCTGTCTTGCATCGTCAGAGCCCATTCCCCGTTCAGTAGTTGAGTCCTTAGAATTCTGGGCATGTCTAACTTTGAGACCTGCTACCTTCTTCTTTTTAAATTGAGGTTTCGTTTTGGGTTTTTCTTCTTTCTTTGAAGCATAGTCGGAAGTGCGTTGCCTGTCTCTGGGCTTTGTACGCTCTTCTTGTCTCTGTTCTGACTGTCCTTCCCTCTCCGAGTTTTTTGATGAACCCTGAAAGGAACGAGAGGAACCTGTATCAGTGTCTTGATACCTGTCAGATTTTTTAATGTTATCTCTATTCCTTAGATTATATCTTCTTTCTGGGGGCTCCTGTTGAGGAGACCTTCCCCTGGAGTGAGATCTGTTCTTTTGCTTTTTATTGTTGTTGAAGAAACCGGTGTTTGCTTTGCCTGTTCTTTATCTGTACCCCCCACTAGTTGAGGTTTTACCGGTCTAGCTCCCAAACTGTCTCTACCTAAGCAGTTTCAATTATTTTAGGTAGTTCTGTCTCATTTTGTAATTGAGTGAAATCTCTCAGACGTTGGCGTATTGCCACCGATGCTGCTTCCCCTTTAGTATTTGCTAATATTATCGCAGATACCTGGGCAAAGTTATTTAGCAACTTCATCCCTAAGTTTAGAGCAGGCTCTGCTTCATACTTGTTCTGTATTTGTCTTAATGCATCTGGTATTACCGCTAAAGAAGGGATACCATGAGTCCTGGTATATATTGCAGCGAAGACTGTACCCCAAGAGGTACAATCCTCTATAGAGGGAGTTATCCCCATTGGCAAGCAAATCGTCAGTATTCTATGCTTCTCCTTAGGACCAGTGTGTGGAAACACTGCCTCCAGTTGTGTTATTCTTTGTGCTATCCAGAAGGGCATTTGTTCACGTTTAGTGGGCCTTTTACCCATCACTTTGTGCAATGTTTGTCGTGTCATTTTGGTTGTAGGAGTTTGGACTGGTCCTGGTTGTGTAGCCGGTGTTGGCTGAAGTGTGAGTGTTCTCATCACAAACTGTGTCATGTTTCTGTAAAGTCTTATTAATTCTTTATGCTGTACGAGTAAGTCTCCTCCTGGCATTGTGTCAATGTCAGGATGCGGTGTGTAGGCCGCTAGCACTGGCCAAGTTGCTCCGTCTCTTCCAAGCGGGCCGAGTCTTACTCTATTTCTTGTATGGGGGAGGGCGCCTTTAAACCAGTAAAAATGTTCGTGGTAAGTTAGTGGAATTTCAATGTCCTCATATGGACTATATTCGTTTGGTATGTCATCTTCGACATAGTAGTGGAATGTTTTTGTTTGTGCATTGGCCTGCCAAAATTTAATCCATGAATAGGATACATCAGTTCTATATGATTCATGTGCCTCAATCACGAAAGTCACTTGCCCACCCCTAATTGTAACACCATATGCTACTAGTTTTAGGGTGACGGCATTTCTAACATTTTCTGCAATGTATATTGCATCTGCATCGTCTTCTTCGGCTGAGAAGTTTAGTTCTCCTGTCTGGTCTCCATGTATCGACATTGTTTTTAGTAAGAAGAACTTTTCAAGGGTACTGAGATAAGGTGTTTATGCACAATTAGGAACAATGTATCCTTCAAGCTTGATTAGACCAACAGCCAATACATAGGAATTTTTCTACTCAGCTGCGGCGGATTTTGTTCCCTCCCACTCCAGACGTCTCTGGGGAAATGTGAGTAGGGGTCTCTGAAAAATAGCACGACTGAACTACTCAGATTTGTCTGTTAAATAAGTGCCAATACCAACGTTGGCGGCGCCATGTCGTGTAGTTCCTATAAACCGTATATAGGATCTGCGCGTTTAGACAACATACACTGCGGCACTGCGGGACTGGTGTCCGGACTGATTCCAGACACCCACACCGGGTATGTTGGCCTGTGTACCAGCTAGCTCGCTATGCCACTATCACTTCCTCTTGCCAAGGAGAGAATAGTTTTTGGCAATTATTGAACATGACAACCCTGATCCCTCAGGACCGTGGAAACAGTTACTTACTTTTCACTCGTGCTCACTTGTTCTCAGAGAGATACACAGAATAAACGGTTGGGACGTTTTCAATAAGTATTTATTGAACAGTCGTTATTCTAGCGTAAATTGAGTGCACTGAAATTACCAGTAGACAGTAGCATAGATAAATGAGTAGAAGCACTAAGAAAGTAAACAGATGGTAGGTCTCTACCATTTTGCTAAAATCATAAATACAGGCAAGTATATAGAATACATGACAATAAAATTTGTACTCCTACGATGCACCCTAACTAGATGTACCTAAGTGTACCTAGTATATGAGTAGGTGTAAAGCCAAGAATCCCTCTAGGAGAAAGCCAACCCCATTACCTGATGTGAGACTGCGGAACCCTGTTCTGGTCTCGAGCCTCAAGATGTGGTGTTTATATACCCCAAGATATCCCCAGGGGTTCTACCTTGCTGTGCCAGTGTCGGACTTAGGATGACGTCGGGAATGAACTTTATATATAGTTATTATGTAGGAGATGATGGTCCTGCTGTGATTCCAAGAAACTAAGAATCCTCATGCATAATTTATGAGGACAGTGTCCAGGGAAAAACCCTACGTACTTGTGTGTAGTATTAGGTAAAAGGTCAGTCCTTCAAATCCGTTATGTATGTAGTATAGGAGAGAATGTAGATGAAGGGTTATGATGTTACCTAGACCTATATCGGGGTACCTATATGAAATATAACAGCATAGGCTCAAAAAGAAACAACCACATCATCCCTGATCTGAAATCCCTCAATTGGCTCACATACGAAGCAAGAATTCAGCTAAAAATTGCCTTCATGACACATTAAGCCATCCACTTCGAGATCCCCAGGTACCTTGCTCAAAAGCTCTTACTTTCTGGCAGCTCCAGATCACCAGAAGCTATAACTTTTTTCTTTGGAAACCAAAGAGATTCGTCAAGAAGAAAAATTACAACCAATCTTTCTCTGGGATGGCCCCAAGAAATTGGAACACCTTGCCCCCAGAAGTCAGAATGAATCCCTCAACTATTTCTTTCAAGAAAGAAGTCAAAGTACTCCTTATGAACACATTTTTTTCTCTAGATTCTAAGATACCCTTCTTCCCTCAATCACACTCATGACTACTTTCACCAGCGACCTCTTTGTTTACAATGTATTCAGTCCTGACTCTACCCTCCCGTTTCTTGACATTGCCTAACACTGCAGTTGTATTTTAATGTTATTTTTGGTATTATTAATTTTTCCCCTCTACTCCCTGAACCTTGGATAGCATGCTCTCCCTTCTGTGGGTGCTACCCATTTATTTGTTTTTATGGTTATCACCGTGCTGCTCTCTGTAAATTTATAAAGCACTCTGATACCCGCAGTGGTTAAGATTGCATTACAAAAAATAAATAAAAATTAAATGAATCAAATTGCAATTACGGTAGAGCAATACTACAAAGTTGAAAAACTTTATAACATCATGAAATTGCAGTTTGTCACCTTTGCAAAACTTTGCCTTTGAGCATAATTCCTGTGGAAAACAGTGTCTGAAAAGGAGGAGGGGACATTAATTCACACAGGCGTATTGTGTCGGCGCTAGACCAAATAGCGTGATCAGTATAGAGATTCAACAAAGTAAACGCGGTGCTATAGGTGGGGGAAATATCCCTCAAACCCCCAAAACGGGACCCGGAGGTCCAAAACAGAACAAGACAACAGATCCTATGCACACGCAAAAAGTAAGAGGTATATAACACTGTTCCTGTAATTTACAAAGGAGAGACAAGTCCTTGGTCCGTTGTGGTTCGATTTTAATATGAATTTTCTTGCACAAGCCAGCCAACGCGTGTTTCGGCAGTGGGTAGTCTCCCCATGACTTCTTCAGGGCTTCCTGCACAATTGATTGATGCTCCCAATCTCTCCACCGGTGATAATTCCGACCCGTTGGGGCATCTAACAGTCTTTACTCTCATGTAAAAGTTAATTCCAATTCTCCGATCCAGATAATGTCTGGTCCGAGCATCTTAGCACATTACTTTTGTCCCTTCGTGCGGCGCTCTCATTCTGAGTGCCCACTATACAGGATCAGGTGGCGGAGTAAGCCGTCTAGAGCCAGACCGTGGCGAGTAAGCCAACACGTCCTGTGTAATGTCGGGATCTCTGTCAACCGGATACCAAAAGGAATGTTAGACCACTGCGAGCTGTAGTATCTGCATGCAGGGACCTCAGCGTCTTGCATCAGTGTGTCGGCCAGGAAGTCCTGATCTCCTCTGACTATCTCAGCAAGATGTGGTGTTTATATACCCCAAGGTATCCCCAGGGGTTCTACCTTGCTGTGCCAGTGTCGGACTTAGGATGACGTCGGGAATGAACTTTATACATAGTTATTATGTAGGAGATGATGGTCCTGCTGTGATTCCAAGAAACTAAGAATCCTCATGCATAATTTATGAGGCCAGTGTCCAGGGAAAAACCCTACGTACTTGTGTGTAGTATTGTAACTAGGTAAAAGGTCAGTCCTTCAAATCCGTTATGTATGTAGTATAGGAGAGAATGTAGATGAAGGGTTATGATGTTACCTAGACCTATATCGGGGTACCTATATGAAATATAACAGCATAGGCTCAAAAAGAAACAACCACATCATCCCTGATCTGAAATCCCTCAATTGGCTCACATACGAAGCAAGAATTCAGCTAAAAATTGCCTTCATGACACATTAAGCCATCCACTTCGAGACCCCCAGGAACCTTGCTCAAAAGCTCTTACTTTCTGGCAGCTCCAGATCACCAGAAGCTATAACTTCTTTCTTTGGAAACCAAAGAGATTCGTCAAGAAGAAAAATTACAACCAATCTTTCTCTGGGATGGCCCCAAGAAATTGGAACACCTTGCCCCCAGAAGTCAAAATGAATCCCTCAACTATTTCCTTCAAGAAAGAAGTCAAAGTACTCCTTATGAACACATTTTTTTCCCTAGATTCTAAGATACCCTTCTTCCCTCAATCACGCTCATGACTACTTTCACCAGCGACCTCTTTGTTTACAATGTATTCAGTCCTGACTCTACCCTCCCGTTTCTTGACATTGTCTAACACTGCAGTTTTATTTTAATGTTATTTTTGGTATTATTAATTTTTCCCCTCTACTCCCTGAACCTTGGAAAGCATGCTCTCCCTTCTGTGGGTGCTACCCATTTATTTGTTTTTATGGTTATCACCGTGCTGCTCTCTGTAAATTTATAAAGCACTCTGATACCCGCAGTGGTTAAGTTTGCATTACAAAAAATAAATAAAAATTAAATGAATCAAATTGCAATTACGGTAGAGCAATACTACAAAGTTGAAAAACTTTATAACATCATGAAATTGCAGTTTGTCACCTTTGCAAAACTTTGCCTTTGAGCATAATTCCTGTGGAAAACAGGTTTTTGCTACAGATATTTTCATGGGTGAATTCCCCTGCAAAAAATAGTTTTGAAGAAGGTTTTCTCCAGCAAACCTCATTTTCTGTGGGTTTTTTATCTGATATTTTTAAGCTTCTCTACTTCTTGTGAATTGTATGCAGACTCCGTCATAGCTGTCTAGTGGGCCCAAGCCATGTGTAAAATGTTCATCCAGGTCTCACATTTCAGCCTACAGCGCATTTCCTTCTGGGTTTTCCAATACCATTCTTGTGATGGCAAAATAGAAACTACAAATCTGAGTATGCACAGCACTTTTGATTAAAATGCAGGAATAACATACGGCTGTCACAAGTGACATGGAGCACCTTCAAGCTATGTTCCCTAGTCCTGGGTTTTAAACTAGACTCACAATCCATCCAACAATGTTTAGAATGGGAAAAGAAGCAATACAAAACCAAGAATGCAATGTTTGATTGGTTGAAAGCCCTAACTGGCTGAAGAGGCACATTAGACACTGATTTGCTAAGATTTTGCCAGCTATGCCCTTGGTTGCATCTCTCTATCTCTCTCTCTCTCTCTAATCTTTGGCCCGATGTGAGCCTTGGTTCCCACCATTTGATAATTCCGTTTGAAGAGAGCACTACTCTGGCAACTCACGTCAATACAATAAATGAATGGGTTCACTGCAAGTTAAGCTGTTATATTGAGGATGTAAAGTGTTCACACAATTTTCTTAGTATTTCAATTGACTCTGGGTATTTCTCAAAAGGAATGCACCTGCTACAGACATCTGTGTATATCTCTGGATGCCTTACAGCTTTTGTTATCCATGTGGGCTCAATAATTCCACTTATTATTTATGCACCACAAAGCAGTTCAGTTTTGGGTGGTTGATCGTATATGCTGATTAACATGGTGCCTGTGGTGACCAGTACTTCTCCCTGCATTTCTTTATGTCTAGGCTAGACAGTACTTGCGCTGTCTCTTCCAGACATTTTGTATATACTTTGTGGGCTTCAGCCCGCCCACAGCCTTCCCATTTGCTTGCTCCATTGTCACTTCCATATTCTTTCTCCTCATTTGTCCATGGCATGCATATGTTATGCATATTCCTGTGTTTAGCCCTCCTCAAGAGCCTGGACCCATTACTACTATCCATCCACTGCGCCTATTTAAGCATCTGTTTTCAGAAAACTTTTTTCTTCAATTTGGAGCACTTGACACGAGAACTCATGTATCCACTCGCTTCGAGCTCCGCTGTAAACAGGGCTGTAAATCTTGTTCCTATCTCTTCACAAATGCTGCTGCTTCTGTGAGTCAATGTGTGCGATACAATGCTGAGCTCGGGGGCACTGTGTGCGATATAGTGCTTCCTATGTTCCATGCTTGTTATTTATCTCACCAGCCTATCAACGATCTCCTCTTTCGCACTCCAATCCTGATCCCCCTCTTCTGCTTGTTTAAATTAAGACTACAAAAACCTTTCCTAGTTTCCAAGTACAATTTGAACTGCAGCTGGGTAGAAACAAAAAGAAACTCCTCCCCCTCAGGCAGGCCTGCGTTCTGTGCCTCAGTCAGGTGGTGCCAGGGGAGTCCCACTCTCAGTGCATGCTGGAAAGCTGGGAGTTCCATTCTCTGGAGGTGATGCAGTGAGAGCCGATAAGAGGCTGCACAGGAGGCGGGGCTGGGGGCCTCATTTAAAGGGGAACTATGCTCTGTAGTTGCATTTTTTTTTAACATATGTAACATTTTCAGTTTTCACTTTTTTGTTAAACATCAATTGGGCTGGTTTCTTTTGAAACGGTTTGTGCAGTGTCTTATTCCCTCCTCAGTCATTGGCCTAGCTGTAGAGTAGATCGGGCCACTTAAAGAAAGCAGCTGTGGCAGCTCCAGCCTCTCATGGGTTACATTTTTCAACCACAGACGTATTAGTCCCCCTCCACCCCTTTTTAGTTGGTTAATGGGATTCGGCCTGTTTAATTGTTGCATCTATGGGATCGGTCTCTGCCGGCTCAATCCTGCGCTGGTGGGTTCGGGGTCCTTGAGGGGATGCTGTTGAGGGTAGAGAGAGTGGTGATTCTTTTGTTTCCTTTTGTATTATTAGGGAATTGCCGTTTATATGTTCTTGCAAATTAATGGCATTCACTGTGTGTGTTGACTTCACATGCACCAGTCGTATTCATGCATGTGAAGCTCTGGTCTCCCAGTGTAGCTGTGCACTGGGCCGGTGGCGGTGCTCCTGCATTAAAGGTGAAGGCACAGAGTAAAGATGCCTACTGAAAGCTTGCTGTCATGCGGGAGACATGCTCACCCACAGGGACACAAGGGAGCTTAGTGCCCCCATGCATCTCTGGCATCTGTGCAATTGAACCACCCACAAAGACCACTACATCCCTTACTGTGAACCCAGCCACCCTTCTCAGGCTGCAGCATTGCAAGGGTTAAGCCCTCCTTGTTCCATGCCTAAGACTCTTGCACTTTTGTGGCTTGTTTCGTTTATTGTTTCCTCTTTACTTTTTATGCAAAATTAAATGTCTACATGGAAGCACCTCTGTAGTCTCAGATGACACATATCTGGGATGAGCCAGTGTGGTGTGGTGTGTCACTTACTGGCCTGGCGTTGATATTTATATGGATAAAATTTCCGTATGGCTGTTGCTTAAACTTAAATCAGTTCTGGTATCATCCATGCCTAGCAGAAACTATGTCATGTAACAATTCACACTTGGAGACACCAGCGCCTTTAAAGCAGAAGCAGCCCCTGCCTACTGCACAGCCAGTTTAAACCTGCTGCCAACACAGTACATTTGCTCCATGGACATGCCATCTTTACGTGTACATGCAGGGCACTTGGTAATAGGCTTAGCATCTCCAATGATTAAAGCCGCCCTCCAAATCTGATTTGCATAATTGCTCTTTACTGACATTGATCTCACAGGTCTTTTCAGCATCTGCCTGTGTTATTGTTGTGTTTGCAAGTTGCAGCTTTATAGATGCATTTGGACGTATGCTCCAATAAAACCTACTCCTGCCCAATCTACTCCACTATAATATACTCCACTCCAATTTACTCCACTCCAATCTACTCCACTCCACTCCTCCCCACTCCATTCCAACCTACCGCATTCCAATCCACTCCACTTCAAACAACCCATATTCAATCTATCTCACTTCAATCTACCCCTGTCTACCTCACTCCACTCTGCCCCAATCTACCCTACTCCATTCCAGTCTACCCTACTGTAACCCACCCAATTTACCCCACTGCAAGTACTCCACTCCATTCTGCGCCACTCCACCCCACTTCACTCCAATCTACCCTAGTCCAGCTCACTCCACTCTTCCCCAATCTACCCCATTCCAATCTACACCAATATACCTCACTCCATCCTACTCCAATCTACCCTGATTTACCACACTCCTATCTACCGCAATCCACCCAAATCTAATCCTATCTACCCCAATCCACCCAAATCTACCCCACTCCATTCCACTCCAATCTATCCCATTCCAGTCCACTCCAATCTACCCCACTCCTCTCTGATCTACCCCACTCCAAACTACCCCACTCCAATCTACCCCACTCTTCTCCACTACAGTCTAACCCAATCTATCCCACTCCAGTCTACCTCACTCTACCCCAATATACTCCACTACAATCTACAACACTCTACCCCACTACACTCTAAAACATGGGTACTCACAAACTTTCTCTCGGGGGCCAAATTTACAGTGTGGTTTGTGGCAGAGGGCCGCACCGGTGGGGGCGGGGTCAGTGGGGGGCGGGGCTAGAGGAAAAAAAATCACTACCGTTTCAAAACATTGCTAGACAATGCTGTATTTCCAAAGCAGATGTAACAACAAGGAGCACATTTTTCTAATATTTTTTTATTATCAGACAATAGCAATCTTAAGAGGGATTGCATGGCAATTTGCAGTAACCGGATATTCAGCACATGCCCATTGCAGCACAGGCTTCAGAGTCCAAGAAATAGGTACGCTAAAGACAAACACTACGAACTTATTTTACATTTCATGTCACCAATTAGTTTTCTGTAATCTGGTACCAAGTCTGAAACGGCAAGCCTTAAGAGCTGATCCAGATGTATGTCTGTAAGCTTATTTCTTAGTTTGCTCTTCAATAGTCCCATTGTGGAAAATGAACTTTCGCAAACATATGTTGACCCAAACATACAAATAACCTTTTGGGCCACTGTAAAAAGAAGAGGAAACTTGTCAGAAGGCACAATTTTCCAGAATTCTTCTGGTGCTTGCCCCAAAAAAGATGCTTCGAGGGCTGAATTGTGCTGTATGTCAATCAGCTCTATTTCTGCTTGAGCCCTTTCCATGCCAATAAGGGCAACAACGTCAAGATTTTGTGCACTCACCATCCAGAGGTTTTCAACCAGCCTGAACAGAGGGGTGAGGGCTCAGAATTGAGAAAATCGGCGTTTGATCTCCCCAGAAATGTCTTCAAGACATGCACCAAGGTCTAGCTTTGACAGAATTTCTTGTGCATCTGGAAACCTCTGCATCACTGCCAACAGTTTTGGGAAGTGGGTGAAGTCACTATCATCCAGTTGTTCTTTGAATAGCACAAGCTTAGTTTCAAAAGCATAAATACCATTCATCATGGAGCACACAAGCTGTTGTTTACCTTGCAGGGTCAAATTGAGAGCATTAAAATGTGTGAAAAGATCTGAAAGAAAATGGAGCATAATAAGCCATTTCACATCCGTTAGTTCTGGGAATGATTGACCTCTACTGTTCACAAAGAGTTCAATTTCAGGAAGCAATGCGATAAACCGCTCCACAACCTTCCCTTTGCTTAGCCAACGCATGTCAGTGTGCATCAAGAGGTCTGTATATTCCGCTTCAGATTCCTGCAGCATTGCTTTAAAAAGTCTATGGTTCAGAGCTTTGGCACGGATAAAATTAACAATTTTCACTGCAACTTTTAGGACATTATTCAGTTCTCCATGCTTTAATTTTGCACACAATACTTCTTGGTGAATAATGCAGTGGTAGTCTATCACAGTCTATCCTATGAGCTTCTTTTTAAGCATAGATACGAAGCCTCTGTCATGGCCTACCATGGCAGGAGCCCCATCTGTTGTTATGCTGACAAGGGTGTTCTGTGGTATGTGATTTGTTTTAAAGTAGTTGCACATGCTGTCCAGTATATTTTCTCCTCTTATGTGGCCTTGCAGTGGTAGAAGGCACAGGAGCTCTTCTTTGGGGTAAAGCGATTGGTCCAGATATCTCACCCAAACTAATAACTGGGCCACATCGCCTATGTTTGTGGACTCATCCATAGCAATGCTGAAGAACGGTGACTCTCTGACTGCTTTGATCACCTGCTCCTGGACATTTTGACCCATTGCCTCTATTCTGCGTGCACACGTGGAATCTGATAGCTGCAATGCACCAATTTCCTTTAAAATGCTGGCTTTATTAGTGTAGTTGTCAAATAAAATTTCGGCTGCTGAAAGGAAACATTTCTTCACCAGCTCTGCATCTGTGAATGATTTTTTATGTTTGGCAAGCAAGTAGCATATTTTGAAAGACGCTTCTGTAACAGCCTCAGATTCCATCATCTGGCAAAGGAAGATCTTCTGCTGGGAAAGAAGAGCTTGCTTTAACGATGCCACCTTTGCAGAACACAATTTTGAGTTCAGTGGGAAGTTTGCAGTGTATCCAGAGTGCCGCGTTTTGTAGTGCCGTTCCAGGTTATACCTCTTAAGAACATTTACTTTCTCTTTGCAAAGCAAACAAGTGGCTTTTTCTTTTGGGCATTCAACAAACAAGTACTCCTCTTCCCATGCTGCCTGGAAGGTCCTGTGTTCGCTCTGTATCGATCTGGGTTGTTTGCAAGGCTTGGAAACTGGACTGTAGGCCATTGCGGAGCTCTCTAGCTAGTTTGTTACTATGCAATAAGTAACAAGGACCACGAATCTGATTTTCCACCTGACGACCAATGGACCGACACCGCCGCACGACCGATGTACCGACACACCCCAAGACCGATGGACCGACACGCCCCACGACCGATGGACCGACACTGTGTCACGACCGCTGGACCGCACCACGTCACGACCGATGGACCGACACCACTTCTCGCAACAGATCTGTGAGCAACACCAAAGTAATGTTTAGTTTAAACATACAAAGTAATGGGTAAACCTGCAAATGAAAAACAGGAGGCTTTCCTAAAGCCAGTGGTTTATGCAGGAAATGTGTCACTCAATAGGGATTTGAAATAAATGGCATGCACACACACGTTCACCCATAGGTATCTTGGCACTGAATAACAGATGTTTATTACTACCCAACTCATTTTATGGACATCAGATGGATGAAAGGCAGGACCCCACGGGATTTGAACCTGTGATCATGAGGTTGAACACACGCCCCTGCAGTGGACGCATTAGTCCACTGAGCCACCAGACCCGGCATACACACAGTACAAGGGTACAGAGTTTGAGGTGGTTTCAGACTGGGAGACAACAGGAGAAAAAAACGGTAACCTGCCAAATCGGTGATCTCGAGTCAAATTAGACCAAAATAAATCCAATTAAACCAAATCAAATCTGGCCGCTCTGTCCGTATTGGAAATATAGCAATTGCAGAAAACATTGGAATTAGAACAACTGTGACAGTTGTAACAGATCTAACAGTGGACCAGGGTGCACAAACGTAGGGAAAGTCAGCTATCATAGTAGAAAAACATATGGAAGGAGCTAATCAGAACAGCGCTATTTGGTGTGGAGCAGCTGTCAAACTATAGGAATCTGAAAGGCTCAGATACAATGGTCCGGCCTGTAGAGAGGGGATGGGCGAGGGGAGGGGCCAGGTTTCAGGTGGGGGTTAGTAGAGGAGGAGGAGGTGGAGGGGATGGTGCCCTCCCAACCTCGTAGTTCAGTGTTGGGTGTAAGCCGAGCAATGGTCGAAGTGGGGGGAAAAAGTTGGGGGAACTGTGGGCGGAGAATCAGAGGGTGGGAATAACCTGAAGATTGGGCCAGTGGGCAGTCAGGTGTGGCCAGAAAGAGCAAAACATCCCAATTTTTAGTATTTGTTTGGCATTTCATTGCCCAGTTACAGCTTATTACGTTATTTAATTCAACCAATGGATACATGTGTTTATTTGAGGTTTAATATGAGTTATTGATATTAAAATGCATTCACAAAGTGGAATATGTTCCCAATCACAGAAATGTTCCAAATACGCTTAAAAGTGGATTCACAAGCCATTTGTCTCCGTGGCATGCAGTTTCTGTCATCAGTACTTCTCATCCCTTTTTCCACAAGAGCAGTTAAAACATGAATGGGAAAATATCCTACTTTGCAAATGTTTTCCACATAATTATGGCCCTGCCATATTTGACACATAATACATCATCTGCTGTTTAATCTGACAATTTTAACAAAACATTGTAGCTCAACTTTGTTCTCTATGTCAGCTGACATCTCTGCTTAATACAGGTGGAAATTATTTTGCCAAACTACTGCTTGCTCTGCTAAATTCCCTTTTAGAACAACTGGAGGCCAAGAAACAGCATTGCTTCATATCAGGTCATAAGAACTGGACACGTCAATTTAGCATTGACACTACTTGTTACCGTGTATGTAGAGAAGCTGTCACAGTAGGTCTCTCTCTTAGACGCGGACAGGGCCGGACTGGGAAATAAAAGCAGCCCTGGCAAATTGTTTCAGACCAGCACTCTACCGAACCCGATCAATCATCAACCATCAATCAATGCCCCTACTTCGTGCAAATTTGCTGCATTCTTAAATATCTCCAGCTAGCTGAAAGTAAAAACAAGGATGCAATGCAAAGCTGCCACAACTTTAATCCATAAAACATGCAAGGTCACGCACAAAGCTACTTTAAAACAGGATCAACCAATATGCACCCATCAATCAAGGACAATTCACTTCACAAAGAAAAGAGAGAAGTCCTATTTGTTAAAACAAAATACTACGGGGAGAAGAAAAGCAGCAGCAAACAGGAGCAAAAGAATAACCCTGCCACTCTCCAACTTAGCTGAATTCAATCTGTTTTGAAAAACTCTATGAGCATACACCTTTTCACAAGCAACTAAAATGTGACACGGCCCCTACCAGTAATAAGAGGAAAACAAAAACTTTAGAATCTTTGGATAGAATCGCTAACCAGCCAGAGCAAGCATTGGCAAAGCCAAAAGGTCTGGCCTTGGCAAGATTGCAATGTTTTATTTTTATTATTCTGCAAACATATGGAATGGTCATCAAAAGATTACAAGTAATAAAAAGTAATAATATCACAGACTAAAGATGGTGTGCATATGTTTACAAGTAAGGACACTTCATTAATCATTAAACATTGCAGCTTTTTGTGCCATGCAGTTACTGTACAATTAATAAAAAAGATGGAGAGAGATAAACATGGCAGACACCCAGAGAGAGGGAGGTGGGGGACATTGTGAGACAGGTGGGGAGAAAGAGAGATGATGAGAGTCTTGAGAAAAGGCGCAGGGTGAAAGAGTCACACATGGGGAAAGTAAGTAAGAGACAAATGGAGAAACAGATGAGAGACCATCACACTGCATACTTAAATAGGATCCTGTGCTTACCTCTCGGAGTGCGAAGATCAACCTGCGGGTGGAGCTGGTGTTGCAGGGCGATGGAAATCAAGCTGGTTGTGGAGATGGAGGCAGATGTGGTGATGGAGCTGCTGCTGGCCAAATCCAAGTGGCGAAGAAGGGGCTGTGGGCCAAGCTGAAGTGCAAGCTGCGTCGAGGCTGCTGCGGCAAGGAGAGGACGTCCTCAGGGAGAGAAGAGGCTCCGGGGCGAGAAGAGGCTGCGGTGGAGAGGACGCCCTCAGGCAGTGAAGAGGCTCCCGGGCGAGAAGAGGCTGCGGTGGACGAGAAGAGGCTGCGGCAGAGGCCGCACTCAGGGACTGAAGAGGCTCTGGGACGAGAAGAGACTGCGGCTGAGAGGATGCCCTCAGGCAGTGAAGATTCTCCGGGTCGATTACAGGCTGCAGTGAAGATTCTCCGGGTCGATTACAGGCTGCGGGCGGAGAGGACGAGAGGACGTCGTCGGCACCACGGGCACAGGAAGCTTCCCAAAAGGTCCTTTAAAAGTCAGCTGTAAAAGCGCTAACAGCTGACTTTTAAAGGGCCTGTGCTTCCCGCCGGGTGCCATGTGTGACGTCACAGAGGCGGGCTATTCAGAGGCAAGCAGTAAACAGAGAAGATGGCCACAGGAGCAAACGTAGTGAATATGTATTGAATACGTATTCACTACGTATGCTCTTGCGGCCGTCTTCTCTGTTTACTTCCAGGAAATGGCATATGGCAAGACAAGGTCCGCGGGCCACCAATGAAGGCCGGCCGGGCCGCTTGCGGCCCGCGGGCCGTACTATGAGTACCCGTGCTCTAAAACAATCTACTTCACTCCACACTACCTCAATCTACCCTCTCTACTCTAAACCAATCAACCCCACTTCATGTTATCCTGATCTATCCCACTCCATGCTAGTCTAAACCAACATACCCCTCCACGCTATCCCAGTGTACCCCTCTCCACGCTACTCCAATATGCCCCATTCTACTCTAACCCAATCTACCTCACTCCACCCCACCCCACACCACACCACTAATGTTTAGCCATGCTGACTAGCAGCTACACTGGTGTACAACATGGCTAAAACACACTGCCAAAGTCAATAGCTCTCGCATAGCCGTGACCTATTGGCTTTGCCAATGCTTTTTATTAACTTGCAGAGCCATAGAACTGGAAATGCACGCCTTTCACTTATGGTTATCCTTTATTGTATTTGTAAAGTACATTGTGTGTCTGGTACCCACTTCATTGCACCCTACGTGGAAGCAGGAGTAGCTCTTGCAGTTGGATGCCGCTTCAAAGTGCCTTGGGTAGAACAGATTGTGGTGCAGGAGGGAATTGTGTCACCATCGTAGCTCATGCAGCCAGTGGCCACCTCATGGCTCTTTGGAGGAACAGAGGTGAGATTGTGACTCAATCACATTTCTTGAGGAGAAGTGTTAAGCATTACAAGTAAATAAAATAGGAATGGATATGCTTTTGTATGGAAGCAACTAGCTGTAGAATGATGTTAATATAGGTTAAACGGTCAGGTGACAGCTGAACTGTCAAGACAGACCTAAATTTCCATGTAGGTTAGTGAGTGCCCTCCTTCCGTATCTGCTGCTGCCAGAAAAAAACAACTTTAGTTATCTAGTTAGTTATACACTTTAACCGCTTAACCGCGGCGGCAATTCCGCCGCGATGCGGCAGTTTAGCGGAGTGGGCGGGGCCGCGTCGGCCAACGGACGTTCGCAGCACTACAGAGGTAGTGCTCGCGACGGCCGTTGGCCGACAGACGCACGCAACGGGTTAATAGCATTACTAAGTCATGTGTGTGCCCTTGGAAGTTGAAGCTCAAGCAGCAGGATAAAAAAAGAAAACAAAATGATCACAGCTGTGTGAAGGGCAAGCACTTTTTGGGTGGAAACACACAAATTCTGCCCAATCAAAACATGTACTACTCATAACATGCAGGTGGAGCCAAAGCCCCTATCTAGTGATGCTCCCATAATTGTGTGGTGACAGCTGCACTGTTAAGCCAGCCCACTGAAAGTAGCTCCAACAGCACAACAACAAGGGAAGATTAAAAATAGTACCTAAATCACAGAACAATCAGTGGAAAGACAGCAATCAATCAGAAGCAATCAGTACTTGGTCCATGCTCCAGCTGAAAGACGAGGATGCGAAGCCGGCATGCGCGGGCCAATTAGAAGGCAGCACAAAAAAGTGACACTGAAGCCAATTAATGGTAGGCGGGCTGCACGCACCTTGTTGTATACAATATCTCTTGCAAGCAAGAGTACATGAAGCGCATGTGCTGTCGCAGGCGACACCTAAAAATCAGGAATACCTAAGGAGAGAGGTCAAATGTAAATAAACTAAAAAATCAACACTTTTTTGTATTGATGATCTCAAACATCTGAAATATCTATGGTACTAGTGCATCATTATTTTTATAAGCCTTCTCACTTGTTGCAGTCAACTGACCAAATTCTCTTGAGCATATCAGCTTTCCCGAAACAACGCCAAGGTGAAGGTGACAGAGTATTTTCCTGCCTTGCACCATCAACTCATTATAGTCTTCCACTACCCACTGGATGAACCTTGGCCAGCTATGTAGGAATATCTGCTTATTGAAAATGTCTGACCAGCATGGAGATTGTATGCTATAACTGTCCTGATTGATCTCAGAGAACTGGATTATCATGTTAAGCTAGTCTGCTTGCTCTAAAGTTGAATCACTGACAAAATATCGACCTCAAAAATATCGAGGTACACAAATATCGTGACAAAAATATCGAAGTCAAGAATATAGACATCCTATCTACATCATGGTAAGTACAAAAATATTGAGAAAAAAATATCGATGTCAAAAATATCGTTGTAAAAAAGATCGTTTTTTAAAAAATGTTAAAAAAATAATGTAAAATAAAGTAAATAATACATATAATTAAAAGAAACAGTTAAAATTATTTAAAAATGTTTAAAAATAAAAACTGATACATATATTAAAATAAATTAAACATATACATATAAAATATAATATATATACTTACTTAATAATATTAATACATAATTATTTTAATAACTTATAAATTGTTAAAAATATTTTATAAATTATAAATACAGACATACACATACAAAAATAATATTATTAGAAATTTAAAAAATATATTTAACAAATTAAAAAAATTACAATATTTTAAAATTTTGTAAAATAAATTATACACAACATTAAGTAAAACAATACAGAAAAATATTGGATAGCGGAGGGAAAAAAATTACTATTCCCACTCCAAAAGGTGCAACAGTAGGGAAAGTGTTGGATAGCGTAGGGGTAAAAATTACTATTCCCACTCCAAAGAGTGCAACAGTAGGGTAAGTATTGGATAGCGTAGGGGTAAAAATTACTATTCCAACTCCAGAGAGTGCAACAGTAGGGAAAGTGTTGGATAGCGTAGGGGTAAAAATTACTATTCCCACTCCAGTGAGTGCAACAGTAGGGAAAGTGTTGGATAGCGTAGAGGTAAAAATTCCTATTCCCACTCCAGAGAGTGCAACAGTAGGGAAAGTGTTGGATAGCGTAGGGGTTATAATTGCCATTCTAACTCCAGAAAGTGCAACAGTAGAGAAAGTGTTGGATAGAGTAGAGGTAAAAATTACTATTCCAACTCCAGAGAGTGCAACAGTAGGGAAAGTGTTGGATAGCGTAGGGGTAAAAATTACTATTCCCACTCCAGAGAGTTCAACAGTAGGGAAAGTGTTAGATAGCGTAGGGGTTAAAAATAACATACTTATCAATTAAATAATTGTTTGAATAAAATAATGATTTATTAATAAATTAACAATAAATTAATTATAAATACCAATAAATGAAAATTAATAATTACTTTAATAACATTAAATTACTTCCCACCCTATTCCCCAATAAACACAAAACCCACTCCACATAAAATTTAACACAATTAATATAATTATCAATTAAGCAATTCATAAAAATGAATTACCAATTAATAATTAATTAACAATAAAATAATTATCAATACCAATAAATAATAATTAATCAAAATTAATTACCAATTAAAAATTAATTTACAATAAATTAATTATCAATACTAATAAATATTAATAAATAATTACTTCATTATAATAAATTATTTCCCACCCTATTCCCCTATAAACACACAACCCGCTCCTAAACTAAATTAACACAATTAATATATTTATCAATTATTTAATGAAAAAAATTAATTACCAATTAATAATTAATAAACAATAAATTAATTATCAATACCAAAAAATAAAAATGATTAATTACTTTATTATAATTAATTTACTTCCCACCCTATTCCCCTATAAACCCACAACCCGCTCCAATAAAAAATCTGTGCAATTAATAGAATTATCAATTAATCAATTAATAAAAAATAATTACCAATTAATAATTAATTAACAATAAATTAAATATCAATAACAATAAATAAAAATTAATAATTTCTTAATTACAATTAAATTACTTCCCACCCTATTCCCCTATAAACACACAACCTGCTCCTAAACTAAATTAACACAATTAATATAGTTATCAATTAATTAATTAATCAAAATTAATTACCAATTAATAATTAATAAACAATAAATTAATTAACAGTACCAACCCAAAAAAATTATTAATTACTTTATTATAATTAATTTACTTCCCACCCTATTCCCCTAGAAACCCACAACCCGCTCCAATAAAATTTTTATACAATTAATAGAATTATCAATTAATCAAGTAATAAAAATTATTTACCAATTAATAATTAATGAACAATAAATTAAATATCAATCACAATAAATAAAAATTTATAATTTCTTAATTACAATTAAATTATTTCCCACCCTATTCCCCTATAAACCCACAACCCGCTACAGAACTAAAATGCAAAAATTAATTTAAAATAATTATTAATTTCTAAAAATTATGAATTAATTTACTATAATTAAATTACTTCCCACCCTATTCCCCTATAAACCCACAACCCGCTACGGTACTAAAACGCAAAATTTACTTTAAAAAAAATATATTACTAACTTCTAAACAATTAATACATATATTTCAAAAAATAATACAAAACATAACAAAACATGTGGAACACATACCTATAAAATACATACTAAAATACATAACACTAACATAAACATCGATATTATTAACATCGATATTTTTACTATCGATATTAATAACGTCGATATTAACAAAAACTATATTTCTTACCTTCAGGTCGATATTGTGGTCACCAATATTCTTGACATCGATATTCTGTCCCTACGATATTTAAAACTCAATATTAATGTTGGTCAATATTTAAAAATCGATATTTTGTCTGTGCACCTCTAAAGTTTGCCTATGTGTCACTGGTGACACTGATCATTGACACTGATGCTATGCATAGCTCAATAGTACAGCATATAGCTGGCCTGAAGTCTGACTTTCAAAACAGTGCCTGTCCTGGATGTACCGATGAAACTTTAGCATTTCACTACCTCAGTTACTGCACTGTCTATCTGCTCATTCTTACCATTGTCAACACTTACCAGCTTGTAGACTTCTCAGTCCTTTGTCTACTGATGTACTCTACTACTTTGCCAAATGTTCCCTAAATAGATAAGCCATATACACAGTAAGTGTAAAGCAATGCAGCTTCAATTTCATCTGGCTATATTGTTGGTGACTCAGTAAAGTAGCCCAGAAAGGATAGGCTTGCTGTCGAGCTCTGCTTGTTATCTATCACAGATTAAAAACACAGAAAGGTGCTTCTGTCACCTAGATGGGACCATTATCCAAGACGATCCCCCTTCAGAAGCTCCCTTGGTATTCAGGTGAGCCTGCCCAAGTTATTTCACACAAAGCATGGGCGAGGAGGGGCCCAATGATGGAGCATGTCACCCAAGGGTAGCTGAGCGATCAATTTTGTAATTAAGTAACACCTAAGGGCACACTAATATTCCATTTTGTCATTAATAAATCACATGACTGATATGGTCGCCTATGTTTATCCCAGAGTAATGGTTGTTTCTGTAGTACACAAACATGTACTCCCTGATGCTTCGCACTTCGTGGCCAGGAAATTGAAGCTTTCAAGGGAGTCTTGCCTACTAGGTAAATCCAAAACACTTCTCATTGAGGCTCTTGATTTAATCATTCTCTGGTTGAGACCCTACACTTTGCAACTGTATGTTTTCTTCTTCTGGGCTATTCCCTCTGTCAATTATGAGTTGAAACAACTCAATTTTAATTACAACTATCCCAACATCTCTCTAATAGTCTGCTTCCACTACAAAATCCTCTGGGCCTCATTTGCAAGAAACTGACTCGTTGGCATCGATGCGTCAGTTTCCTTGAGCCTGCGTCAAATGCCCTTGCAACACCATGGATGCGCTGTATTTATAATACAGGGCTCCATGGCGTACAGATTAACAGATGCATCAGAAATTCTGACGCATCTGTTGCCACAAAAGTGACGCATTGCTGGAGTTGGTCGTAATACTGATGCAACTCCAGCAATGCGTCAGAACACATAGAGGCGAGTCCCACTGTAAAAGCCCTATGTCAATCTGTATGCCTGGTCTGAGCAGGCGTAGGGATTTTGACGCTGTCAAGCCGTAGAGTGATGCAGTGAAATGTTGTAAATTTCACTGCGCCACTTCTACGGGGCTTTTTGTGTGGGAATGCCTACCCTGTATACATTATACCTGGCGCAGATATAATGTGGCGCAGGGCCCTACAAACGGACGCATTGAACCCAATGTGTCAGTTTGTGGATAAGGAGCAGTGTGGCGCAGTGATTACGCCGCTGCTGCATCAATAAAAGTGCGCAGCCCGTGCGCAAGGGGCTTGTAACTGAGGCCCTTTTTTAATACTGTGCTTACTAGAATGTTCTGTCAGTTAAAACCCTCTCTAATGCAAGATATCTACTGTTTTTCTGTCTTTGCTGTCATATTTAGAATTTGTTTGTACTGGATGAGGAGCCCATGAGGGATCCCTATTACAACTGGGTGAGGTAGGTTGTGGTGTCGCTCAATGTATAGATTTTGTTTTTTTTATGATTTGTCATCTAGTTGTTTGACATTCTGTGCATGTCTACAGTTGTGTATTCCAATATATCTGTATTGCCTAATTCTGTATTTTTTGCACATTTATCGCTCTTTTGTGTGATTTGATGCTAATAATTTTATGTTTTGTCGTCCTATTGTTGCTTTGTATAGCTGACAGGTTACTACTTAATTGCTTTTGTTGTTGCTCTACGTAAAGCCCTCTGACAATGGTGCCTCTGGTACATGCCATTCACAGCTTCTGCTCAGTAAATAAATTAGATGATTGATGAGGCGTCCTTGTATCTCAGTCCTGACTCACGCTCCAAAATCCAGCCTATGAAGCGGAAGTGAACTCAGGTCCAATTTGCCTTTGAATGTAAATGCTTCCTTTGAAGTCAATTACTCAGAGGAGAAATAGGAGAGACTGGTTCTTAGAACGTATTTCCACATGTCAAGACTAAATCGCAAAAGTAATAGGATCTGTAAAGGTAAATTTAGGTGTTAAACAATTTGATTTAATGTGCTGCACACTATTTCATAGAGGAAATCGCCTCATGGTAGTTTTACTAAAAAGAACAAGGACCTCTCATCCATACAAGGTAGCATGCTTCCTCTGGACTAGCCCCAGTGATGAAACATGTTACCTTGTGTGGGTGAGGGGTCATTGTGGCAATTTCCTTGATGCAGCAGACTAAGGTGAATTGACTAACATCTAATATTACCTTATAGGTACTAGTACTTCCTTTAAAATTAAACATTTGTTGCTTTATGCAAAATATGTGCTCTATTTCCCAGATCATGACTTGTGAGTTGAAAAAATACAATGTGATATATACAGAAAGACTTTCACTGGCATTAGTTCTATGAAAATATAATCATATATTCGTATGTTTGTCAACGCTATTGTTTTCTTATAAATATACATCTGCATATCACTGTGTGTACTGACATACTTTATAATCAAATCTGAATATTGTTTCTTATTGATTTGAAGTGTCCTTTAGCCTCAATTATGCTTCTTGGCTCTAGTAGGTCCAAAAGTAATTTTTATTTAGAGTAGTACATTAGCATATTCCTGCAAATCATAATCTCATTTTCAGTGTTGACAACTATAAGCAGGATATTAGGAGAATAATGAATTTAGGGCCTCATGTTCAAAGGTTGAGAGAATGGAAAATCGTTCGCAAACCGATTTGCGAATGCTAAAATAGGGAATCCTTATGTACCAAAGGGTAAAAATAAGAATTCCCTAAAATTACACATGCAACTGAATAAATAAGGAATCACTAAATAGAGAACTATTTAGCGATTCCTTAACTAGGAATCGGAATTTGCAAATCGGTATTCCTATGTACCAAACATTAGCGAATTGCGGTTCCTCTAAAAAAAAAAAAAAGGCCAAATAGCACATGCAAATTACCACCAAGTGAAAGCAGGTGGTAACCAGCTGGCAGGATTAAAAGGGCAGCTGACATCTGGGCCTAACTTCCACAATGGCTTCACTCTATGCAAAGGTGGTCAGGAGGCGTTCGTTGGAAGCTCTACATAGTAGAAGGTGACAGGAGTATATTTACAGGCAGTGTACAACTTTTTTTGATCAAACTGAGGAGGACTCAGCAAGGCCGTCATTATGGATATCATCGATGAATTGGAGTTAATGCTTGCAAGGGCCACTGGATGCGGTCACACCATCCCAATGTTCATTCAGGTTTTATGCTCCATACATCTGCTTGTGTCAGGGAGTTACCAAAATTATGTTGCATTTTCTGGTGGTATAGCCTAGAGTGCATTGTCCAGGTTTAAAAAAAAAAATGTTTGGATGTAATGCTCTCCAAAATCAATGTGCATATTTTTTTCCAAATAGCCATGCTGATTTGCAGTCTACTGAAATTACATTTTTACCAAATTGCACAATTTCCTAACATCATAGGATGTGTGGATGGTACATGCATCCTTAGAATTCCACCCTTAGCAACTGAGTTCCTCTACAGAAACAGGATGCATCAGCACTCACTCAACATTCAAGTGGTGTGCAATGCAGATAATATTATAACGGACATTGTTGCCCATTATTTTGGGAGCACTCATGACTCTTTCATCTTCTACTATTGTGCACTCTACAGTCGACCAGCCCGAGGAGACATGAAAGATGGGTATCTGCTGGGTAATTGGACTTAATGTATGTAACATGTCATAGAAGGTACATACTGTACTTAAGATTTACCACTTTTTATTGTTTTGTTACAGTTAACAGTGCTTATGCCATTTGTCCTTGGAACTTGACTCCCTCCTTATTTGAAGCCAAGCTCCACTAGGGAAGTGTGTTATAAAGCTACGCACAAACAAACCAGGAATGTGATTGAAAGAATCTTTAGGATTTTGAAGGGTAGATTTTGATGCCTTCATAGAAGTGGTTTTTTTTTTGAGTAAGCACCAGAGACTGCATGTAAAAAAGTAGCTGTGTGTACAGTATTGCATAACATAGCAATGTGGAGAGGATTACCACAAGAAATAACTGTTGATGAAGCTGATGGTGATGTGGGTCCCCCTCCCATCCAACCAAGAATTATGGTAGACAATTTAGGTTCAGCTGAAGGAAGATACGGAATCAAGAGATCACAGATGCTTATTTTGTATGAGATATATTGTATCAAAAAAAGGGATAGACTTGTACTTCACATTCAATCAAAATGTAACATTTTTCTGCTATATCACAGATATGTGTCTTTATTTATTCAGCAATAAACCCGACAATAAGAAAATATATTTGAAATTATTGTTTTCCAACATACATGTATGTCTCTGCAATATTATACATTTATTTGCACTTTGGTCTGCTACCTGTTTATCTGCTGATTGGCTGCTGACTACATTGAGGTTTTACTTCACCACTTCTACTCGATTGTATGTAACATTGAGTCTTGCCCAGAAACGTTAGTGCCACATGTACGCTCATTACTTTCTGGTGTTGGTATGTCTGATCTTTGATGTGAAGTAGAGCTCAGTTTAACCTCTAAGACATTACTAATTTATTTAAGGTCTTTTTCATTGAAGTATTTTGTCTAGTTCATTGGGCCTGGAAATGTAGTGATCTGTGTCACATTGATGGAGTGCTAGAGGCTAGTTTTCCAACAGACTCAGGCAATTTTTTAATGGAAATATCAGACTGGAGCTGCTCACTTCTCTGTTTGTTCCCCTCTACCATAAAGGTAGGACATAGTGTTTGCACAGCATCTGCCATGTCTGAAATACTCTTGGACAATGGTAGAAAACCTGTGTTGTTTGTTTTTTTGTAAATCAGTTACCCTACGTGACAAATCACATATCACTCTATGCTGTTTTTTTGGATAGTTAACATAGCACACTCCAGTTTGCGAAAATTTTGTGCTAAGGCCCTGCATCCTCCAGTCTATTTTTTTCATGTCTCTGAGGCCTTGACCTATTTGTCACTGAATCCAGCCCACGCTGTCCCCGTGTGAAAGAAACAGCAGCAGAAGTTGTAGTGGTAGTGCTTTGATTTATGGCGTCCTCAGATGTTTTTGGTGGTGAGATGCCTTCTGGTTCGATATATTCCAGATTCAGTACTGTATAGGTATTGTCATCCGTGGTGTTTGTGGGAGTAAGCTGTGGTTCTTCTGCTTGGAAAGTTGCAGATGCTTCTTCTTCACATTCTGCAGTGACAGTGTTGGTTGTTTCTTAGCATGACAAAAACATTAAAAGAAAGCATTAATAACTTTTTAGTATTTTATCTTTCTGTCCCACTTGAATACTCTTATATTTGTTTTATGTTGAAGATTGTTACTCTACTATGTATAGTATTTAGCTATAGTTTTCTTGCAATAAATAACATATACCAAACGACAAGTCCCAGAATGCTTTGCAATGTTTCTAAGTGTGTGTATATATGATATATATATGTATATATATACATATATTACCTACTGGCAGTCGCCAGTAGGTAGTTATAGTTAGGACCTTGTTTCTATTCAAAAAGCGTTTTTCTTTTGCCAATATCTTTGGCGTCGTTTGACGAATCTTCGTGAAATTTTCAAAACTAATGGGGCGCTCCGGTCAGCTCCGGTCTAGAAAGTTTCGGGGTGATTCGTCAAGCGGGGGCCGAGAAAAAAGGGGGGTCCCAAAATGCTTTTTCTCCATGTTAATTTCTATAGGAAACCTTTATCGCAGCTACAGCCCAAACTGCTAGAACGGAATTACACCAAATTTGGCAGAGAAGTAGCTCTTGGTCCAGAGTGCACTCTTTGCTTTAAATGGTGTCAATCTGTTCAGTAGTTCCTGAGAAATTCATACATAAAAAAATATTAGTATCTGGTGACCGCGGTGGAGCCACGAACCCTCCCGATCACGAGCTGACTTCTCTCTCTTTTTTTTTTTTTTAAAAAGGCTCAGGCTTTGGGGGATGGGGTCCCGAGCGCCCAAAAAGTATTAAGGGAAGGGGGGTCCCCACAGCCCCCCTTCCAAAAACAAGACAGAAAAGAGAAGCCGGCATCGCGCTGGAGGCCCCACCCCCTCCCTGCACCACTCTGCAAAGCACCTCCTGGCACGTTCTGGGTAAGGGGATTAAGTCCCCTTGAATCTGAAGGGTCCTTAGGGAAAAACTAGTCCACCAGGTACCTCCAGTAAGTCCCACACAGTGGGTTTGATGAGGCGTTGTTCGAGGCCATGCCCCTTTTTGCACCACTCTGTAAATGCGCCTCTAGGCGTACTGCTGGTGGGGCGATGAGGTCCCCTTGTGTCCTGAGGACTTCAGTACTAAAGAGGACTTCATTCCCTAAGCAGCAATGCGCCAGGAGGCTCGTTTGCAGAGTGGTGTAAAAAGGGGGCGTGGGAGGGGGCGTGGCCACGCAAGATGGCCGATCGGATGTAGTCTGCATTGGCTCCGTCACCAAGCAGCTGTCGTTGGTATCTATACAGCCCCAATGTAGCCTAAAATCATGTCCCACAAGTGTCCCTAGCTGAGGAAGCAGGGGTGCTCGAGGCGAAACCGGGGGACAGGCAGCCGCGGCCGCAGAGAAACGCGGAGCAACGAGAAGCGCGGTGAGGCCTAAGATGGCGGTGCGCGGCTGCATAGACGGACCCGGAGCGGCATTCCAGACGTGAGGATCGTGCCGCGGAAACCGTACCGCTACGTGACCCTCCAGCACCTCCACCAGCCATAGAAGAGACAGAGCCAACAAGCGGACACCCGCGGATACGCGCATCCCCGGAGGGCGCAACACGGAGGGGAGCGGCGGTGCGCCCTGCGAGGCTCCGGTAAGGAGACGAGTCTCTTGAGACACTTTGGAGGTGGGCAGGGGCCTCTGCCTCATAGCGCAAGCCCTTTTTACCAGTGGGCAGCATATGGAAGCACTGGGGGTCGCTTAAGTCAGCAGCAGAGTGAGGAGGAGCCATTACCTATCAGTGCCTGACTTCATCATGGCGGTACCAGGTACGCGAAGACGTGTGGCCCTGCCTGGGGTACTGAAGTGCGCCTGAGCCCTATTGATCCTTCGGCAGGAGTGCAGACATCTAGTGCGCCAGGAGGTCAGAAGCCTGTGCGCCTCTCAGTGGGCGCTTTGATTTTGAGATGATTGCCTGACCCTAAGATGGCCTCCGCAGCGGGGTCCCTCCTCACAAGCACCCTTGCTCCCCTCGTGGGGGTATGATTCAATAGCTGCCACGGGGACCCTTGAGGGTGAGCCATCAGCGACGAGGGAGAAATAGAAGAGGACTAGGAGACTGTACAGCGCTGGCTCCTACTAGAGACCCATCTATGCCACCTAAGAAGGTGACCTCTAAAGTATCTAGCTACTTTGCGCCGGCGGAGAAACCCCAAACCCAGGAGAAAGAGTCCCCTGAATCAGCCATGGCCCTGACCAAGGAAGACCTGCTCAGTTCCCTAAAGGACTTTAAAGCAGAACTACGTGCTGAATTAAAAGGAAACTTACAGGCCTCCATGGCCCAACTGAAAGCGGATCTCTCCGAAAAAATGACCTCTCTGCAACAGGACGTGGATTCTATCGGCACGAGACTGCTGGACACTGAGTCCCACAATCAGGAGCTCGACAAGCGAACAGTGGCCACAGAGGATAAGGTACAATTCCTACAGTCGCAACTGCAACTGGCTATCTTGAAGAGCGAGGACCTGGAAAACAGGTCACGACGTGAGAATATACGCATTAGGGACCTGGAGGAGGGGGCGGAAGGTCCGGACTCAGAGGCGTTTGTGGAAGGCCTTTTCGCAGAGGTACTTGGGCCTAAACAATTGAAAATTAAAATCGAAAGGGCGCACAGGGTGGGCCCAGCCCTGCCGGGAGAGAGACGTCGCACCCGGGACGTTCTTGTCAAACTTCATTCCTATAAAGTCAAAGAGGCTATCTTACAGGAATCCAGAAAGAAGGACACCATCTCCTTTCAAGGATTTCGATGTGTATTATTCCAGGACCTGGCGCCAGCGACCCTTCAAACGCGGCAATCCTTCAGACCTCTCACAGAAAAGCTCCGACATGACCAGATAAGATACCGTTGGACGGACCCCTTTGGACTAGCGTTTGACTATAAAAACAGACAGCGCCATGTTACTGAACTCAAAGACAGTATGGAGCTCCTCGGGATTCCAATCCACGACGATGAGACAACGAGCTCACAGTCCGGACGGAATGCCCCCTCTCGGTCCAACTCCACGAACTGGGAAACAATCACTAAGGGGAGGTCACCCAAGCCCTGAACTGCAGAAAGTGGTTGGACAGAAAAGCTTAAAGGGATAAAGACAAGCACAAGGAAGCCAGATATTTCTACATTTGCGGGAACGGAACCGCGCACCACTTGAGGATCAAGGCACGAGACGACAGAGACTCGAGAAACTGCAGACTCCCATTTTGGCACATCCCAATGCATAGCAACCTAAAGGCAGTCTGTGACCAAAGGAGACTAACCAGGTGCCACGCCTGAGTGAGGCCTACGGGGATACACATGGCATCGGGGAATACTTGAGCCCTCTATGACACAGAACTCTGGAGCTTTCTGAGCGCCTAACATGAGATGACGCACAGACTAAGGAGGGTGAACGAGTGAGGAGCCTGGGGAAGAGATCGTTATGCTTCACAGCTCACACATGTGGACCAGATCTGCACAACAAGGGCCCTCATTCCAATTGCTCTAGGTTACGTTGGACACTGCTACAGCGACAGCGAGGCGACGGGCGAGGGCCAGAACCCCTGCTTGCCGCTCTTCACGAGAACTGTCATAACAGCAGGACACGTGAGGGTCCTGCGGACAACTTTTGTTGTTAGTTGTTTTGGTTATGTGTTAATTTCTAAGGGGGGGTTTGGGTGGGAGGAGGGATGGTGGAGAAGTAGGGTGAGAGGGGGTGGGACAGTGCTTCACTATTTGGTGCTCTATATGGGCGAAGGAGAAAAGGCACGGGTGAGAGATAATGGAACAGGGGGGAAGGTAGGGAGTCCTCAGGGAAAACGTACGGCGAGGGAGCAGGGACATCACACAGGATGATATCCATCACAACATGGAATGTGAAGGGCATGAATTAGCCGACCAAGAGGCACAAAATATGGAAATACCTGGAGGACCACCAATTCGATGTGGTGGCGCTCCAAGAGACGCATCTTAAAAGGTCGGAGGAGTTGAGGCTTAGACACAGACACTACTCGCTTACATACAGATCTTCCGCCAAAACAAAGCATAATGGGGTAGCATTAATGTTTCACAATAACATTAAGTTTCAAACTGAGGGCATTCAGACCGACAAAGAAGGGAGAGTGGTAATGGTGAAAGGGAAGCTCAGAGGTAGATTGGTGACATTTGTTTCGGCCTACATCCCAAATTCAGGACAAGCGACTTTTGTGAACACACTTTTGGACATGGTGGGTGGATTTGCTGAGGGTCACGTAATTGTCATGGGGGACTTTAACCTCACCTGGCACCCTACAGACGACAGTTCCCAGCCACATAGATACTCAGGAGGCAGATTCTCTAAATCCCTAAAACAGGCCTTCCTGCACCTGGGGTTTTTGGATGCGTGGAGATTTCTCAATCCCACCGCTTAAGACTACACGTACTATTCTCATGCCCATCAAACCTACTCCAGACTAGATTACATTTTTCTATCCCAGGACCTCGAGGACACCCTCCAAGGAGCTAAGATCCTTCCCATCTCTCTATCTGACCATAGTCCTGTGTCACTGGGTTTGAACTGGGATGGAAAAACGCAGGGCTTCCTAAAATGGTACTTCCCCCCTCGCTGACGCGAGACAAGTCACGCCGAGACGAGCTACGACTAGCGATTAAAGAATTCTTCCAAACGAATGTCCCAGGTGACACTTCTCCCCAAAACAACTGGGATGCTTTTAAGGCGGTCATTAAGAGGGAAGTGCATAGAACTGGTGTCGGCCCTAAACAAGGAAAGGGCAAAGGAGCGGGAATACCTGGAGGCAGCACTATCCCAAGTAGAAAAAGAACACAAACTAAACCCCACACGTAGCCTAAAGCGCCAGCTGGGGACTCTCAGAGGGAAATTGGGAGCAATCTACACAAACAGAGCTGAATTTACTCTACTTCGTCTCCGACGATGTGCTTACGCGCATGGGAATAAGGTGGGCACACACCTGGCGAGGCAGCTTCGGGAACAAAGGGTGAGGGAGTATATTGGAGGAATTCACAAGGAGGGAGGGGAGTTAGAATTAGATGACAGGGGCAAAGCCTCTTTGTTCGGCGCATTTTACCAGGATCTCTATAAAGCGACTCCCCTTGACATCACAGCCCAGACGGCTTATTTAGACTCACTCACGCTCCCTAGAATTTCAGAGACTTGGAGAGACCAGCTGGACGCCCCAATCTCTGAAGAAGAGGTACGCCGAGCGATCGGAGCGCTTAAACCTCATAAGTCCCCAGGGATGGACGGACTGACAGCCCTCTTTTATAAGATGTACACGTCAGAATTACTGCCTCACTTGACAACATTATTCAATGACATAGCAACGAGACAGACGGTCACCCCAACCATGGCAGAGGTGCTCATTACAGTGATCCCAAAGCTAGGGAAGAACCCGCAGCACTGCGCCTCATACAGGCCGATAGCTCTTCTAAATCTAGATGCCAAGCTTTATTCGGCCATCTTAGCCACCTGCTTGGAAAACTTACTCCCCAACGTTATTCACCCGGACCAGTCCGGTTTTATAAAAGGGAGGCAGACGCACGATAACATCCGCTGGATGCTTCACCTTATCGAAAAAGCCAATAAGTTCAAATTCCCAGCGATAGTCTTGGGACTAGACGCGGAAAAAGCATTCGAGAGGGTGGACTGGCACTTCCTGTTTCTTACCCTGGAAAAGTTTGGCTTTGGGGACAAGTTCTTCCGAATGATACGAGCCAATTACGTAAGCCCTTGCTTTAGATTTCAGGTTAATGGCATGAGTTCGGCGTTCTTTGAGCTAGGACGAGGAACGAGGCAGGGATGCCACTTGTCCCCCCTTCTGTTCGCTCTGAGTATCGAGCCGCTGGCGGCCAGACTCAGGGCGAACCCAGACATTCAGGGGATTAGATTCGGGGGTGACGAACATAAGGTGTCGTTATTCGCGGATGATATTCTGTTGACCCTCACGGCTCCTAGAATGTCCCTTCGAGCATTACAACCAGAATTATCATCCTTTGAGGGAGTGGCAGGCTTCCGGGTCAATTTCTCTAAATCCTCGATCTTTAACCTAACATTATCAGAGGGGGAGAGGCTCCTAATACAGGAGGAATCTCCTTTTGCATGGGCCCAGCACAGTTTAACCTATTTGGGGATTCAGCTTTCCCCGGGTTTGGAAGGACTGTTCCGGGCGAACTTCCCTCCCCTACTCAGACAGGTCAAACAAGAACTCCAACGATGGAAACCCATGTTTCTTTCATGGTTGGGTAGGATTCATGCAGTTAAAATGTCCCTTCTCCCTAAGCTACTCTACCTGTTTCAGGCGCTCCCCATAGAAATAGACATGCATATCTGAAAGGAATACGGACTATGATACACCGCTACATCTGGCAGGACAGTAGTGTGCGGTTACCTTTCCACGTGCTAAGGAGACCAAGGGAGGAGGGAGCGGTGGCTCTCCCGGACATCGAGCTCTACTACAAGGCAGCACAGTTAAGGGTCATCACAGAATGGTCTATGCGGGAGTCGGACAAACACTGGCTCCACATGGACCGGGCCATCGTGGGGAGGACAATTTGGGATGTGCTGTGGAAACCTAAAAAGGACAGACTGACCAATGCATACCTAAGCACCCCTACCAGGACCACGCTTAGGACCTGGGACGAGGTGAATGGGAGCAGGGGCTGGACGTCTTTTCCCTCTCCCTATACCCCTATACACTTCAACCCAGACTTCCCCCCAGCGCTTAAAGAGGGGCCATTTGACGTATGGCGAGAAGGAGGATGCAAGGGGATCTCCGATCTCTTTCATAGTTATGACATCCTCTTGTTTGAAAACTGCCAACGGGACTATGGGGTGCCACCTTCGGAGCCCTTTCACTACCTGCAACTGAAGCATTGGGTACTACACCCATAAGTCAGGGAAGCAGCAACTAGAGACTTGACTACGATAGAAAAACTAGTGAGGAAAGCTAGCTCGACTAAGGGCACGATCTCCTTTCTATATAAACTATTGGTTTCCACTACGACCGCGCCACAGCCCCGATATAAATTTGCATGGGAACAGACTCTGGGACAGGAAATTACTGAAGGGGACTGGAAACACCTGTGGACAGACATCCCTAAATTTAACCACTCACTTGACTTGAGGGAAGCACACTATAAGATTTTATTCGACTGGTACCTAGTACCTGCTAAACTTAAGAGGATCTTCCCCCTCACTTCGGATCTCTGCTGGAGAGGGTGCGGGGTCCTCGGAAACTTCCGCCACATCTGGTGGGACTGCCCAACAATCAAACCATTTTGGGAAGAAATTCTGGCCTAAATGAAAGAGATACTAGGGTATCCTGTCCCGAATTCCATAGAGAGGATCCTCCTGGGCCTTAGAGATTACACACTAGAGTACCAAACTAAGGCGGATAAGGCAATTATGCAGGCTGGTTTGGGAGCAGCTAAAAAGACGGTAGCGGCTAATTGGAAGAAAAAAGAGGCACCCATCCTGGCGCAATGGCACTCCCGCTTATGGAAAATACTCACGATGGAACGTATGGCGGACATCTTTAGAGACTACTACAAGAACTTTGAATATAAGTGGGGACCACTAGTGGCATACCTTACAAAGGGGCTCCCGCTAGCCGTCTGCCCCCCTACACTGAGAGGGTTCCACCTGTTCCAATTTTAGAGTCGGCAATGGGGCTTACACGGATGGCACGTATCGAATAAAAGACTGCCCCTATTGAGTCTTCGCCCGGAACCAATGCACCCCATGGTTCAGATGTAGGTACTAGCACGGGATGGGGGGTCTGCTTCTCCACCACGGGAAGGGTGGAGGGCGGGAGGGGTTGGAAGTTGGGGCTTTTAGTTATCTGTATTCTTATTTTTCTGTTGTTTTCTGGGTTTGTTTTTCTCTTACTGGTAATGGCCACGGTGCTAAGGGCTACTGATGACCTGCACTATCTGACCATTCCAAACTGATAAGCAACTGTAACCAAACTAGATATGATATGCTTTCGGAATGTTGTGATGGCTTCTAGCCCAGACTATTTGGTTTTGTTCTTATACTGAAATGCCAATAAACAGAAATTTGACACACAAAAAAAGGGGGCATGGCCTCTGACCACTCTCAGAAATCCAGCTGTGTGGGGCTTACTGGAGGTAACAGGAGGGCTAGATGGCCCCCAGGAACTCTCAGGAGGCTAGGGGACTTCATCCCCCAACCAAGAGCGCACCAGGAGGCGCATTTGCAGAGCAATCCCACTGTGTGGGGATTACTGGAGGTAACAGGTAGGCTAGTTGGCCTCAAAGGACCCCCAGCAGCGAAGGGGACTTTAATCCCCATCCAAGAGCATGCCAGGGAGTGCGTTTGCAGAGTGGTGGGCAAAGGGGGCGTGGCCTGCTATGAGAACCTACCAATCCTGCTGTGTGGGACTTACTGGAGATAATAGGAGGGGTAGTTGGCCTCCAAGGATGTCCTTGGGGGCCAACTACCCCTCCTGTTACCGCCAGTAAGTCCCACACATTGGGATTGCTAAGAGGTTTTCGGAGGCCACGCCCCTTTCTCCACCACTCTGCAAACTCACCTCCTGGCAAACTACTGGTTTGGGGATGAAGTCCACTTTACTCCTGAGGGATTTTGGGGGCCAAGAAGCCCTCCTAGTACCCCCTGTATATCCTACGCAGCTGAATTCCTAAGCGCTGGTTGGAGGCCCAGCCCCCTTTCTCCACCTCTCTGCAAACGCGACTACTAGTTAAAGAAGCATTTGCAATGTAATAGGTCTAGCATTTCCGAAAGTTAGGGCTATTGGCGTTGTAAATGTAAAAGTTTTTTACTAATGTTTTTTGGAGTGGAGTGGATGTACGTTGTGTGTAGTTGAATTATGTGGTATGGTGTGCAGTGCAATTATGTGAATACAAAGTCTGTGGTATTTAGTGAATAGGAATTATGTAGAGTGGGATTATGTCTTATGGAGAGTAATTATGTGGTATGGTAGTCTGTGTTATGGACTGGTAATCTCAGGTTTAGTCTTCCTCGTTTCCATAGGAGCTAAACTATAAACTCAATGAGACCAAAAAAAGAAGGAATGACTGAGGAGCACTTCTGGATCTAGTCGGAGGTATGAGCAGGGCCACTGGAATTATGCGACTGTTCGGCTGCACCGATTTTTGCATAATTAGACATTTTCCGCATTTGCCACATAATCCATCATCTGCTGCATAATCTGCAGATTTGAACAAAAAAAACCTTGTTTTTAGCTCAAACGGCTCAAACGTCACCAGAAATGCAGCAACAAGTGTTACAGTGTGGTGGAAGGCCCTTTGCAAACCTGGACTGGCCACCTGTTACTTATTGCTTAATGTGGGTGTTAAATTGGTACTAATGGTGCACAAACCACTCTTGTTTCTTTCTCCGCCTCTCTTGCCTCTTTCTGCCTTTCTCTTGCTTCTTTGTGCACCTTTCTTCCTTCTTCTGCACTTCTCTTGCCTCTTTCTGCACATCTCTACCACTTTCTGTACCTCCCTTCTTTCTGCACCTCTCTTGCTTTTTTCTGCACCTTTGTTGCTTCTTTATGCACTTCTCTTACCTCTTTCTGCACCCTCTTCCCTCTTTCTGGCACCTCTCTTGCCTCTTTCTGCACCTCTCGTGCCTCTTTTTGCACTTCTCTTGCCTCTTTCTGTACCTCAGTTGCTTCTTTCTGCGCTTCCCTTGCTTCTTTCTGCACCTCTCTTGCTTCTGTCTGCACCCCTTTTGCCTCTTTCTGCACCTCTGTTGGTTCTTTCGCACAGCTCTTGCTTCTTTCTGCACCTTTCTTGCAACTGTCTGTACCCCTCTTGCCTCTTTCTGCACCCCTCTTCCCTCTTTCTGCACTTCTCTTGCTTCTTTCTGCACCTTTCTTCCTCTTTCTGTACATGCTCCACTTATGTAGGCATAGTTAGAAATTAGCATTTAAAAAACCTCAGAAATTCATTGAAAAAAACACAGGTTTCAGGGACATTATAGTTAGTAATTAACATTAAAAAAACCTTAGAAATTCACTGAAAAAACCACAGGTTTCAGAGATGTTATAGTTGGGGATTAGCATTTAAAAAACCTTAGAAATTCACTGAAAAAACCACAGGTTTCAGGGAAATTATAGTTAGGAATTAGCATTTAAAAAACCTTAGATATTCACTTAAAAAACCACAGGTTTCAGGGATGTTATAGTTAGGCTGACATTTCACTCGGACAAAACCAGAGAAATTCAGCCATTAAAGTTAGCTGAGCTAACTATAACTCGCGCCACCACAATGCACTGCTGATGATGTCACATATTACATCACTCATGAAATGGTCAGTGACACCAGCTAACTATAATGGCTGAATTTCTCTGGTATACATATATACAGGATGCTTCACCACTCTCTCAACAGTCAAGTGATGTGCAATGCTGATTATATTATAATGGACATTGTTGCCCGTATATATAATTGACAAAGGCAGTGCTACTGCTGAAACGAGTCTTTCATGTGTTCATGTTTCTGGGGACTTCTGATTCATTAAATGGTTTTATTCCCCTGACTTCGAGTGCCTTTCCCTCTCTTATTTGAGTTTGGAGAGGTGTTGTTTGGAATATTTAGCGCTTGTGGTGGTGCTGATTTCAGAACACCACCAGAGATAAGGCAGCACGCCAGCATACCTTTTTTTGATATACAAGGCAGGCGTGCCCCCTACATGGGGTGTGACGAGTGGAGATGAGAAGATGGCGGAAGTGGTGGTAAAGGTTCAGCGCTGAGAGCTGTGATGGGCACTTAAAATCCACCACAATATGCCTTGACCTCACCCTGGAAATGCCACCCATGATGGGAGCTGGGCACCGCGTTGAAGGCACTGGCCGAGTGGTGGGGTCAGGGGACTATGACACAGATTGAAGGATTGTTGTTTTCCCCTGACGCAGGACGCTAAGCTATGTTTTGTGTTGTTACCATGCAAACATTTCAATGGGAAACCTAATTAAGAGACTGTGAAATAGGTGCCCGATATTTTAGTGGGACTACGAGGGTGATGTATGTTTACCCTCGAAGTATAAGATGTGATTAAGTTATCTGATTAGAGTCTCGGAACATAACGGAAGGGCAAGACAGCTATACTAAAAGATGATTTTGTGCTCTTTGTTTTAAAGAAAATGAAATAAGTGACATGCGTTTGAAAACACTAAACTTGTTTTTGGCCTCAGAGGGTTTAACTACTCCTCCATTCCGGATTTTATAAATGCTGTTGTGGAGGTTTCGGGATACACGTGCAGATTTTAATAATTGCAGGAATAATGCTCAGTTGCACTAGCAGTATGTTAGTTTAATTAACTTACTTAAGAGTCAAAAATGTTTACCATGTTGAGAAGTTGCAGATAAACGTTTTTCTGTGTATGCTTAAATGTTTTAAGCTTCCCCACATAGCACACTATCAATGCTGTCGAAAAGTGAAGTATGTTGTCTATAGGCAGTGCTACTGCCAAAACACCTGTATTTACTGCACATGTCTGTTCATAGCGCTATGTGATCAAGGCTGCATGTCTGGCAGCCGAAACGCGTCATGTTGGACCTTTTGTTGATGTGTGAATAAACTACCATCCTGTTTTCACACCAGCTTTTGGAGTCTGTGCCCGTGTGTTGCGCCGGAGTGCCTGTCGTGACATTGGGATTTCTTCGTGATATATATATATATATATATATATGTATATATATATAAAACCTACTGGCAGTCGCCAGTAGGTAGTTATAGTTAGGACCAAGTTTCCATAGGAAAAATGTTTTGGGATTTGCCAATAACTTTGGTGCAATTTGACGAATCTTCACGAAATCTTCAAAACTAATGGGTCAGTCACGTCAGCTGCTGTCTTGAAAATTTTGGAGTGATCCATCAAGCAGCGGCCGAGAAAAAAGGGTGAGTCCCAAAACAATTTTTCTCCATGTTAATTTCCATAGGAAACTTTTGACGCAGCTACAGCCCGAACTGCTGAACGGAATTACTCCAAATTTGGCAAAAAGTTTGCTCTTGGTCCAGAAAGCACTCTTTGTGTTAAATGGTGTAAATCCATTCAGTAGTTCCTGAGAAATGTAAAGATTTCTCACATATACAACTGTGGCCGCGGTGGATCCGCGAACCCTCCCGATCTCGTGCCTGAGATCTGAATGGCTGCCAACACTTCAAACCAGGAAGTTTTGGTAGCCATCTTGTGACTCGATTGAGTCACAAGAAAAAAGATTAAAAAAAGAAAAGGGGGCAGGGTAGAAACACCCTGACCCCTGGGCCTGTTCAGGGGGTCCGACAGGGACACACAGGGCAAAAAAAAAGCATTTTTTAAAAACAAAGTGTGGGCTTCCATGCTTCATTTAATTTAGACTCCCGGGTGGGCCAGGTCCCAGGGGCAATAAAAGCCACCTCCGTCGGGGTACTATACTTAAATGCAGGGGGCACACACCCATCTCCCCACTGTCCCGAGGACCACCACCTCCCCTGGGCTATTTTCAAAATGGGAGGGGGACGTGCGTCCCCCCTCCTGGAGCCGTAAATGGCCCTGGAGACCACCACCCCCCAGGGCCGGCTCCAGCAATGTCACAGGGTGCCCACTCCCGGGACATTGCAGTTTGCTATGGGATGGCGGGAGCACTGCTCCCACCATCCCATAGCAAACAGTGTGCTCTGCTTTGAACATGAGCATTTTGCTCTCGCTTGTTCAAAGCGGAGCACACTTTGCTTTTTACACACAGGGAGATGCATGTTAGCAGCTACCTGGGTGTAAAAAACAATGGCGGCTCCCGCGGGAGGCGAGAGCCAGCCTGGAGTGCGGGGGCCTTCAGGCTCCCCCCATGGTCCCCAATGAGAGGCCATCCCCCTGGGGATGGGGTCCTCGGTGCCAAAAACAGCCTGGGAAGAGGGGCAGCGCGGCCCCACTCCCTTTAAAAAAAAAAAATGGCCTGGCCCCGGGGGATGGGGTCCCCGTGCAAAAATTGGCCTTTTTGTAATATAAATGAATAAAGGCCTAGCCTCGTGGGCTGCAGTCCCCAGGGCAGAAATCGACCTCTGGATGGGGGTCGCACGTAAGTTATAGTTAACTCAAGTAACTATAACTGCTGAATTTCACTGGTTTATACGTGTGAAATCTGAACCTAACTATACCGACCCAGTAACCTTTGTTTTTTTTAAGTGTAAATATATATATATATGTGTACGCCCTTTCGTTCTGGTTCTACGCGCCTGGCTTGCAAAGTGTGGACTTTGTTTGATACAACAGCGCGTCGCCCCCCCCGAAGGCATAAGATATTCACTGCAATTTACAGCCATATGGGGAGAAAGGAAGCCGTCTAAGACTGCGTCAATTTGACTAAGGGTAGACATATCATCACTGCCTCCTGTTTTACCTGCCGGATCAACGTGCTTATCCGCAGCCAGCATTGTTTGGGACACCACCGGGTGTACGAGGAAGCAAAACACTGCATTTGCTCTCGCAGCGGTAAGCATAAAATCCGACATGGATTACTGCAGGAGGGGCGCAGCCACAATCGGTGAAGGATGGGCCAGTATAGCAATCCAATGAGAAAAGATCTATCTGGATTTAAAGACCAGCCCCCAAGAGGAATACCACAGCTGAAATAAAGCGGGCACTGAGGAAAGCCGGTTGGCTGAAACGCGTCTGCCCATCGCTTCATGGACAGAGCAACATTGCGATATGCGCCTGGATTTTAATTTAATTAAATTTTACCTTTTTCACCGAGCAAGTGTTGGACCCGTTTTGTGGAGTGGGATTGGACAGTATATATATGTGTATATATAGATATATTTAGTCTCTCCCAGCTCGCAAAAAGAAAGTCCAGCCATCGATATATATATATTTAGCTAGGTACTGATATCAATAGATAGTTTGATATTTATATTTTTTAACATTTTTATCATGTTTAACAATTTGACTTCCGGACAATAATCTGATAGATTTCATACAACATTGCACTTACCACTTTCAGTGATTCCTATGCTCGAAGTGTCAATTGAAGAAACATCACTGATTGCTTCTAGGTGAAATGTTGTTACAATTAGTTCCTCTATCTCAGTAGGTAGCGTTTTGGTACTCTGCCCCCTCCAATTGCAATTGCATCCCTTTGCCTTGATGCTAACCTCTCCTTAGTTTTTCCTTTTCAGCCACACACTCCTCAAATAGTATTTCAAGTTCAGCATCGCTTTCCTTTTTCTGCTGGCATCCTGTGCACCTTCCTGGCATGCCATTATCCACTCTAATTTGACCATGTTAGCATCTACTGCACAAACCTCCTTGCTCCTTTGCTGCAAACATAGGCACTCTTCCTTTTTACTTCCTGGTTTGCTGATGCTATCATGAATGGACATGGTAACATTCGCAGTTTGCGACTGCTATTTGCAATTTGCGATTTGGTTTTCTCGATTCTTTATTTAGACATACTGAATCACAACGATTCATTAACACTGGAGGGTAACTTTTCATACATTCTAAATAAGAAATCACAAATTGTGAATCGGTACCATTCGCATTTTTCGATTTCTTATTTGTGCCTTTCATACATGAGGCCCTTAGTATTGTATCCATAAAGTATATCTTCTCCTCAAGGATGTCTCGCATTTCGTCAGGAAGAAGATCGTGTCACCTGCTCATTAAAATATTGTTTTGTTGAAAGTAACAAGTTTCTGGCATGTGATTAGATTCCATAGATTTGTATTGAGCGAAATCATATATAAACTGTCCTAAATTTCATGTATTTTAGCATTAGGCTCTAACTGACCCTTTTGTAGTGAGAGCTCTGGTCAGTTGAAATAACAATTGTCTTTTGATTATTTGCTTTGCTGTTTGCTATTTTTACATTAAATGTACTTTAGACTGGAGAGCTTACTTATGTGTTTTATTTTCTTCAGTTCCAAGTTATATCTGATTGAGGTTTGTAGAATTCTGACATCTATTGCAATCAATATGTACTTCTCATCTCAACGTTATATCCCTTATGTACAATGGTAAACACTGGACAAATGGGTGGGCATTAATGGGCATACATATGTTCTGACAGGATGTTTGTAAAGGAGTTGGTATTTAAGTATCTGGAAGGGTCTTGGAAACCCTGCACTTTCTTGTGAATCTTTAACAGAAGTTGCAGTGGATCATAGGAAATGGAACTAGGAGTTAACTAAAGTCTTCATCACTAATATATTCATGCTGAGTCTAGCTGGTTAGTTTTTCAGTCAGTTGTCATATTATGATTGTTAATACTATTCTGATTGGGCCAGTGGTCTATGAATCTCTTATCCTTAATCCTCTGTAATTTGTATGGCACTATTACCACCTTTGTTGGCATCTTAGATTTTTAATTAAATGTAATTTTTAACTGGATGAAGTATTTTGGTTTCTTGCTGTGTTAGGTTTTGGTGTAGTATTTTCTTGTTCCCTCACATTTACTTTTTAGTTCTTTCTTGATCTTGTATCATAGTTTTATTGAAATTGACAATTTACTGGCACTAAATTAAGGGAGCATTTCGATCTTAGTTATACGCACGTTTTCCAGCATTTGTCAGAAAAATATCTGGAAATCAATTCTATAGATTCATAAATTGACCCCTACCATAGTTTAGATCTGCTGACCCGACTGATACCACAATGTCACATGATATTGCAGCTCTTCATGCGGCCACCCGATAAAGAGTCAAAATCACGAGCTGAACACAGGGTGATCTGGAGCTCATGTACACCGTGGGGTTCCAGCGCATATTTGAGGGCACTGCAGGACACATACATGATCCTTTAAAGGTTCCGAAGCAGCCTCCATGTCCCATGGATATACTAGGATGCTTCAGAACACTTTTTCTCTGTTTTGGGGGCTGGTTAAGAATGGGTGCTAAGGTTCTGCACAGCGCAAAGTCCTGCTCCTCTTCCTGGGTCTGCCTCCTTAGGGCTCTTTAGTCTGTGATGAGCCCGGGTTGTGACCTCTGCACCCTGCCCCTCCACAGACTCCCACCTTTTCTCACACAGTGACATTTTATTCAAAGTTGGCAGGTGGGGTATTCCAATAAAGGAAAGAGTCTGGCTTGCCCCATTTTTGTGTACTGCAAAAATATAGGCAGGCCTAAAAACAAATGATGGACCTGGGAGGAATCCGCTAATCACACACCAAAAGGTAAATGACAGAAGGAGTTAGAAAAATACCTACGGGTATCAAACCTGTACCTGCCAATAAGGACAAAGGAGGGAGAATCATAGCTTTTGGTACCTGCTCAAAATGTAAGAAAGAAAACATTGGAATATGTCAGATACAGAGTCTTGGACAACTTTATGGGCCGGAAAGTGTCCCGTGCAACACTGTTTTTAGGTCTCACTGTTTTCAGTTTGCCCTGACTGATCGGAAAATACTTTTTGTGGGCTTACCGTGAACTTACAGTGGGTTTACACCCTGCCCATTGCTTACCATTGGTTGGCTTTATTTTCAGTCTCATTTGCTTGCTTCTTATTCAATGGCTTTCTTTGTCCCTCTAGTCCATCTTCTGTTTGTCCCTTCCTTAGTGCAAACCTCTTTACCATCAATTCCCCATTGCTTGGCTGACCTGTATCCTTCCACTGCTCACTTTTAGGCAACTACTTTTACTTTTTGCTTAAGCACTCCATGAGAGTGCATGTGTTTTCCAACTCCCTCTCTCTCGTTGGCTTCTCCCCATCAAATATTTTCCCCCATGCTCCGTGTTGTGGTCTCACTCGTGTGCTTCTGCCCCCGCGCAGTTTTGCTACCATGTGCTGCTTTTCCTCTCCCCTACCTACTGTTGATTGCTTACTGACACCCTATCCGCTCCTTCGTTTCCCCTCATGCCAACCCCAAAGCCTTTAAAAAAATTAGGATGACATGAGTAGCAAATTTCTGGCGGCCCCGACACCTTAAAATACACTTTTGTGTTACTACTATTTCATTTTTCTTATTTACCTATCCAGCTCAGATAAGTAGATAAAAAATGGTGCCCAAGTGATTTTGTAGACAGGTGTAAGGACGCAGGCACGCACGCACACATCATCATGCATGTGCGGCTAAAAAAGTCACAGCCTTGTCATCGTTCTATTTTTATTTCTTTTTGTTATGCTTCACACCATCATGATGATGCTATACAGCATATTATAATGGCATTTGCAAAGCCAATAGGTCCTAAATATGGGACACATTTCTTTTGCCAATGCCTGTTTTTATGTAGATGGCAAAGAGCAACTTTACCTAACAAACCGAACACGGTATGAAGGAAAAAACTTTATTAATTCAAGATCTCAGGGCCATATGTAGGTAATTTCTATTTACCGATTCCTAAATACCGAATTTTACCGATTCGGTATTTAAGAATCGGTAAATAGAATGTAGGTAAACATTCGGTAAATTTTACCTATTCGGTAATATTCGTTATTACCTATTCGGTATTTACCGAATCGGTAATAAGGAATACCTTCCAATTCATTCCTATGGGCCTGGAGGCCCATAGGAATGAATGGGAAGCCATTCACTATTACCGATTCGGTAAATACCGAATCGGTAATAGGGGGAGCATATTCAAGGGTGGCAGGGTGTCAAATTGACACCCTGTTGCACCCCTGAATCGTGCATGTGTGCACATGTGGCGCACATACATGCCCTAAGGGAATGTATGTCTGCCACATGGCACTTTTAAAAAAGCACAAAATTGCTTTTTAAAAGGTATTCGGTATTTACCACCAACTTGTAGTTGGTGGTAAATAACGAATGCTTAAACCAAAAATGCACTCACTTGAGTGCTCCCTACATAGGATTTAAGGAATCGGTAATTTACCGATTCCTTAAAATAACGAATCGGTAAATTACCGACTCCTTAAATCCGGCCTCCTACATCGCAAAGGGCTAAATACCGGTCGGTAACGGGAAATTTACCGATTTTCGGCCGTTACCGACCGGTATTAGCCCACCTACATATGGCCCTCAGTTTAAAGAAAATAAATCACCTAAAGTTTGAAAAACACCACATCACCGCTCTATTCATGCAATGACTCTCCAGTCGAGGATTTGAGTGATCGGATGGAGATCTGCCCCTAGTCATTATTTGATAATACAATTTGTGCCCTTTCTGCGGGGAAAACGCAGCATAAAGAATCTTATTTGATGTTTCATTTGTCTGATCTGCCTACCGATATTTCATAAGTCAAAAGAAATATTTCATTTCTTTTAACCAAAAGCCATCTGCTTAGAGCATATGCTTATGCAAGCCTATCTTTGCATTTACCCCCGAAATACTTTTCACTTTTACTTTCTATTTTTGATTTTCAATTTTGCCTGACGTGCACTGAACTGCTTATTCTGTTTTAGATGTGGTATGTAGTTTATTGTGTTACACGTATGAAAGTGCTGGGGCCGAAAGAGTTTTGCACTAAAACGAAATAAAAAAATTAAAAATCTAATATTTTTGTAGAATATTACTTGCGTTGCGCATTGACGTGTTATTTCATTCAGAAAGTGTATTATTGTGGCATTCATCTTTATTTGTAAATAGAATCCACAAATAATATCACAGTTCACCAAAATGCTTCATAGTTTACATCAGATCTCTGGGTGGGTGCTGTATGTATTCGTTGCATAATGTGTGTGTTATTTTATGTTAAGTGCATTTGTCTCTGGCCGCCCAGCATACCTGGACCAGATCTGGTATGATGGGGCTCCCCACGGTGCAACAGTGTCCAGTTTCTCCATTTTGTGGCCAATCGTTGGACATTATTTAGCAAACTCCTGGTTTAATGCTAGTCCAGCATATTCTCGGCATACTGTGGACAAGCTTTGCAATTCTTAGGCAGACTCCTGGCATACATGTGACATTCTGTGGGCATCCTGTGGCGTTGTAAGCTTATTCCTGGCATATATCTGTCCCTGGCATAAAGATTGTCATGCATTGCAGCTTGGGGGTATCCTGTATTATTACGGGCATGTTACTAATATAAGGCTGGCTGAGACACTTTCCTGGCATAATGCTGGTCTTGGCATTGTGGTGATCATAGATGACATACTGAGTGATTCCCTTGGCATTTTAGAGCTCACGCTAGGCATAATTATGGCCCTGGCATAATGCAGGCCATTTTCTGCATTGTGGACATCATTTGGCATTATGGAACTCACTTCTGGCTTAAAGCTGGCCTTGGCATAAGGGTGACCAATCTCAAAATATTGTGGGGAGGCTTTGTTCTATTGGGACCCGCTCCCACCTTACCCAGTTTAATGGTGGCAATTCTTGGCATATGGTGGACATCCTGTGATATTATGGCACTCAAACTTGGCATATCGTTGGTAATAGCATAATGGTGGCCATTACTGGCATATTGTGGAGGTCCTCCTCTGGGATTGTTAGCCCACTCAAGCCATTATTTTGGTTTGGGCATAGTGGGAGACTTATATTGCATACTGTGAACATTCTTGTCCTGATGGTACACATCCTGGCTTAATTAGAGTCCAGGAAAAATGAGGGAAATTGAATTCTTGGAGTGTGATGGGGGGAGATGAATATATTTTTCTTAAAAGCTTCTATGACAGAAGCACACATGGCTAAACCACGCGTGCCTCTACAATGCTGCTTGAACAATGAATGCATCTTATAATCGCATTCCTTTTCCAAGCATGCCTTTACCATGCAATTTTGTGGTAAAGGCATGACTGGTAAAAGATATGTGTGGTAAAGATTACACCCCAGCCACCCCCCAGCCCTAAAAACAACTCTGACCCACAACGCCCCAAAAACAACCCAGACCCCCACCCCTAAAAACAACCCCGGCTCCCTGAGCCCTAAAAATAGCCCCAACCCCCCCTGAGCCCTAAAATAAACCTGACCCCCCCGAGCCCTAAAACAGCCCCAACCCACCTGAATCCTGAAAACTACTCCCCACCCCTAAATACTACCCCTCAAGACCCAAAACCAAAAAAAAGAAACTTACCAGACCATATCTATGTCTCCCGATCCTTCCCCTTCCTGTACCCATATGCTTGGTTAAGGCATATGCATGGTTAAGGCAAGCGTGGTTCAGCTTGCGGGGAAACAGCACGTGTGGCTCAGCCACATTGTAAAGGCTGTTTCCCGGTATGAGGACGACAGGCAGTGTGTCTACCCCTGTTTTTTCAGGCAAAGTAACATAGTTGAGTTCAGTTCTAGATCTACTACAGGTAATAGTACGTTAAGTAAGAAACATAACTAAATGTAAGGGTGTATGCGTTCTTCACCTTACCCAGGACTCTAGTGGAGGACGTTGGATTCACTTGCTTTCTGGTGCAAATGGGGGTTTGTGCTTCCGTCCATCAAATTTATAGTTCACCATCCATCACTACCAGAGTTAGGTGAATGAGGGCTGCCACAGGTCTCCACAACACCCTGCTTTGCCGGCATCGCTGCCCACTGGAGTAGGAAGTGTAAATGCAACAGCAGAAGGTGCATTAATGGTGTAGCTAGAAAGTTACAACCTCCTTGCACCCCAGCCATGTTGCAAGTCCCAGCTGATAAATCTGTACGATTTTATGTAAGGGGAACTCTTTCTAAAATTTCACAACAGCTAGGGCAATCCAAATGAAAGATTGAAGCTGCAGCAGGGGCATAGCTGCCATTGGTGCAGCTCATGCAGTGGCACCGGGGTCCAGAGTCCTCAGGTGCCCAGTAAAGCCTATAAATTGCTGTATCTTACTATCCTGAAATCTGCCACTAGGGCCATTTTCCATGCTTGCATCAGGGCCAATTGCATTCTTGCTATACTACTTCATGTGAATCAAAGAACAAAAAGAAGTGATTAATAATGTATTAGTGAGGGCCAAGAACTAAAAAACAACAGTGGCGGCTGGCACAGATCGGGGGTGGGAGGGCAGGGGGGTTGAGCTGGGAGAGGGTGTAAAGAAAAGAACATCTTACCTCCTTGCCGCATATCGCCGTGTCTTGCCGCTCTCTCCACCGTTGTCTCTTGGAACAGGAACAGAGCACCAAGGAAGCACCCAGGCTCCCCTGACCCAATCACAACACTGAAATGCAGCATTGTGATTGATTGAGTGCCGTGGTTCGGCACTCAGATGGGGACTGGGGGCCTGGGCATGTTCTCCACCCAGGCTGCAATGCCGCCTGGGTGAACAAAATGTAAAGTGCGCATGAATGTTTGGCCGGCTCAAGAGGGCCGGCCAAACATTCATGCGCACTTTAGGGAGTGCAAACCACTCCTCCCCTCACCTGCTCTGTCAGCAGAGCAGCCTCGCCCCGCCCTGCCGCTTGCAAAGCTGCTGCAACAAGAAAAAAATAAAATGATAATAACTTAGAGTTATTATCATTTTATGTTTTCTTTAGTTACACTGCTTAAAAGCAGTGGGGCGATGCTCCACCGCTTTAGCGGAGGAGCCGCCACTGAAAAACAAGTATATACCATACAATTCTAATGAAAAGTGAAAATGGCAGAAGGAAAACTGTAATACAAGCCCTTGCACTGAACAGTTAATCTAAGACGACATACGGACCATAAATGGGGACAGTTCTCTCTTTCATTATTAATCACCGTTTCTTGTCAGACCTCTTCAGTCCAGTCTCTTACATTTTGGTCTGAGGATATCATACTCTGGGAAACTTGTGTAACTGCATTTTCAGCTACACACTTCTTGAAAATGAGGAAAATGAGATAGACAAGAGACGTGACATACAGTATGATTTTGAATAGTTGCATTGCGCTTTTGCAAACTTTGGCCTTAAATGCTCATACTGTCTAAAGTGACGCAAAGTGCCACAGAGCGTTAAATTATATATTACTTTCCAGGGCAAAAGGTGTTGTTAGCTGGAAGGTGCACTTTTTACAGTGCAAAAACTGCTTTATGCAACTTCGGGTCAAAGTGGGGCTTCTGGGGCAGATCAGTACGAACACCCATAAGATTTGATGCAAAGCCGGATTTTCTAAGATAGCCAGACTGGGCTTTGCATCAAAAACTACTACTACTTGAAGCGGGTGCAAACAATGCGAAGTGTGTTCATTTCTCAAAAATAACATTGCATGGTATGTGTGCTACAGTGAGAGTCAACATCCAATGCTTGAAAACTTTCTGAGCTTGCATATATAGCATAGGAATTTGTACTAAAATGATATTGCTTTTGCACAAAGCCTGAGACAGAGCACACTCACCTCCAGGGCCGGCTTTAGGGCAGTGCGACCGGTGCGGCTGCACTGGGCGCTGCCCTGCGGAGGGGCGTCTCTGGCCTTAGGAGGGGGGCGCTGTGTTTAGCAATAAATTATGATTGGAGAGATGAGGGGCACTTTGGAAGTGAGAGAATCTGAGGAGGCGGTAAGGGAGTGTGGGTCGCCAAAACATATTGTCACACCGGGCGCCACCAGTGCTAAAGCTGGCCCTGCTATCCTCTGCACCCTGGTGCAAGGTTGTGCATGGCACATGGGAGCCCTGTTTGAGCACCAGTGCAGAGGATGACACCAGCAACAGAGCAATATTTGTAGATACGGCGCTGAGCTGGGTTTTCCCATTCTCGCCACACAGTGCCACAAATTTCGATGCATCTGAAATCCTTGCTGACCGCAATTCTTTGAGGACATTTACAAACACCAGGCCTACTGACTTACTGATGGCATAGGGTTTGTTGAATGACCTGCCTTTAAAAGTTTCCCTCTTAAAAATGTAAGTTTGCCCATATAATAGGAGGAAGGTTCTCTACTGCCTGGCAGAGAGAGCAATATACCATCTGAAAACATTCCTGAAAGGTTGAACTGTGGACAGTTCTTATCTAAACTAAGACGAAAAGGGGCATTGGAAATCTATGTTACTGGCCCAGGGCCAAATAAGAACAACCTGGAGGGATTTCCTAGTGGATGAAAATAATATAAACCTATTAATCTCTTTAAACATTAACCTTTCAAACCCACCTAGTTAGGCTGGTAATTGGGCTGCGCAGACGGAGGCGATGGTCTAGTGGGCTGACATGCGGAATTTGTTTCTGCTGAACATTCTCATGCTTTGAAGCGATCTCTTGTGCAAGGTGGTCAGCCGTGCAGTAAGCCACAACTCCTGCACATGCCGGGGCAAAGCTCTCATTTCTCCCAGTCGCCTGTTTGACAGTTCATATAAGAAATCCAGAAAACTATGCTCCAGCCGAAAATACGGACAAGCACCTTATTTTCTCGCTGTCAAAAAAACAATATCGTTTAATGTCCCTTAGTCCTAGGTCCTGAGAATGAGGGCACAGAATGAGAGGGGGGGGGGGGACTTACCACACACAGCCGAGCTGTGAGATATCAACCAGGTACAGTAAAAGCCTTCTAGTTTTGCTCTTGAAAATGAGCACAAAAACATGGATTCATACTAATCACACACCAATCAGCATGTTTTGCCTTTTTTTTTCAGGCCTTTTCCCCAATAGAATTTGCTACGTTTTACAAGCGGGTGCAATAATTGTCACACAATTTGAAATTCTGATCCCTCTGCAAACCCCTGTTTAGGCAGGATCGAAAATTATCCCCCACTTGTAATCGGGGCACAGGGCCAACTTCCTCATCTGAATGTTTACAAAATAAGATGTATCCACTGCTCGTGAGACATCCATCCCACTACCCAACAATGAAAACTCAAAGTTGTTGTATTCTTCTAAGGCCTTCCCTTGACCTGGTGAAATCCATAATAAAACACTTCACCCTTAATGACTCCTCTGCTACTACCAAAGCTGAAGATCAAAGATCAGTGGAAAAAGACAGAAAACATGCACTCAGGACGGAGAGCGAGTTGTGACATTTTGGAGGACTAATTAATTAATGGTCATTATTGAAAAGTAATCAGGACATTAACTCCTCATCCCCTTCCTTGTCTTAGTCAATACTAACATGAGGATATATCATATTAGTATGCATGTTGCTTCAACCCTAAAATAAGAAAAAATTACACAAGACCAGTAAACACATAAAAACTAGGAAAATGTAATCAGGAACCAACCAGGTTTCAAGGAATCCACGCAGGCACTTCTCCTCACTCCCACAATGCATGGACCAGCCTCCAGAATGCTATTTCATCCATCTTGCATCTGCTCCTTTCTCTGCTGCCTCAAAATTGGCAAATGGTAATACATTACTCTATAAACCTAGTTAGGTAAGTTTTGGCAACCTTTTTAATGGGGAGGAGATGTGGTATAACGGCTAGAGCTGCTGACTTAGGAACCTGATTTAAGTACTGGGGCTTGCTCAACATCCTGTGATTCTGAGCAAATCACTTAGGGCCTTATTCCTAGTTTGGCTGTCTTGGACTGGGAATGCCACTGTCACTGTACCAGGAAGACCACCAAACCTGTGGTGCACCCATTTGCCAGATTATGAGTATGATCCAGGGTGGGCGGGCGGTGTAGCAGCGGAGAAATGGTGGCAGGTATATTAGGTTCATAGGGGAGCATATACAGCATACTGCCGCAGTGACAGCACCGAATGCTTGTCTGTATATGGTCTGGTATGTACCATGTCGTGCATGCCACACAGTGCATGCTTGACCACACACTTGTGGGAGGGCACATCATGTGCCCCCTGCACCCACCCCCAGGGGCAGATTTGCCCGAGGGCCCTGTTGAGAGCCCCCGCCTTACCCTTCCGCCAGCTTTTTCATGGCGGGAGCACTGCCTCCATTCCTCCTCATTTCACACACCGCCGGCACCTCGGGATCCAGGATCCTGGATCCTGGTGGTGCCGGCAGTGTTGTTGCGGGCTGCTGGCTGTCTGACCAACACACTCGTAATGCGGCAGGTGAACTGCGGTGGTCGCGCCACCACCATGAGTACGTTTGCCCCAGGACCTCCATACTCGTAATAAGGCCCTTAATCTGTGTCTATAAAAATGGAATCTGACCTTGTGTAATGTAATCTGGTGCTTGTATAAAGCACTCCAATGCCCTTGGCCCAAGTTTACCATATATAAAATTGCTAAACAAAGTAAAGGACATAAAAAGGAAAATCCCCTACAGAGAAATGAGGTAAAAGAATAAATAACAGCAGTTTTTTTGCTGCAAATGGAGGCAGAGAGTGCCTTTGGGATACACCAATTGTTGTGCATTAGGACCTATTGGCCCAGAATGATTCTGAGTTTTGGGTTACAACAAAGCAGAGACAACTTTCAGAAATGATAGTGACCTGATAGAAAGTACTGAATTATATCAACTTTAGGGATGTTTCCTGGAACAGGTTGTTGTTCCTACTGAGCAATCCATGTAGAAGGTCATCACACAATTTCATCTAAAAGGCTCAGTTAGAGGCCGCTTCCTCTTGGGTTTTCAACTGTTTGGATCTCAGAATAATAATTGCTTGTGGCTGCACATAACAAACCGAGATCAAAGCTCTTGTTATGAACCTGAATAAAGTAGAATTCCAACACGTCACAGGACCAAAACATCTTACAAGCATGAAAGAATGTCCAACGGACAATATATGACATTGGGGATGAGGCACAGAGCTGATGGGGATGGCCACCCCTTGTAAAATACACAGTGTAAACCTTCCCTCTCTTGCTTTCATACTGACATATGTGTTTGCTGGTACAATTGAGCCATGGGCACTGGGAATCTGAGTAAACATAGAATAAAGAGAAGCACCCATTTCTGATGCAAGCCCACCTGTGAAAAGAAAGCACACCATGTCATACCACTACTTATGTTCTTTTCTTTCTGATCTTTGCCAGGATTTGGCCACTGAAGGGAAAGGAATGAAATAAATATGGAGTCTCTTGACCAAGGATTAACTAGAACATCCACCACTTGGCATCCACAAATATTTGATTGAAGCCAGTTGAGACAGCTGTACATGGTTGCATGCCACAATGAGGTCTAGAGGTGTAACCTTCGAACTCCTGCAAAAGTTTGCAAGCATCTCCCAACAGAACAATCATTTAAGAGCGAGGGGAGCATCTTGTTGAAACAGGATACCTGTAACAGAAGTGGCCAATCAATGCTGAAGTTGACCTTCCACTTGTCACAATAGCTTATTCCTGGAGTAGTCCCCGATTCAACACTGGCATGAGATGACAAAAATGCCAGACCAACACTTTCCCTATGACATTTAATAGAAACGGCAGATTAATGATGAGTCTAAATGTGGCTAAGATAATGCTAGGCAAATTTTCTAGAACTGGATGTGTATTTGTTTGAGAAATCCATGCCCAGGCTTAATTATATTCCCAGGCACAATCATCATATGCCTGGTGCACAGTTATAATTTTTTTTAGTGGTGTGGCTTTATATACACATTGCATATTTAACAGTCTAACAGTTTTATAAACTTTTAATTAAATTCTACCTACCACCAGAAGCACTTGCACCTTCTCAGGGCGGGTAACGGGGGCGGCTGTACTTCGCAGCACTTCCGGTAGAGCAGGAAGCACTCAGGGGAAGGTCTCCGGTCTAGATGCTGAGCCGAAGGGGAAATAAAAGCACGGCCGCAGCGAGGCCATAGAGTTAGCTCGCATCCTGTGATTAAGCCGCACGCCACGTCTGTCAAGCGTTTTGTTACTCCATATCGAGGGACATCTCTCTGCGCCGCTATTTTTTTTTTTTTCGCCATCTTTTTTGTTTGTTCAATATCTGTTCATTGAAGACAAACAAATAGAAAATAATACTTGTCGCAGAGAGTAAGGAGCAAGGGTGGGGGGCACCAAAAAGAGGTTACAGAGTAAACAACCAAACCTAAGACCCTGAAAGGGGGGGCAGGGCTAAGTTATAAAGATTCAAAACATATATGCGATGAGGGCATAGCAAATGCCCAAAACGTAGGGGTCAATGTCCAGAAGAAAGTTCTCGCCAAGCCCAGAGGGGAAGTTATGTGGGGGGCCAAAAAGCAGGGGTCGAGCTAGAGTTTCATTGTCCAGTAAAGGGAGAACACAACAACTCCATCTGGAACTCAAACAATTGGTCAAGACTAACAAGGTCTGATGAAAGCGGGACCCTCCGCCCCTGTGGAAAATACAGGTCATACTGCGACAGCACCAATATACATTGCGATAAATAACATAAGAATCATCAAAGAACAGAGAAAAAAGGAAAAAGGGCAGAAAAAGGAAAAAAGGGGAGGGGAACCGAAGGAAGGAGCGGACAGAAAGAATAAGAGAAGAACAGTAAAGAACACAGTCCCCAAAGGGGTAGAGAAAGGAAAAGAGGACAGCAGTGGATGCGCCTAAGGAGGGAGGAAGAGGTGCGCCACCATTTTAATAATCAATTTCACGATTGTTTTGCCTATTTGCACATTGTAATTGAATCTGTATGAATTTGAATTGAGCTTTTAACAGCTTTTAACAGTCTAACAGTTTTATAAACTTTTAATTAAATTCTACCTACCTCCAGAAGCACTTGCACCTTCTCAGGGCGGGTAACGGGGGCGGCTGTACTTTGCAGCACTTCCGGTAGACCAGGAAGCACTCAGGGGAGGGTCTCCGGTCTAGATGCTGACCCGAAGGGGAGATAAAAGCACGGCTGCAGTGCGGCCATAGAGTTAGCTCACATCCTGTGATTAAGCCGGACGCCACGTCTGTCAAGCATTTTGTTACTCCATATCGAGGGACATCTCTCTGCGCCGCTATTTTAAAAATCAATTTCACGATTGTTTTGCCTATTTGCACATTGTAATTGATTTTGTATGAATTTGAATTGAGCTTTTAACAGCTTTTAACAGTCTAACAGTTTTATAAACTTTTAATTAAATTCTACCTACCACCAGAAGCACTTGCACCTTCTCAGGGCGGGTAACGGGGGCGGCTGTACTTTACAGCACTTCCGGTAGACCAGGAAGCACTCAGGGGAGGTTCTCCGGTCTAGATGCTGAGCCGAAGGGGAGATAAAAGCACGGCCCCAGCGCGGCCATAGAGTTAGCTCTCATCCTGTGATTAAGCCGGACGCCACGTCTGTCAAGCATTTTGTTACTCCATATCGAGGGACATCTCTCTGCGCCGCTATTTTAATAATCAATTTCACGATTGTTTTGCCTATTTGCACATTGTAATTGAATCTGTATGAATTTGAATTGAGCTTTTAACAGCTTTTAACAGTCTAACAGTTTTATAAACTTTTAATTAAATTCTACCTACCACCAGAAGCACTTGCACCTTCTCAGGGCGGGTAACGGGGGCGGTGGTACTTTGCAGCACTTCCGGTAGACCAGGAAGCACTCAGGGGAGGGTCTCCGGTCTAGATGCTGAGCTGAAGGGGAAATAAAGCACGGCCGCAACGTGCCCGCGCCAAAGGCGCGCCAAAGGCAAGCCCGTCTGCACCTGTCCGCGCCTGGCCCGTGCCTTGTGCCAGGCACGCTGCCAGTTTCAGCCCCCACTCTGCATCAAAGATTATTTATACCGGGGACCAGCTGCGAGATCTCAACAACAGAAGTAAGTGCTGTCGGAAAACTAGTCTTAGCGCTTACTCGTCTGTGGTACCTTTCCAGTGCCCAGATTGCAGCTTTTTTATCTGCCCCACTAAACCACAATTGGTGTCACCCAGTTTAAATTGTGCTCCGATAGGGTTTCGTGGGATGAGGACAGTTCTAGATACTTTAATCAATGCACGCTCCCTTTGTTAACACGCCGCCGAGTTTGCTATGTTTGTTGAGGCACATGCTGTTGATCTAGCCTTCATTACTGAAACGTGGGCGGAGGCCTCTTCAGACCCAAACTTAGCAATGGCTGCCCCGCTGGGTATACAATGATTAAACAAGACTGTGTGGGAAAAAGGGGCGGGGGGTTGGCCATAATATTTCGAAGTATGTGGAAAGGGCCTTTCCTCTCCCAAAACAATGTGCCAACTCTTGAATCCCTACTGTTCAAGATCACAATTGACAATCATTACACTTTCAACGGCCTTTTATTTTATCGACCTCCTGGTCCCTGGGCAGATTTTTTAAACACCATAGGGCAATCCTTGGATGTAATATCCCAGTCGTCAGACTTTACACTTCTGGGCGACTTCAACCTTCACCTTGAAGACCCATCAGACAGAGACGCAGTACATTTTATTGATATTGTAAACAGCCTAGGACTCACCCAGCAGGTGACTGGCAGTACGCACTCTGGGGGACACCTGCTTGATGGAGTATTTTCAAATAGTACGTTTTTACAATGCCTTCCATCTCTACCGCTCATTTGGTCGGATCATAAAGCTGTTATGTTCTCTCTCTCCTTCCACAACCCTCAGGTAGAGAAATTGAGAAACAATCAGCCCAGAAGGGTCCGGCCTTGGAACAAGATTACAATTGAAACTCTCGAAAGTTCCCTGACCCAGAATCCACCCAAGTTTATAAAAAATCCGAATGCGGCAGCCATTGCCTTTGAGGAGTGGCTCAGCAGTTCAATTGATCATGTGTTACCTGTTAAATTCATTACTAACCATAGGTCAAGACACACTGAACCCTGGTACTCCGAACCTCTCAGACTTCAAAAACAAAAATGTCGCCGCCTTGAAAGGAAGTGGAGATCATGCTATGATATTAATGACAGAACTGCCTACAAACAAGCTTTGCTTGATTATAAAAAATCTGTGTATGAGGAGAAAACTCGTTATTTTACTACTGCTATAACAACTGCAAAAAACTCCTCGAAATAACTTTTTTACACAGTAAAAAAGCTAGCTAAATGCCCCGAAATGATAGACACAGCAACAAGCCAGATTTTCTGTAACTCGTCAGCCACTTTCTTTCAAGATAAAGTTAATGCAGTTTATAGTGGCTTTTCCAGTTGTTTACCCAAAGGGGCGTTTCCCTCTTCGGGTACACCAGTTACTTCCAGTGTGAAAATGGAAATCTCCTCAGCTACCCCAGATATCAGTGACCCCCCTGAATTATCCTTCTTTCCTTCATTGACCTCTGACCAGGTCATTAATCTCCTTTTGTCTACTAAATCTGGCTCCCCACTGGATCCTTGTCCCCCCAAAATATTCCATCTTCTACCAGAAGTATTTGCTTCTCATCTGTCTCCTATCTTCAACCAAATGTTTTCCTCAGGCACATTCCCCACCAACTGGAAACTGGCTTCTGTTCTCCCCCTCCTAAAGAAAGCAAATCTAGACGGGGCAGATCCCAATAATTACCGCCCAATCTCAAGACTCCCCCTGCCTGCAAAAATGGTCAAAAATGCCATGAATGTGGTAATATCGGACTATATTGAGAAACATGCCTTTCTGGATGCCACTCAGTTTGGCTTTAGAAAGTACCATAGCACTGAATTGGCATTGATTTCAGCATCCAAACAGATTAGGCAGACAGTCGATGCAGGGGGAAACGCAGCACTTGTGCTGCTAGACCTCTCTGCCACATTCGACACTGTTAATCATCAAAAATTATTGGAAGTCCTGGAGAGGATTGGCATTAAAGGAAAGGCGCTTGCTTTACTTAGTTCATTCCTGACGGGCCGGGAACAGTTTGTGGCTCTTTCGGAATTCAAGTCGCCTAATTTCACACTGCCATGTGGAGTACCACAGGGATCTTCATTGCGCCCCACCCTCTTTAATATTTACGTTGCCCCTCTGGCAAGGTTAATCAGATCTCTGGGTTTCTCTGCAATTTCCTATGCCGATGATACCCAGATTGTGGTTTCAGTGACAGGCTCGCCTTCAGACACAGCTGCACAGTTTTATATCTGTCTCCGCCAGGTTGGGGACTGGATGGCCACTAATTGTCTGAAATTAAATTCCAGTAATACCGAGGTCCTACTCTTTGGCAGCCACACTAATTTCTGGTCCCCTGCTTTGTGGCCTTCGGAGCTGGGCTCGCTACCTATTCCTACGAATAAGGTAAAGAATTTGGGAGTCACTTTTGACTCCATGCTTTCCTTTGAAGGCCATGTAAACCAGGTCAAATCCGTATCTTTCTACACACTAAAATTACTAAGAAAGATCCTTCCATTTATTCCTGTGAATTTGCGGAAGTTAGTGGTCTCAGCTCTCGTCCTATCTAGAGCCGATTATTGCAACGGTCTTTTCATCAACCTCCGGAAGAAATGTCTGACTAAGTTGCAGTTTGTGCAAAATGCTGCAGCACGCTTATTGCTGAACATTCCTAAACACAAATCTGCTTCCGCGGCGTTCAAATAGTTACACTGGTTACCAGTGAAGAGACGGATCGAGTTTAAGGCTCTCTGTATAGCATTCAAAGCAACTCATGACATAGGACCTGCCTTTTTTAAACAGAATTTGCAGCTATACACTCAAGCTCGCCATCTGTGCTCAGCTCACGCTCACAATCTGGTAATCCACAGGTTCAAAAAAAGTTCCTGGGGTGGAAGAAGCTTTCTTGCCGGTACGACCAGACTCTGGAACTCGCTTCCACAGAAGTTAAAAGATGAAACTCACTTGTTGGCCTTCAGGAAGGCGTTAAAGACGTGGCTTTTCAATATCTGATGTGGTATTAAGGCTGTTTGGCATTTCCCGTCTGATGAGCTAGCGCCTTGACACCTTCGGGTAAATGTATTGCGCTTTATTAATTTCTTTTTCATTTCATTTAATTTCATATTGCCTGTGCTTGTGCCCAGGGTCAGATGTAGAATCATTTTAGGATCTATGGTTAGGAAGAACCTCATATTCTCAGTGCAATTTCTTAAAGGCAGGTACAGTGTTATAAATAAAAATATAGACTACTGCTCAAGACATTATCATATGCATATGTATATTCATCCATGGAAAGGTTCAGCCCTACATATAGTTTACATTATGTTATGTTGTTTCTCTAGAGCATGCTAATACCCTTTTAGGTTACTTGGAACCAGTGAGTGAGAACACTAAAAGCAACCACCAAGTTTACCTCTAGTAGAAAAGTAGCATTTTCAACGACATATGACATCTAAGATGGTTTGACCCTTAGCTTTTTTGACTGGTAAGGTACTCCAAAGGTCAAGTGCCTGAACTTAAATGCTATTCTAGACCGTCTAACGCAGAAGTAATGACTCATTTTCAACTGGAGGAAGATTTAAGAGTACACCTGTAGCAGATGGGTTCTACCAATTTAGTCCACCAGGATTATTCACAAATGACTACCCAGTTTTTTGGCTGTTTTACTGTTAGTCTCACTACCTGTGTCACACTTATGGTAAATTCACTGTTACTGGACTGAGCACGTTAATCACCAGTGTTCGCCTTTTAAGATAAAGTTGCTACTGCGCACATAGGGTGAGAAGCACTGGGCTGGTAACACATGAACCTGGGCACTCTGCACTGAGCTCAGACCACCACCAGTTTGCCTACTTGATGTTAAGATGATCTTTCAGCAAGAGGGCCCAGAAACCATCAATGCAGAATCAGAAGTATCAGGTAGCCACGTTTTTACTACTACAGAGCATATATAAATCAAGAGTTAGGATTAAAGTGTTTCTAAATTTCATATTGTTGCCATGGTGCATGCAATGGTATGACTAGTGAGAAGCGCTCTGCTGTTTGATTAATGGTAGTAAGCTACAATGCCTCCAAGGGATCCCAACTGTTTTTAGTGGCTTAGAATGGTACACTTGTTCACATCTTACTAAGATCAGCATGGTGAGTTTACCATTATACATTGGAGTGAACAACAAACATTTAATACTCAAAATGCCCACCCATAGGTAAACATAGGCAGGAGAGTGGTAGCCGCTGGGTCACTGGCAAGAGGATACTGGCTTGCCTTGGGTATTCCTGCGAAGGCGATCCACTGTGCATACAATCTCTTGTACCAAATCAGAGCGAACGGCGTGACCTAACGCACTCCGCCACTTGCAGAATTCCACATAGCACAGCAAAGTTTTTTGGTCATTTAACAGAGGGCCTAGGCTTACAGACAGGTTGCTCGCCCAGGGCTGTAATGGCAGACCTGCTGACACACTTTTAATTAGGTCACATAGGGTGGCACAACCAGTGCTGCAGCCCTGGTGACCCCTTTACCACCCTTTCCCTGGGTATCACTAGTACCATATACTAGGGACTTAGAAGAGAGCAAAGTAGCTTGCCAAATGGATACACCAATTCACATCACTTTTAGTGTAATGAGCATGGGGCCTGGTTAGCAGGTCCCAGTGCACTATCAGAGTCAAAACCAGCATCTAGCAGTCTAAAATGTGGCAAAAAGTGGGGGAGCATCTGTACAGTAGCCCAGTTTCCAACACAACCCCCTCCCAGCCAACACGCCCAGGTGACTCAATCCACCCCTGGGAGAGTATACGAGGCTTGTTAGGTGAGGAAGCAGGAAGGAAACTGGCTATTTTATTGCAGGGCCTAATCTGCCTCAGATTCTCTCTGTAAGGTCGCTCCCTCTGGGAGGCTGACCCATCTCAACAGTGATAGGGCACATTTTAAAACTAACCTTTGCTGTTACTGTTTTATTTCCCTTCTCCCTTTTTACCTTGGATAAGGAGGTGTCCAGCTCTCTTATCCCTATCTTAGCTAAGGCGACACCTAGCTTACCCACAGAGTTTACCCAACACGTGAGTAACCCCACCATGACCAGCAGGGTAAAGGGGCCTGACTTGCTTTTGGCTATGGGGTCTGCCTCCCATGCCAAAGATAGCGGCAGCCATGAAGGCCATCACCCAGCAGAGGCTACTGACAGCTGTCAGTATCCAAAACCTCACCCTGAGTTCTCCACTGACAAGTGGCTGAGCTGCCTCAGGGGCAACTGTGGGTTCTTGGGTCCTCTCTTGCTGTTCTGAGTGGAGGGCTACCACATCTTGTGGCAGACACCCTTCTTCCAGTCTCCCTTCTGTCAGAGCAGGAACAACACCCCTTTTCTGCACAGCTGCCTGACTGTTCAGGACCTCTTCAGGAACAGGGAAAGTCTCACTAGTGCCTACTTTGGGCTCTACCCCTACTGGGTCAGAACGCCCTTGGCTCATTGGTTTCTTCTTTACATGTGGCTTCCTCTTCCTTCTCCTTTTTCCTTTTTTTCGGATACCTGTCTCTCAACTTCAGGGACTGGCTCACTAGGAACTTTGGGTTGGGGGTGATCTGGGCAACCACCCAACTTGGGTCCCGAACAACCTCTGGTAGGTCATTACCCAGGAGGCCATCCAAGGAGAGGTCAGAACTTACCATCAGCTTGTGCCAACTAAGGGCACCCTCCCTCTCTAGGTGCACTATGGCCACAGGCCTAGCTGAGACCTTCCCAGAGGCAACCCTTATCTTCTTGGTTTCTCCCTTCACATACTGATCTGGGGTCACCACTGTGTTGTGACTTGCACACGTGTCTCGCAGGCCACTGACAGGGATCACCTGAATGGAGTGGAAGTGCCTACTCTCACGCTCAGGGTTCACCAGCTTACCATCTGGTCCTGTTACCCAGCTTAATGCTAAGAGGCCCTCCTCATCTGTGGAGTTTTCCCCTATGGCTACACTGGATTGGCCCAGTGCTAGCCACCTTCTTCTTGGAACAGGCTGGCTCACCTCTATAGTGACCTGACTTTTGGCAGTCAAAACACAACCTGTTATCCAGAAAACATTTAAATCCTGGGCCACCCTGCCTCCGCTTGTCAGAATTGGGGTGGGATTTACTCTCCTCCTTTTTAGGGTTTTGGGGTGCTGAAGGAGTCTCTTTGATGGGCTTACCACCTCCCACCTCCCACCTCCCACCTTTGACTTTTGTGAGACCAACCCCTCGGTTTGGAGTCACCCCCTTGAACTTCTTGGGTACTCTTGACCTTGCCCAGTTATATGCTTTCTTCCCAAACTCTGTAGGGGAAGTCAAACCAGAATCTACCAGATGCTGTTTCAATAACTCTGTGGTACAGTTACTCAAAATGTGCTTCTTCATAATCTAACTATACAGCCCATCATAAGTGTTGTCTTTATTACCTACTATCCAGCCATCCAGTGATTTGACTGATGAGTCAACAAAGTCCACCCACGTTTGGTGCTGACTCTTTTGGGTCTTTCTGAACTTTACTCTGTACTCCTCTGTGGTGAGTCCAAACCCCTCAAACAGTGTCTACTTCATGTGTGAATAGGACTCAGCCACACTCTTACCATGGGTCAGAAGTCTATCTCTGCCCTTCACTGAAAATAACTCCCAAAGTAGAGAGCCCCAGTGCTGGCGTCCTACCTTCCTCATGCTGCAAGCTCTCTCAAAAGCTGCAAACAACTTAGTTATGCCATCTCCATCACTAAACTTTGGGAAAATCCCTTTGTTGATCTTCGGGTCAAAACACCTCTTTTTACCTTTGTTGCTGCCACCATCCTTGGGGACTAGGACCCATCTAACCCTCTTTCCTCTCTCTTAGAGGTTGCTCTAAAGCTAATGCCTCTAAGTTTGCATAATGTCCTCAGATCATTGATCTTCAGGATAGAGAGAATGGGCTGATCGAGGCTCAGGACATGCTCCATTATGCACTACTTGTTTAGAAGTTATGGAAGCTTATTAAAAACCTACACAGCTTTTTAAGCCTTTATCCTAATTTACTAAACGAATTTTAACTTTTAATGTAATTGGAACAGGGATGCAACACAGGGCCCTAACAAATTACAATGAAATCTTATTTTTAGAAATATCTAAGAAAAACGTGCCAAAATACTTCTGATGCGAAAGTCGATTGAGGATTTCTCATGCACAATTAACCTATGACCAGTAGTACTACAAAATACAGTTCAGGATCCACATCAGTGGGCACCAATGTTGCAAGGTGGAATATTAGGTGGTATGGCGGGTAGGCCTTACTATACAATATTCTCACAATGCACAGAGATGATTCTTGGATTCAACAACAATAATCCTTAGCTCAGTCCTGGTAGTTTGGCAAAGAGCAGTCGGGCATTACTGGAGGAGCTTGTTAAGCATTTTACAGCACCATTATGGTGCATAAGTAATTGAGACAACTCGAAAGAAATCTGACACCAATTTATAAAAATGTAGCTTATTTTTATATAAATATAGACACCAAACCAAACTTTGTATCATACATACAACCGGAGTTGTGGATTTTTGAAGTGTTGAAAAATAAATGCAGTAAATCTTTCAAACTAGTCCCATTGCAATGAATGGGAGAACGCACAGGTGACACTTGATCACTTGCAGGGTGAGTTCAAACAAACCCTCTTGTGAATAAGGTCATGCAGATCCCTAGAAAAAGTACCAACAGTCGTTACTTTGTTTCTTTGCCCAAGCAGTCCGGGTGCAGAGGTGACTTGGCTGTCCTTGGTACTGAACGGGATCTGCAGGAGCTATGAATCTTGCAGCACTTGACAAAACCACACTTGGAGATGGAGTTCCACTCTACCCACGGAGAGTAGAGGCCTTTGGGTCCCGAAGACCTGGGTTCAACAGCTGGATTTCTTCTACCTTGCTCGGCGGCTCCAGGTGCAGAGGTAGCTGGCAGCTGTCAATAACCAGGGCAGGTCGCACAAAAGATGCTTTACCACACACTTAACAACTCCACCTTCGGGATGCAGGGACACAACAGCAGGGTCATTGTCGACATTGGACGCTGTCGCTTTGAGGTTCCCTTGGGCTGAATATGTGGTTCAAGGGGTCGATCACCCGACTGGCTATCACCAAGCCTTGGCTGCGGCAAATGTAGTCCATGGTTACTTCGGCGGCTGGAGGTCGATGGAAGTGGAGTAGCGGCTTGAAACGTGGTGAAAGCTTAGCTACCACTCTGGGCTTGTAGGACACCACTTCTCTTTGGGCTCACTCTTCACAGGCCCAGCGGGTCGCAATTCTTGTCATGCAGCAGGTCGATATTTCTGCAGCTTACCGGGGACTGGTCCCACCGATCCAAGGGAGTGTGCTTCGGTTTCTGGTGGTCACTGGAGTCCCTTTTGCTGGGAGCAACAAGCTGTTGCCTCGGGACATGTCGAACACACGGTTCCAGTATATGGTCTCTTCAAGACACTTAAGTGTCCACTCTTTGCGCTGCGGCAGACTCCAAAGTCATGTTGTCAGTGATGTTGTCTTCTTTGAGCCTCTTCTCAGATTCAAAGTCAGAACTGAGGTTCTGGTACCAGGGGAGCCTCTTAAATGCTAGTTTAGGTGGCGTTAAAGGCATGAGGGACAGTGGCCAATGGGCTAATGGTCCCTGTGGCTAACTCGCCATTGAGGTGACAACATCCTGTGGGAGTACATCACCTTTCTACCCAGAGTCCTCTAATTTAGGGTCTTCCAACATGCCCGTAACCCTCCTTTGCTGTAAAGACCTCCTAGCCCACCCTAAAGGTGTGGCTAGCCTTTTGGAGGTGTACGCCTCCTGAATAACTAATGTTCCCACCTGTCGAGCTGGACAGGGTGGGAAGAGCTTTGTCCTCGAGTGGGGTACAAGATATTACACATCAAGGGCGATGAAAGCCTTTGAGGGTCACCTCCTTGATGACTGTAAACACTAGCCATCCTGGGAGGGTGGAGGTGTAACTCCATCCTGGGGAAATGCTAGCACATCCTACCAGGAGGGCAGACTCTTGTCTTGGCTGCAAACAGTTTGGACAAGCCCTCGAAGGCACTGGGTCACTGTATCCTAGGGGGCACCCACTCAGGGTGGTACCCCTATGCATGCCAGCTCACCCATGACAAATGAATAGTGTTGGGGGTGAAAAAGCACGGTGTTTAAAACCAAACATGACTCAATTTGGTTGTTCCATAATGGAGCTGGCTATCTCGAGTATCCTCGGTAGCCAGCCCATGTTACTCTACGTCTAAAATGGGGCACAAAGTGGAGGCATCTGCAAAGAAGCCCAGTTTTCAAAACCTATGGACATCTGATATTCAATGGCCCAGAGTCAGACTCTATAGCTCTTGATAGCCTTTATAGGTGATACCTTCATTGACCATTCCATGCCAGCAGCACACTGGTGATCCTGAGTGTTCATGGACCTGAGGAGGACTCCCAGCAGATTGACACATAAACTTTGTAAATATGCAGCCAAAATAGAGCCCTTTTGGACAATGAATGGGGCGCAAACCAAGCCTGAGATGCACTCTGCCACTCTCACTGACTGATAAAGCTCAGGCAGGAAACCGTAGAACCCGTTCAGCAATGACATCCTAAATCATTTTCTAGTTTTCACAATGAATAACACTGAATGGCTTTGGGAAGTCTAACTGCACCAGGATGCAATGTTTGTTCTTGTCAAGTATGTGAAGCACATCAAAAATCACTTGAATGGTAGCTATCTCCATGCTGTGAGCCACAGAGAAGCTCAGATGGTAGGTCCCTAGGAAGTTTTCAATGGCCACACCTCTCAAGTTAGAGCGAGACGTAATGCTACATCTCTTGGCCCAGCAAGGGGAGGCTAGTGATAGATGTTATGTTATGTTAGGAGGTCTTGTAAAGCGCGCAGCTGCCCCAGCAAAGGGGGGTCCCAGCGCTAATAGCAACAAAGGCAGCTAACGGCAAGGGAAACCTATCATAACTAAAGAGAAAAAACCAATAGGCTGTTACAAGCCACGGAGGCAGGCAGAAAGGGAGTAAACTGCAGGAAGGGCCTAAAGTGAAGGGAAAAGATGGGTCTTCAATGCCTTACGAAATGCCAGATAATTATCCATACTCCGGATATGTACAGGGAGGGCGTTCCAAAGTTTAGCTGCCAGTGAGCGAAAGGAGCGCCCACCGGCGCGGACCCTCCTAACCCAGGGAACAACCACCAAGTGTTGGCCCAACGAACGGAGATGGCGAGTGGGAGTGTAGGAGGAAAGCAGGCCCGCTAGAATGCCTGGGGAGGGGGAATTCAGGATCCTAAAAACAAGGCAGAGGGACTTGAACTCCACACGTCTCGCCACTGGTAGCCAATGTAGCCGACGAATAGCACTGGAAGTGGAGCAAAATCTAGGCATGCCGAGAAGAGTTCTGGCGGCTACATTTTGGACCCTCTGCAGTCTCAAAATCTCCCTCTTGTTGACCCCCAAATAGAGCGAGCTGGCATAATCCAGTCTCGATAGCACAGATGCCTGAACGATCATCTGCCGGATGGAAGGGTCAAAGAAGCCCAGCAGAGGTTTGAGCCCGCAAAGAATACCAGAGCACATTGCCGCCACCTTCTTAGTTTGGGTTTGGAAATTAAGAGCCGAATCGACCCAAACACCAAGATTTTTCACCACCTGTTTGGTGGCGGGTGCACATCCCAAGGTAGCGGGCCACCACCGTTCGCTCCATAGCTCAGGATCTTTCCCTACCAGCAAGACCTCAGACTTGCTGGCATTAAGCTGGAGGCAGTTGGCAGTCATCCACCCCGCGACATCAGCAAGACCGCTCCGAAACTTAACCGCATCATTCAAACAATCATCGGAGAGGGCGACAACCAATTGTGTATCATCAGCATATGATACAATTGTCAGCCCTCTGCTCTTGGCTACCACAGCTAGAGGCTGAACATACAGATTAAAAAGCGTTGGACTTAACGCTGAACACTGCGGCACTCCCTGTTTGATGGAATGGACCCTGGAGGTGAAAGGGGGGGCCGACACCTGGAAGGACCTATCCGAGAGGAAGGAGGTGAACCAGTCCAGTGTGAGGCCTACGATGCCAGCCTCCTTCAACCTCCGCAGCAAGATCTGGTGAGAGACCGTATCAAATGCGGCACTGAGATCCAATAGGATCAGTGCTGAGGTGCGTCCCTCATCCAGTGCTGCCCTCAGATGTTCAGTCACTGCTAGGAGGGCAGACTCCGTGCTAAGATAAAAGATGGACCAAATTCTTCATATTCAGGGACGTGTCTTTGTCAAGGAGATTACCTGACCAACATTTGGGAAGTCAGGCAACGCACCTAGAGTCAATACCATGGGGTCTATTACGATGGCGGTCGGATGTCCACCCCTGGGCCGGCGGTGGCGCCCGCCGGACCGGCGGTGGACATCCGCCCGCGATCGCAACCAGGAAAACCGCCGGTCAAATTAGGATGGCGGTGGTGACCGCGGCGGTGGGACATTCCGACCGCCGCTTTTCCACCGGTTGCCATCCGCACTCCTGCCTGGCGGACGGAGCAGGACCGGGATAATGGTGGCGGCGCAGAACAGGCTCCGCCGGCAGGATTATGATGCCGGCGGTAGCCAGCCTTTCCTCAGCGGTCAGACCGCCATGGAAAGGCATGCGGAGATTGTCTTCCGGGGGCCCGTTGTGGGCCCCCAATGTGTTGGGGGGGTGGGTGCACTGGGGGGGGTACCCATGTTCCCCCCAACATTCCCCTGTACCAGGTGGCAGGCACTCTGCAGTGCCTGCCACGCAGCGCAGGGAAATGCAGGACAGGCTCCTTTCGGCATCGCGGCGGTGCTGCGGGCAGCAGCAACCGCCGCAATGTTAAGGCCCGCGATCAGACTGCCGCGGTCGGATTTCGACCGCGGGTCATCGTAATTCGACCGGGTGATGTCGCGGTCCATGCGGGCGGTCGTTTCCCGCTACCATGGCAGTCGGGGAGGTTTTCCGACCGCCATCGTACTAGGCCCCATGGTTAGCAGGTTGTGCCTTGGAGGGAACAGCATTTATGAAATAAACTGTGAAGAGTGTCATCAGTGATAGCAAGACCTGTCTAGGACCTGATTACCAAAAAGCCTCTAAATTCCATTCATTGTAGAAACTCTTTTTCATGGAGGAATTGGAATTACAAGTTGTCCGGTAATTATTACACACTTACAGTTTCTCACTGACATATTTCACCAGAAAAAAACTGTCCAAATATGTTAGAAGAAAATGTCCAGAAAAGAGGCAATACAAGTGGATTTTAATGTGATAACTATAGCATTTGGATGTAATGCCTCTTTCCCGTGGCAGAAACTCGTGAAAGGAGATATTTACCGATACCAAAAATACCTCACTCCATTGTTACAGTATTTACCGGGTGTAGTAAACACAACTCCCCTCCTCAACACGTTTGCCTCAACTCGTAACCGGGGCCTAATCCTTAATTCTTCGCAGAATATTTAACAGTGACCTGTGTAACACTAATACCTGTCATTTAGGGGCAGATTTACAAGGCCCTTGCGCCACTTTTGCGCCGCCGTTGCGTCACTTCTGTGACGCAGAGGCGGCGTAAACCATGCGCCACGTTGCGCCTTATTTACAACGTGACGCATCGAGGGAGATGCGTCACGTTGTAAAGCCCTGCGCCACATGAAACCTGCGTCAGGTCTCATGTGGGCGTTCCGTCGCAGGGTGGGCGTTCCGTCGCAGGACAGCCGCGTAAAAGTGACGCAGTGAAATCTACAAGATTTCACTGAGTCAGTTTTACGATGCCGCTGCGACAAATCCTTAAGCCTGCTTGAAGCAGGCGTAAGGAGTGGCGCACCACGTTAGGTATGGGCGGCCCCTGAGCATTGCTGGAGTTGCGTCACGCTTGCGACACGACTCCAGCAATGTGCCGCCCTTAAGCCATCAGATGCGACACATATCTGCCTATCCCTGCGCCACGGTGCGCCGCATTGTAAATGCGCCGCATCCGTGGTGGCGCAAGGGTAGACTTGCGTGTCGCATCTCTTCTGGCGCATCCCTGCTGATTTGCAGGGATGCGCCAGCCGTTGTAAATTTGCCCCTTAGTGTTTTACAAAATGACGTTTATGTGTAAGCAAGTTCCATGTGTAAAGCAAGCTGCTATTGTTGGAATAAATTCACACAAAGCAAAATCATCGTTCCCACCAAGGCGGGTTAAATGCATCTAAAAGGCTCTTCTTAGATGAACAGAACGGGTTACCTCGGTCTGAGGCCCTGGAAGAACACCTGGGCAGGAGGTGATGTGCACCGCAGAGTCTCACGTGAAGGCCCTTTCCGCCCGCCTTTGATGTTCTGTGGGGAGGTAAGGGTAGGAAGGCGCGGCCCGCTGAAATTAATGGGGTTGGAAAGGAAGGGAATCGTGCATGACCGAGAATGTATTGAGTGCAAGTGGGGGGCAGTCGTGCATGGACACGGGGGGCCGAGAGAAGCAAAACAGGAGGCCAGAGTCTGGGACTGCAGCCAGACTGGCAAGCTTGGAAAACAGAGAGAGCGAATAACGAGGGTGCAGTAAAACACGAGCAAACACAATAAAACATTCCCACACGGGCGAGCATAATCACCTCAGATTTCTCTGTGGCACAACGTAATCGACGAGTCCAGGTCGAAAATGATTTTCCTCGCAGCTCAGGTCGTTCTGCTCTTCAGGGGCAGAGGGAGCGATTCCAGTTACAATGATGAAATGAAAAGCTTTGAAATACGCTGCCCAGTTTATTTCTAACAGAGACGGTGAAACAAGTCAGAAATGTGGTCCCTAAAACCAATGTTGAGTTGAATGCATGTTTTCGCGTCACATCTCCCATCGTTTGAGAGCTGGTCTTTTAGTTTGGGCCACAACACCATTAGACAGCCAGATTCTATCCTGACATAAAAAGGATAGCTGCCAGGCTGATGCTTGGCATCCTACTTTGCACATTAGAATTTGTTGTAAACGTTGCCAAGCAAAACAGTTCATCACTGATACTGGCCTAAAACGCCAACTTTTGAACCCTTCATATTTTTGTTGGCTGGATTGTGAGCAGATAAACATAGGTGGGAAATAATGGGGGTGATTAGTCAGCTCAGACAATCCAAATCTAAAAATATAATGGGAACTAGACACTCAAAAACCAACACCAGCTTGCCAAAGAACTTGAAACAGCATAAAATATGCAAATATTGGATCTGAATGTTTGCATCCATTTTTTAAAACTGCATGTGAACCAGAAGATTCTGGGCTCTTGAAGTGCATTTCCTATGTGACTAAAAGTAAAATGGGTACTGTCACATTTACAGAGCGCTGGGCACATACCGTGGAGCAACCTGACCCAAAATGACCCTCTCTCATTAGAGACTCGTCTGTTTCACCTGCTGGAATTTAAGGGATTCAACATGTCAGGTTTTCACACAAGGCAACACTGAAGAAGAGAAATGGGTTGAGCAAAGCAGAACAGAGAAACAGGGACGGTCGAGTTCTCTAAGTCTGCAGAAGACCATCTCCTCGTGGCCGGGTGGCACATATAAAAGAATACAAAGCCATACACATTTGTGTCAGGGCCAGCACAGGCACGAGAGCACCCACACTGACTGTTTCGGTCCCTGTAAATAGAGGCAGAACCACTGAGATGGTTGATGCCTGACAAATTTTCATGTGTTGCCGGCTCTCTCTCACTCACTTTGTCACCAACTTTGCGCCCCCCCCCCCCACCTTTGTTGTTTTAGGTTCACTTCCTCGGTTTGCACATCCTTAATCCTTTCCCTGTTTCAGAGGCTTTGAAGACCTTTTTTTGTCTTACTGATGGGACTTCTGAATCCTTGTAATGCGTGGTGGGGGTCTGACAACCTCGACAGTGCTGTTTAGACAGCAGAAGCACATTTCTCCAGTGGATGCATCCACTGACAGTTTTTTCGTACATCACTGTGATGAACGGGACCTCAATGTAATGTAATGTAATGTAAATGCATACTTGTAAAAGCGCTACTATCACTCCAAGGAGCATCTTGGCGCTGATACGGAAAACCAGAGATGGAAAAAAAAACTGGTTTACTACTCATGCCAGAGGGGAGATAGGTGTTTAGATCAGAGTTTTGCATAGTGTATCTGGTGCACTGTAGATCCAAGTTTTAAGTGCCTTCCTAAAGACAGACTCGGAAACAATCTGACGGAGCTGAGATGGGAGTTGATTCCAAGCCTTTGAGCCTATGACTACAAGTGATTTTCCTCCCTTTGACACCAATCTAAAAGTTGGAATGGTCAGTAGATTTGCATTGGATGATCTTAGGCTACGGGAGGGAACGTAGCGTTTGAAACTAGTTTGACTATTGACTTGTAGGAAAAGTTGATATAGAGACAAGTGTGTTTGCTAATCTCATGAGTATTAGTGATGTCCTCTCTCATTTATTGTTTCTCCACTTCTGTGATAGCCTATCTCCTATAATACTGTCGCGATGGTCTCCTTCAATTGAATGTCCTTGCTTTGTTATCACTTTATGTCTGACCGTCTGGACAGGCATTGATAGCTGTTGGACAGGAAGTGACGCTGAAGTGTCATGTGTCTAGGTTGTGGCATTTGAAGAATCTCAAGCTGGAGCATGCTTCCTTTCCTGTGACAAGATAATACACCTATTTAAGTAAAAACAATATGTCATTAATGACCCTCAGCGAGGCTGGGGGATTCGAAGCATTCTATGTTTTGGTGTACCAGTGGTTACACATCTATCAAAAAGTGTTTTGTACCCCTTTTGAACACAAACGACATGCCACCACCTAAAGGAGTTAACTCCCTTCTAACTATTCATAATTGAGTGATTGCATCCGGTCTCGCAGTCAGTATCAGAATGCAGGGTTTTAACTCCGCCCCAAGACCAGAAAGTCTCACCATTCTCTAAGGCAATATGTTACACCTTCTCTCAACTAATGATGTGAAGGTTTAACTTCTCTGTTATCAATTTCCATCAGCTAGATGTCCCACCCGACAAGGGCAGGATATTGAGCTGCAATGGATTTGTTCCCTTGGTTTTCACGCTGTCATACAGAGCTGCCCTTAGCCATGAGTGGCAGCTGCAGGGTGTGCACACCATTAAATTTGTGCTAGTTAGTTATCATCATGAGTATTGCCTGTGTCTTCTTCTTGTTTGTTTTACTATCGCCCTTCCTTTGTCTCTCAATTTTCCATTGCCTACTTCAGTGTATTTGTGTGGTGATTGCACCATGAGGTTGTCTTCGTCAGACAACCCCATGCCTTTACGAGTCCATTCTCTCTTCTCAGTTAGATACGTGTCTTCCATTCAGTGTTTTCGATTGCTTCTCAATTAGTGATGGTTTCTGCATGTTTGGTCTCCACTGGCAGGTTAGTATTGATATATCTTGGCTCATTTCTTCTTCATTTTTCAGATGTGTCACTCACTTCATTTGTGCTCCTATGTAGCGTCCCCTACATTGCAGTTTAGTACCCAGCCAGTCATGCTACTGCAGCTTAATGCTAAGTAAAATACTTTGATGAATCTTACAGAACAAACTCTGATAGTCGGTTCTCAGCTTCACTCCTCTCCACCTTGCACGCTTTGCTTCTTGCTTCCTCAGTGGTCTTGTTCTTCAGGTGAGCATTCCGGGTCTTTTCCTGCCTTCTTTACTTAGTCTTGACTTTCTTTGCAGACCTTTGTCTGAACTTGTGCTGACACATCTACCACATCTTTCTGCTTGATCTAAATGTTGCTAATTTTCCATAATTTGCCATCACCTGTTACGCTCTGGAGGATTTATATTAAGTGAATAGCCTTTCTGAGGAGCCTAGTTTGCATGGATGTCGTGAAGCAGACCTCGATGACCCGAGAAGTAGACCTCAATGACCCGAGAAGTAGACCTCGATGACCCGAGAAGCAGATCTCGATGACCCGGGAAGCAAACCTCGATGACCCAGGAAGCAGACCTCAATGATCCGAGAAGCAGACCTCGATGACCCAGGAAGCAGACTTCTATGACCCGAAAAGCAGACCTCTATGACCCGAAAAGCAGACCTCTATGAGCCGAGAAGCAGACCTCGATGATTTGCAGTCGAATTGCTTTCACTTTTGTGAAAGTGTTGAATTCATGCTATTTCACCAGTGTGTCCTGCTGGTCGATAAAGGCAACCATAGATTCACATATTTCTTGATATGCTGAACTAATGCATGACGTTTATAGTCCTACCTTCTTATGAGGTTAAAGAGTGTGCATAGGGTGTCTTTTAGCATTCTGTATATTCCTGTCTTCTTTGCCGAGAAGGTTTTAAAGGTATGCTGACTGCCATGCCCTACTTGATTCTTAGGATGCCAGGATGCCACAGCATCTGTTTGTCTGAAAAAGAGTGGTTTTCAGTGCCATTGCCACGGGAGTGGAAACATACTACACGGTAGGGTCCTACCTTCCGTCAGACAACACAACACCTAAGAACAGGATGACTCTCTAATTTCGAGCCCTGAGGAGCTGAGGGGATTGCTGAGAAATATATAATATGTGAGGTCAGTTGATAAACCGAAGGTGAGAACTTGGAGCTATTGTGATATATTTAATCAGAGGTGGGTCACTGACAAAACATAGTATATCCTTGCCTGTCATCAGTTCGAAAGTGAAGCATGTAAAAGCGTTAGCATCCAGCTACGGTATTGGCATATTCTTCCATTTGTGTGTTTATTCATTGCTGCTTTTGTATTTCACTTCATCAACATTTAATTTTGGCATTTAAATGATTGATTGTTGAGTATGCTTGTGTGAAACATGTCCGGTGAAATATGGAGCTGGCGTTATTTTATAAAAAAAAGTCAAAGTATGCCAGACCATAGCATCTGAAAATTACTTCAGTGTTCTTCTACAAACATACATCGTATCACAGACAGCCCCACTAAAAGCCAACTTTCTGTCTTCTAGTTCCACCAAACTAAAACCCAACTGACATTTCAACTGGCTGTGAGGGACTGTCATCCTGAAAAACTGTTTCTATGATGTAACATTCCTAGTGCTCATACAACGCAATGTGACCATGTCGAAAACATCACACCAAAACCAGAACCGGTTTCTCAAGCACATTAACCTAAGACCAATTGGACACAGGCGATGTTGGATTGGATCGTCCCTGATCCATTGAGCTCCACCAGCTCAAAATGGTCAAGACATTTCACTCCTAGAATGATATACCATATGAACTTCAACCACTCACAGTCACCTTTGACAAACTAGGATAAACCTAGGACACACTCACTGTTTGAAGTTAGAACTGGTTTCAACATAAATCTAGAAACACTCACATGGTTTGAAAGTTAACATATTAAAGCCCCAAGTGGTGATAATTAGGAAAAAGCTGAGTGCATTCTGTAACCTAGATTTGGGCTGCATTGCAGTGCTCAACAACTAACACTACCTGGAGCTGCTTTTAACACGCAATTAGTGCTTTGAGGAAAATTGGGAATGCACCCAGAAGAGGGTACTGGTTGCTAATCAAACATTTACACAGAGGTTGCTTATCAGAGTATACAATGTTTAAATTGTACAGATGAATGGAGGAGAGACAGCTTCAAAGATATGTTGTAGTTTACCCACTACCATTTTCATAAGTATATAGTAGACAGAGTGGTAAAAGGAAAGAAAGTGGCCGAAACATTGAGATCAAGATTTCGTTTCTTCAGAAAGAGAACCACAAGTCCATTGTTCTAAGCGACAGTGTGTTTCTGATAAGAGTTGCTGCTTTCCCAACTTTTCTAAGAGTGATGCGTTTTCCTCTACATTGCTCACCCATATTTGTCAGGACAGGAAGTGGTGAGCAGTGTCACATATTTTTATTTATTTATTTATGTAGTTAAGAGTTTTATATAGCGCTGGCAGGACCCGAGGGTATCAGAGCGCTTTACATCAGTACATGTTTAACAGATAATCCGTATGACCAGAACAGCTGAATTGAATCAAGATAAGTTGAGCACTGTGGAGGAAAAAAACAAGGGAAGGTGTATAAAGGGTTTGAGGTCATGTCTTGATGGATGATTGATGTCCTGCTTGTTGAGATTAGGGGTGGGCGAAGAATTCCGCTCTGCTATCGGGGTTCACTGAGTTTTGGCCACTTTGCGCTCTGCAAAACTCCATGAACTGACACGGAGCAGAGTTTTTTCTTTCGAGTGACTTGCCAACGTTAAGTTGGCGAGCGCTCGCAAGAAGAAATCGCGTGCTATACCTCCTCCCGGTGAGATTTCTCAGCGTGGGTAGTCGCAGCAGGTAACGACCGCTTGCGTTGAGAAATCTGCCTCTCATGTTGAGGAAGCTGCTGCTCGAGTAGAATATCTACTCAAGAGACAGAAAGCAGCAAAGCCCTCTGGCACGATGCATAGGGCTGTTTACGCTGATTTTATAGCGTGGGACAAACTCCTGCGCTAAAAATCAGTGCAAGCAGCGCGTCTTAACAGACTCAGCTGCTGGAGGAACTCTGCGGAGGACAGCATATTTTTCAGGCACTTCCTGAAGTTCTGTGGATAGACCTCCACGAACTCCACCCAGGTCTAGTTGAGATGTTGGTTGAGGAGGAGATCCTTAAGCTGGCTCTTGAAACTCAAGAATGAGGGGTTTGTCGTGATATGTACTGGAATGGAGAATCCCCATGGGGAGCTTTTGTTTTAAAAATTCAATACCTCTGTCATGTCCGAGTTGAGCTTCAGACAGTTGTCCTTCATCCAGTTGGCGACATCTGTCATGAGGTGTGGAAGTTGGCCTTGGTGTTGGTGGTGTCTTCAGAGAGGGAGAGGATGAGTTGTGTGTCGTCGAAGTAGGATATGATGTTGAGTTCGTGGGTTTTTGCAATGCTGGCCAGAGTTGTCATATAAATGTTGAAGAGGTTATGGCTGAGTGAGGATCCTTGGGGTACTCCACAGATGATTTCCTTGGGTTCAGACGTGAAGGCAGATTTTTGCGTTCTCCCGCTAAGGAAAGAGGTGATCCATCTGAGAGCGCCTCCCTGGATACCTATGTTCTGCAGCCTTGTGATGGGTGTTTGGCAAAATATCGGAAAAAATATCGTGTTGCAGAAATGTCGTGTCAAGAATATCGGGACTTCACATATATCGTGGTCAGTAATATCGTTGTTAAAAATATCGTTTTTAGTGGTGTTTATATCGATGTTAAAAATATTGCTGTAGTAAATATCATTGGATAGTATATTGTTTTTTATGATAAAATAGTATGTAATGTCTTAAATTTGTTTTTAATCTTTTGTTTATAATTTATTTTTAATTTTGGACTTTTTTATTCAATGAACTGTTGAAATTTCTATGTTTAATTATTTATTTATTTTTTATTAATTATAGGAAACATTTTTAGTTGCAGCATGTTGGGCTAATAGAGGATAAGGCTGGGGCATTTTTAAACAATTTATATTTTTACTATTATTTTTAAGTTTATTATTTAAATATGCAAAATAATTTATATGAAGAATGTATTTTATAATATTTTTATATTTTATATTTTATGTAAAATAAGATATATTTTATTTTTGTAATAAAAATAGAAACATTACAATTTTAATTTGAAAGAAGTAATGTTTTTATAAAGTATTATATTTGGATTCATTTAGATAGTTTAGTTAAAAATATGCTATTTGTTTAATGAAACTGTTATAATTGTATACATCATTTAAAAATAGGAAAAATGTAGAAATTGTTTTTAAAACATCTAAAAATCATTTAATGTGAAAATGTAAGAAATACTTTATACAATTTATTTAGTAAATGTGCTCATTTGTAAAAATTCTAATTGTACTTTTTTAACTGTTTGAATGGTAGATAATATTATTTACAAATTTGAAAAATGTATTGTTACATAAAATATAAATATAACTTTTATAATTTAAATTTGTAAATAAATATTAGTAGTTAAAAATAGTGGTTTATGATATTAATATTTTTTAAATTTAAATATTCATTACAGTTTGATAATTTGTGCTATTAATAGTGTATTGTGCATTTTTAAATATAATATTCTGAGTAGAATTGGATAAAGAACCATGTAGTTTTTAAACAAGAAGTAAAACACAACACAAAGTTGAAACGACTGCCTATGTGTGTTGGAAATATGTGTACTCAGAAGTTTAGATGGACTACTTGAGAGATCATTTTCCTTTTTTTCTCCTCTTTTTCTTCCCTTCTGGATTATTTAGGTGTCTATATTTATGCTCCAGTATTCAGGTGCATTTAGAAAGGATTAATGTTCTCAATACTCTGGTAAAGCTAAACTCTCATAAGAAAGGCATGTTTCGTCCAGTTCGGCTGAACACACATAGACAGTCGTTTCTTTGTGTGGACCCGAATCAAACTTTTTTGTGGGTTTTGTCCCATTATTTGGAAGCTGATCTCTTCCCATAGTGTATTTGGATACATCTGTGGCTTTGCTCATGAAGACGCATCTGTCGCCGAAATGCGCGTAGACATGATCCTACCAAGAATTTGTCATGATTTAAGCCAACTTTATGTTGTGGTTTACTTCTTGTTTATTATTGTGGGAAAATAATCTCCATGACTTTTGACATGTATTCCTGGATTATATTAAGAAATGATGATGGGATGCAAAGGCTGTGAATGGCATGGGTTTGGCAGCCTGCTGGGGGTTTGGACACAGGGCCTGGCGTCAGGCCAAGCCCTGTGGCCAACCCCCTTGTGCACAGGGCCAAAGGCTGTGCGCAGCCTGGGATTGGCAGCCAGCTGGGGGTTTGGCCATAGGACCTGGTGGCAGGCCAAGCCCTGGGGCCAACCCCAAGCTACGCACAGCTGAAGGATGTGTGCAGCGTGGGGTTAGCTGCCTGTGCGGGTTTGTCGCAGAGCCTGGCCACAGTTGTGCATAGCGGGGGTTGGCTTTACATTTAGTAATAAAATATTACTTTACGTAAAAAGAAATATAAATTCACTGTAAAAAACAAAAGTTAAAGGACGTTATAGTTAGGTGAATATGTCAGTGACAACATTAACGTTTTAAACTAAAAAATTCACCACTTATAGTTAGCAGAGTTACATATTTAGGAAGCCCTTTGCATCTCTTGACAGCTGGTTGTTCCTGTTTGATAGGATTCCAGGGCTTTGAATATGGTGATAGTTTAGGACTAACCCTGGGCGTAGTTCGCGTAGTAGCGCAACGCGTAGCTACACGAAGTGCACTTCTCACTACGCGAGCTACGCGTAGCACTACGCGAACTGCGTAGTGCGGGTAGGAAATGCTGTTCGCAATGATTGCACAGTGCCGGATGCTTGTCCGCACTGTGCAATCATTGCAAATGGCATCTTGCACAGTGCAAGCGAACAGCTTGCTGCCGCTCGAGTAGATTTGTACTCGAGCGGCAGTTTTCTCAACGCTGACTGGTAGTTTCTCATCGCGAGCGGTCGCGAGCATACGCGACCACTCGCAATGACAAACCTGACCTCCCGCGTTGAGAATCTCGCCGGGAGGTTTATTTTTCACTCTCGCGATCGGCAACTTGATGTTGCTGATCGCGAACGAGGGAAAAGTCTTGCCGGGATGTCATTTGCTTCGCCGCGGTCGCCAACTTGATGTTGAGGACCGCGAGCAAGCAAAAAATGCCCGCTACGCTACGCCGCTTTTGCACTGTGCTACGTGCACTGCGGAAGCGCCAGAAGCTGCGCAAACTACGCGAGCATAGCGTAGTTTTCTCGCCCAGGCCTATTTAGGACCTTCCCAAATAAATAAGCATTTACTGTGGGGCCAAGTGTTTTATACATAATTTCATTTGAAGCTTTGTGAATTTCTACTAAAACATAGGCTTCCATTCTGAAGTAGCATGCCTGTCCTGATCAATTTGTAAGATATTTTGATAACATTTCAATTTTTCCTTTATCAGAAAGTTCCAAACATTTGATTTAGAATTATAGAGTTTTTTAAAGAGTCAGTGAACCTTATAAAATAGAAGTTAAAAACTAAAACTAAAACAAAAGGAAAAATAGAATGTTTGGACTATCTTTTTAGGTTTTACTACAATATACCTGAGGCAGGAGTGGGAGTGTTCAGGTTGACTAGATGATATGAAACAAAATAAAAACAGAGTTTTGGCCACTTTTCCAGAGCCTGGAACGCAAGGGCAGTTAGATAATCCTTGTGACAAGGATTGCAGTTGCCTTTTGAGGCAAAGGAGCCATGTCCTGCTGCAAGCTGATTGAATTACACAGGAACTCCTCTTTGAGCTTTGACTTTAAGGGCCTAATTATGACTCTGGCGGTCCTCTCATGGTGGCGTGGCGGTTCAGCCACCACTGCACCAGCAGGCTGACCGCCCCATTATAACTTGGGTGGTCGGATCACCCTGGGACCGCAGATGCCACCAGGGGACCGCCGTTCCCTGGCGGTAGCACGGCGGTCAGAGGCCACAATATGCTTGGTGGGACAGCCATGGTCCCGCCAAGCATATTACGAGTTTCTTCTCTGCCAGGGTTTTCATGACTATTTAACCGCCATAAAAACACTGACGGAGAGGAAACGGCCCCCTTGTGCCTCTGCTCCCTGTGTATGCACAAATCAATCAATCAATCAATCAATCAGGGAATTTTAAAGCACGCAACGCACCCAAGAGGGTCTCAAGGCGCTATGGGGGGGGGATGCAGCTCCGAGTCAGCTGAAGAGCCAGGTCTTGAGGTTCTTCCTGAAGGTGTGCAGAGTAGGGGAGCGTCTGATGTTGACTGGGAGCTCGTTCCAGGCTTTGGCCGCGATGTAGGATAAAACTCTTCCACCCGCTCTGGTTCTGCGGATGCGCGGGGTTTCTGCTAGGGCGAGGTCGGCAGAGCAGAGGGTTCTTTTGGGTACATGGAAGGAGACTCTTTCATTGAGGTATTTGGGTCCGGTGTTATGGAGGGATTTGTAGGCATGCCCCCCAGTGTGCATGCACACCAGTTCCTACACGGCATGGATGTTAGAGTCCATGTCGTGCAGTAACCTTGTTTGGCATTCCCATTAAAGTGCCTTTTTCAAAGGCACAGCTGCCTTTGAAAGGGCACTGCAGGGGGAACCACCACGTGGTCCACCCGCCAGACTATAAAAAACATGTAATCTGGTGGGTGGGTAGCCGCAGCTTTTGGCTGTGCAGGGGCACGGCGGTGGCCAGCCGCCCGCCTCCGCACCATCAAAAGTCGCAATCGTGCCCAAAGTGTGTAGCGAGGCTAAGCAGTCAAGGCTTACACTTGGAGTGGGACAGAAAGCTTAATTCAACAAGTGCAAGAAAGATCCATGTCCAAATGCCATGCTTCAGCCAATGCACAGTGTCTGATTCTGATGACTACAATCACAAGGTCAGAAAATATGATGTAACATCCACACACAACCATACACTTCTAATCGAACAAACGGCCCATGTTTTCTAATGAAGTACCCACATTATGGAGGCTACGTCAGTCAGTTTGTGCTGCCTGCCTCAGTGCTGTCAAATAGGAGGGCAAAAAAATATTTCCTCAGTAGCAGAAGACGGTGACGGACATGTGCTCTTTGTGAGCATAAGGCTAAGTGTAGATCATTTTGAGTTACCCTCAGAGGAGGACTTTAATAAAGCAGCTCTAGGTGTCTCTACAGGTTCCCCTATGGACCCCCTTCCTCATAAAATATGGAAAGAGCTAGGCTCTGAACTCTTCCCGATACTCCGACAGTTGTGTAGTCAATCCTTGAGTAGCGGGCTGGTACCGACATGCTGGAAACAAGCAATAATAACTCCACTTTTGAAAAAACCTACGCTTGATCCAGCTTGCCCTAAGAGTTATAGGCCCATTTCTCTTTTACCCTATCCAGTGAAGATCACTGAGCGTCTGGTGAGCAAGGCACTCTCCCAGTTCTTGGAGGTTAATAACAAGCTGGAGGATGTGCAATTTGGCTTCCGCCCAGGACACGGGACGGAGACTGCCTTGGTAACTGTTCTGGATGATCTTCGAATGCGAGCAGACAGGGGACAATCAGCTATATTGATCTTGCTGGACCTGTCTGCCACATTCGACACGGTTAACCACGCGGTCCTTTTAGCGAGGCTGGAGGGAGCTGGGGTGGTGGGCGTGGCGCTGAAATGGTTTCAATCTTATCTGGCCAACAGACGACAGGCAGTGGCTCTCCCCCCTTATCAATCAGATTTTGTTGATATTAGGCATGGTCCCCCTCAGGGGTCTGCGATCAGCCCGATATTATTCAATGCCTACATGAGCCCTCTGATTGCTGTCATTAAGTCACATAATGTCAGCCTTGTGAATTATGCTGACGACACACAGCTCATTCTGTCGCTGGAGTGGGATCATTCCGTCTCACTAGAAAAATTTCATGCCTGTATGCAGGATACGGTACACTGGCTGAGAAATAACTCCCTGCAATTCAACGGTGACAAAACGGAAATCCTATGCTGTGCCGCTGGGAAAGTGCCATTCTCACTCCCAACTGGTTTCTGGCCTATTCCCACGGGTACACCATTGGTACCCTCTGAGACGGTATGCAACCTGGGAATTAGTTTCAACGATAAGCTGAGTCTAGAAACTCAAGTTAATAAGATTGTGGGGAGCAGTTTCTCTCTCATCAGAGTACTTCAGAAGATTCTTCCGATGTTACCAACCCAGGCCCGAGTACTGGTAGTAAGGAGTGTTATTTTGAGTCGACTGGATTATTGCAACGCTTTGCTGCTGGAGTCTCCAAGGTACCTGATCGGGAGACTCCAGAGAATCCAGACTGCGGCGGCAAAGCTTGCTTTAATGAGACCACGACGGTCATCAGCATCTCAGGCTCTGGCGGAGCTGCATTGGCTCCCTGTATTACAGAGGATACAATTTAAATAGCTCTGCATTGTTTTTAAGGCGCTGCACGGTCTTGGGCCCAAACCGTTGCAGAGCAAATTTGGATGGTATGCCCCCATCCGCAGTCTTCGCTCTTCCTCGGCCAATCTGGTAAAAGTGCCCAGGATTAAAAGAACAAAATTGGGGGAAGAGCTTTAGCATTGCAGCAGCGCGCTTTGGAATGGTCTTCCCACTGATCTGAGACAGATGAAAGACCTGCTGCAGTTTCGAAAGAAAATAAAGACCTGGCTCTATCCCAGAGCATAAGCATTTCTAATGTAGCATGGTTTTCTTTTCAGCACTTATGGTGGCAGTGTACATGTATCTCAGCGCCAGGATGCCCGTCGGGTTACAGTGCGCTTTATAAATATTGATAACAATAACAATAACAATAGGCACATGTTGCTAGTGCCTAAATAATTTAGTTGCACGAATCACAACATTTGTATCTAACGTTAAACGTGTATGTCTCCCATTTTCTGTAGGTTATCCCTTTGATGCGTAAGTCGGAGGCACTTTTCGTATCAGGGGTTTGTGGAGGAAGCAAACATGTATTTGTGTAAGTTCATTCATTGTGGTTTTACTTTCCTCAGCGTGTCTAAGTCTTTCTTGCAGGTTGACATTTCCTATAGTTGTTTCTGTTTGCATACATTTACCACAATAGGTGAAGATAAACATCCTAAAACTGACTGAGCAAACTGTAACTGCTCAGGTTTTGTTCATTGACAATGGGGTCAGTCAATAGAGAAAGAAGGGAGTGTAAAAGCTACAGCACTTGTAAGAAAATACTGCAAATCCTTTCCATTAACTTTCACGTTGCAGGCATTATGTGTGTGTTTACTAAATACACATAAAACGCTCGTGTGAGTATCTTGCATGAGCTTCTAGGGATTGATGTATTTATTTTTTATTTTTTATAAAATCTCGTTTCCGCCAATACTCATCCTTCACGAGGACTTACTTTCCTATCATTTTAACTGCAGAGTGCAATACATTAGCGTGTTATTTTATTTTATTTTCATTTAAAAACAAATCATATTCATGCAAGCAATTTGTTTATGGATCTCGAAAATGCTACTGTATTCTCAAAAACACAAAAACAAATGAATGCTCTTTTAACATAAATTTTCTAATGCACAACAAATATCAGAAGGCGTGCACCATATTGACAGTTATCTCATCTGTTATTACAACTTTAAAGAATCTATCAGCACAGTGCACCTTTTCATATAGGAGAAGCCCCCTTTTCATGAATCTCGTCAGTTTCAGCCGTTTGCATGCCTTAATAATCCTCTTCAGTTTAATACAGCCCCATACTGTGAGGGGAGTCCTAGGGGCCGATTCCGATCTCGGCCGGTAGTGCTCCGAATCGGATTCGGATTCACCGGATCGGATTCGGAGCCCTGTTTCCCGACCGAATCGTACGCGGGTCCGGCCGAGCGAGTATGATGCAAGCACCCGCGAAATCGCCGACCGACTCGAACGCGGCTTCAACACGCTCCCGGCCGGGTAACTACGATGCGCGCCGCGAGCAGTCCGACCGACTCGCGCCGTCCGGCTCGAAAAAGCTGTCGGAGCCGGACTTTGGGGGTCCGCGTCGACCCCCTGTACGCGTAGGCGCGCGAGTCGCACACAGGGGGACCCATGGGTCCCCCTACCTGTGCATGGACGCCGCGATGCGCATGGACGCGTACACGCTGTAGGGGGCGCCCTTGTCCTCCTCGCACCCATTGAGTCAATGGGAGCCCGCGTACGCGTTGTACGACCGGCTCCCATTGACTTCAATGGGAGTCCGACCGACTCGAGTCCGATAGCATGCGAATGCATCATACTCGTCCGGTCGGACTGCTAGGGTCCGATTCGGTCGGAATTCTCTCCGGGTCCGGCTCGGTCGGAGAGATTTCCGGCCGGAATCGGAATCGGCCCCCTAGTGTCCTCCTTAAGGGTAGAGTAGCGCGTTCTCAAACCCCTCCAGCCCGTTATTTCTTCTACCAACTTATCGACTTTTCTTGCTTTACTCATGTTATCCACCACAGCTTCAGAACACTTTTGTCAACCATATTTGTCCAAGTAGTGGCATCATTACCTACTTAAGATCCACCACGTTTTTAAATCTTGTGCTAGGTTGATTGCTCTAAATATAAATAACAATTATTTTATCTCTCATTACACATTATCGACTCTTCATAACATGGTAAATATATACATCACTTTCAACAGCTTCAACACACTATTGAAGCTCACCTAGGTACAGAAGCCCAGGGATGGGAGTGGACTCTTTGATGAAGCATGCTACTTAAACGTGGGTGATAGGTCAGCGTTCTGTGATCATAACGGTCTAAAATCCCAAACTGAATAAGTACATTTGATATTTCTTGGTATCACGAACAATAAAAAGTGCATCAAAGGTGATTGAGGTATTCCTTGGTCAAATATTCATATTTTAAAAGCCAATTTTGTTTACAAAGACTGTTGTCCTGAGGTGTGTAATTTCTGCGGTCTTTCAAATATCAAGTAAAGGCTAGTACCAGCTTCTAGAGCGGTTGGTCTCTGAAGTTTGGAATTTCTGGGTGTGAATTTCTTTATCATGCTGTGATCTAGATTCTTGTAGTTTTGGCAGGCTTACGTCAACATAGAGTTGGTCTTAATAAGGAGTGAGAGCAGAAGAGCAAGAGGAAGCGTTTCACTTAGCCCGATTGGCGGTGTCCTCTCTTCGTGACACCATAATAGGTCCTTGTCTCCAATGCCAAGCTTCCATTTATGGGATTACAGAGTGATAGAAGGCCATGAGAGGTACACAGAAGACCTAAACATTGAACAATGAAGATACTGGTATTTGTTATCAACAAAGGGGTAGTTCCTCTGCCAAGCGGACACAGACAGTTGCGCCAGGTGGCTGGGGTACGTGTTGCTAGGAGATCTGAAGGTCAGATCTTAATGCCCTCACACACCTGTTAGGGTGTCATACTTCATCATTGGGCGCTCCTCGTCTGGCCGGCGCTTCAATGCCTGACAGGCCTGGGGGCTTCCTTATCGGAGATCTTTTGATCTGAAGATGTCGTAATGATGAATGCAAGTGGGGGATTTGTAGTGAGTCTAGTGGGTGAGTGGTGACTTTAAAATAGGCTCTGGTACCCAAAAACAACGAATTTAATCAGAGAAGGGTCCCAGGACTAGGTAAAAACAGTGGTGCTATCTTGTGGTCCTTAGGTACCATGATAACTACTAGTCGAAAATGGTCCCTAGTATCATGAGGTCAATATGTTTCGTGCCCTATATGCCCAATCGTCGGGCGGCACTTCGTCAGGACCAAAAAATTAGTATGTGCCCTATCAGGGCTGAGAGTCCCCTCGATAGTTGAGGAGGACCTAATAGTGTGTGCCGGTGTCCCCTGCTAGGGTGCCGGTCAGCGATTCCACCTAAGAGAGAGAGACATAAGGCGGAAGGAAAACAAGCGACATAAATTTTTCAATAAAGTTCAAAGTGTGCCATAAAGGTGCAAAATCTTTTACAAGTGCAGTAGTGTATTTACAAGTCCTACTGGACTGGGTGACGTATATCTGCTATGTGTTGCAGTAAGGTCATCACTCCCTGTCACATAGGGTACAGTAGGCATTAGATTTGAAATAAAGAATTACAAGTTAAGAATTAAAAACTGCTTTCGTGCAACAGGTAGGTTGAGGAAATCTCTAGGTATTGTTAAAAATGCTGGCCTTGTACATTTCACTTGAAGGATGCCGTGTTATTGGCATTATAATGACTTACTGAGAAACAAACGAAATGGGGCTGCGCACACCAATGGTAGGTAGTTTGTGATTTTGTTGTGTGCTTCTGGGGTATCACCATCTGACAAATGGTGTGATACAGTAACAAATGAGGTAGCGCCACCTGAATAGGGACGTCCCCCTGAGCACAACGTAAATCCACAAGGAGTGGGTAAGTATTGAAAAGTCACAGTATTCAATATGTTCAAATCTTTTTAATTGATTTGTGTTGTTCAGGTATGATATTTAAATCTTCATATCAAAAGAACATTCAATGGGAATATAAATGGTTTCTCAATCCCAGATATATGGCAGATTATATCAAACCCAATGCATTTCGGGCCATTTGGCCCTTCATCAGGGGCAAACGTTCTGTAAATAACAAGAAAGAATACCATGAGGCAAATGCACTCTCCGGACAGAAAAATGAAACCAATAAAGGAAATGTGTTACACAATAGAACGTGCCGGTGACTAGAAGTTAACTAAATAGTTGCTAATGAAGTGAAAATGATGTTCCTGAGAGTACCCAAGCAGTATTTGTGCACGTGACAAATAAATCAAGAAGTGTCGAGAAAAAGAAGTGTTCTATTGTAAAGAACGGAAAAGTGCGATGAAACGAACAATTAACGCGTGAAAATGGTGAACACAACTTCTAAATGCAAAAGAGGCCTATTGCAGGCAACTAGAAAACAAACAACCTGTATGACATGCAAAAAGTCTACCGTGTGTACGAGAGAAAACGCGTGAAGCGCGCGTGAACAGGTAAGAATTACTTACGTTTGCTGAACATCATTTTCACTTCATTAGCAACTATTTAGTTAACTTCTAGTCACCGGCACGTTCTATTGTGTAACACATTTCCTTTATTGGTTTCAATTTTCTGTCCGGAGAGTGCGTTTGCCTCATGGTATTCTTTCTTGTTATTTACAGAACGTTTTCCCCTGATGAAGGGCCAAATGGCCCGAAATGCATTGGGTTTGATATAATCTGCCATATATCTGGGATTGAGAAACCATTTATATTCCCATTGAATGTTCTTTTGATATGAAGATTTAAATATCATACCTGAACAACACAAATCAATTAAAAAGATTTGAACATATTGAATACTGTGACTTTTCAATTCTTACCCACTCCTTGTGGATTTACGTTGTGCTCAGGGGGACGCCCCTATTCAGGTGGCGCTACCTCATTTATTATAATGACTTACCTCAATAGAGGTTGGGTAATGCTTCTTAGACAAATTGGAGGGTCCCGACCACAATAAGGGACACCTTCAGAAGACATAAGAGGAGATGCATCCGTTGACACCAATTACAAGCATTCTCTCATCAGAAGTGTAACCGTTGGTGATACGGCATCCGCACTTGGTGTTTCTATTGAGTGATGTTAGACATATAAAGAGATCCCTGCCGTGCGCGGCAGTGCTATCAATAGTGAGGCCCACCCCGATATGCTTAACCGAGTTGGTACATGCTTCATTAACACAGGAAGTAATGGTGATCTAAGCCCATGCGGGACGTCGGGTCATATTTCGGAACCCTGGTTTTGTGTACTGGTGCTGTGGGTATATTGGAGCTTGCTACCCCTGCTATCGGGTATGTTGTAGAGATTCATACCTGGAGCCAGAATAGGGAGGAGGCGACCCCTTGTTCCAATCTGGCCGCTATTCACTGAGGCTAGTGCGGGCGGTCGTGTGTATTATCGTATATCTTGTCAACCGGGAGATATGAGGCTCCCCGTATCCCGCCTATAGTCCGCCCTTCGATGCTGTTAGTGCTGGGCTTTATGTGAACGGATCCCCGTAGAGAAAGGTGTTTGGTGAGGAAGTTCACCCGTGAGCAGGATATATGGGCAACGAGAGCCCCGAGCCCAATTAAAAGAGTTACCAGGTTACGGTGCTACTCGCAGTAGAATTTGACCTACTCCCCGTATGACTTACTTGGTATTTGGTCATTGCATTTCTTTGTTGCTCATCTCCCATGTCACATTCCCAGCTTATTGAAGGTTTCCCCAAGTAGACAAAAGGTATAGCCAGGCAAATTCTAAATTAATTATCCCAAAAAGAGGCATGAAGAACCATTACTGATTTTGAAACTCTAATCTGATTTGCTTGAAACACCAGCCAATCAAAATATTTGTATAAAATGTGTTGAATGTGTTTATTATTAAATTTTCTAAAGTTCATGATGAAATTAAGATGAAATCAATCAATCAATCAATCAACCAGTAGATTTGTAGAGTGGTACTTGTCACCCATGACAATATCCAGGCGCTGGCAGGGTCCAGTTGATTAGCTGAATAACCGGGTCTTCAGGGACTTTCGGAACTCTGAAAAAGATGGGTGAGGTCCGTAGATAAAAGGGTAGCTCGTTCCATTTCTTTGCTGCTAGGTGGGAGAAAGAGCGACCTCCGCATCTGCTACGTCAGATGCGGAGTGAGGATTAGAGAAAGGAATGTGGAGCGGAGGTGTCTGGTGGGCTGATGGAAGTTCAGGCGATGGTTCAAGTAGGCGGGTTCGCAGTTGTGTAGGGCCTTGTATGTATGGGTCATGAGCTCGAACTGTCATTTTTTCTGTACAGGAGCCAGTGGAGTTGCCTGATGTAGGGAGTGATGTGAGTTTGTCTAGGGAGATCCAGAACGAGTCTGGTTGTGGTGTTCTGTGTGGTCTGTAGTCGTCAGAGGAGGTGAGCTGCAATCCATCCATAGAGAACTTTGCCGTAGTCCAGTCAGCTGGAGATGAGGACTAGGGTGACGGTGCGTGTTGAGCTTTGAGGTAGCCATTTGAATATCTTATGAAGCATATGGAGGATGATGAAGCAGGAGGAGACGGAGTTGACCTGCATCATTATTGTTAGCTTGTTGTCCAGAATGATGCCTAGGTTCCTAGTGTGGTCAGTAGGGATAGGAGTAGGTCAGAGTTTTGAAGGCCACCAGGATGCGTCCCATGAGGAGCTTTTGTTTTCGAAAATCAGTACCCTGTGTCTTGTCCATGTTGAGCTTCAGACAGTTGTACTTCATCCAGTTGGTGACGTTTGTCATGCAGTTGTGGAAGTTGGTCTTGGTGTTGGTGGTGTCTTCGGAGAGGTAGAGATGAGTCGCATGTCGTTGGCACTGGATATGATATTGAGTCCTGTGGGTTTTGGGAATGCTGGCCAGAGGTGTCATATAAGTGTTGAAGGGGGTGGGGCTGAGCGAGGATCCTTGGGTACTCCACAGATGACTTCCTTGGGTTCGGAGGTGAAGGGGGAAATCAGACGTTCTTCCATTGAGGAAGGAGGTGATCATCTGAGGCATCCAAGGAGCCGCGCTATGTTGTGCAGCCTTGTGATGAGTGTGTGGTGGGAGACTGTACCGAAGGCTGCCGAGAGGTCTAGGAGGATCAGAGCAGCAGTCTCTCCCCAGTCGAGTAGGGCTCATATGTCATTGGTAGCCGCGATGAGGGCTGGCTCAGTACTGAGGTTGATGCAGAATCCAGATTGGTAGGAGTTGAGTAGGAGGTTTCATTCCAGATGTGAGGAGAGTTGTTGCTTGATGGCTTTTTCCAATACTTTGTCCAGGTACCGGAGCAGGGAGATGGGTCAGTAGTTGTTGAGTTTGCTGGGGTCTGCTGATGATTTATTTAGTAGGGCATTGCCTTCTGTTTGTTTCCATTCCTCAGTGAAGGTGGCCATGGCAATTGAGGTGTTGAACAAGGTGGTGAGTACGTGGCTGATTCAGGCTTTGCCTAGGTTGAAGATGTCGTGATGGAATGGGCTGGTTGGGGCCCCTGAGGTGACCGAATTCATGATGGAGGCAGTGTCCAGTGGGGCGAGCTGACTCCATTCGGTTAGTAGGATGTCTGTGATGGTAGCGGGGTCATTGTGTTGCTTGAAGAAGGCGGTGGCCTTGTGCTTGGGTTTGAAGTTTCTGTAGATGTTGGCGATCTTGTTGTGGAAGAAGTTTGCAAGGTTGTTGCAGAGTTCCTTCAAGGGGGTAATGTTTTTTGTTGCAGCTGAGGGGTTGGAGAATTTTTTGACCATGTTGAAGAGTTTTTTACTGTTATTGGAGCTTGATTTGATGTGTGAGGCTATGGCCTCTCTGTCGGTGGTAGAGGTTGAGGGCTGTCTTAAAGATGGTCTTGTCAGTCATGCCCTTACTAGTGTGCCATCTCTTTGTCAGTTGTTTACAGTGTTGTTTAGCAGTTCTGAGATCTTCAGTATACCGGCTAGCCTGCTTGGTGGACCTGCTGTGGGTGTTGTTGCAGATAGGAGCAACGCTGTCGGCGCAGTGCATGATCCAATTGTTGAAATTTCTGAGGTTCTGGTCTAGGTTGTTTGAGGAGATGGGGTGGGTGATGTTGAGGGTGTTGATCGATGTGTCCTTTGAAACTTTGCTTCAGCTGCAGTGGGGGGTGTTGGGCAGACTGGCGGCAGAGGTAGGTGAGCTGATATTGTTGAAGAGGACGATGGAGTGGTCGGTCCAGGTGAATTTCATGGTGTGGCTGTACCTGATGCGGTCACTGGAGGTGAAGATGGGGTCTAGAGTGTGGCCTGTGGTGTGCATGGGGTGGTGGACGAGTTGGGTGAGTCCAATGTTGTTAATGCTGTAGAGTAGGTTGGTACTATTGATGTCATTGTGAGTCGTCAAGATGCAAATTGAGGTCAATGAGGAACATTTAGTTATTGGAGTCTATGGTGAGGGGGGCAATGAAGTCGGCGATGAAGTTACTTAAGGCTGGACGTGGTCCTGGAGGACGGTAGGCGAGGGTGCCCCTGATGGTGGTTTTGCTGTATGTTTGGAGTCGGAAGTTGAGGTGTTCCATGGCTGGGGTGATGCCGTTATTTGTGGTGCAATGGATGGATTCCTTGTGTATGATTGCTATCTCTCCAATAACATCACCCTGACCATAATTCCATCCCTTTTAAAGATAACGAGAGTCATAAATTTAAATCAATCATTCTAAACTCAGTTTGAATTCTTTCACAATTCTCACGTATATATGGTGTTGTACGACTTCCTGTTAATTTTTGGATACTTCCCAGCAAAAAGGTGCAAAGGATTTTGCTTTTGTTGGAAGTCACCTCTATTTTAATAGCAGTGATATACCAAACCTTGAAATATAGCATTATTTGTTCTGTATTTACACACAATGTGGTGGCACCATTGTTGAAAAAACACTCAAACGAACCACCATATACTATGAATATGGCTTTGTTAATAAATTAAGACCAGTTCTATTCTGCACTAGGAGACCTACATGGCAGTGTAAGTTGTGTTTTACAACAAAACTTTAACATAATGTAACATAATATGAAAGATGAGAAAGATGTGCTGCAATACAAAACACTTGATTTAATCTTTTTCTCACTTAATATGATGTGGCTGATAGAACTCTAGAACTGAAAACGGCAGACTGAGCATCAAGCACTGCTATCTCACAATATTGTGCAAAAATGTGTAGAAACACCCATATGGCTGCATAGCATCTAAACTGGAGCACCAACCCTGAAATTCTGCTGAGGAACCTCTCAATCTAGCCATGGTTCTATGATGAACTGATACTGATGGAAAGACACCAGCTTCAAAACAGGTAGGAAAAACAGCAGAGTTAACATTTGGATCCCTCTGCTCATGGTGGCTAAATGTTTCCTGCTTTTCCCCACCAGCAGACACAACTATTATCAACAGGTCAACAGAGAGGGGTCTTCAGCATCCAGAGTATGCAAAGCAAACTCTTCAGGAGATGCTTTATTTTAGGATATGCTAGATCTAAAAAGAACAGTGGAAGGACAATGTCCTGTTAAAGATGAGACTTTAGCATGGAAAACTGTGCATCTATAAACAGCAACTGTGTTCTCAACATATATAAGGTAGCTTCATAGCTAAAAAGGCCCCAAGTTCCACAATCCTAAAACCGAGATGAATGCTGCAAGACAAAAATGTTGGGTCTAGAGGAACGTTTGAATCATCCTCAGACAGAAGTGCTAAAGGAAGAGGCAAAGAAGGAATTAGGGGAAGGTCACAGGATGGAATTGGAAAGTAAACTACTGGACGTTTGTTCTGGGAAATCCACAGAATATGTGAAAAGAAACATCTGAGAAGACAAGGCCATGTTGCTTCATGATACTCAGGGGCATATTAACAACGAGGCGATAGACAATTATCGCCGCTTTAGCGTCCGTTTTCGGACGGAAAGCGGCGATAATTCTATCGCCTAATCAGCTGGTCACGCTATCGCGTGAATCCCTGCACTATCGCTCCTTTCCCCCAACGCCCATCCTTGCATCTCTAATGAGATGCAAAGTGGGCGTTACTGGCGTACCCCAGATGAGCTACGTTGTAAATATCGCCGATGTGCACATCGCGATATTTACAAGGCAGCCCACAGGATTATAGCAGACGTTAGATTTTGGCGAAAACGGCCGTTTTCGCCAAAATCTAACGTCTGCTATAATCCCGACTTACCTATGTTAGCCATAGGAGGTGGATTCTGCTGATACGACCCTGTGGGTCGTATCAGCAGAAGTCATCGCCTTTTGCAGGGAACATCGCTGGAAAACCAGCGATGTTCCTGCAAAGGGCGATAACATCGCTATCTCTGGAATTTTTATCGCCCTGGAGTAACGCGTTGTTAATAACGCGCTACCAGGGCGATAAATGCCAGAGATAGCCAGCGATAATATAATTATCGCTAAGCACGGCCAGCGATAATTATCGCTGGCCGTTGTTAATATGCCCCTCAGTCTTTCAGTGTTCTCCATGCAATATCAATATACACTTCCGAAGCCTAAGAGTCTCCACTGAATGGTTTACTTTGTGTAGCTACTGGCACACATTGCCTAACATAAAACATGGGTGCAAAAAAGAACAAAAATACCACACGCACCCTCTCATCCAGTACATCTGAATAAGAAGCTTCTTTTGACACCAGCCCCACAATTAATGAGCCCACCTGCAAATGTTTCATCAACATCTTCCAGGTAAATACCTGATGAAGAGGATAATGAAAAAAATGCCAATTCATTATTTTTTCCTTTCTCAGCTATTGCCCTGTGATTGGCCTAAAGCAGACCTTCTTGTTAAGCCTGCTGATAGTGCTTGAAGAAATTGTCTACTTTCTTTTGATACAGTCTCTGTTTTTGGGAACTGCAAGTTTTCCGTGAGGTGCTGCATGACGTCTACCAGGATAGCTATCTAGACACATCTCCTTCGCCGCTGTTCTTTGTCCCCCACCCCAGGAAGCCAGTTTCCCCAGGTCACCTCTTAACATACAGACTGCTTGGCTATGGGCAGCTCAAGCCAGTGAGGGGTACATTTACTAAAAAGTCACGCAAGGCAGCACAGCAACCAAAGTTGCTGTGCTGTGTTGCATGAAAGAGAGGGAGCAGGACAGCATCATTTGTCCTAAGTTATATGGCACTGCTGTCTCTCCCACACCACTGTGCACTTTAGGTTGCCTTGTGCCTTGCACACTCCCTCGAACCATAGTGTGTGTGGGACATCTAGCATAGGTTTGTACTGGAAGGGCACCCTTTTAGTACAAAGTAATGTGTTTAGACAAAGTTTACCACTTTTCTAACATTGTATGTGTGTTGTACAATACAGCAAACATGTGAAAACTGAACTTTTGAGGGAAAAAACCTTTCTTCAACTTTATGCCTGCCTCTAGGAGGTGTACATTTTTGGTGGAAAGCCCCTAATGTTATTAGACAGGGTGTTGTATCAAAAACCACAGGTGGTTCCATGGGCAAGCCATTGCACCAAACCTAAGACTCCCCTGGGGCGCAAAGTAGACTAAAACACTGCAAAGCGAGGGGCATATTAGCAAGACCCACGTTAAAATTATCGCCGTTTTAGCGGCAGGAAACTGCCGCTAAAACGGCGATAATGGGCTTGCTAATATGCGTTATGGAATTCAATAGAAGCCCAGGTTAGACGTCCTGCACATCTAACCTGGGCTTCTATTGAATTCTATAACGCATATTAGCAAGCCCATTATCGCCGTTTTAGCGGCAGTTTCCTGCCGCTAAAATGGCGATAATTTTAACGTGGGTCTTGCTAATATGCCCCCGAGTCTTTCTATTACTTTAGGGTTACTTTCCAGCACAAAACAAGCTTTGCGCTGGAAAGTAAATCCCAATTCAACACTTTGCGCTGATGTGCATCACTTTTGTTGACACTGGGCCAGCGCAAAATGTTAATGATTGTGGGCCTTAGACTTTAATTCAAGTAACAGGAGTATTTTTATTCAAAATAGAGACCTGTTCATGATCAGTCCTGCGCTGCAATTAAACAGGCATCAGCCAGTGAAGTATCAGGGCCCAATAGCCCTGTGCATTTGGAATGGATAACCTCCTGGGATGCAGACGGAACAAAGGAAGGTGTCCTAAAGGTAAATGTTGCTTCATCGCTTGATGATGCCTCTTGTTGCTTCATTTTTCTGCAGCCTCCAAGACCTCAGTTCTTTATGTGCAATAGCAAGTAAGCCTACACGTACTGCCAAAGCTGTACTACTTTCAATCTTGCAAAAGAACAAAGCAGTCTGCGAAATTGCAAAACATTGTGAATGCTTTCATTGTTACCCACCGTTGCAAAGTTTTGTGCAGATGGTTTTTCACATTAAAATGTGAACTATAGTGCTGCTATCGAAGGGTTTTAAGAACAAAAGATCGCCCCCTTCTACCCACGGTGCTTAATTTGTAAAAGATAAAGTGCTTGTGCCCAAAGCCTGCACTGGTGGTGCTATTAAGAAGTAGCGCACAGATAACAAGGATGCATAGTCTCGAATTCACCTCAGGCCTCTTTAATCCACTACCAGATACTGCTCCCTCCCCCTTGTCTCACTCATGCGGGTCCTTGCTTTTCCCTTTGTGCCAGTTTTTCCATCTTACTCTTCCCCCTTCTTTCCCAAGTGTGTGTTTTTTCTCTCTTGCTCCTGATCAATATCTGATGAGGAAAACTAAGTGCCGGTGTTAGATATTACACAACACTGGTCCACAAAAATGTGGCCAGGTAGATCCCACAGGCACCCACCTGCTCAAATTAAGCACTGTACCCAGTTTGAAAGTGAAAAGAAAACAATTTTCAATATAACTCGCAAGCAAACAGCACATCCCTTTTCAGTGCCAGTAACCTGTAATGAGGAAATATTTTTAATGTGTGTGGAAAAACTTAGCCAAAACATAGACATAAGGAAACTATGTGTAGTCCAATAATCAGGATCTATGTGACACTTCTGTCGTGAAATAAAAAAATTGTACACTCCTAGAGGACACTCCCCACTTCCTATGTTGCTATGGCTGCCACCATTGGCAACCTGTACTACTTCTGTGGGTCTGCTGCAATATTTAGGCCAGGTGGTGTTTTAAGGCCTTGTTCAACCCAACTCTGCGGGAGGTGATTTGATTTTTTTAAGTACAGGTTAGAGAATCCTGTCTCATGGATGAAGCTTCACCTCAACTTGACAGGATTGTTACAAGGAAGATGGACGAAGAGGTATTGTATCCTACTTTTGCACTGATCTGTAACAGCTGAATATTCAGTAGAATGGGGTGGAGGAGCACAGCACTTATCCATAAGACAGTGATGTGTTTGGCTCATGGAATTCTGAATAGCATTTGACTTCTTCAGTTTATTTTAATGGTAATGACAAGACATGTTCAGCACTGTGATGGAAAATGGCCCTCAGCACAACTTGCAAAGATTGGGAGAAACTGGATATATTTATTATGACAGACTGAAAGTTGAAGTTGTAAATTATTTAGGATAACTGAATTACACTATTACATTGATTGTTTTGCCTGTTAAAGAACAGTGAAGGTATAGTTTTAACAGTGCACTCTATTAGACAGATACTACTTTCTTTGGCAAATGGTATTTTTAATTATAGAAGAATTTCTGTGTCTGTGGGTCTCCAGGAAGAAAGTTATAAATCACGGTAAACGTCCCTGCTTAATATTGTGGCAGAACACTTGTTAATTCTTGTAGCTACATCTCAAATTCATGTAAGCACTTTGTAATATGTGCCTCTTAGAAGAATATTAAATGAAGGTTAACTCCCCAGTAAATTCGATTTGAAAACGTACTCTTATAATTTTACAGTTTTGTGGCTGTCGAGAACTTGTTCAGTGAGTGCTGGCTCCTTTGCCTAAAATAACAGTGCAGACCCGAGATACTCGGGCTTTTTAAATGTATTTGATGTCTGCCCCCGAAAAATGCTAGAAAGCAAAACTTTGACACTGCTGATTTGCAATTTAGTTAGACAAATTTAATATTATGCATAAAGGCCTCCATGTTTAAAGTCTATGAAGTGTTTTTTTTAATCATTGCATTTCAGCTACCCTTAGTAATGTTGTTCCAAGCTGTGCTTTTTTTAGGTGAGTGGTATTTTAATATTTTTTCTTATAAATGTCATGCTGTCTCACTGAACATTTCTTTTAAAATACAAACCCATTAATTGATTGGTGGCTGGTCCATCCTTGATGGGAGTCGAACTAGTGACATGTACATATTCCTGCCCACTGCGCTCCTACAGCAGGTTGGTGCGGTGTCTGTGTGTGGCTATGGTCTTTGCCTTTGTCTGAGCCATGTTTGCAGAACCCTCCCCCATTGCATACCGCCATGTTGCTCCCACATAAGTTTGTTTCAGAGTACAGGTGAGGCTGCTCAGTCGGGCATTGCAGGTCTTAGATCATTTCCCTTTTGCCTCTAGCTTCAGCCAAGCTGACAGCATCCTCGTGCATTCAATCACTTTACAAAGACAGATCTCTGCAAATCACATGTTTGCCTGCGAAAATGCCTGGAGCCAATACGGCTTGTACAATGCTAAGCTTGTTACCTGTTTTCCTCTTACACACCCCCTCTGGAATTTGACTAATGTTATGCTATCACTCAATCAAGTAGTTCATCAGCCAATTATTCAATCAGTTAATCAACCAGCTAATCACTCATTCAAGTATTCAGCCAATGAACCAGTCAACAAATCAATCAGCCAGTCACTCATTCAAGTAATCAGTCGATCAATCCATTGAGCAATCAACCCTGTGCGCTGTGCTATGTTCTTTACAAGAATTGTCAGTTGTGAGTGCAAATTACTGTTGGATCTTCCAAGTGAGGCCCAGCAAGGTACAATGATTTAACGAAGATCACCTGGTCAGAGGGACAGTTTGATTTAATGTCTGCGACTTTTTATTGTATTTTTCATTTACATTAACATTGTCCTAGACCAAAGGTCTTCAATTCTATTTGCTCTGAGCCCCCCTAAGCACAATGTTTTGAAGTTGGGTCCCCATCAAAACCTATATGGCAGGGATTGGGGGAGCGAGAGGGACATGGCTGAGTATATGGGGTGGGGCTTATGAGATCATTGCAGGAGTACTTTTTCTATAGCTCATAAACCACACTAAACATGAGACTTAGAAACAGCAAATGCATCAAACAAAAACAAGTATTGACCAAAGAATATTGCTCCCCATAATTGGGGTGCTGTAAAACCCCTCACATTCCTGGACCCCAATGTAACTACACCTGCTGCACTAATGTTAAATGCAGTCCTGAGTAGTAGGCCATCTTCTCTGCCTCTTTCGCCTCTTCTCCACCATGCCTCACTCACTCCAATCTTGAAACAGGCACTCTGTCCTTTTCAGAAAAAGAAAAAAATAGCTCCCACATGTTGTCTCCCTTTTTTCTGCAAGGATGCCCTCCATCCTAATGCTAGAAAGGAAAATAAGCTCCCATGCCCCTTTGTTGAATTGAGACAGTCATAATTGTCATGCAGTGGGCCCTCAGATCCCTGGGCCCCAGTGCTGCTGCATCTGCTTCATCAATGATGACTATAGCTAGGCAAAAGCGGGTCTGGTGGCTCAGTAGCATAATACGTCCACTGCAGCGGTGTGTGTTCAACCTCATGGTCACAGGTTCAAATCCAGACAGGTCCACTCAGCCTTTCATCCATCTGAGGTTGATAAAATTAGTACCATTGAGTTGGGTAACCATAAACATCTGTTATTCAGTGTCAAGATACCTACGGGTGAACATACGCTTTACAAATACACGTTATGTTAAAGAGGGAAGTCTCGTGTGCCCTTTGATAAAAACATGGACTCCCATTTTGCCATGCCCCCCTCTCTAGCATCACTCAAACAAAGGTGTTTCCTCTGCTTTAATTTTCCCCTTCTTTGGCCCTTTGCTCCGAGGCCCACATTAACACTGTCAAGTGTGCCGTGGGCCCTAACCTAAGCAAGTAAGTATAGTAAAACTGCCAAAATAAGGGTTTAGTTGGCTCCTCATAACGCTGGTCCCTCGTGCCATTGTACCTGCAGCACCAATGATACTTTCTGCCCCTTTGTATCAAAAGCACAAAGTGTGACCTAGGCTCTAATGCTAGCAAGGAAAATATACCCCTACTCTACTTTTTCATGGCAAGACAGCCATAATTGAGCAGCAGTGGCCACGTACATATCTGGCCACTTATACGGTCTCCTTTCTTGAGGTATCTCGCCAAGGAGTCTATGGCCATTTGAAAACATAAAAATGAGTCCCCACACAATGGTCCCTATTCTGGGGCATCTCTTTGACAATATCCATGAATCTCGCTCCTTTCCTCTTTCTCCTGGACCATTTCTGTGAGGTCACAGGGTTTGAGAGGATCAGGGCTCGGCATCTGAATGCAACCATAGTGACCTTCTCCCTGCCACTCCATGGACTCAGATTTCACAAAGAAAACTGCACCTGAACGGTTCATGCTGACTTTGAGGTGCCCCGCCTGAAAGCGAAGGGTGTGGTGGTAGTGCAGAGAGTTAAAGAAGAAACAAGCCTTCTTAGCAGCCGTTGATTGATTAAGTCAATTAAAGCAAGGGCCACTGGAATTATGAGTTTCTTCAGCAGCAGCATTTTCCTCATAATTATGGATTTACCGCATTTGCTGCAAAATCCATCATCTGCTACACAATCTGCAGATTTAAACAAAAATCTTTTGTTTTTAGCTTAAACAGAACAAAAGTTATTAATACATGGCAAAGTGTTCTGGAGCAGTGGAAGGCCCTTTGCAAAGATTGACTAGTAATCTTGTAGTTGCTATTGCTGTATTTGGGTGTTAAACTGGTACTAATGAGGTGAGATATTTCCCATAATAGTGTTACCAGGAGTTAAAATGACAAAATAATGAAGTAATACTAAACACAAAATGTGGTGCATTGTGCTGCATAATTTACCTTTTCTTGTTGTGTAATTTAGTCAACCCAGCCGCATATTTTAGTCCTCTTCTGACGTATAATTCCAGTGGCTCTGCTTAAAGCTTCATGGTGGCAAAGATGTATTCTTTTTGAGAAATAGGGGTGTTATCAGCTGACTTCTGGAATGATGGTGACACATAAAAATGTTTTCATTAGATACAGTCTGATTACTTATTACTATACTATATACTATATTTTGTAAGAACTTGTTTTATCTCAAACACTGCATCATTTGCAGCAGCCTAGCTTAGACTGTATGAAATACTATTTTAAAATAATGACTTACATATTCACAGTGCTTTCTGCCACAGGCAGGGACCTCATAAGAATATAAGCAGGACCACTGGAATTATGTGGCAGAAGGCCAAATTATGCGGCAGGGTTGACTAAATTATGCAGTAAGAAAAGCCAAATTATGCGGCACAATGCTCCACATTTTTGTGACAGTATTACTGCATTATTTTGTCATTTTTACACTTGTTAACACTGTCCTGGCATATATTGCCCCTCATAAGTACCAGTTTAACACCCATATATACCAATAAGCAACAGCAAGGTGACCAGTCAACCTTTGCAAAGGGCCTTCCACTGCGCTGCAACACGTGTTGCCGCATTTTTAGTAACTTTCAAACCGATTGAGCTAGAAACCATTTTTTGGTTAAAATCTGCAAATGATGCAGCAGATGATGGATTATGTGGTACATGCGGCAAATCCATAATTATGTGAAAAATGTCACATCTGCACAATCGCTTAATTCCAGTTGCCCTGACTATAACTACAAAGGTCACTATTCCTCTAAGCACAAACTAGGGCTCAATTATGTGTCTCTCAGCTTTAAAATACACAGACATCTGCAGTGATGATATTTGCTAACTGAGGTTTCATAACCTGAAAGAGTACATTTATCACTGGTTAGTTTAACCTGCATTTATTTTTCAATTAAAATTAAGCTGTTAGTTCATTATTTTATACGCAGTTACCTGATGGTGAAAAAACAAAACACTTTGGGCCTGATTATGAGTTTGGCGGTCTTGCAGCGGGCTACCATGCCAGCACCCCACTGTGAGGCCGCAAAACCCATAGTCAGACCGCCCGTTGGATTATGACTTTAATCCTGGTGGGTGGTCCTGCTGCAGCGGTCCCACCGCGGTGCCTTTCTAAGGCTCATACGAGAGCCTTAGAAAGGCCCCGCCATAGGAGCGTCACAGCCCGTTCCTTCACAGACAAAAATGCATAATGTTGTGCGTTTCTGTCCGTGCAGGAACAGGGGGTGCAAAAATACAGGGGGGCACAACATGTGCCCCCTGCATGCACCCCCATGCACAGAGGCAAATTACCTCACAGCCACCCTTTCCAAGGTGGGGCTCATAGCGGCTAATAGGATTGCAGTGAGGCAACTCGTAATGTGCTTGACGGGGCTGCATCAGCACTGCCAGCATATCGCTACCTCTGAACGCTGTGCCACCACCGCTGGATCCATGATCCCAGCGGGAGCGGTGGTTCTGTAGTGGTCTGACCTCCAAACTTGAAATACGGATGCCGGACCACCGGTGCAGCTGTTTCCGCACCGCCACCTTGTAATTGGGCCCTAAGACTATTTTGCTCTTTTATTTTTTTTAGCCACCTCTTTGACCCTGCCGCCACACTAACTGACCCTCGCCCCCACGGCACTCAGATCACAGATCTCATGTTTTTTTAATTGACTTCAAGGGCTCTGTATAAATGAATTCAAATAAAAGAGAAAAACAAGAGCAACCCATATGTCCTTATGAACCGGGTATAGCTAGTTAGCCAAAAAACAATGTTCACAAGGAACTCATTTGAACATTTGATGTGAGGGATATGATAAAGAGTGTTCCTTCCTTACAACAACTATAGTATTGTAGTTAGAGTGGAAATAAAACCCGTCTAACTCTATTATTATATTAGATAAACATAGAATAAATCTAAATTTCAATAATTGAAACCCACAAAAAATGCATTTCTCTCAAGCCCTCTTCAGCCGAAGTTGGGCGTAACTTTTATTTTATTTAACAATAATCCTAAAAAGGAAAACAAGGGGGTATCGGCAATTACTGTGTAGTCACACTATATACAAGATAAAAATATTATACAGTGACTAATAGAAAACGGACGTTTCGACCCTCTCGCATTACGGAGTCTCTTCAGGACAGGGAATTCTGGGGACCCAGGCAAGGATATTGGCCGAAGGTATAGGAATATAAAACAAGTAGATGTCAATCGTCGTCAACTGTTTTAAACAGGAGAGTCCAATGACATTAAGTAAACTCCTATCGATTGAACTGGCAAATTAATCGCATCAGGGACCTCCTAGTATTTTCCAATTACGAACTGTTCCGTTTTCTAATAGTCACTGTATAATATGTCACTGTTGGTTTTGGTCACTACCCTGGGGCACAAAAGTCACTTGGATCATTTTTTATCTTGTGGTGGTGTCTGTAACCGTTAAATGATTTGCGACGGGAATGGCAGTCGCAAACCATTTATGCATTGCATACAAAATCATAATTTGAAAGTGTTGGACCTGACATCCTTGGCATGGTTTTCCCCTAACTTTCTACCTTCCATCCTCCTGTTTTGCTGACTTCATTTTTTGCTGGCTTTAGGACTCTGCACACTTTGCCACTGCTAATCAGTGCTAAAGTGATTGAGCTCTCTCCTTTAAGCGTGGTAGAATGTGCTTACACCTATTTGGCACATTTAATTTACTTGAAAGTCCCTAGTAAAGTGGTACTACATATACCAGGGCCTGTACATTAAATGCTACTAGTAGTCATGTAGCATTGATTGTGCCACCCATTTAAGTAGCCCCTTAAACGTGTCTCAGGTCTGCCATTGTGTGTGTGTTCAGTTTTTTAGCAGCCATTTTAGCCTAGCAAAACAAACCTTTTGCTAGGCCAAAACCTTCCTTTTTAATACATGTAAGTCACCCCTAGGGTAGGCCCTGAACAGCCCAGAGGTCAGGGTGCTGTGTATTTAAAAAGATAGACATGTACGTTTACGTTTTACATGTCCTGGTAGTGAAAAACTCATAAATGTGTTTTTCACTACTGCAAGGCCTACCTCTCCCATAGGATAACATTGGGCTACCTTATTACATTTAATAAGTGATAACTTTCATTTGGGAACAGGGAGACAGGTTGAGTTTGGTGTCTAAAGAATTGTAATTAAAAGCCCCCTTTAATGGTAAACTCGGATTTTTAGTCACATATCTGAAAATACATCTTTTAGAAAGTTGGCATTCTCTTGTCCTAACCATTTGGTGCCTGCAGCTTGATCCTGAGTCACACTGACTTGGTGTAGCTGGCAGTTGGTCTTTGTGTATTGCTCCCAGACAGCGAGACAAAGGGAAGTTAGGTGTTGGCAGGATGGGCCACTCTGAGTTGATGAGGGGAGGAGCTGTCACGTACCACACTTGCACATCACAAAAGCTCTGCCTGAGCACTCTCACGGAGGGATTGACACAGTCTTTTATGACTCTTGACTAGCTGAGGCCAGGGCAGGGAGGAAAGGGATGCCTGACACCTCAGGGGGATGGAAATTGGGCACCAGGTATAAATATTGCACCCTTAGACCAAACTCTTCAGTACACTTTGCTGACTCATAAAATATGGTTTGCGTCTTAGTAAAAAGCCTTTGCGGTTGTCCACCCAGCGATTTTGAAAATCGTAGGGTTTGTGATCGCCAAATCCATTTATACATCTGACCGATAGTGCTGCTGGATGAACTATCAGGAGTGGCTGAAAAATTAATTTATCACATGGTGCCAGTTAACCACTGTATTGTAACAATGAGTGCAGTATAAGACTACGATGGAGGCACAATAGTGTATTGTGTGTAGGTGAGAAAAATAGACAATTAAACTGAAACATCTAAATAACCCCTTTTATACCAGAAAGATGAAGTCAAACAACAGTAAGCAATGCAAGATAACAATAAAATATGATCATGTGATAGGCTCTTCAGCATGGCACTCCCATGCGCTTCAAGGAAGTCAAACCATAAATACAATCAGAATATAACATGCAGGTTAGTGAGGAGAAAGGTCTGTCCTTCGAGTAGTGCAGAAACTCCTGCCTATGTAGCGCTGTGATTAATGAGTAAATCTGCTCATGCCTAAGCCTCTCCGGGATTCATTCTGTGGTGCAGTGGGTGATTAGTGCCCTACTGTAACCTGACAAGGGACATGAGCCCTCAGATGCTGTCCTCTCTAAAGACGAAGGCCCAGAGTAGGCTTACAGTGTCATTTAGACCCTTTGTTTGTTATGAGATAAAAAAACATCTAGAGGCATGGTGTCTAGTGTCTTTTTGAACAAGAGTACTACACTGTGGTTACAAAAATGAGGAGTTACATCTGCAAGCTTTGCTTCTCCTCTTTCACACACCTTATCGCAACATTTTGTGTGGATAGCCACCACTGACTGCGTAAAAGCTGAGTGCACGTGCCTCATGCAACAGACTAAAGACTGAAAGAGACGGATATAGACAGTTGGTGAGAACTTCGGGCACTCCATGTGCAAGTGATAAGAGACAACATGAACTTTTGCACTGTATTGTAAAAAACTTTACAATGTATGGTTGAGCATGGAAACAAACACTGCTTCTGCAAATCAACATTCCCAAAAGTGGAATATTAATATGCCCACTATGGGATTTTTTTACGCAACATGTACATAACATATAATGGAGAGTGCTATTTTATTAATTATTGTTATTCAGTGTGGAGAGGGTTCATGACTTACATGATGCAAAGCCTCATGTGAAACATGATCGCCCCTCCTTACCAATGGTGAAAATTGAGTATTGCTCGATGAGGAGGTCCAAATATGATTTATGCAATCCTCTTTTTCATCTGTAACAGTCACAAAGGGTTATTATTTATCACTGAGATAAAAACACATTGAATAAGACTTGAGATTATTAGAAAATGATTTTTTCCTAGTATAGTGCATTTAAAGTGCAATTTGTGGGGCAGACTGCAGTGTTTTTCACATTAGTTAGGCCAAACTCTGGTAATAACATGACATTTAACCTGTGCATTGTACCAGTATATGGTTTAATATTAGTTCATTAGTATATTTTTTCCAATCTTTTTTAATAGTCCACACTTATTTTCATCTTGATGGCATAAACATGTTTACACATTGGCCTTGTCTAGGAAACAGTAAGAAGCAAGGTTTACCATTCACAATCACTGGTAAGTGTCCATTAGATCCTCCCACAGGGTGTATTTTGAAATGGTGTATGTTACGCATTTTATGTTGCTGTGTGATGGTGCAGAACTCACAATCCGTTGCTGAAGATAAGGGATACTGGCAGTGCTTAATTTTTGCAGGTGGTTTCCGGTGCTCGGCACCCGCACTTAATTGTCAGCACCGGCTCTAGTGACAGTCTACCACATGGTGGCGCTGTCTTTTTACTATTGAGATGAGCACAACAGCTGTGTTTATTAAGTCAATATAAATTGAAAATGAATAATACCAGCCTCTCATGCCATTATTATAGATTTGTGTGTTCTGAAATAGTGTGAATTGTCATTCTTGTAGGATTGGGATGGTTAGGTGTTATGCTGGTACTGTCATTGGCAGCGCTGGCAGGGTATGGGAAGTGCAGGCTGCAGTGGCCTTCCGAGAAGGGCCCTGGCACTTAATATTTTACAAATTAAGCACTGGATACTGTAGATGTTCAAGCAGAGTGACAAAGGTGTTCTCCACACCACACAGGCCCAACATGTTTTTCCCTACTTGAATCGACTACATGTTTGGTAATGCTCTTCAGGATTGATTACAGGGTACTAGCTGGGTGATATGCAGGCTGGATTGGTGTGCTCATTCTCTTCAACACTATCCCAGATCCTATCATAAAGGAGCTGTAATGAAATACATGTCTACCTGCATACAAAGATCAGCCAAAAGTATAAAGTCCCAGAGGCTGAAAATGTAAGATATTGTTTAAATAATGCAGAATAGTGTTCTGGAGTTAGTATTTGTGACTTAATACAACATGACAGGCTGGCTCCCAACAATGAGAATGACTGACACCAACCGTCCTGTGTGGAGAGACTGAAAAATGTAAACATGCTACACTAAATACTTTCCAAAATAAAACAAAGGCTGTTTAAAAGGCACACATTACTTCACTATGAGGTGTGGAGGCTAAAGACACCCAATCAAAGGTATGTTTTCACAAGATGGGCAGCCATTACATGGAACTGCCTCGAATAAGAAAATATTCCATGACATGCCCGGGATAGACAATGGAAACTCCGGGAATGAAAGGCAAAGCTGAAAACTAAAAAGGCCTGTGCACTTATAAGTATGATAGAAAAATTACAAACTGGATGAATTTTGCAGTTTACTTAACTATTACATTCTATATTAATGCCCTAGATCTGTGTTGTGAACACATAAAAGCAAATCATTCCATATTCGGTAACCTGCTTTTCTCTGGGTCTTATTTGTAGCTGGTTTTAGGCATGGGGTGTTTTAATACTGTTTTTACGTCATGATTTTATGAGGTTGTGTGTTTATTGAGGTTTTTGGGGGTTCACATTGTGTTAGCCTTAGCGCATCCGTATTTATTTGTTGGGCTGATCTGCTTCGCTCCATTGTAGCCGTAGAAAGATCCCGCTTAAGGTGGCCATTTTCTCCATTGTGGGCCGTTTAGGGATGCCATTATGTTACGGCTGTGCTCAAGTTGTATTTTTTGGGAGGGCAATGAAGACTCCCTTTAAAAGCAGGCCTGTCTGCGACCATCCCCCAAGTGTTCCGCAGTCAGCGCCAGCCATGCTGCCCATGACACCACTTTAAAATATTCCATACAAGAACTATATGATCTAAGGCCCGTGTTGGACTGTAGGCATAGGTTTTAGCCGCTGTGCTGCCCGGTCTCCCAGGTGTTCAGGGAGTGGGCTGTGTCTCTTCTCGACGGGATATGCTAGAAATGAGCAGGAGTGAGTCAGATTATAAATCTAATCACACTGGCGGGCATGCCTACACCCGTGCCGCATTGATTAATGTATGTTCTTTGAACAAGAATGCACTTCACACACAAAACCTACTCAGTAAGGAACAGTTTGAAATTTTATTTCTAACAGAAATGTGGCTGAATGAGTCGTCCTCTCCGGACATTGTGAAGGCTCTCCCTGAAGGATGTTCCTGTGTGAAAGATAGAACGGGGAGTCAAGGTGGGGGGATTGACATTGTTTTTGAGAATAGTTTTAGGTGTTCCACTTTTGCATTAAGAGATCTTGAAGGAGCTAAAGTGCTGGGGGTTTGCATTGCCATCTCCACACAGTTATCCATGGCTGGGGCATTGATCTATCCCCCACCTCTTTACCTGGGTAATTTCCTCAATTCTCTTGAGGAGGATTTTACCTGGTTTATTCTTCAATTTTCCAATTTCACTTTTTTAGGAGATTTTAACTTTCATATTGATAATAAATCTGACCAACGGGTATCTACTTTGCTGGACTAACACCAAGCAGAGATGTTCTTTTGAAGCTCACCACCTCAACCAAGCAAGGGGTCAGAGCTGATGGTGAATACCTTTTGATAGTGGGTTTATATGGTGTTAGAGTTTTCACCTTGCTGAAATTTTGCATGAGTGTTGCACAAACATCTGTTGCCAAGCTCTATTCACAGACTTTTGCTTTGCCACTACCCGAAAGCACTGTTGTCCCCAAATCTGTCTGACTTTACTGGCTGGCTCTCTGGAAGTAAAGGGAATGTTTTGAAATACACTTCTTTTTATTTATTTTTTTATTTTTGAAAACCTTTATTGAGGAACATATCTTGCACTTCAGGTTACATTACAGACAAATGAGAAGTCCACAGCCACAGATTTAAATCACAATCGAGGCACATGAAACTTGGATCTGCTTATGTGAGAGGCCCAGCATGCGAACATGGGGAGAGAATTGCGGGGAGGGGGCAAAAGGGCAAAGGGGCGCCCCCGAAAAAGGGGTCTCATACTTATTTGGGGAATGCCTGGGGACCAGAAGAGCTGGACAGTAAGAAAGCGTCACCTCATGGACCTACTCCGGCGGCTGCCGCGGGCGGAGAGCCGGCGGGGAGCGCGGGAGAGGCCGCTGCAGGCAAGCCGACCTGTCGCTGAAGATAAGAGACGAGGGGACCCCAAATATCAATCGGGCGGCAAGTGGTTGGCGCCAATTCCCAGAATTCGGAGAGCAGCGTCTGACAGCGTGAAGCATCTTCGAGCCAAGCGCTAATTTTAGGCACTGAGCGACGACCCCAGCACATGGAGACCCTGCGCCTAGCGAGGACGAGGAGCATCGCAATCAGCCGGCAGGAAGCGTCTGGACAAAATTTCACAAAGCCAAGGAGGCAAAGCAGTGGCTCCGGCGCAACGGGTGTTGAGACGATATCAGTGATAGTGGCGCACACCTCGCGCCAGTAGGCGGAGACCTTCTGGCACAGCCAAGCGAGATGGGAGAAGTCTGCCGCAGGAGCTGAGCAGCGCAAGCATCTATCGCTAGCGACGAGGCCCATTTTATGAAGTTGTGCGGGGGAGAGATACAATCTGTGCAGATATTTAAAGTGTATGAGGCGTAAACGATAGTTCGGGGACAGACGTTTAATCTGATTACAGCAGTATAGCCAGTCCTCCTGGGAAAGATCAGCACCTAAGTCCGTGCTCCAGGCCGCTCGGGCGCGGTCAGTGGAGATGGTGGAGTCAGCAAGCGTGAGGGCATAGATCTTGGTGACCAGTTTATGAGGGGAGGAGAGATGTAGAGAAAGTGAAGGCCGGCCATAGAGGGGGGAGGCTGGGGGAACGAAGAATGAAGCTCCCTGCAGAGAGCCCTGAGCTGATAGAAGAGCAGAATATCCATGGGACCGGAATCTGCCGCCAGAGAAAAGAAAGTACCGCTAGGGTACAGGTCAGACACCGTGGAGAGCCCCAAGCTTGTAGCACGTTTAACCATACCAGCCGTCTGCAAGGGGGGAATGTCGGATTGTGAGCAATGGGCATGGCATTTGCGGAGAGCAGACTGAAACCCGAATATCTCCGGAGACCGTCCCAAGCCCATCGCAAAGTCTCGACTGTGTGAATCTCACCACGCGGAGGTTTCAGTGGAGCAAAAAGCACAGTCGAGAGCGGCCAGGGGGCTGCAAGTTCTGCCTCCACCGCCACATGTGGCTGGAAAGGCGTCGGATGAAGCCAAAAGTGGAGAAAGCTGGCTTGGGCACTAAGGTCTTATAATTTAAAGTCCGGGGCGTCCAGACCCCCTCGCGATAGCGGAAGAGTCAGTATGCTTTATGCGACTCTGGGTTGCCGGCCCGCCCAAACGAGGGAGATGATGAGGGAACGGAGCCTACGACAAAAGTGAGCCGTAAGGGGAATAGGGACATTAACAAATAGATACAAAAACTTTGGGAGTACAACCATCTTGGCAATGGCAATACGGCCCGCCAGGGAAAGGGGGAGACGCCTCCAAAGCTGGATCTTAGACTCCAACCAGTCCACAGCACGACCGAAATTAGACTTCCAGAGCTCATCCACATCCCTACTGAGCCATATTCCAAGGTACCGGGTGGGTCCAGACGCCCATACAAATGGAAAATCAGAAGTGAAGGGGACAGTAGCATCCGTAAGAGGGAAAAGGATGGATTTACTCCAGTTGACTTGGATGCCAAAAAGGCCCCCGAAGCGGACCACCTCACGGATCATGGGGCCAAGATTCTCCTGGGGGCTGCGAACATAGAGTGTGACGTCGTCCGCGTACATGGAAACAACCAAGGCACGAGCAGCAAAGCCGAGACCTCTTTGAGTATGGTGCTGTTGGAGTCGAGCGGCAAGAGGTTCCATAGCGATAGCGAATAGCATGGGGGAGAGCGGGCACCCCTGCCTCGTGCCACGCGCGATGGGAATGGGTTCCGTGATCTGTCCGTTGATCCTGAGATGGGCCGTTGGGAGGGTGTAGAGGAGTTGAATCTTGTGCAGAAACACTGAGCTGAAGCCCAGGCGAGGAAGCAGATAAAATAGAAAAGGTCACTCCAGAGTGTCGAAGGCCTTGGTGGCGTCCAGGAGGGCAGCCACGGCTGGGAGAGCAGGATTAATTTGATGAAGGACGGAGAAAATAGTCCTGAGATTATGCGATGTGGCACGACCAGGAATAAACCCGGACTGGTCGGGGCGGGCAGTAAGCGGCATTAGAGGGAGGAGGTGGGAGGCCAGCAGCTTGGCAAAAATTTTATTGTCCGTATTTATAAGGGACAAGGGGCGATAGGAATCGCGGAGCTCTGGGGGTTTGTATGGCTTAAGAAGAAGCGTCAATAGGGCCTCGCGGAGTGAGGGGGGAATTGACCGCACTCGAATGAGTCATTATACATAGCAGCGAGGTGCGGGATGAGGAGGGGAGCGAAAGCCTTATAGAAGGAAGCAGGCAGGCCATCAGAGGTGGGAGCCTTATCCCCGGGCAGGCCGGAGATAGCAGCCAGGATCTCCTCCCTGGAAAATGGTTCATCAAGAAATTCGCGGTGACCGTTGCTCAACCAAAGAAGTTCGAGGGTGTCAAAGTATTGATCAAATGTGTCACGTGTGGGTGCGACCCCAGCTGTGTACAACTGGGAGTAGAAGGTAGTGAAGCGATCTATCACTTCCCCAGGGGAGACGGTCCTTGCAGGACCCCCGTCCTGAAGCGCAGTGATGAAAGAAGCAGCATGGGGTTGCCGCAAAAATTGGCCAGAGTCTTGCCGGGGCGGTCCCCCTCACCGTAACGTCTCGCCCTCGCCTCCCTGCCCAAGAAGGAGAGCTCCCTGTTAGCCTCATCAGCGAAATCAGTAAGCTTGCCCCGAAGCTGCGCCAGAGTGTCCGGGTGAGGGTCTACGGAATGCAAGGAGTCTAACGCCTTGATCTCGCCCTCCAGTTTGTCAAGGGCGGTTCGGATGGAACGCAGCACGCCAGATTGCTTAGAGATACACTCCCCACGGATCACCAACTTGAAGCCCTCCCAGAGAGTGGACGGGGAATCGATGGAGCCCACGTTTAGATCAAAGTAGTTAGTGATAGCGGTCTGAATCTCGTCACAGAACACTGAGTCCCGTAGCACGGTAGGAGGCAGACGCCAAGAGAACGCGCGACGAGGAGAGTGAGGGAGTTGAATACGGAGGCGAACGGGAGCATGATCGGAAAGGGTACGCGCCATGTGGTCGGCTGAGATGAGCCACATGAAAGCATCTGGCGTGGCAAGCCAGAGATCCAGGCGGGACCAGCAGCCCCGAGAGCCAGTCATGCATGTACCCTCGTGCGCCAGGGGAGGGGTGTGCCGCCACACGTCTAGTAGTGAGTTATCAGTGAGTATGGAATTTAAAAGAGAGGTAGCGCGCGGGTGCAAGGCATGTGGTCCGGAGCGGTCAAGAGAGGCCGACAGTGTGATATTGAAATCGCCCCCCCCAGAGGAGAGCAGCCGGCCCAAGGGAGGAGATGTGTTGCCAAACTTGTGCAAAGAAATCAGGGTAATCGGAATTGGGGCCATAGATTGCTGCAAGAATCAGTGGCTACGTCTGAAGAGTGCCATGCAGGATAACGAAACGCCCCCCTGGGTCTATGATCGCCTGAGCGGTGTGCCAAGGGAGGCCGCTGAGCAACAGGATGGAGACTCCGCGGGAATAATTAGAATAAAAAGAGGAGTGAGTCTCACCCAAGTGTCTGGAGCGAAGCCTGGAGGAGGTGGCGGGCAGCAAGTGCATTTCTTGGAGAAAACAAATGTCAACTTTGTATGCCTGGGAAGGGTTGTGTTCAATACCCTCCAGGAGCGTGAGACTGAGGCTGAGCGCGCTGAAGGCTAGAACTGTTTTAAAGACTTTTAATACTGTTGATATCTTTTAAAGTTGCATATTTTGCACACTCAAATTTGTTACTTGTACTAATTTGTAAAATTACCGCCTTACGCCGGCCGGCACCGCTGCTGGGGCTGGGGGTGGTGAGCGACGGCCACTGGGAGGTTAGCGGGCTAGTTGCCGGCTCAGGGTCGCCATAAAATACGCATGTTGACGCGACCGCGCAGCATTGTATGCCTGGGAAGGGTTGTGTTCAATACCCTCCAGGAGCGTGAGACTGAGGCTGAGCGCGCTGAAGGCTATAACTTTTTTAAAGACTTTTAATACTGTTGATATCTTTTAATGTTGCGTATTTTGCACACTCAAATTTGTTACTTGTACTAATTTGTAAAGTTACCGCCCTACGCCGGCCGGCACCGCTGCTGGGGCTGGGGGTGGTGAGCGACGGCCGCTGGGAGGTTAGCGGGCTAGTTGCCGGCTCAGGGTCGCCATAAAATACGCATGTTGACGCGACCGCGCAGCAGACGCGCCGCTGGCAAGCCCGTCTGCGCCCGTCCGCGCTCGGTCCGGACTCAGGGCCAGGATCCCTGGACCTTTGACGCAAGGTGGCAGGACATATACCAGTGACACACTAAGGAAACTGGACCCACTAGGGGGTGCAGCGTGCTGTCCAAGATTTTTGCCCTGTGCCAAACCTTCGGCCATGGCAAAACATTGCTTAAAATGTCACTGTTCACTCCCCATATCTTGGCGCTCCCCTGTAAAGTCCCCTCCAGTATCAAAATGGGATCAGGGAAGCTGATGGGTAGGCCGTAGCTTAAATGTCTCCTTTTAAACGCTAGATCACTGGTCAAACATAGCGTGGAATGCGCACTGTTCATAGAAGAACACAACATCAAGATGGCTTTTATTACGGAGACCTGGACGGATAGTGCCTCGGGGCCTGACATTGTAAAGGCTTCTATCCCTGACTTCCTTTGCCACACGTTGGATAGACCTCTAAGGAAAGGAGGGGGGTTGGTTGTTATCTACCACAAGAGCCTAGAGCCCTCATTCGAGACTGCCTCCAATACAGCTTGTGAGGCAATGTTAGTCAGCGTGCGACTTGCGCCGCAAGGCACGCTAAAGGCCATGCTTATTTACCGGCCCCCTGGCCCCAGAGGTGGTTTTCTGGACTCCATCGGCTCACTGTTGGAGGAGGGGTTCTGTGCCAAAGCTTTCACAATTCTTGGAGATTTCAACTTCCATCTGGAGGACTCCATTGACACAGACACCTCAAGACTGATGCAAATTATGTCGGGAGGGGACCTCACGCAGAGGGTAGATGGCCCGACTCATGAAGCTGGTCATATGCTGGATGCAATCTTTTCTAATTCCTCCAGCCTCTCCGTCTTGGACATACTGCCACTTCCCTGGACAGATCACATGGCCATCACGTTTGCTATCGCTTTGTCCCCCCTTAAAACACCCTGCTCTAAGCCCAGGGAAAAAATAGCTACACGGGCCTGGAAGAACATTAATAGCGTCAGCTTTGACAAAACCCTGATTGACTCGGTCCCAAATCTTTCCAATAATATAGAGGATGCTACAGCGGCCTATACGAATTGGATTAATGCCGGTTGCTACAGACTGGCCCCTGTCAAATGGTGTACCCCAGACGTGGTCTTCCCTCTGCCCCCTGGTTTACTCAGAACCTACAGAAGCACAAATCAGACTGTAAGAGGCTAGAGCGGCTCTGGAGAAAGGGGTACAGCTTGGCCAATAAGGAAGTATATAAAACCAGTCTTACAATCTACAAAAAATCACTTCAGGAAGCGAAAAAGGCCTACTTTTCCGAACAGATCACTGGAGCCAAATCCTCTGCGAAGGAACTTTTCAGAACAGTAACTACTCTTATGAACCCCCCTAAACCTACTATTCATAGCAGTCCAGATTTCTGTGACGTTTTAGCCTCTTTTTTTCTAAATAAAGTTGAGGTTATTTTCTCCTCTTTCAGCAATTTACAGGGTGAGGCCAGGGATCTGGCAGCCGGGACAATGGTAACCAACAACTCTCCCACGTTTAGTAGTTTCACCCCTCTGGTGAACAAAGAGGTTACCAACCTGCTTATGGGTTGCAGATCTGGTTCCCCTATGGACCCCTGTCCGGCTGCAGTAATCAAAATTTCCCCGGAAGTTATCTCAGACACCCTAACCTCCTTACTGAACCTCATAATGGGGGCAGGGCACTACCCTATAGCATGGAAAACTACTTCAATTCTGCCACTGATTAAGAAACCCAACCTAGAACCTAACGATCCTAATAGCTACCGACCTATCTCCCGACTCTCATTACCAGTTAAAATACTGGAGAAGGCTATGAACACTCAACTAAGTCTGTTCATTGAGGAAAACAACATGTTGGACCCTTCTCAGTACGGTTTTCGAGCGGGACACAGTACGGAGTCAGCGTTGATCAAAGCCACGGAGGAGGTTCGCGAGGCGGTGGACCGGGGAGGCTCTGCCATTTTGATCATGCTGGATCTGTCGGCAGCCTTCGATACGGTCCATCACGAAGTGTTGATGGGCCGTTTATCGGAGGCTGGGGTCCAGGGTATGGCCTGGAACCTACTAAAATCATTTCTGGCCGATAGAATACAAACGGTAGAACTAGGTGGGGACAGATCTAAACCATTTTCCATCCCCTGTGGAGTCCCACAGGGGTCATCCCTTAGTCCGACGCTTTTTAATATTTATGTGAGACCGCTGGCTGCCCTTATAAGATCTTTTGGGCTACTCCTAACCTCTTACGCAGATGATTCTCAAATCGTGTTATCCTTGCATAGAGGTAAAGAAGCGGAAAAGGCCCCTAGCTGCCACGACTGTATGTTAGCAATAACTGGCTGGATGTCTGCTAACTGCCTGAAGTTAAATGCAGGCAAAACAGAGGTGATTATCTTTGGGAACAACCCCAACCTCTGGACTCCAGCATGGTGGCCTAGTGATATGGGCCTTCCCCCACCCCCTTCATGGAAAGTTAAGAACCTGGGGGGTGATCGTGGATAACACCCTCACATTTGGGGACCAGGTTAGTGGGGTGGTGTCAACAAGCTTTTTTATTCTGAGGACCCTGAGGAAAATATAACCCTTCCTCACGGAAGAAAGTTTTAGAACAGTCGTCTCAGCCCTCATTCTGTCCCGTCTGGATTACTGTAACAGTCTGTACTTGACTATTAATAAGAAACATCTCAACAGACTACAGATGGTGCAGAATGCGGCAGCTAGGTTGCTTACAGGCACTCCGAGGTTTATGTCGGTCAGGAATGGCCTACGTTACCTTCACTGGCTCCCAATCAAACAACGAGTTCAATTCAAGGCTCTTTGTACGGTCTTTAAGTCCTTGATGGGAACTGGCCCTGAAGACCTACAAAAGCGCATTCTATGGTATGTCCCCAGGAGAACATTGCGCTCAATGGAAGCAAAGCGGGTGGTCGTTCCTAGAGCGAAAAAGGCTAACTGGGGTGGGAAGAGCTTTGTCCTTAGAGCCACCAAGGCCTGGAACGATCTTCCGTTATATCTAAGGACTGGTACGGATTTCCTTTCGTTCAGGAAAGGTCTGAAAACCTGGCTGTTTTCAGCTTAGTCTCAGTTGGTGCTCAGGGGTGGAGGTCATCAGGTATACATTGCCCCAGGCATACAGTGCTCAGCGCCAGGACACCCTTGGGTAACAGTGCGCTTTACAAACTTATATAACATAACATAACATAACTTTATGCCGGATGAGGTGAGCATGGACCAGATGGGCCTTACGGTGGTCATTAAGGCCACGGACGTTCCAGGTCCAGAGGGAGATGTCTGTCATGTCACTGTGTCAAGGAGATGGAAGTCGGATTGAGCCATGGGTGTGACCGGGACGTTCAGCAAAGGAAGGAGGAAGTGCAGAGTGACGCGCGGCGTAGCACATAACATATAACAAACAAAAACATATAACAATACAATCAATAGAGCCTCAGAAGGAGGCAACGAACCCCGAAAACCCAACCCCCCACCACCCACACCAACCCCCCAATCAGGCTGAGATTCCACCCCTACCCACCCCGGGAGTCCACAACTGGGAAGGGAAAGGTCAAAGTCCAGGAAGGGAATTATCCCGAGGAGGCGTGGTGTCGCCCGGCATACTCCCCTGCCGAAGAGACAGGGTGGCCAAGCAACAGGTAATGGCAGACAACAAAAGGAAGTAACAGAGGGACTGGGGCGTCAGAGGGGCCAAGGTGTCTAACCAGATAATGACCCGGGCCATAGGGAGCAGGAGGGGAAACGAGAGCCTGCCATGGAGAAGGGACGAGAGGCCACGCGGCCACGACAAGACTAAAAAGCTAGGGGCAGCGAACCAAAGCACAGCCATGGAATAGGGAACCCTGTATAGCAAGAGGTACAAAATGGGAATGACCCATAACAGGCGAGCATGCACCAAGGAGCACAAAATACAACAGCATCAAATCACCAACAGGGTTCAATCATTATCACTTAAGTTGCCGTCAGCAATGGCCTGGGAGCTAGCAGGAGAAGAGCGTTGCGCCTGCTCAAGTTTCTTCGCAAAGGCCAAAGCAGCATTCGGTTCCAGAAAGACATGCACCTTGGAGCCCTGCCTGACTCGCAGTTTGGCAGGGTACGCCAAGGAATAGGAGACATCGTGTTTTTGTAGAATTCGCTTAGCCGGGAGGAATTCGCGGCCGGCAGCTTGCACCGCCATTGTGTAGTCGGGGTAGAATGAGAAGGAATTGCCCTGATGACGGATTTTGCCCTTCTCCCTGGCCGCTCGCAGGATGGCGTCGCGGTCCCTGAAGTTCAAAAGTTTGGCGATGATGGGACGGGCTGGCAAGCCAGGAGCAGGGCGAGGGCCGAGGGAGCGGTGGGCCCGCTCGACAATGAATACAGGGGAGAGAACGTCGCCAAATAGGTCACGAATGACCTGCTCCACAAAGTCCTCCATTTTAGAGATATTGGAGGATTTGGGCACGCCAGTAATGCGGAGGTTGCTTCGACGGGAACACGCCTCCAAGTCCTCATTCTTATTCCGGATCAGCTCGAGAACCTTGTCCATTTGAAGAAGCTTGTGGTGGTCTTGAGTTGCGGCGTCCTCGGCGTCAGAGACCCTCACCTCGACCTGCAGCAGGCGGGCGTCATGCGAGTCAACACGGGCTTTGACAGCGTCCAGCCGGGTCGACAGCTGGTCAAGTTGGGCCGCGATGCCAGTAACTGTGGATTTTACTCCAGCATGATGGCTTTCAGATTGTCCTCCCTTGTCGGGCCCACGTCAGTTTGGGCGGCCGATTCGCCCAATCGGTGACCGCGCCGTCCTGGTGGGTTTGTCTGCGCTGGTCATAGGCGATCTTAGGTTGTTTGGGGTTGGTTTTCCCCATAGTTGGACACAGTCTTGTGAAGAAGGTAGCCGAAGATCAGGAGGGCCGGGTGGACGGTGAGGAAGGAGGCCGTTCGATGGCAGAGGCGATGCGGCAAGTGCAGGCCCCCAGGTGGGGAGGTGAAGAGGAGGACCAACAAGTAGAGCAGGGCAGCGAGTGCAAGGCCCACCTAGGAGAGGTGCAGCGAGAACAGGGGCCCGGCAAGGGGAGAGCCCAGGAGGAGTGAAAAGGGCGTGTGTGGCGGCCACCAGGAGAAACACAGAGGCCAGGGAGGCTTCACAGGCAGTGAAGGGTGTGCACGGCTCACCAAGCCATGGAAGGTGGGAGGCGCTCCGCAGTGGCGTCAGGTGAGTCGAGCAGTCGGAGTCCAGTTGCAGGAGCCCGGGCACCCTCCAGGCCGGCAGCGAACAAATCCGAGAGAGTTAGCAGAAGGAAAGTTGCTAATGTCGCCTCCCAAAATGGCGGGCAATAAGGAGCGCCCAACAGGTCCGCAGGCCCCCGGGGAGGAGGGGGGGTGGTGGCGTGAAGGGGCAGCCGGACCGGTGGAGAGAAGTCAATGGGCGGCCGCACAGACACATGCCCCCAACGCGGGCGCAGCAGAGGAAGGCAAGGCCGCGGGGGCAGAAGCAGTGGGGAGACGCGGGGGGCGCACAGCCCACGTCGCGGGGCCAGCAAAGTGAGGCTGAAGGTGGTGGGCACCAACTGAAGGAAAGGTGTGCCCAGGCCCCGCGGTGCGGCGAGCGCGCACCCAACCCCGCCGCAGACGCCCCCGCGGTGGCACCACTCACCGGGAAACAACGTGGGCCAGGCGGCAGGTAGGCCCCATGTGGCAATCAGGTCACAGCAGGCCGGCAAGGTGAAGGAGTAGAGGCAGCGGCTCAGAAGCAGCGGAACGCGGGCTCCGGCCGCACGTCCGCAATGTGGCCCAGCAGGCGAGAGCGGCCACAAGCGAAGAGAGCACGGTGCAGCGGTGTGTCCAGAGGCGCTAGAATGGCGAGCGCCGAGAAGTGCCCAACAGGTCAGCAGGCCCCCGGTGAGGAGGGGGGAGTGGCAGCGTGAAGCACCAGCTGGGCCGATGGCAGGCAGGCGATGAGCGGCTACACAGACGCCGGCCCCCGCGTCGAGCGCTGCAGAGGATGGCAAAACCGTGGGGACTGAAGCAGCGGGGAGATGCGGGGGGGGGGGCGCGCCGCCCACGTCGCGGGACCAGTGCAGCAGGGCCCACCTGGATAGGCTGGAAATGGTGGGCGCCAGTTACGGAAGGAGAAGGCCCAAGCCCCGTGATGCGCGCGCACCCAACCCCGCCGTGGACACCCCCGTGGCAGCACCACTCACCGGGAACTGCGGGGGCCAGGCAGCAGGCAGGCCCCAACGGGGCGACAATGCTCCAGCAGGGTGGCCAATTTGAGCAGCCGGGGCAACGGCTCCATGGCAGCGCGACTCGGGCTCCGGCCGCACGACCGCAATTAGGCCCGGCCTGCAAGGGCAGCCACCAGCAAGAAAAGGACGGTGTAGCGGCGGGTTCCAGGGGCCGGAAAAGAAGAAATCAGTGCCCCAAGGTGAGGAGAAACAGGATAGCACGGAGCGAGGTGAAAGCTCCGACGTTGTCTGCAGGATCGTGGCGGATGAACGGCTTGGCCGGCAGAGCCCACTCAAAGTGCGGCCATCTTGCAGCCGGCTAAGCCATGCCCCTCAATGTTGTGAAATACACTTCATTTTCTTTAATATGTGATCCCCCACATACTTGCCAGGCAAGTCATATCCTAGACTTCATCTTTTCTAGCAGCAGAATATTGGTCAAGGATTCCATGGCCATCATTTGGTCAGATCACGCTATTGTCCCTTTCACATGGGACCGAGATAGCATCGTGAAGAGGAGGAAGCCCTTGGATAACTTTTTTTGTCATGCTTGGAAGAAAGCTAAGCCTTCTGAGATGGAGCACATACTGGTCAATTCTGCCCAGTGCTCTGCGGTACATTGTGAAAGATGTCAAAGCTACGGATAAATGGCTTCGTAATAGGGCTAATGAAGAGACATAGATCTTTTGCCCCTTGGTTCTCTACGGCACTGGTGGAAGAGAAAAGGCAATGTAAGGAGCTGGAGAGAATATGGAGGAAATAGTATTCAGTGGGTCCTTCTGGAGACATCATTTGAAGATGGAAAAATCATGCTAAATGTGAAAAAAATGTTTTTCCTTGCATTTAAAAAGGTTTTGTATTTAGAGAAAAGTGAGTTCCACAGCAAAGAAACAATGCCAATTTCACCCTCTTAAAAGTGGTAAATTGTGGTAATTTTGCGATGAACAGTTGGTTACAGTAACACAATTACAGAATTGTGGAACAACTCCAAATCGTGCGGTCTTCTCTAAATGAGGGCCTACTTGCTTCATAAATGTAGTGAAAAGCAGTTTTCTACAGATATATTCCATTGCTGGAGTTTGAATTTTAGGAAAGGAAATTTCCACAATTTTATGGAGGGTAAGGTACTTTCAAAGCACCTTGCTAACAATGATTGTAATGCGTTTTCCTGTCTTTCAAGCTGTATTTCACAACATTCCTTTTATTTCCAAAGAGACAGCCAGTGAAGTCAGACAGATTTGGGGCAAACAGTGCTTTCTGTTAGTGGTAAGGCAAAAGTCTATGAACCGAGCTTGACAACAGATGGTTGTGCAAAACTCATGCAAAATTTCAGCATGATGAAAACTCTAACACCCTATAAACCCACTATCAAAAGGTATTTACCAACATATCTGCAGCACACATAGAAGTAGCAAATCGCCATTATCTAATGATTGTTTTTGTGCAGGAAGGGACACCTTCTGGCACAAAAACAATAATTAATGGTGTTTTGCTCTTTCCATGTGTGCTGCAGAATGCAGCAAACATGGGAAAAGCAAAATCGAGGAGAAATAAAAGTATTTCTCCTCGTTGTGCCAATCTAACATCTGCATTTGCATGGCATTAGTTTTTGACGCTGCTTCAGATTTACAGATCCTTGTAAATCTGGGGCAGCATCAAAAAGCAGTGGGTATTGCCATGGAATGCCCACAGCAATGCCCATTGCACGACCTTTGACGCAGAAAATTGCATAAAAGGGTTCCATAATTACAAAGCATTGTTAAGCTGTGCAAAGTGGCTTAACGCCGCTTGTAAATATGGTGTAGGGCATTGCGCCACTGGAACGTCGGAAAAAGTGACGTTTCGGTGGCGCAATCCCCTTGTAAATATGACCCTTTGTTTCCAGCAGGAACGAAAAAAAATATGGCTCTCCGCAGCACAAAAAATGAGTATCATCAGGGAAGATTTATTAAATAAACATCAGCAACTAAAGTTGCTGTACCACGTTCCATTGGGAGGAGAAGGCATTATTTTGTGGCACAAAGCCAAGTCTGACCATCTTTTTAAATGTATCTGGCTTTGCATCAGATACCATAAGTGGTGGCGTTGAAACTCACAAGTACCACCCATGGAACACCTTCTTGACACAAAGGAGCCCAAAGCAGCACGTAGTACTATTTGCACTATTTTATGGGCAACTTTCCAGCATAACAAAAGTTTTTCTCAAGTAATGTACTTTCAGCCGCTTTACGTCACTGCAGCTCAAAGTCTTGATAAATGTGCCCCATCGAGTTGGGCACAGGGCAACGATGGCGCAAGACTGTGTCAGTAAACAAAGTACAAAAGGAAATTATTCAAAGGCAGACACTGACAACATGGTTTATGGTGTACCTGGGGCACAGCTTCAAAGGTTTGAAAAGCACTGAGTTATAAGTAACCACAGTCAACCTCAATATGCATTTCAAGACAACATACATCACCTGCAACTGTAGGTCTGCAGCAAGCAATCAGTTTGCCTTTCAGGTATCAAGCACAAGACCTGACAGCGGCCAGAATGAAAGAACGAGGGTGGTTGTTTTCTTCGACCCATTGCCAGGTTTTCCCAGTCCTCTTTTATAAACACTGAGAAGGATACACTGGAAATCTCCACTGGCTCTCCACATCCACAGAGAGAGATTTCAGTGCGTGATTAGGTCCCTTAGACAAAGGAGACAGCAGGCCAGGCTGAAAAGATGAAATGCTACAGCAGGCCAGGCTGAAAAGATGAAATGTTATGTAGGTTTGTGTAATCAAACTTCACAGTGGGCCGCTGTGAAATAAACTATCATCTCACCATGGTGTCATCCTAGCGGGCCTTCTGCTTTCTATAAAGAGGACAATAGAGTATTCAAATCTATGGAGAGTTTGTTTATTTTTTCGGGAGCCTCCCCACCCCCACACAATATGAACTATCCAATTTCTTATGCACATTACGCTGGCTTTAGGGCTGCCTTTCTCAGCTTTGGATAGAGTTCAAGGTTGAATGTTGAGGATTCACGACTGCACACTTGTGCATGCAGTGCCATCTAGTGGTAGAAAATGCAAAGCTTGTTTTACTAATGTGGTTCGCAGCGTGTAAATTTCACAAGGTTCCATAAATGTAAAAGAAATATCTTCGCAATTTCACTATGAAGTTGTGGCCCACAGGCTTGTGAAGAAAAGCAGTATGAGAGAACTAACTCACTTGCACTCGTGGCTATATCACATGAGCACTGAGGACCGAATCAGGCGAGGAGAGTGCTAATTTAGGACAGGTTTATGGCATTTTTCGGCTGACTGGTGTCTTAAACAGTGAAAGAGAGGAGGCACCTTAGACAGTGGTAAATGGTGTAATTACATGAATCCTTAAAGGCATCAGCAGCTTTTGACTGTTAATATAGCCTAATTTCTTGACATCACTGATGTGAACAAACGAACAATACAAAATAACACTCACAAAGCAACAACATACCATAATTGGAACATCAGGCATAACACTACAAAAAGCAGTGCAACAATCATAAAATACAACAAATTCTTATTGCAATAATGCAGCACAAGAACACAATAGCAAAATAAACAACACATCAGCAATGCAACATAATGTCACCTCGAAAAATATGCTCAAACATTATTGGCACATGTTTGCACTTCGCACCAAGTGCTACCTTACTTAACACCAAGGACAGGACATAGCACCAGTGAAATACGTTTTGTGACCGGGCACTCGGTGTGCGCAAATACATGGAATTAAAATTCTCAGCAATTTTGAAATGGTCATAGCCTGGCTTGTCGCACATTTCAGCTTACTATTCGGTACTTAATATTTGCTTTACTTATAGCTTAGCCTTCTTGCAGTCGGATAGTTACAGCTACAGGTTACTTGTCTAACATAAGAAAACCCTGCTGGCATATTTAAAAGGAGATTGTGCCACCAGAACGTCACTTTTTATGACTTTCTGGTGGCTCAATGCCCTGCACCATATTTACAAAGTGGTGTTAAGCTTTGTAAATATGGGGGCAGATTTACAAGCCCCTTGCGCCACTTTTGCATCACTTTTCCCATGTTAAAAGTGACGCAAAAGTGGCGCAAGGGGCTTGTAAATCTGCCCCATGGTACCCTGTAAATATGGTACCCTTTCACGCAGCTTTCTGCGTCAAAGGGCATGCAATGGGTGTTGCTGTGGGTGTTCTACTGCAGCACCCACTACTATTTGACGCTGCCCCAGATTTACAAGGATCTGTAAATCTGAGGCAGCGCCAAATACTAACACCATGCAAAAGCAGGCATTAGATTGGCACAAGGAGAAATGCTTTTATTTCTCCTCGTTTTTGCTTTTTCTATGTGTGCTGCAGAATGCAGCACACATCGAAAGAGCAAAATAACTTTAATTATTGTTCATGTGCAGGAAGGTTTCCCTTCCTGCACATAAATAATCAATAAATAATGGCGATTTGCTACTTCTATGTGTGCTGCAGCACACAGAGAAGAATCAAATCACCATTATTGATTGTTTATGTGCAGTAAGGGACACCTTCCTGCACATAAACGATAAATTCCTGCAACGCAGGTACCCTTGCACTATGGCGCAAGGGTGTCTGTGTTGGCGCTAGGCAGCTATTTTTAGCGCCAGCTCTAAGGAAAACACAGGTATTGCTGTAAATACAGAACATACCTACGTTTTTTAAATGATGCAGCGCGACGTTGCAAAATTTGCCGCAGTGCCACACTGTGCCATTACCTTGTAGATATGCCCCACTGTTTTTTATCTTGTCCATAATAATGACATTACAGAAGACTAAATTGATTGGTAGCGCTTGATACACAGCCTGGTGAGAGGGGGAGAAGCCGTGCCCTGCTGGACTGCTGCACCGCTGAGGAACCACACTTCCCATCACACCCTGGGATGCCTCAAACGCATTTAAGATTGACGCCAATCCGCAGCAGTCGTAGCCGGTTGACACTCAGCCTGGTGAGAGGAGGAGAAGCCGCGCCCTACTGTACTGCTACTCCGCTGGTGGAACTCACCCTTATCACCACACCCTGGGATGCCTCAGGCGCATTTAAGCGCAACGCCAACTTGTGACATGGGCTGCATGCATGGGTGTGCCCGGGCGGCACGTAGGTGCACCAAGGCTGTGCCCGGGCAAAGCCAGGGCGAAGGGCACGCCCATCCATGCCCATCAGTGCCCGGAAGAGGCCGGGCCTGGCCACCCCTCTAAGCTCCCAGGCTCTGCATTTAGCAAAACCCCCACAAAAGAATAGGCAAACGCGAACCCAAAACAACAGAACATGGGGGTGAAACCATTAACACCCTGGACTCGTTCCTGATGAGGGTGGCCAACGTATTATCTAAGGAGATCGAACTTACCAAACACTGTCTTTCCTTAGAGGAGGTAACACCTGGACTGGAACTTAGGGGCTGATTACGATGGCGGAACGATCGCCACCGCCGGGCCGGCGGTGAGGTACGCCGGCCCTGCGGACCGCGATTCTCCGACCGCCATATTACGATGGCGGTGGGATCCAGACCGTGACTGCGGCAGAGGCAAAGCCTGTCCGCCACGGAACCGCCACAGGCAATTGTTACGATTGTCTGGCGGAGCGGTCAGCATGCTCACAATGGTGGCAGAGCCAAGCAGGCTCCGCCCGCCGAATTACGATGCATGCGGAAGCCAGCCTTTCCGTGGCGGGTGAACCGCCATTGAAAGGCTGGCGGGGATTGGTTTTGGGGGCCTGTTGCGGCCCCCCCTTGTGTTGAGGGGAGGTTTGGGTACACTAGGGGGTACCCATGGTACCCCCCTGCATTTCACTGCACCATGTGGCAGGCACAGTGTAGTGCCTGCTACGTAGTGCAGTGCAATGCACAACATGCTCTTTTCGACATCGCGGCGGAGCTGCTGTTGGCAGCCACCGCCGCAATGTAAACGGTGCGGAATCTGACCGCAGCGGTGGCGGTCCCATCCTAATCGGGTAGGCGGGACCACTGCATGCATGGCGGACGGTCCCAAACACCGCTACGATGGCTGGCGGACCAGGTCCGCCCGCCATCGTAATCAGCCCCTTAGTGAGATGCCTAGATTAGTGGATTTGACAAGCTCTGCTACTCTGACTATGTGTGATTGCCTTCCCATTAGACCTTGCAGCAACCACTCAAGCCCCTGTGGAGCGAACTGTAGCCCCCAGTTGAACCGCCAGTGAAAAAGAAAAGAGGAGGCATGAAGAGTGATAAGGCTACTAAAAGCAACAAAACTGTGGGGTCTGAAGCCACATTCAGGTCGGGACCATTGACTGGTAATGATGAACTGTGCCAAAGAATGGAGCAGGTTATTTCATTGCTTTTGAAACCTGTTCTCTGTAGATTGTCTAAAATCTAAGAGAGCTTATCGTGGGGTTGGCACTAATGGGGGGGGGGGAACTTAAATATGGGGCGTATCCAAGGACAGCCAAAAGGCAATGGGGATTCTTCAATAATTCCATCAATTTTGACCCCGGGCCCTATAGAGCCCTCCACCCTTCAACAACAGGGAGCAACTACACTAAAGGGCGATGATGGGGGGGAAGGTCACCCTAATTCACAGCCGCTATCAATGATTAATCAAAGGATACCTTAACTGCCCACTCAGACTCAGTCACTTAAATTTTTGCAAAGCAGGATAATTTAACAGCAGATGGTATATCGACACGTGGGGCAAGGGTCTCCAAACCCCCCAATGTGGCCGATGAGATTGGTGGAGCTGAGGGACAAAACATTCTTGAGGTTAAATCTCCCCCCAGCTGCTTGTCCATATGTTTTAATTCTGGCAAATACCCCTGAGTAGAAAAGAACCCAGAGGACAGAGTCCACGGAGCAATCAATGACCAAGGTATTACTCTGGTTGACAAAATTTAATAAGTGGGGACAAGAACTATCTAGACACATTATTATGGCAAGGAGAGTGGCTTGGGTGGGCGATGCCCCAAAAATTATAGGGGGAAACTGCATAGTTGTTAATTTTAACAATTGCTGACTGGTAGGGGACATACTGAGCACATTCCCAAACAATCTCACGTCTGATACTCAGATCTTCACATTTCCTTTGGGGTTCTTTTATAAACCCCTAAGGTTAAAGCCCATCCAGCTCAGTTGGGGTAGAACTGCAACCTATTTCCCCCCCTCCCAGCCCAACACCGAGCCTGAAAGAGCGAAAATAGGTATAATCAATCGATTTGCCCCATTGGGAGAACTCAAGGCCTGTGACTGACTTGATAAAGACCCTATGACTTTATCTGAGAGCAAGAGCCCTGCTTTGAAAATATTGAAGGAAGTAGAGTTATTAGAGGAGGGCATGGAAACACTAGAAATCATTACCTGGAACATAGCCGGTCTCAGGCAAAAGCTGGATGACCCAAATTGTATAGGGTTAATGGAGAACTTCGACATAATATGTCTTCAGGAAACCTGGGAAAGAGGCATGACCTGTATGGAGGGTTAATATTCATTTCAACCTGCAGCCGTTCCCTCTAGAGCTGACCGTGTGAGTGGGGGCATATTAAACTTAGTAGCAAATACAGCAAGATTCAAGGTTATACATTTTTTAAATGAGTCCCCATATTACCAAATCCTGCTATGTGAAGGTCAGAAAGGGTGAGGCTGGATTTTAATAAATGTTTATAATAATCATTTTGGTGGCAATATGGCTCGGGTGGTGGATACACTGGAGAAAGAAATTGCCTCCATCTTTACAGATCACCATAACTGTCTTAATATATTATGGCTGGGAGACTTTAACACCAATAGCTGCAAGAAGATGGTAAAACCTGTGTCTGAAGTGACTGACGGGTAGGGGTGTTACCCCACCTTTTTTCACAATGAATATGGTAATGCGCTTAATAGATTGCTATCAATCAGGAATCTAAGGATAATTAACACAGCCAACCCTAACACAGGATTGCTAGAGTATACATTTGGCACTTCGTCTAATAGGCCTACCATTGATTTTATTGTTGCTTCCGAAGCTTTTTGTGGGCAGTTTACCCATGTAGAAACGACATTTTTAGCTTTCAGTGACCACGCAGCCATCGCATGCCAAATGAAATGTGGAAACAGGTACAAGCCCACAGTCACTAAAGTAACAAAGCCATCTATAGCAAGGAAGAATGGTATTGTACTAAAATGGGATTAGATCAACAAGGAGAAATTTGCCCCACAAATTATTGCCAAAATGCAGACGGAGTAAATGACCTGCCTAGACCCAAATTCAGATGTGAGAGGAATAATGTCAGCTTTTGAAGGGATTTTGGGAGAAATTAAAAGTAATCTGGTTCAGCCTGATCTCCCTAATAGGATTACAACAGTGCGCTGGTTTGATGATGCATTAAAAAATATACACGCAGCTCTTAAGAATACCCCGAGAGATAAGGACTTTGTGAGGAACCTGGGCTGTCAATATAAAGAAGCAAGGAGGACCAGATTAAGGGGCCTGAAGGAGGAGGCTTGGGACAAACTGCGCCAGGCAGCGGCTTCTAAAAATAGCAGAGATTTTTAGAGTGTAAATAATGTGCCATTTTTTAAAGATGAAAGTGACCCAAATCTAGATCTACGTGTGGATGAGGAGGCCTGGGAGGCCCATTTTGTAAAAATATTTGGGGTGTTCGATGAGGGCACGGCCCCTCTATTTAGTATCCCACAGGTTGAGCAAAAAGGCAACATGGTTTTTGATTTGGCAGAGGTGAGGCACAGGTTGGTGCAGTTTAGTCCCCATAGACATTTTTTAGATAATCAAGATCTTTGGGCGCCACTACTGACTAATGTTCTGAACGTCATAGCCAAGATGGGCCCACCACTTTCCTGGAAAAAGACAGTATTAATTCCTATCCACAGAAAAGGGGAAAAGTCCTTGCCACAAAATTATAGACCCATCTCTTTATTGGATGGTACAGCTAAACTGATGGGTCATCTACTATTGAACAGATTGGAGGACTGGGCCAGGGTAAGGAATTAATTAATACCATCACAGTAAGGTTTTAAGAAGGGAAAGGGTCACTTGATCAATGTCTCAATTTGAGTTTGATCATTTCAAAATATACAGCAGCTAAGAATGGCCAAGTCTATATAGCATCCGCCTTTGACTACGTCACCTACTCCAAGCTGTGGTTAGTTATGGAAGGCATGGGGATAGACGACACAATAATAACCTTTATACGTTGGATGTATTCACAAGCTACGACATGTGTTCGGTATGGAAGGGACGGGGAATGCACGATACAATTGCAGTGGAAGCCGGCATGACTCGTGGGTCGCGGGGCACGGGCTGTTTTAGGGAGGGATTGCGGGGGTCACGCGGGGGGAGGGAGCGCAATATAAAAAAATAAATAAACTTACCTTGCTGCTGGGTCCTGCGTCTCTGCTCCTGCTCTCCTCGAGAAGCACAGCCAGGCTCCCACTGACCAATCACAACGCTGATATGCAGCATTGTGATTTGTAAGCACCTAGGCTCCCCTGACCAATCACAACACTGCAATGTAGCATTGTGATTGGTCTGAGCGTCCTGGTTCAACACTTAGCCAGGGAATGGGGGCCTGTGTATGTTCTCCACGCAGGCTGCAATGCAGCCTGCGTGGAGAACAGGGAAAGTGCACATGACTGTTTAGGCCGACCGAGAGGGCTGACCAAACAGTCATTGCACACTTAGGAATGGGCAAACCACTCCTCCTCTGCCCTGCTCCGAGAGCTGAGAAGAGCAGCCCAGCCCACCCGCCCGCCCGCAAAGCAGCAGGAAGCATAAAATTATAATAACTTAAAGTTATTATCATTTTATGGTAATGCGCTTAATAGATTGCTATCAATCAGGAATCTAAGGATAATTAACACAGCCAACCCTAACACAGGATTGCTAGAGTATACATTTGGCACTTCGTATAATGGGCCTACCATTGATTTTATTGTTGCTTCCGAAGCTTTTTGTGGGCAGTTTACCCATGTAGAAACAACATTTTTAGCTTTCAGTGACCACGCAGCCATCGCATGCCAAATGAAATGTGGAAACAGGTACAAGCCCCCAGTCACTAAAGTAACAAAGCCATCTATAGCAAGGAAGAATGGTATTGTACTAAAATGGGATTAGATCAACAAGGAGAAATTTGCCCCACAAATTATTGCCAAAATGCAGACGGAGTAAATGACCTGCCTAGACCCAAATTCAGATGTGAGAGGAATAATGTCAGCTTTTGAAGGGATTTTGGGAGAAATTAAAAGTAATCTGGTTCAGCCTGATCTCCCTAATAGGATTACAACAGTGCGCTGGATTGATGATGCATTAAAAAACATACACGCAGCTCTTAAGAATACCCCGAGAGATAAGGACTTTGTGAGGAACCTGGGCTGTCAATATAAAGAAGCAAGGAGGACCAGATTAAGGGGCCTGAAGGAGGAGGCTTGGGACAAACTGCGCCAGGCAGCGGCTTCTAAAAATAGCAGAGATTTTTAGAGTGTAAATAATGTGCCATTTTTTAAAGATGAAAGTGACCCAAATCTAGATCTACGTGTGGATGAGGAGGCCTGGGAGGCCCATTTTGTAAAAATATTTGGGGTGTTCGATGAGGGCACGGCCCCTCTATTTAGTATCCCACAGGTTGAGCAAAAAGGCAACATGGTTTTTGATTTGGCAGAGGTGAGGCACAGGTTGGTGCAGTGTAGTCCCCATAGACATTTTTTAGATAATCAAGATCTTTGGGCGCCACTACTGACTAATGTTCTGAACGTCATAGCCAAGATGGGCCCACCACTTTCCTGGAAAAAGACAGTATTAATTCCTATCCACAGAAAAGGGGAAAAGTCCTTGCCACAAAATTATAGACCCATCTCTTTATTGGATGGTACAGCTAAACTGATGGGTCGTCTACTATTGAACAGATTGGAGGACTGGGCCAGGGTAAGGAATTAATTAATACCATCACAGTAAGGTTTTAAGAAGGGGAAAGGGTCACTTGATCAATGTCTCAATTTGAGTTTGATCATTTCAAAATATACAGCAGCTAAGAATGGCCGAGTCTATATAGCATCCGCCTTTGACTACGTCACCTACTCCAAGCTGTGATTAGTTATGGAAGGCATGGGGATAGACGACACAATAATAACCTTTATACGTTGGATATATTCACAAGCTACGACATGTGTTCGGTATAGAAGGGACGGGGAATGCACAATACAATTTCAGTGGAAGCCGGCATGACTCGTGGGTCGCGGGCCACCGGCTGGCTTAGGGAGGGATTGCGGGGGTCACGCGGGGGAGGGAGCGCAATATAAAAAAATAAATAAACTTACCTTGCTGCTGGGTCTTGCGTCTCTGCTCCTGCTCTCCTCGAGAAGCACAGCCAGGCCCCCACTGACCAATCACAACGCTGATATGCAGCATTGTGATTTGTAAGCACCCAGGCTCCCCTGACCAATCACAACACTGCAATGTAGCATTGTGATTGGTCTGAGCGTCCTGGTTCAACACTTAGCCAGGGAATGGGGGCCTGTGTATGTTCTCCACGCAGGCTGCAATGCGGCCTGCATGGAGAACAGGGAAAGTGCACATGACTGTTTAGGCCGGCTGAGAGGGCTGACCAAACAGTCATTGCACACTTAGGAATGGGCAAACCACTCCTCCTCTGCCCTGCTCCGAGAGCTGAGAAGAGCAGCCCAGCCCACCCGCCCGCCCGCAAAGCAGCAGGAAGCATAAAATTATAATAACTCAAAGTTATTATCATTTTATGTTTCTACTTCAAACTTCTTGAAAGCAGTGGGGCGACGCTCCTCCGCCATAGCGGAGTAGCCGCCACTGGACAATTCTGTATGGCATCAGGCGAGGGTGCGTCCTTGCACCCTTCCTGTTTTCAATCTACACAAATGGCGGGGAAGCCACCTTGTTCAAGTCTACCACAGATGTGCCCTCAGTGAACTCAGTCCTTGTCCCGATACTCCTCTATGCAGATGATGCAGTGCTAATAGCTTGAACTGTAAAAGTACTGCAGAAACTCATAGAGGAATATACGACATTTATGAAAAACTTTCTGTAAATGAAACAAAATCTTCTGTACTTGTGGCGGAGAGGTCATCAGTGATGTCATCAGTGATGTCACTGACCATGTCATGAGTGATGTAATATGTGAGGTCATACGCAGTGCATTGCGGGGGTGAGAGTTATAATTAACTCAGCTAACTATAATGGCTGAATTTCTCTGGTTTTGTATGAGTAAAATCTGCCCCTAACTATAACATCCCTTTAGCATTTGTTTTTTTTAGTGAATTTCTAAGGTTTTTTAAATGCTAATTCCTAACTATAACGTCCCTGTAACCTTTGTTTTTTTCAGTGAATTCCTATTTTTTTTTAAAGTAGTCACATTTGCAGAGTAGTGGAGAAAGGGGGCGGGGCCTCCGACCAGGTCACAGGAATTCCGCTGTGTGGGACTTACAGGAGGTACCATGAGGGCTTCTTGGCCCCCAAGGGCCCTCTGGAGCCAAGGGGACTTCATCCCCAAACTACTAATGTGCCAGGAGGCATGTTTGCAGAGTGGTGGAGAAAGGGGGCATGCCTCTGACAACTTCTCAGCAATCCTGCTGTGTGGAACTTACTGGAGGTAACAGGAGGACGTCCTTGGGGGCCAACTACCCCTCCTATTTACTCCAGTAAGTCCCATACAACAGGATAGCTGAGATCTGATAGCAGGCCATGCCCCCTTTCCCCACCACTCTTCAAACGCTCATCCTGGCACACTACTAGTGGGGGATGAAGTACCCTTGGCTATTGAGAGCCCTTCGGGGCCACCTACCCCTCCTATTACCTCCAGTAAGTCACATACAGCAGGATTGTTGAGAACTTATAGCAGGCCACGCCCCCTTTCTCCACCACTCTGCAAACGGTCATCCTGGTGCACTACTATTTAGGGGATGAAGTCTCCTTGGCTCTTGAGGGTCCTTGGTGGAGCGGTGCTCATGCCAAGCCATAGAAAACTGCAATGTCCTGGGGCAGGGCACCCCGGGACTTTGCTGGAGCCGGCCCTGGAGGGTGGCGGTCCCCAGGGCCATCTAGGGCTCCACGAGGGGGGCCGTGCACCCCCCTCCAACATCAATTAAGCCCTGGGGAGGTGGCGGTCCCCGGGGCTGCGGGGGGCCACGTGGCCTCTGCATTTCACTGAATCAGCACCGGGGAGGTAGCAGTCCCCAGGGCTGCGGGGGGCCCACGCAGGGCCCCCAACATTATTTTTTTTGCCCCCAGGACCTGCCCACTCTGGGCCTAAATTAAATGAAGCGAGGATTCGTGGATCCACCGCGACTCCCGCAGAATGTTTTTTTTAATGTTTTTTCTGGGCCTGGGGGTCCCTGTGGGGCCCCCTGAACAGGCCTAGGGGGCTAGGGGGTTTCTACCCTGCCCCCTTTTCTTTTTTTTTAATGGTTTTTCTTGTGACTCGGTTCAACCGAGTCACAAGATGACTGCCAATACTTCCTGGTTTGAAGTGTTGGCAGCCAATCAGATCTCAGGCACAAGATCGGGAGGGGGCGCAGATCCACTGTAGCCACAGTTTTATATCTGAGAATTGTTTTTACATTTCTCAGGAACTACTGAACGGATTTACACCATTTAACAAAAAGAGTGCTTTCTGGACCAAGAGCTACCATTTTGCCAAATTTGGTGTAATTCCGTTTAGCAGTTTGGGTATAACTGTGTCTAAAGTTTCCTATGGAAATTAACATGGAGAAAAAGCATTTTGGGACCCCCCCTTTTTCTTGGCCCCCGCTTGATGGATCACCTCGAAATTTTTAAGACAGGAGCTGAAGTGAGCGTCAAATTAGTTTTTTAAATTTCGCGAAGGTTCGTCAAACATGCCAAAGTTATTGGCAAATCAAAAACAGCTTTTTAATAGAAATCAAGTCCTAACTAGAACTACCTATTGGTGACCAGATATATATTACCTACTGGCAGTCACCAGTAGGTACTTGAAGATTCCATAGACAAATCGGTTTATGTTCTGCTAATAACTTTGGTGCCGTTTGACAAAAATTCACAAAATCTACAATGATAGTTTGCCACTCACTTCAAGCTACTGTCTTGAAGGTTTTCAGAGTGATTCGTTAAGTGGGGGCCGAAGAAAAGGAGGGACCCCAAAACACATTTTCCCCAAGCAATTTCCCATAGGGATTTTAGACACGACTACAGCCCGAATCGCTGAACGGAATTACACCAAATTTAACTGAAAGCTAGATCTTGGTCTAGAAAGAGTGCTTTTTTTTTGCCAACAATCTTTTTATTGAAATTTTTCAGTAGCATATCATTACATGATGTCATTCCCATCTCTCCTCTCATGTTATACAATATAGGGCTATATGAAGGTACAGTTGCTTCGTGTCTGAGAAGATGTATACAGTGAGCTTCAGAGTAAGCAGTGAAATAGCACTATTGACCATCTTTATACATTAATCAACTGAAATCAGAATCCATTCTAACTCCCCCCTCCCTCAACCTCCCACCAAAACAAACCGGATGTACAGAGTGTCCCAGAGCGCGTACGGGTGTATGTGTTACATAGTGTGATCAAAGGGCCCCCAAGAGGTATCTTCCCCACATCGCCCTCCTGAGTCCCCCACTCCTCCTCCAGGCTCTAGAATTGAAAGAGGTGCAGCGCCCTGGTACACGTAAGTCACACAAACAATGGGGGCCCCCGTGATAGATACTCCACCAATGGCCCCCATGTGTACTCGAAGTTTTTAAAGGTGTCCGCTAGTACGCTAGCCATTCTCTCCATAATGATAGCCTGCCATAGAAGAGCATGCCATATGGTCATAGATGGAGCCTCCTTCTGTTTCTACACAGCCGCTACCGTCATTTTGGCTGCCCCAAGTCACAGCCAGAGAATAGTCCTGTCCCCAAAAGTTTGGCGTTTGAGTGTGTCAGTTCTAAGCCCCAACAATGTCGACCCTGGGTCAGATGGGATGGGATAACCCAGTATTTCCATAATTTGTGTCAAAATCTCTGTCCAAAATGGATGTATCATTGGACAATACCACCAGATGTGCCTGAAATCCCCTTGGAGATCACAGCCTCTCCAGCACAAATCAGAGGTCTCAGGAAAGATCCTCTTTAGTTTCGTAGGGTACAGATACCAATCATTAAGGACTTTATAGTGGCCCTCCCAAATTCCCATTGAGTGGTTGAATTTGTGTATGGCTATTTATAGATTGTTCCATTGCTTATCCGTAATGCTTACCCCCAAAGTGTGCTCTAAAAGAGCCTGTGCTTGGGCAGCCCAGTATGCAGTGTGGATTGTAGTATCTTATAGATGTGCGAGATCGTGCCTTTTGTACCCTTTTCTAGTCTCGCTAGTCTCTCTATTGGTGTGAGTTCTCTAGTCACTGCTTCTCGAACTCCCGGGTGAGGACCCAGTGTTGCAGTTGGGTGTAGTGGTAGTATTCGCTGGCTGTGAGGCTAAACTCCCTCTAGCAATGTTCAAATGTGAGAATGTCCCCGTTGTGGAACAGATCGGAAATTGTGCGTATCCCCCTTCCTTCCATGCATCAAAGGGTCCTGGTACACAAGCTGGTGGAAACTCTGGATTATAGTGTATGCGTGTGAAGGGCGACAGGAAGGTGGTAAGGGCAAAACCCCTGTGGATATCATCCCACACCTTGAGGGTAGCTTTAGTAGGTGTACTTAGATAGACATTAGGCGGATGCTCTGCTTTGGGTTTCCACAGAAGGTCCCATATACTCCTCCCTGCCACCACCCTATCCATGTGTAGCCAGTGTTTGTCTGACACCCTGGATGACCATTCTGTGATCACTCGGAGTTGGGCTGCTTTGTAATAGAGATTCATATCTGGTAGTGCCAAGCTTATTTTTGGGGAGCCGGAGCTGTTGAATTGATAGCTGTGCCCTTTTCCCTCCCCAGATAAAACGTATGATCAGTGATTTTAATGTGGGGAAGTACCCCTGGTCTATCTCAGTCAGGAGATCCTGAAAAGGGTATAAAACTTTAGGCAATGTCATCATTTTGATCACCTGGATTCGACCTACCCATTAGAGATGCATGAGAGCCCATCTATGAAAATCTGCTTTCACTTGTTGAAGAAGTGGGGGATAATTTGCCTTAAAGAGGTCTTGGAGCCTCAGTGTTATTTTTATTCCCAAGTAAACTATTTCCTTTTTAGCCCATTGGAAGGGTGTGGACTCCACCAAGGCTTCCATATCCCCCTGTGATTGTGTGAGGTTTAGCAGAAAAGACTTAGTAAGGTTAACTCATAGACCAGCTACCAGTTCAAACCGCCGCAGCTCCTCCATTACCTTTGCTAACGAGAGTTCTGGGGTTGTGACTGACAAGAGCATATCGTCCGCAAAGAGAGAGATCTTATGTTCGTCTCCTCCTTTATCTCAGGCGTCGTGCAAATTGTAGCCGCTAGGGGTTCTATCCTTAGGGCAAGGAGAAGAGGAGAGAGGGGGCATCCCTGGCGAGTCCCCCTCTCCAAGGCGAATATTGCCGAGCTCACCCCATTGACAAGGACCCTAGCGCTGGGGCATGCATAGTTCGCTCTTATCATGTCCAGAAATCTGTTACCAAACCCATAATTCCTCAAGACCTGGAAGAGCTAGGGCCAGTCCACTCAGTCAAAGGCCTTCTCGGCATCCAGCGGCAAGAGGACCGCTGTATAGATTTTTTATTTACCTTTTCCACGAGGTAAAAGACCCTCCGAAGGTTGTCGTGGGTTTGCCTGCCGGGTATAAGCCCGGATTGGTCCGGGTGAATGAGTTCTGGCATTAATGAGTCTAGCCTATAGGCCAATATTTTCGTGTAGATTTTTGCATCCAGGTTAAGGAGCACTATCGGTCGGTAGGAGCCGCATAGTTTAGGGTCCTTACCTGGCTTGGGCATCACTGAAATAAGTGTCTCCCCCATAGAGTTTGTCACCTTCCCCGCCTCCGCCATAGAGTTATATAAGTGTACCAATTGTGGAATTATTTCAGTCCCGTAGATATTATAGAACTGTGCCGTTAGGCCGTCAGGACCCGGTGATTTATGTGACTTTAGATTAGCTATGGCACTGCTAACTTCCTCAGAGGTTATCAGAGCTCCCAAGTTGTCATTCTGTATTGCCGACACTCTCTGGAGTTTTACCCCTTCTAGGTATCTCTCTTGTTCAGTTGTTTCATAGCTCTCAGCCTGATATAAATTTTGGTAGAATTGACCAAAGGCATGTGCATTATCTGTTTCCGTGAACGCTTTATCCCCCCCCCCGGCATCCGTATGTCTCCTAAATAGTCTCTTCCCTTTTTATCCTCAATTGTCTGGCCAGGTGTGCTCCCACTTTGTTGCCTTTCTCATAGGTGGAGCATTTAAGTCATATTAGGGTTAGCTCTGCTCTATTGCTGTGTATGGCATTCAACTTGCCCCTAAGGGTTGTTACCTTTCTTTGCAGGCTCAAAATAGGCTTTCTCTTATGCTCCCTCTCAGCCTCTTTCAATTCTGCCTCCAATGCCCTTCTCTCTTGTGTTCTGCGTTTATTCAATTCCGCATTAAGTGTGATGCATTGACCTCTAAGGAATGCCTTGAAGGCATCCCAATTTGTAGCTTGGGAGGTATCCTTGGGGTCATTTCTAAGAAAGTATTCCTTAATGGACTTGCGTAATTCATTGCGCAGCAAGCGGTCTTGTGAAAGAGCCAATGGGAAAAAACATCTCTTATATTTTAAGGAGAAGCTATCCTTGGCCAGTGTTAGCGCGCATGGAGCATGATCGGACACCGTGATCGGATGCATAGAAGTGGCATGCATTGCTGAGGTTAGGGTGCTGCTTGCAAAGATGTAGTCAATCCTCGAATAGGATCTGTGCGTATGAGAAATAAAGGTGTAATCCCTGTCTTTTGGGTGCATAGTACGCCATGTATCTATTAAGCCCAGTGCGGAGAATTCTTTCTTCAAGGCTTTATTGAAAGTGCTAGAGCTTGCTCTTTGAGGTTGTGTGCTATCCATGCCCACATCCCACGTTAAATTGAAATCTCCTAGCAAGAAATTGTCCCTCTCCGCGAACCCCCCCAGCCACGATAGGACCTTGGAAATTAATGTGGCTTGGTTAGTGTAGGGTGCATAGATTGAGGCGAAGGTGCAGCTACGGCCTTGCAGTTTCCCCTTGACCATGACTATCCTGCCCTCCTTATCTATTTTGCTTCCTTCCGGTTGGAAACCTAAGGACCTGTGATGAGCAGGACCACCCCATTGTGTTTAGTCATGGTCGAGGAGCGATAAATAATGGGGTATGCCCTATGTTTTAACCGGAGTTCCTCCACCCTTCTCAAGTGTGTTTCCTGTAGCACCACAACATCATGTCTCTGGTCTTGAAGATATTTCCATAATTTCTGATGTTTGCAAGGGAGTTAAGCCCCTTTACATTCCACGTGATCAAGGTTAGCACCATTTGTATTTAAGAGGTGTGTTGGTATGTCAGCTTACCGTCTAGAGATTCCGAGCTTTGTCGAGACCCCCCTCCCCATCACCCAATCTCACCTTGGTGTGCCCATTGTTCCCACCATACATGGCTCGTGTGAGTCTGAGAACACCCGTGTACACCGAAGAGCAGTAGCAGAACAATTCCAATTCAGAACATTTGGGGTCAACCTGACCCAACTTCCCATGGATTACCCTAGTAATGAGCATGTAATGTGTAACTATCGTGGACGTATTGGTCCATGACCGCTCCTGGCGAGCTATAGAGTGTTATAGGCAAGTCAATTGCTCCTAGGTGGACTTAAGGAAGGCTCCAAGTAATTTATGCCCCCCTTCAAAAAGCCCTTACCCCCCTCACTCCCATTTGTCATCACATTGGTGGGATAGCAAGCCCTTTTCATCCCTGGCCACCCTCAAAATTATGCCCTTGAGGCGTGCTCGGTTCTCCACTTGCCAAGCTGGACTTTAAGCAACCTTATCCCCCCCTTCCCCAGAGAAGTGTCTCATCCCTCCCTCCAAACTATCAGGTCCCACGGGTTTCTCGCCACTCTCAGGTATTTCCAGCCATGTGAGAATTCCTGCATGGCTGGGTCAATCCTTTATCGATAGAGTTAGGGTAAAAGGTTCAGAGGTCAGTTGCGTCTCTCTATCCTCTTGATCATCTGCTTTTGTGGTTTCATTCTATTTTGCTGCTGCCATTATCCTTCTCCATTTCTCGCTGCTGATTTCCCCCTTGTGTCTCCTTCTGTTGTCCTATTCCCCTGCTCCTCGGGGAGCGCTAGGCCCAGAAGACCTCATATGCTTCGGCATATGAGGTGCAATGGTGGTGTCTATTATGTAAGGAGAAGGTGATTCCAAAGGGGTAGGTCCATCTGTATTTTATGTGGTCCCGTCTGAGCTTGTCTGTGATTGGGCGAAGTAATTGCCGGCAGGCCAATGTCACTGGTGACACATCTTGATACAGATCACATTTAAAGCCCTGGAAGGATATCTCACCCTTCGAGCTTGCTGTTTGTAGGATTGCCTCCCTTATCTTGTGGGAATGTAATGTAAGCCAGGACATCTGATGGTCGCTTTTGTCCTCCAAGTGGCGATGGTCCCACTCTATCCACCCTATCAATTTTTATCTTCATGCCTCGTGGGCCAAGTACATCCCCGAACATCCCCACAACAAATGCTTCCAAGTCTGCCCCTTCCGCTCCTTCTTCTAGGTTCCTCAGGCGAACATTAGCTCTCCAAGCCCTGTTCTCTAGATCCTCACATTTGAGGTTAGTGTCTTGTAATTGGAGCCCTTTTGTTGTGTTATCCAACTCTGCCATTTTATGCTCCAGTTCCTGCACTTTGGATTCTACATCTAGTGTGTGACTGCCCACGGAGTCGACATCTTGTTGTAGCATCGTAAATTTGCCTTGGATATCGGAGCATAGAGCCTCCATTGAGCCCTCCTGGTCTGCCTTCATTTCTTCCCGGAGCTCTTTTTTGAAGTCTCTCAAAGAGGCTAACAGGTTCTCTTTGGTGAGGCAAAGACAATGAGATGATAAACGGAGTGCTGAAAATTTTCAGACACTCACCCCCAGTCACAGATCTGGGTTGAATCCATTGTCGTTCTTTAGCTCACTTCGCCACCTCAGTTCAGACCCAGCTTTATGCAAATCAGTCTTGACCCTGTGCCTCATGGGAACAGTCCAGCCCGAACTGCTAAGCCAGGTCTTCCCTGAACCGGAATAAACATCCTGGGACTGGTTTCGGGGTAACACCCCTCATCAGCCAGGCTAGCTTGAATCCAGTGGCAAAGTGAGCAAGGGACCAATGTCTGGGCATACCCTGCCAACTTAGGGCAAACAAAGCAAACACAAGGAGATGATGAACACAGTGCTGAAACTTTTCAGACACTCACCAATAGTCACTGATCTGGGTTGAATCCATTAATCATTCTTTAGCTCACTTCGCCACCTCACATTGGTGAGTGCCATCTCTCCTTCTTGTCTGCCTTCTGTTGGAGGCCCTCTAGTCTCTGTAGGGGTAAAGTAGCTTGAGGCTCTATTTGTTTGTGTCTTTTTAGGTGGCATAGGGTCTGTGGTATCCACTGATCGTCCCTGCTGGAGCCAAGTGGTGCCTTGGTTTGTATTGTACTCCCTTCGTGTGGGCAGCTTTGCCAATGCCTGTGTTTTCCCGTCCGTCAATGATTGTCGTCGGGGCTCGAGCCTATGCGTGGGTCTGTTGGCTCATTGTCCCCCTCTGGCCTCTTGCGTGCTTCCGGCATGGCCCCCTCGTCCCTGCATCCCCATGCCTGCCATGGGTTGTCCCGCTAAGGGGTGGATCTCTCCACCGCGAGCAATGGGTGGGATCTCACAGAGTCTCTCCCCCTGTGCCAGTCAGAGGTCTTCTGCAGGCTGTTTCCCCCAGTCCGGGGTGTCTCTCCTGCCTTGAGTGTGTTAATGCCAGGACTTAGCTCCCTTCAATGCCTTGTGGGGTTGACTTTTATGTAAAGCCTCTGTGGCTGTGTGGGTTACTTCTTGTGCCTGTTGCAGTACTATTCCTCTTGGGTGGTCGCCATATTAAGGTCAGGCACCTAAGGGTTCATGTCGCTGCCCTGTGGGGCTCCCAGATGCCTGCATTGCCCAGTGTGGGATTCTTTCTCAGTTACCACTCGCTCTTTGGGCAGTTGCTCTAACTTTTCCCGCTCTACCGGTAGCCGCAGTACCTCTGGCTCATCTGCCCCTCACCAGGCTGCCATCTTAAGGTCAGGTGCCTGCTTACACGTGTTCACAGGGAGCCTCCACGGGTCCACGGGGGGCACAGGGTGGCGTGGGGGTCCCTCACCTATTCCCCCGGTGCTCCCGCCATCTATGGGGCTTGGTCCCCGCCCAGTGGTGGCAACACTTGGGATGTTGGGCGCAATTGCAGCGCGCCATGTCTCACTGGTGCGTAAGGGGATCTCACCGTTGCTCCCGGTGGCTGTTCACTTTCAGCGCTCCCCCGTCCTGCTGTCTTCCTCCGCAGGGAACGGCCCTCTGATTGATGCGGCTCCCGTCTGATGGCCACCGCCCTCCTTGATGACTTCCCGGGGCCCTTTGGGGTTGATGCACCGCTCTGCAGCCTTGATGATTCCCGATTCCTGGCGGCAGATCTCCGGTGAGCTCTTAGTGCCTCTGTAGACTCTGGATTCTCAGCACATTTCCTGGGTTAAAAATGTGCCTTCATTTGCTCATTTGGATCACTTTTCCCCAAATTCGCCACGGAGCCTCAGCGGTTTAGGTCCGCTCAGCCATCTTGGCTGGCCACGCCCACAAGAGTGCTTTTTAGGTCTCGGCTAGGCAGCGCATGCGCTGTCTCGTCGAGAGATGCTGTATACAGTATTGTGGGGGGAAGCTCCGCCCACTTTCCGTCTATGTTTTTCTATGTTTTTCATTGGCTTCAATTTTAAATGCTGCCTTCTGATTGGTTTTCCACTTGTTAGTCCCTCCTCCCGACGGCCATGGCGTAATTTATGCACATCCGAGGCTATTGGCCCCTTTACTGAAACATTATTTTATGCCCTATGTCCCCCCCTCCCCCTCCTGCAGTTCGTCACTTCTCGACCCCCCATCACCCCCTCTACTCCCCTTCTTGCCTTCTTAAATGGCCGCACTCTCATTTGTAATGCAATACCTCTCGCGTAAATGCGAGCCGTATTGCATTGCAAATGCTTGTTTTTAAAGTAGTGCCCATTAACATGCGCGCGCTCCCTTATATCTTACGCATGCGCCAAAAGTCTTGCACAAGCATAAACAGGAAGTAATGTGGATAGGAGGGTGTTTGGTTTCCGTGCATTGAAAATGCTTGTTTAACAAACATGGAGACCGCTGCTGTTTTGGGGCTGTGTTGTTTCCGGGATGTTACCTTCTGGAAGGAAGTCCATGTCCTTTATTGGTGGCACCCACACCTCACCACTACCCGGGCGATTACTTTAGACAAGCCCAGCTCACGTTGCATTGTGGGACTTGCAGTTTCGCTTTAATAGCTGCTGTCCGCACTTATCTCCCCGCTCCACCATTGCCATCAACAAGGCAGGCTCCCTGGAGCCCGAGCCATGCCGCAGCGAGTGGGCACAAAGGAGTCGCCTTAATTCCCCCCCCCCGCCTCACCCCACAATCACTTTATTACTCAAATCGGAGCTCTCCGGCTCCGGGAGGCTGTCAGTCCCGCAGGGCAGGAAAGCAGCCGCCGTGACCGTCTAACTTCAAGCTGCAGGTGATCACCATTGGCTCCTGCCGGGTGGGCAAGACCAGCCCGATGGAGTGCTTCACCGACAACACCTTCTGCAAGGTTTGCAAGTCCACCGTGGGTAAGAGCAGCTCCCAGCCCCGCTCAGCACAGACCGAGACCGTTATCTGACTAATGTTTTTTTTGCTCCTTTACATTCTTTGCCTCCCCCCCCAATCCCTTCACCCCTAAATTTGTATAATTGTCAGTTGCCTTCCTTATTATGGAATATAGCATATTTGTGCACTGCCTTTTTAATTCTCTCTCTCCATTTCCTTCTCAATACAAAGATGGCCCCGCTTTGCCATGCAGCTGAGCGAGTGTGTTAAGTATTAAGAATTCGTTGTATGTTCACGAACATTTCATTTCTTTTGAGTGTCTTGTATGATCATTGGTGGTTGGCTTCAGCAGTAACTTACACAGTATCTTGTGATTTTCTTTACAGTTACACTGCCAACATAAGATTGTTATAATTAAAATATTTAACACATAAAAACTTTTTAACCAAGAACTATCATAGCTTTTGCATTAATTATTACTATGCACAAGGGGGTCTCCGGATTTACAGCCGTGCTGGCTTACCCGCGCCCCCTCTCTTCCAACTCTCCCTCCCTCGCTCGCTCCCCTTATAAGCCCCCTCCGTCCTGCTCCCTCTCTCCCGGTCTCTCTCTCTCTGTCCCTCTCCCCTCTCACTGTCCATCTCCATCTCTCTCACCTCACCTCTCCTTCCTTCTCTCCCTCTCTCTCGTTCTGTCAATCTCTGTCATTACTCTCTTCCACACCCATCATGGCTCTCTGTACTTCGCTCTGCCCCTCAGCCTCTTTTTTTTTTTTATTTCTCCCTTGCACCACAATACCTGGGTTTTTGCTTTGGCGGGTTCGGAGACATTTAGTTCTCTACAACAGTAACCAAAGATGCCCCCTCTCTTCAATTACCTCTTTTAAATTTCCTCCTTAGGTGTCTTTCTGCATTAACCCCTTTCCAAAACTACCCGTCTCTGGCACCCTTGGCACGCGCACCTCCTTTTAAATACCCCTTCTCTTCTAGCGTCCTTCCTCACACATCTTTCCTTCCAATTCCACGCCCTTACAAACTGCACACCTGTCCTGTGCCTTTAATCCCCACCCTTAAGTCACACCCTCCCTCTACACCCCCTTGCCCACTGGGCAGAGCTTTTGGACCTCGGACTCTGTGCTAAATACAATATATGGGACCCATCTTTGCAATAGCTCTCTGGACTTCGCTCTGCCCCTATGCCTCTTTTTTTTTTTTTAATTATTTCTCCCTTGCACCACAATACCTGGGTTTTTGCTTTGGCGGGCTCGGAGACATCTTGGGCCCGATTCACAGAACTAACTTACGACAAAATCCTAAACTTACTACCATTTTGGCATTCACAGAATGAACTTACTCATTTTGGTATTCACAGAATGAACTTACTACCATTTTGGTATTCACAGAATGAACTTACTCATTTTGGTATTCACAGAATGAACTTACTCATTTTGGTATTCACAGAATGAACTTACTACCATTTTGGTATTCACAGAATGAACTTACTACCATTTTGGTATTCACAGAATGAACTTACTACCATTTTGGTATTCACAGAATGAACTTGCTACCATTTTGGTATTCACAGAATGAACTTACTACCATTTTGGGATTCACAGAATGAACTTACTCATTTTGGTATTCACAGAAGGCACTTACTCATCAATGAGTAAGTGCCTTCTGTGAATACCAAAATGTGTAAGTTACACAAAATGAGTAAGTTACACAAAATGAGTAAGTTACACAAAATGTGTAAGTTACACAAAATGAGTAAGTTACACAAAATGTGTAAGTTACACAAAATGTGTAAGTGCCTTCTGTGAATACCAAAATGAGTAAGTTCATTCTGTGAATACCAAAATGAGTAAGTTCATTCTGTGAATACCAAAATGGTAGTAAGTTTAGGATTTTGTCGTAAGTTAGTTCTGTGAATCGGGCCCTTAGTTCTCTAGAACAGTAACCAAATATGCCCTCTCGTCCCTCCCTCATTGCTCCTCTCACCCTCCAGGCTTCTGGTCCCTCCCTCGCTGCTCCCCTCTCCCTCTGCTTAATTTGAGCCAGTGGTTAAAGCACCTGGGATAATGTGCTGCAAGGAAAAGGCGAGACCGATTGCATTGCAAATGCTTGTTTATTATTGGGTGTAAATCTGTTGCGTAGTTTTTAAATAATTAAATAAAAAAGATTTATAGATATCTAGGGATGCAGACATTCCGTGGATCTGACAGATCTCATGGAGAGAACTGATTGACTGCCAAAACTTCAACCAAGCATTGGCAGCCATCTTGGGACTCGGGTGCCAGCCCCAGTCCCAGAAGAAATGCCAAAAAAAACAAAAGGGGACTGGGTAGGAATACCCTGACCCCATATACCTGGTGGTGGGATCCCACAGGGACCCACGGGGGGTCAAAAGCATTTTTTTAATGTTGCCGCAAATTCGCTTAGTGTTTGCGAATCCCGTCAAAAATGTAAAAAGAAACCAAGTCTCCCAGGCTTCTTTTTTAATAGGCCAGGTCGCGGGGGGAATTTTTAAAATAAATTTAAGAGAAGGGGGGTGCATGCGGCCTCCTCCTGGGCCAATTTCAGCCCCAAGGATCCCATCTCCAGGGGACCAGTCTTTTATAATATTGGGAAGGGGGTACACCCCCCCTCCCGGGCTGATTTCAGTCCCAGGGCCCTCCACTCCCTGGGGCCCAGCCTAAAGAATGAAAGGGAGGGGGTAGGCACCCATGCCCCCCCCTCCCTGGGCCATTTTCGGCCCCGGGGCCCCAACCCCCGGCCATGACAAACAAAAGGGAGGAGGTGACGCGGCCCCACCTGATGGAGCCATTAAGTGCTTTGGGGAGCCCATCTCCCAGGACCAGCTCCAGCTACGTCCCGGGTGCCCACCGCCAGCACATTGCAGTTTCCCTATTTGCACTGGTGAGGGCAGGGAAACCTGTGTTTGCTCTTTCTTGGTGTAAGCAATTTAAATCCCCTTCTAAGCAAGAGCAAACACTAAGGGGCTCATTTATGAAGCACTAGTGGCCCTTGTGCACCGCTGGAGCGCCACTTTGTTAGTAATAGAATTAAATCATATTTTATCAACATAGCTCTGATTCCTACAAACATCCTTCAGCTTGTAAAGTACATAAATGCTCAAATACTTTTGCCTTTATTCAATTTCAACATTAAATGCAATGCTTGTGGCTTTGTTTGTGACCTTGTTTGAGTCATAGGACTTGGGCTTCAACCTCTCTACAAACCTTCCATGTTGCTTGCAACATAAGCATATTTGGGCATGAATGCTCCTTCCCTTTTTCTGCAATATAAAAGTGAAATCATTATTTTATTATATTGCAGTAATTGGCTATCATAGCTATCCTAGGGCTATATTATGCACAGTGCCCTGGAATCGTAACAATAATGGGTATGCACGGCCATTTTTTGGCACCGCTTGGGCACTGTAGTATCATAGAAGGGGTGCAGACACTTGTGTGGCTCCTTTTGTAATACAGATTACTGACTCTAACTTAAGAGGGCATTCTCTCATTTGCATGGGGGAGTGTCCCCTTACAAATGAGGGAAACACTTTGGGGGATATTCTCAAGAACGGGTGATAATTATCGCCAACCTAGGTTAACGCAATTTAACATAACGCCGTCTATCGCGGGAAAATAACACCGTGTTAACGGCGTATTCTCAACACTCCGGCAACAGGCGATAGTGACCCGATTACGCGTCAAATGTCAGCATTAAAATAACCGGGACGGCGACAAAGAAGCAAACCAGAACGTGAAAAAAGTGGCAATGGGCCCAACAGCGATAAAAACATCAGCGATAAGCAGCGCCAGGCTTGCTAATCCCACGTCAGGCGGCAAAAATCACCATAAAAGCTGCAAAAAAAACCCAATAAAACACACACAACTGAGAAGCACCATAGAGGAAGCTGGAGCAACTACAGAGGCCAACCAGAACCCCACAAACCCCCCGGAGGACCAGCCATGGACCTCGGGGAAGGAGAAGGGCAAGGAGAAGAAGAAGAGGAACCCGTGATTCAGTCCGCAGGAAAACAAGATCCTGATTACGGAGGTGATAGAACACCACCAACAACTGCACATCACCTCCACTGTGTCATTGGCAACTAAAAATGCAATATGGCAGTCCATCATGGCCAAGGTGAATGCAGTCGAAGTGAAGAGAAGGGAAGTGGACGACTGCAAGAAGCGCTGGAATGATGTGAAGCACAAAACCAAGCTGAAACTCGCCAACAACCGGAAAGCAGCAATGCAGACTGGAGGTGGGAGTCCAGCGCCACAGCAGGAGCTGGATGAGATGGAGGAAATGGTGTCCACAGTCATCAGTGGGGAGATGGTGGCAGGAGTTGGGGGACCGGACACTGCTCAACATGACCTGACCCAACAGCAACAGGGTGAGTAACGACCAGGGACTGGGGGGAGATGGGCACAATGGCACACATGCACAATCAAGTATAGCACAGTGCACACCCACAATGACTCTGGATCATGTCCCTGATCTCCTTGGCATACTGCAGCACACATAGAAACAGCAAGTAGGCCCCCGTCGACAATGTGCCCAGAGGGGGCCCTCCCCACACATCACCAATCTCACAACAAACCCATGCATGTGCAAACCCATGCACATGCACAAGGCTGGCCCTCCATGGGGCAACAATGTAAAGTGGGGTTTGCATGGCCATGTACTGGTCCAGCCCCAACACTCCACCGAATGTGACCAAAACAGTCTAATTCACACAGATGTGTCATGTCTATGATCAAGCAAGTATGAAAGTATGGATGAATGTAGGGGCAGTGATTACAAAAAAAGGTACTCCCTGGGAACTGATATCAATGCGCATGTTTGACCATGACCCAGACAGGCAGTGAGATGACTGGGAATGTGTGAACTACCTGTGGCCTCATTGCTCCTAAACAACAATCTCGCAATTTCCCAACTTAGCCCCACGTCAATGTAGGAAATAGGGCTGTGTGTAAAAAAGTCTAAGTCTAAGTTATGTGGATGCCACAGCTCGGAGCAATGATTTGTTTGAGTGTGCAGCGGTTGGACTCCTGGGATGGTCTGTGCGTAAGTGTGAAGGTCATTCCATGCAAGAGAACTGCGAGCAAGGACTTCTGTGTGTGGGGTGTGTATACGTAGGTCTTTGGTTATCGCTGTGCGTAGTGTGGGAGTCGTTATCAGCTGCCATGGTATCTCTCAGGGGGTGCTGGGCACATGCAATTCCAAGGTCGGAGGTGCAGATGTGCTACCGCCTTCTAGTTCAGACAAAGGTGCTTACATCCCTAAAGTTAGTTCGTCATCTGCTTGCATTCTGGAAAAGTCATGTGGATTTGGGGGAGGGGGTGTCACTGCTTCGCCTTCCGGCACGGTTGAACCCTAACCAGCCATGTACGTGCCTTCACGGTCAATTTTGCAGGCTCTGATGTAGCAGTGGTGTTTTGCAGCTGTCTGACAGTGATGTGTACATGTAGCTGTGAGGATGCGCGTGACTTCTCACCTTGCACCCATTAGCTGACACTGTTTACTACTATTGATGGATGACGTCCGTGTACACATGTGATCTGTACATGGCACATATGTCCAGGGGACACCTTGGTGTGTTCCACGCAAGGTATTCCTGCTGGCTTTTTGGCTGGCGCGCATCTCCCATGTTGCTGAGGTGTTCCCTGGGCCCCCATCCTCCTTACGTCCATGTTGCTCATGTTGTGGGACTTGAGTCACAGGGTGCATCTCTGCATCAGGGTTGTTCATATTTGACCCCAAATGGCACCTGCAATTCCATATTTGACCCCAAATGACACCCTGTTGTCTTTTTTTGAACACCAATGACAGCCTTCATGGCATGTTCTTGTACACATGTGATACGCTGATGAGTGGGATTACGTACTACATTTGACACCCTGAAATGGCATTTCGAATACGTGACACCCTAAACAGCCTCTCTGTACAGAGGTGACATACCCACCATCTTTATGCTAATTGTGAGATTGTTAGCACTTAATGTTGCACTTACACTTGTCAGAGTGATGTGCTAATGCAGAGGACTGACATGCACACAGGGAATGTGTGTTGCAATGAATTTCTTTGCACATTCTGTTCATGTGGTCATTTTGTACTGTTCCGTGTTGCCAGGGACAGTCACAATGTGACGTGCTCATGCGAAGAAATTGCTAATGATTGTGTTCCTTTGGGCTATTCCTGCTGCAGCTGCAGTGGGGTGTGGTCCACCTGCCTCATCTTCCTCATCATCGTCCGGTGCATCTGGCACTTGGATCCATGGGGCATTAGGGCGTACACATATGTTGTGCAATACACAACATGCAATGATTATCCTGCACACTATTCCCGGGCTGTACAGGAGTCTTCCACCTGTGATGTCCAGGCACCTGAAACGTGACTTTAACACACCAAATGTGCGCTCAACAATGACCCTGGTGCGTTTCTGGGCCACATTGTACTGCCTCTGGGCCGGGGTGTTCGGGGCTCGGAGGAGTGTCATCATCCACGGGCAGAGTGCATATCCCTGATCACCTGTGAGAGGTAAGTGAGATTAGTGTAAATTGGTGGTTCAGCATGCTGTGTTGGCAGACTTACATGTTCTGTGGTGTATGATTTGTGCGACTTTGGGATTCATGTTTGCCATGTATTGCTTCTGGCTAATGTGCGGGATCAATGTGTATTACATAGCCTCACAGCTGCTCGTCCCACCCCCGAGCCTATTTACTTGTGTGCGCTGCGCGGTTGCATCACTTGCACTCCTACGGCACACCATTGTCATGCCTGTCTGCGCATGTCCGCAAAGCCTGACAACAACACTGTGATGTTGGCTGTTGAAGGTGGGCAGCCACATGTGTGTGGGCCTATGGTAAGGATAGGGCAGACACAGATGTGGATTTCAGGACTGGCTGAACTTGCGCAGCAATTGAGGCTAGGCCTTTGGCTTATTCTGCGGCAATGAAGATACACACACAACAGTTGGCATGTATGAGCCAAGACCCCGAGCGTTACTTTATTTTTCCATTCGGCCGAGCCCGCCCTCCGGGTGCATGCTACTGTCATGTCATGTCATGTGGGTAACACGTTCAAGCATAAAACGCTTTGGGTACGAGTGGCGGCCCTCAAAGAGGGCTAGCCACTTACACATGTAATACATACTCTTGGCCATCAGCGCGTGGGACCACACGCTGTGGGCAACACTTTGGCTGACGAGGCAGCCAGGAATGCAGTAGCCACTTGTTCAGTAGCAGCAGTCACAAGGTCTATGACAAAAGTCGATGCCGACATACTGGCAGCCGTAGCGGCTACCAGAGACGGGACAAAATACCCACTGGGGTTTCCGTCCAAATATGAATACCAATTGTCCCCGGAACAAGTTCTGACAGTAACAATTCCTTCCGTTGGGGATCCGCTGATTCCCAACGAGGACCGCAGACATGCGTTGATCACAGCTGCACATGAGGGCATGGCTTCGGCGCATGCCGGTGTATCGGCAACGGTGTCCCTCTTGCAGCAACGTCCTGTTTCCGCCCCCGCATGGCATTGCTGATAGCTCTCTGTGGCCTTCTGTTCCCACTATGAAAGCAAGCTTCGACAAATTGAGTTGGCTCAAAGCACTGTTATTCCAACATGAAGTTGCCTTGGCCTCGGCCCGTGAAACATTCGAGCTACAGGTGGCTCGGACATCAAGTGAAATACGATCCCTATTAAATACCAATCTCCCACTACATTTTGGGGAGTTGATACAACAAATATTCAATGTTTCTGACACAGGAAGCCTTGCACCTTTTTTTAAATGGGTGGGCTCAGGTCTTGTGTCCTCGTTCCAAACGATATTTGGTGTAATTCCGGCTTTTATTCATTCCAATTTTCCAGCGCTTTTGGTGGCTTGCCGTTGATCCTCTTGCTCGCTGGTGCTGTCCTGGTAATTGTTTTACTACTTCGTAATGGCTGCCCTTCATGTGGTACTCGATCATCCGGTCCAGCTGGAGCTGTACCGTAGCCGATTGCAGGAATTCCTTGGTTGCCTGCCTATGGCTGTTGTGGGTGCTGCCTACAATGTGACTTACAGATACGCATACTTTACATGTGTTCAGCCAGTTTTTTGTTGCCGCAACTGTCCTTTCTCCTGGGCTTTGGATTTGTGCCTCTCAAACGCCATACGGCCTTGCCCTGATTACGACATGTTGCTTTGGCCCCTATTGCGTCATGATCAATCATGTGCAACTGGTACCCGCATGCTGATGGCGGCCGTGAATGGAGTGCTGGCACAATGGGACATCTGTGAAGGGGCATTGCGCCTGCTGCACCCCAGCTACATTGAGTACGATACAGGATGTACGACCATGCTTTTTGAAGCTATGGATTATGATGAGCACGTATGCTCCTTCGAGTTGTTGAATTGGATGTTGTCCATCCTTGTCTTTGAGGAGGGGGACCGTCTTTTGGAACACCTTGCCTTCCAAGTTTCAACGGATCGCATATGATTCCGATGATTAATGTTCAACAAGACATTCTTCTTTTTTTTCTTCTTATAGTATTTTACCACTAATCAACCTTATGATGGTTTTGATTTTTTGGAACTTTGCCCCTGCTATGCTCAGCGCTTTGACTCTGCTTGTGACTTGGACCTTGTTTCATCTATTCTTCTGCAACCTGGCCAGGGGGAGGGTGTCATGTGGATTTCAGGGACCTCGTTGGCATCTTTAGGTTGGAATCGGTCCGGAGGCCATGATGCTGCTTTTGCACACGACACTACACGCTTATTCTTATGCAAGGATGTTTTCGCTGGTCACCTGCGACCCGCTGGCTGCGCTGGTTCCCTGCTTGTTCCTGGAGTTCAGTCTGAACATCGTGAGCAAGGTGAAACAACACCGTCCCTTGTTATTTTGATCTGGTCAGGCCTTAGCACATAGACAAAACATACCCTGCAGCTGCTGTTTGTGGGACACGCACCTTTTTTTTTGATATTAGGAGAATGCATGTTACACGCAGACACACTTGAGGAGAGACTTTTCGAGAATAAAGAGCTGTATGGAGCTGTGATGTAGAGACATGATCTATGTCTTAGAGGTGTGGGGTCTGCTAGACGAACCCAGTGATCTTCTATGATATCATCTTAGTTTTCCCGTCCATGGGGAGGGAGAGTAGGTTCTATAGTCCTGTCTCCAGAATCAATATACAATGATTTCTCCTTTCATAATGTATGGACTTGCTACAATGCTGACAATGTTTGTATTATGCAGTCTAATTTTAGTAGTGGCTCGTAAACTGCATTTCAGAGCACGTTAGTCAGAATAAACATTTTGAACTAACTCAGTGACTCTGTCAATCTCTTGTTGTGGATGAGTACGAGAGTCTGAGCGAAAGGGAATAACCTGTTACCACGATCCCTGAGTGATTAGGGGTGTGTTGTGTTCTGAGTTGTCTAAACGCCTGTTTCTCTATCTATGTATAGGAGGGCAGGTGGGACACTTAGCTAGCCGGTCGTGGGCTCGTGGGTACTAAGGCTGTAAGAAGGCGTAGCCCCTATATACCGAAGTCCCGCATTGCTCTGCATAGTTCTGTGTATGTGCAGGATCCCTACAACGCTACATTGCAACATTGTCGATTAAGGGCCGGGTGGTGCCGACACCACAACAGAGACACACGCCATAGTTACTTTTGTGGCCAGCCCGGAAGTGACCCACGCCCAGAGCCCAGAGCCCAGGACTGAACCACGCCCAGAGCCCCGGGCCATTTCTTCATACTCCTATGCTGGATTGGCGTACGCCGGCCCAGCCCACTACACTTATGCTTACGGGGGGGCGACATAGCTACATGCCCAAGGTCTTCCCCACTGCCTGAGGTAACATGGTTACGTCCACTGTCCACAACACTGCCTTCACCAGCAGTATATGTCCACATGGACATGTCTGTGCTCTGCATACTCAAGACTGTCCAGCACATCACCGCCATACTTGGCATTGTGTCCATTCTTATTCATGGGTCCATTGCCTCCTTCGCACATTCTTGGTTCCCACCTCTCCCCACATTCTGCAATTGTGTGGCAGAGGGGCTATGCCTTTGTGGATGGTTTGTCTACATGTCTGGCCCCTGTTACCACAGTTCCTTGTGTTGTCGTGTCTGGTCAGTGGGCATGTTGGTTGGCATGTTGTGTGTGATTTTGTATCGTGTGCATTCCAACAGTTGTGAGTTGTATGATTGTGGAGTTGATGTGTGTTCCGTTGGTACTTACCAACCAGCAGTGCATTTCCATAGGTGCCATCCTGAAAGCGCTGGTTGATGATGGACTGTCGGAAGATGTAGGAATCATGCACACTGCCTGGGAAGTTGGCAACGACATTGGTGAACAGTCCCCGGTGGTCCACTATTGCCTGCACATTGATGGAATGCATGTGCTTTCTGTTGCGGTACTTGTGTGCAGTGTCGGCAGGGGACACAAGTAGGACATGTGTGCATTCAATTGCCCCAACACGTGCGGGAAGCCAGCTATGGCGTAGAAGCCTTGCTTGGTCTCCAGCTGTTCCTGCGCAGTGTGGGGGATGTGAAGGTGCTGGGGTGTCAAGCTGATGATGGCATCCATGACAGGTGTGAGGGACTTTGATAGGGCTGGCTGTGAGACTCCTACGACTGTGGCAGTTGTTGGTTGGAAGGTACCAGAGGCCAACAGGTGCAGCACAGCCAGCAGCTTTGTCTGCGGAGGGATGTTGGTTGTCCGCTGTGTTGGTACCGTCAGCCTGTGGGCAATGTGGGTCAGGATGCGGAGGATGGTTGTCCTTTTGAGCCTGTAGTGGGCAATGACATCCTCTGGCGTTAAGTCTCTGAGGCTGGTGCGTTTCGGAAGATCCGCTGTCTTGTTCTGCGCTGCCTCGGTGGTAGTCCGGGGGTGGTCCTGGGGGTGGGGGTGGTCCTGGGGGTGGTGGCGGTGGGTGTTGTGGCCCTCTTGGGTCTCCAAGCTGCATGATTAGTAGCTCCATGGCATCTGTTGGTCTTCAGATGTGGCTCTGGGCTGGGCTCCCTTTCTACTGCAGGTATTTGTCCTACTTAAGACCAGGAAAAAGCAGGTCTTATGTCCCTGCTGCTAACGTGCCTTATCGCCTGTTTTTGGACCGCATCGCCGATCTGGCTGGTCGTTGGGAATATCGCGAAGTGGTGTTATCGTGGATTTTTGCACGGGAACGCCTACTCTGCATATGATTGGCGTTAGTTGTTGCTGTCAGCCATGGCGATGTTTTTAGCGGCAGCTATCGCAGGTAAACTGGCGACGTCGGCTGTTAGCGTAGGCTTGTGAATAGGGCGATAAATCTATTGCCACTTTCGTGGCGGTAAAGTGCCGCTAAATCGGCGATGAGTCCTTGAGAATATGCCCCTTTGCCTCCATGACAGCACTCTAACTGTGTGCCACCAGAAGGTGGGGAAATGGGTGTCCCATAAACCCTCAAGACATACCGTTGCAGGTGATTGCAGCCCCTCACTGCATCCATTTGCCGGGGGATCTACACCCCCTCTTTGAAGTGCTGGCAGATATGCATAGTGAAAGACAGAGCGGCAGCTTCAAATGGCCGATCCATTTTTCAGTAATGTGCTATCCGCAGGGCAGCCGTGAGTTCACTTCTGCCCTGGGGGCAGCACATTATCAATCAATCAATCAGGGAATTGTAAGCGCGCTACTCAGCCGTGAGGGTCTCGAGGCGCTGAGGGGGGGGGGTCCGCAGATCTGTTTAGCCGAAGAGCCAGGTCTTGAGGGTCTTCCTGAAGGTGTTCAGAGAGGGTGCGCGTCTGATGTCTGCCGGTAGCTCGTTCCAGGTCTTGGCTGCAATGTGAGAGAAGGATCTTCCACCTGCTCTGGCTCTGTGTATGCGCGGGGTTTCGGCCACTGCGAGGTTGGAAGATCGGAGGTTTCTTTTGGGTACGTGGAAGTTGATTCTGTCGTTGAGGTATTTGGGTCCGTTGTTGTGTAGGCATTTGTAGGCGTGAGTGAGGATTTTGAAAGTGACTCTTTTCTCCACGGGGAGCCAGTGGAGACTTCTTAGGTGTTGGCTGATGTGTTCGTGTCGGGGGATGCCGAGGACGAGTCTGGCGGCGGTGTTCTGTATTGTTTGGAGTTTACGGAGTAGGGACTTGTTGATGCCGGCGTAGAGTGCGTTTCCATAGTCCAGTCTGCTGGTGCTGAGTGTGTGGGTGACTGTCTTCCTTGACTCAGGGGGGATCCACTTGAAGGTCTTGCGGAGGATGCGGAGGGTATTGAAGCAGCTGGAGGTGACGGCGTTGACCGGTCCGTTCATGGTGAGTGATGAGTCGAGTAGGATGCTGAGGTTCTTGGCAAGGTCTGAGGGGGTAGGTGGGCTTCCAAGGGCGGTCGGCTACCAGGTGTTGTCCCATGCAGAAGGGGTGGTACCGAGGACGAGGACTTCTGTCTTCTCGGCATTGAGCTTCAGGCAGCTGTTGGTCATCCATACTGCGATGTCTTGCATTCCTTTCTGGAAGTTGAGTTTGGCAGTGGTGGGGTCTTTGGTGAGGGAGAGGATGAGCTGGGTGTCGTCGACGTAGGATACGATGTTGAGGCCGTGTTGTCGGACGATGGCTGCGAGGGGGGCCATGTAGATGTTGAAGAGGGTGGGGCTCAGTGATGAACCCTGTGGGACTCCGCAGGGGATTTTCATGGGGTCGGAGAGGAAGGGTGGGAGTCTGATCCTTTGACTTCTTCCGGTGAGGAATGATCGGATCCAGTCCAGGGCTGTTCCTTGTATGCCTGCGTTGTGTAGTCTGGTGACTAGTGTGCAGTGGGAGACGGTGTGGAAGGCCGCTGATAGGTCGAGTAGAATGAGGGCTACGGAGTGGCCTTGGTCCAGGAGGGTGTGGATGTCGTCTGTGGCGGTGAGTAGGGTGGTCTCTGTGCTGTGGTTGCTTCGGAATCCGTATTGGGACGGGTCGAGGACGGCGTTCTCTTCAATGAATCGTGTCAGTTTCCTGTTGACTGTTTTCTCTGCAACTTTGGCTGCGAAGGGGAGGAGCGAGATGGGCCGATAGTTCTTGAGGTCGGTGGGGTCAGCTGTGGGCTTCTTGAGCAGGGGTCTGACTTCTGCGCGCTTCCAGTCATCTGGGAAGGTGCCTGTTTTGAAGGTGGTGTTGATGGTGCATTGTAGTTCGGGTGCGATGGCGGCTGCAGCTCTGTGGTAGATGTGAGGGGGGCAGGGGTCAGTGGGGGCCCCGAGTGGATGCTTTTCATGGTCGAGGCGGTGACTTCGGCCATGATCGGTGTCCAGTTGGAGATGGTGGGCTGGCTGGTGTTTCTGGGGGGCGGGGGCCATCTGTGGCACCTGGTGGATGGTCGATGAAGTTGTCATAGAGGTTTCTGATCTTGAGGTGGAAATAGGTTCCAAGCTTGTCGCAGAGGTCTTGGGATGGTGTGATGTCTGTGGCTTCGCTGCGTGGGTTGGTGAATTCCTGAATGACACTGAAAAGTTCCTTGGAGTTGGTGGAGTTGGCCAGATTTTGTTGTGGATGAAGTTCCTCTTGGTGGCTCTGATCTGGTTATGGTAGTCCGAAAGCGTCCTTGTAGGTGGTGTGGTTTTTGGTTGTCTTGGTGTTTCTCCAGTTCTTCTCCAGGCGTCTGCAGGTGAGTCTGGCTTCTTGGAGAGCGGTGGTGAACCAGGCGGCTTTCCTGGGGCGTTGTCTGTCGGGGTTGCGTAGCGGGGCGAGCTCGTCTGCGCAGTTGAAGATCCAGGTGTGGAGTTCTCTGGCTGCATTGTTTGTGTCGTTTGCGTCGGGTGCCCATGTGTGGTTGTCTCGGGTGAGGGTGGAGTTAACTTGCTCGTCGGTAACCTTGCCCCAGTTCCTTCGAGGTGGGCGTGGGGCTGGTTTGGGTGCCTTGGGTTTGTTGATGGCGAAGTGTACGCAGTGGTAGTCGGTCCATGGCGGCTGCGTTGTGTGGCTGAATTGGACGCTGTTTCCTGCCACGAAGATGGGGTCGAGGTTGTGTCCTGCTCTGTGGGTCGGTGTGTTGACGAGTTGTTTAAGTCCGATGCTGGCGAGGTTGTCACGAAGGATAGTGGAGTTGGGGTCGCTGGGGTTGTCGAGGTGGAAGTTCAGGTCTCCAATGAGTATGTAGTTTGCTGAGGCGATGGCGTGGGGTGCGATGAAGTCGGTGATGGTGGTGGCGAAGGGTGTTCGGGGGCCGGGGGGTCTGTAGATGAGGGTAGATGAGGGTTCCTCGGAGTGTGGCTTTGGGGGTGGTCTGGATCTGGAAGTGCAGGTGTTCGGCGGAGGGGAAGGTTTCGCTGGAGGTGGTGAGGCGGAGGGTGCTCTTGTGGGCGATGGCGAGGCCCCCTCCTGGGTGGTTGGGGCGGTCTTTCCTCTGGATCTTGTATCCGTCTGGGATGGTGGTGCTGATGTCGGGGGTGGAGGATGCGTTGGTCCAGGTCAATGTGAAGAAGGCGATGTCGGGTGAGAGAGAGTCGAGTAGGTTCCAGATTTCCATGTTTGTGTACGGAGTGTACGTTGAGGAGGATGCATTTTAGGGTGTCCCTGGTGCTGGCGTCGGCGGTGTTGGAGGCCGGGGTGGCAGTGAGGGTCTGGCGGCAGTGGAGGCAGGAAAACTGGCCGTGGGTTGTGTTCGGCGAGGCCTGTTGGCATTCTCTAAGACTTCCAGGGTTGGTGGTGGTGTCGTAGCGATGGGTAGTGGGAGGTCCAGAGTTCCTGGCGCTGGCCGCGGTCGGGTTGCGGACGGGCGCAGACGGGCTTGCCTTTGGCGCGCCTTCGGCACGACCGCACAGCGGCCGCCATTAGGTAGGGGAGGGAGGAGAGGCTGGGAGGTGGGAGTGGGGGACTTCCGGAGGGGAATTCCGGGGGGGAATTCCGGGGGAGAGGGGCCGCAGGGGCAGCAGCGGCGAAAGGTGAAAGGAACAGGCAGGCAGGAGAAAATAAAAACAGTGGTGGAATTAGAGCAAGACACAGATGGGCACAATAACAGTGGCACAACAGGGAAAAATTAGGAAAAAAACGGCTGAGAAAGGTTGCGGTAGTTGCAGGAAGTCTGGTCCCAGTTGGAGCGGGCAGCAGGCGCAGGAGCGGGCAGCAGCCTCAAACCTCCCAAGGAGGAGGTCGGGGTCTGGAGGCAAGAGACGGCACAGTGGAGCTGCGGGGAGAGAGTGGACCTAGACCGAGGGTCTAGGTCCACTAATAGGGCACAGTGCTCATGTTTGCACACCAATTTGAACGCGCGCTGCAGCACAAACAGGAGCAGTGCATAATTTTTATAATATGCCCCCTGGTCTGTAACATTGACCCCAAGATTTTTTTCTTAATGTTTATTATTTTATTGAGCTGTACAATAACCCATTACATAAATCATAGGAATAGATATCCATATCACATATGTTGCACAGATTACATTGGTATAAATATTCACATATACACACACTTTTAACATTTTTTTTTTATTAAACTATTTATTAAACACAGCAGTCCGATTCATAATACATAAATAATTATCAAAAGAGAAAAAGACAAGAACATCATATATGCAGGCTATAGAAGGAGAGGAGAGCCATCAAATAATAAATAACAATATCAGATAAATGAAACCCATTTTAGTAATAATTGCAATTGCAGCATGACCCTATCACTCCATTGAAATCTAGTCAACATATTTTCAAATTACTTAACTGAACACAAACCCCTCACTTTAGCAACTGCTCGCTCACACTCATATATTTGTCATAGTGATGCCCACCAATCACTAACCTTGGGTGGGTGCGGATCAATCCAAGCACGGGCAATACATAACCGGGCACAGACAATTTATATTGTAACTAGGGCGCTGAGATGTCTATCCAGGCCCCCTTTATACCCCAAAAGCAGGTATTTTTTTTCCAGTCGGAGATCGCACCACTGCCGAAACTTCAAAGTTAGAATCACTTCACCCCAGTAATTTTTAAGCTTAGGGCACTCCACGAGCATGCAGGATATATCGGCAGCTAAAAGATGACACTTCGGGCAGAATACCTTCTCCGAGGCTTGCGTCTGTGTCCACTTAAAAATACGACTTGGTGTGTAATATAACATAAATATAGTTTTGAACTGCTGAAACTTGAGATTGACTGAGACCACCGATTGATCTATTGCCTCTAACGCCTCCTGAATCTCCATGACAGATTCTTCCGTTGCCAAGAGTTGTGACCAATTTGATGCTGTTCTCAGATTGCCATCTGAAACGTCCAAAAGTAGTTTCTTGTAAAAAAGGCTAATAGTTACTGTATTAGATAAGGAGTATAGATAAGTAAGAATTTCAGGTGGATCATAATCAATCATCAAGTTAGAGCCACGAATTACGTAATCTCTCACTTGAAGATACTTAAAAAAAGAATTATGTACGAATAAATAAAGAGTCCTGAAGTGACAAAAGCACCTAATTATTCACAAATTGATTCCAAAATACAAAGTAATGCCATAACCAACCGCATACAAAATCCATGTTTTCTTACTTTGTACATGTTTCTAATTCAGTCTGGAAAAGGGCATTAATTTAGTCTCCTACTTTTGCAACAATAACGACCAGGCTATCAACATAGAAATATAAATCGATTTTTTACATCTCAATAATACCCCCTCATTTGAGAGTAGCCCAACAGTGATATAGTAGGATCTTGGGGAACTTGGATCTGCAATTGATATTGTAGATACTGAAATGTTGAAGACCAAAAATTGTCTAATATCGCCATATATTATGGGACAAATTTGCTGTATCTGTGGGTTCGCATCCGAAACAGTTATAAGGTCACTCGAAATTGATCCTATTGAAAAACTGCAAATGTGCAATAAATCAGCCAGTTCAAGTAAAATAGCATTTTTTGAAAATTGGCACCGATTAAAAGAGGAAAATGTAACTCAATAATATTATTCCAAATTTCTTGCGATAAGATAATGGGGCATATTACTAAGGTCCGGCGATAATTATCGCTCAGCGCGGTTAGCGCGAGGATAATTATCGCCTGACTAACGCTGAATTTTATCACTGAGATAGCGTGCTATCAGCAACGCTCATCTCAACAGTGATAAAATTGCAAGCGCTAACTGCCAAATGTGCGATTATCGCTGGAAATCCAGCGATAATCACACAACTTTTGGCGATAGCTTGCTGATAGGGCAGGACAGACTCAGCCATGATATCCACCTTCCATTGGATATCATGGCTAAGTCATACTGAGAGCAGGCGCTAGAAAAGTAGCGCTAACCGCGGTTAGCGCTACTTTTCTAATCGCTCTGCATGTTCGCCTGCAGCTTGATAATAGGAGAAATGTCGGTTAGCGACATTTCTCCTGTTATCCTGGGAAGGAACGCCCACTTTGCATCTCATTAGAGATGCAGAGCGAGGCGTGGGGAAAACGGGTGCTAACATGCGTTAATGCATGTTAGCACCCGCCTTGGTAATAGGGCGGTAATATTATCTCTGCTTTTTTGGCTCTTAAAGCCGAAAAGCGGAGATAATGGCCCTTGCTAATATGCCCCAATATCTTCTTGTTTAGCCCATTTACTGGAAATGTTTAGTAATGTAGCCACTTGATTAATGTTTGTAAGAACTTTTCCCCAAATGCCCTATCTTCCTTGTTACTGGATGTTCAATTACATTAATAACCAACTCTTTATGTCTACTAATCATATTTGGACCGATTTTTTTCAATACAGGGTACGTAGTGTTATATGACCACTGTAGCCGCTTTATGCCCATTGGAATTGCTATTTCTATAATTGTACACGTTTTCCATCTATCACCAATCAAAAACGTGTTCATTTAAAAAAAAACATTGCATATAATTTAATTGAGATTGCTTTATCGATCACAGTCTGCTTTGTAAGTTCTATGTCTTCCAGATTGGTTGCGATGTTAATGTAGGGAATGGAGTACGTTTTTATCAAACTGGGCTTTCTTTTTAATGAACAATTGTAGGGGCATATTATCAAGGGCCATATCGCCGCTTTTCTAGCTTTAAAAGCTCCGTCCATCATCCCCTTTGGTATCGCTTTGTTCGCCCTAAGTTGGCAGGGTATGCCCAGACGTGGGTCCCTTGCTCACTTTGCCACTGGATTCAAGATAGCCTGGCTGATGAGGGTTTTGAACCCGAAACCGGTCCCAGGATGCTTGTTTCCGGTCCAGGGAAGACATGGCTTGGCAGTTCGGGCTGGACTGTTCCCATGAGGCACAGGGTCAGACTGATTTGCATATGGCCATGTCTGAACTGGGGTGGTGGAGTGAGCTAAAGAATGATGATGGATTAAACCCAGATCAGTTGACTGGGGGTGAGTGTTTGATTTGCTCTAACGCTCCGTCCATCATCCCCTTTGGTATCGCTTTGTTCGCCCTAAGTTGGCAGGGTATGCCCAGACGTGGGTCCCTTGCTCACTTTGCCACTGGATTCAAGATAGCCTGGCTGATGAGGGTTTTGAACCCGAAACCGGTCCCAGGATGCTTGTTTCCGGTCCAGGGAAGACATGGCTTGGCAGTTCGGGCTGGACTGTTCCCATGAGGCACAGGGTCAGACTGATTTGCATATGGCCATGTCTGAACTGGGGTGGTGGAGTGAGCTAAAGAATGATGATGGATTAAACCCAGATCAGTTGACTGGGGGTGAGTGTTTGATTTGCTCTAACGCTCCGTCCATCATCCCCTTTGGTATCGCTTTGTTCGCCCTAAGTTGGCAGGGTATGCCCAGACGTGGGTCCCTTGCTCACTTTGCCACTGGATTCAAGATAGCCTGGCTGATGAGGGTTTTGAACCTGAAACCGGTCCCAGGATGCTTGTTTCCGGTCCAGGGAAGACATGGCTTGGCAGTTCGGGCTGGACTGTTCCCATGAGGCACAGGGTCAGACTGATTTGCATATGGCCATGTCTGAACTGGGGTGGTGGAGTGAGCTAAAGAATGATGATGGATTAAACCCAGATCAGTTGACTGGGGGTGAGTGTTTGATTTGCTCTATCGCTCCGTCCATCATCCCCTTTGGTATCGCTTTGTTCGCCCTAAGTTGGCAGGGTATGCCCAGACGTGGGTCCCTTGCTCACTTTGCCACTGGATTCAAGATAGCCTGGCTGATGAGGGTTTTGAACCCGAAACCGGTCCCAGGATGCTTGTTTCCGGTCCAGGGAAGACATGGCTTGGCAGTTCGGGCTGGACTGTTCCCATGAGGCACAGGGTCAGACTGATTTGCATATGGCCATGTCTGAACTGGGGTGGTGGAGTGAGCTAAAGAATGATGATGGATTAAACCCAGATCAGTTGACTGGGGGTGAGTGTTTGATTTGCTCTAACGCTCCGTCCATCATCCCCTTTGGTATCGCTTTGTTCGCCCTAAGTTGGCAGGGTATGCCCAGACGTGGGTCCCTTGCTCACTTTGCCACTGGATTCAAGATAGCCTGGCTGATGAGGGTTTTGAACCCTAAACCGGTCCCAGGATGCTTGTTTCCGGTCCAGGGAAGACATGGCTTGGCAGTTCGGGCTGGACTGTTCCCATGAGGCACAGGGTCAGACTGATTTGCATATGGCCATGTCTGAACTGGGGTGGTGGAGTGAGCTAAGGAATGATGATGGATTAAACCCAGATCAGTTGACTGGGGGTGAGTGTTTGATTTGCTCTAACGCTCCGTCCATCATCCCCTTTGGTATCGCTTTGTTCGCCCTAAGTTGGCAGGGTATGCCCAGACGTGGGTCCCTTGCTCACTTTGCCACTGGATTCAAGATAGCCTGGCTGATGAGGGTTTTGAACCCGAAACCGGTCCCAGGATGCTTGTTTCCGGTCCAGGGAAGACATGGCATGGCAGTTCGGGCTGGACTGTTCCCATGAGGCACAGGGTCAGACTGATTTGCATATGGCCATGTCTGAACTGGGGTGGTGGAGTGAGCTAAAGAATGATGATGGATTAAACCCAGATCAGTTGACTGGGGGTGAGTGTTTGATTTGCTCTAACGCTCCGTCCATCATCCCCTTTGGTATCGCTTTGTTCGCCCTAAGTTGGCAGGGTATGCCCAGACGTGGGTCCCTTGCTCACTTTGCCACTGGATTCAAGATAGCCTGGTTGATGAGGGTTTTGAACCCGAAACCGGTCCCAGGATGCTTGTTTCCGGTCCAGGGAAGACATGGCTTGGCAGTTCGGGCTGGACTGTTCCCATGAGGCACAGGGTCAGACTGATTTGCATATGGCCATGTCTGAACTGGGGTGGTGGAGTGAGCTAAAGAATGATGATGGATTAAACCCAGATCAGTTGACTGGGGGTGAATGTTTGATTTGCTCTAACGCTCCGTCCATCATCCCCTTTGGTATCGCTTTGTTCGCCCTAAGTTGGCAGGGTATGCCCAGACGTGGGTCCCTTGCTCACTTTGCCACTGGATTCAAGATAGCCTGGCTGATGAGGGTTTTGAACCCGAAACCGGTCCCAGGATGCTTGTTTCCGGTCCAGGGAAGACATGGCTTGGCAGTTCGGGCTGGACTGTTCCCATGAGGCACAGGGTCAGACTGATTTGCATATGGCCGTGTCTGAACTGGGGTGGTGGAGTGAGCTAAAGAATGATGATGGATTAAACCCAGATCAGTTGACTGGGGGTGAGTGTTTGATTTGCTCTAACGCTCCGTCCATCATCCCCTTTGGTATCGCTTTGTTCGCCCTAAGTTGGCAAGGTATGCCCAGACGTGGGTCCCTTGCTCACTTTGCCACTGGATTCAAGATAGCCTGGCTGATGAGGGTTTTGAACCCGAAACCGGTCCCAGGATGCTTGTTTCCGGTCCAGGGAAGACATGGCTTGGCAGTTCAGGCTGGACTGTTCCCATGAGGCACAGGGTCAGACTGATTTGCATATGGCCGTGTCTGAACTGGGGTGGTGGAGTGAGCTAAAGAATGATGATGGATTAAACCCAGATCAGTTGACTGGGGGTGAGTGTTTGATTTGCTCTAACGCTCCGTCCATCATCCCCTTTGGTATCGCTTTGTTCGCTCTAAGTTGGCAGGGTATGCCCAGACGTGGGTCCCTTGCTCACTTTGCCACTGGATTCAAGATAGCCTGGCTGATGAGGGTTTTGAACCCGAAACCGGTCCCAGGATGCTTGTTTCTCGGTCCAGGGAAGACATGGCATGGCAGTTCGGGCTGGACTGTTCCCATGAGGCACAGGGTCAGACTGATTTGCATATGGCCGTGTCTGAACTGGGGTGGTGGAGTGAGCTAAAGAATGATGATGGATTAAACCCAGATCAGTTGACTGGGGGTGAGTGTTTGATTTGCTCTAACGCTCCGTCCATCATCCCCTTTGGTATCGCTTTGTTCGCCCTAAGTTGGCAGGGTATGCCCAGACGTGGGTCCCTTGCTCACTTTGCCACTGGATTCAAGATAGCCTGGCTGATGAGGGTTTTGAACCCGAAACCGGTCCCAGGATGCTTGTTTCCGGTCCAGGGAAGACATGGCTTGGCAGTTCGGGCTGGACTGTTCCCATGAGGCACAGGGTCAGACTGATTTGCATATGGCCATGTCTGAACTGGGGTGGTGGAGTGAGCTAAAGAATGATGATGGATTAAACCCAGATCAGTTGACTGGGGGTGAGTGTTTGATTTGCTCTAACGCTCCGTCCATCATCCCCTTTGGTATCGCTTTGTTCGCCCTAAGTTGGCAGGGTATGCCCAGAGGTGGGTCCCTTGCTCACTTTGCCACTGGATTCAAGATAGCCTGGCTGATGAGGGTTTTGAACCCGAAACCGGTCCCAGGATGCTTGTTTCCGGTCCAGGGAAGACATGGCTTGGCAGTTCGGGCTGGACTGTTCCCATGAGGCACAGGGTCAGACTGATTTGCATATGGCCATGTCTGAACTGGGGTGGTGGAGTGAGCTAAAGAATGATGATGGATTAAACCCAGATCAGTTGACTGGGGGTGAGTGTTTGATTTGCTCTAACGCTCCGTCCATCATCCCCTTTGGTATCGCTTTGTTCGCCCTAAGTTGGCAGGGTATGCCCAGACGTGGGTCCCTTGCTCACTTTGCCACTGGATTCAAGATAGCCTGGCTGATGAGGGTTTTGAACCCGAAACGGTCCCAGGATGCTTGTTTCCGGTCCAGGGAAGACATGGCTTGGCAGTTCGGGCTGGACTGTTCCCATGAGGCACAGGGTCAGACTGATTTGCATATGGCCATGTCTGAACTGGGGTGGTGGAGTGAGCTAAAGAATGATGATGGATTAAACCCAGATCAGTTGACTGGGGGTGAGTGTTTGATTTGCTCTATCGCTACGTCCATCATCCCCTTTGGTATCGCTTTGTTCGCCCTAAGTTGGCAGGGTATGCCCAGACGTGGGTCCCTTGCTCACTTTGCCACTGAATTCAAGATAGCCTGGCTGATGAGGGTTTTGAACCCGAAACCGGTCCCAGGATGCTTGTTTCCGGTCCAGGGAAGACATGGCTTGGCAGTTCGGGCTGGACTGTTCCCATGAGGCACAGGGTCAGACTGATTTGCATATGGCCATGTCTGAACTGGGGTGGTGGAGTGAGCTAAAGAATGATGATGGATTAAACCCAGATCAGTTGACTGGGGGTGAGTGTTTGATTTGCTCTAACGCTCCGTCCATCATCCCCTTTGGTATCGCTTTGTTCGCCCTAAGTTGGCAGGGTATGCCCAGACGTGGGTCCCTTGCTCACTTTGCCACTGGATTCAAGATAGCCTGGCTGATGAGGGTTTTGAACCCTAAACCGGTCCCAGGATGCTTGTTTCCGGTCCAGGGAAGACATGGCTTGGCAGTTCGGGCTGGACTGTTCCCATGAGGCACAGGGTCAGACTGATTTGCATACGGCCATGTCTGAACTGGGGTGGTGGAGTGAGCTAAGGAATGATGATGGATTAAACCCAGATCAGTTGACTGGGGGTGAGTGTTTGATTTGCTCTAACGCTCCGTCCATCATCCCCTTTGGTATCGCTTTGTTCGCCCTAAGTTGGCAGGGTATGCCCAGACGTGGGTCCCTTGCTCACTTTGCCACTGGATTCAAGATAGCCTGGCTGATGAGGGTTTTGAACCCGAAACCGGTCCCAGGATGCTTGTTTCCGGTCCAGGGAAGACATGGCTTGGCAGTTCAGGCTGGACTGTTCCCATGAGGCACAGGGTCAGACTGATTTACATATGGCCATGTCTGAACTGGGGTGGTGGAGTGAGCTAAAGAATGATGATGGATTAAACCCAGATCAGTTGACTGGGGGTGAGTGTTTGATTTGCTCTAACGCTCCGTCCATCATCCCCTTTGGTATCGCTTTGTTCGCCCTAAGATGGCAGGGTATGCCCAGACGTGGGTCCCTTGCTCACTTTGCCACTGGATTCAAGATAGCCTGGCTGATGAGGGTTTTGAACCCGAAACCGGTCCCAGGATGCTTGTTTCCGGTCCAGGGAAGACATGGCTTGGCAGTTCGGGCTGGACTGTTCCCATGAGGCACAGGGTCAGACTGATTTGCATATGGCCATGTCTGAACTGGGGTGGTGGAGTGAGCTAAAGAATGATGATGGATTAAACCCAGATCAGTTGACTGGGGGTGAGTGTTTGATTTGCTCTAACGCTCCGTCCATCATCCCCTTTGGTATCGCTTTGTTCGCCCTAAGTTGGCAGGGTATGCCCAGAGGTGGGTCCCTTGCTCACTTTGCCACTGGATTCAAGATAGCCTGGCTGATGAGGGTTTGGACCCGAGACCGGTCCCAGGATGCTTGTTTCCGGTCCAGGGAAGACATGGCTTGGCAGTTCGGGCTGGACTGTTCCCATGAGGCACAGGGTCAGACTGATTTGCATCTGGCCATGTCTGAACTGGGGTGGTGGAGTGAGCTAAAGAATGATGATGGATTAAACCCAGATCAGTTGACTGGGGGTGAGTGTTTGATTTGCTCTAATGCTCCGTCCATCATCCCCTTTGGTATCGCTTTGTTCGCCCTAAGTTGGCAGGGTATGCCCAGACGTGGGTCCCTTGCTCACTTTGCCACTGGATTCAAGATAGCCTGGCTGATGAGTGTTTTGAACCCGAAACGGGTCCCAGGATCCTTGTTTCCGGTCCAGGGAAGACATGGCTTGGCAGTTCGGGCTGGACTGTTCCCATGAGGCACAGGGTCAGACTGATTTGCATATGGCCATGTCTGAACTGGGGTGGTGGAGTGAGCTAAAGAATGATGATGGATTAAACCCAGATCAGTTGACTGGGGGTGAGTGTTTGATTTGCTATAACGCTCCGTCCATCATCCCCTTTGGTATCGCTTTTAAAGCCAGAAAAGCTGCGATATTCACATCGCACTATTAACAAGCTCGCGCTAAGCCTTGTTAGCGCTAGTTTCCGTGAGTTTGCTCCTGTTTTTTATCGCCCTGCATGCCATCGCTAATGACATGCAAAGTAAGCGTTCCGGAGCAAAAGTTACATGGAAATAGCCGTAAAACAGGGCTTCGCGGTATTTACAAACCTGCAGCAGACCCGCTTAGCGACAAGAATACTCGCGCTAAGCCCCCTTATCGCAGGATTTTAACACCTGCTTAAAAGTTGACTAAGCCATCTACATAATGGGAGGTGGATTGCAGGGTTAAGATTCACAGGGGCGTATCAGCAAGGATTTCATTATCTCCCACAATTTATCTCTGGGGGCATATTATCAAGGGCTTCATCGCCGATTTAGCGGCACTTTTTGCCGCTAAATCGGCGATATTTTTAAAGCCCTATTAGCAAGCGCTTTCAGGCGTTAGAGGCCGGGAATTACATCGCCTTGCATGTCAGCGATATTTATCGCTAATGACATGCAAGGTAGGCGTTCCCCACTAAAAGCGACTGTAAACAGTCGCTAACACCACTAACCCCTATTATCAAGGCAGGCGAAGCGATAAAATAAACCGCGCTAAGCGCGTTTATCGCTAGATTTTAACACCTGCTACTGACTATGACTTACCTGTTTAAGGTATAGGAGGTGGATTCTAATGCTGAATCCACCTTAGCGTTAATGCAAGAATATAGCTGGTTTTCCAGCGATATTCTCGCATTTTAGCCGCTATCGCTGGAAATATTATCGCTATGGAGATAAACCTTACTAATAGGGTGTTATCTCAGCGATATTTTCCAGCGATAGGCGGCGTTAACAGGATTTGCGCTAAGCCCGTTTAGCGATAAATATCGCTATTCCTTGCTAATATGCCCCCTGGTTTTCAAGCGATATTGGCGCTTTTCGCCGCTATTGCTAGATTTCATATCGCCTCGGAGATAAGCATTGATAATAATGCGCTATCTCGGCGTTGAAAACCAGCGATAGCCGGCGATAAAAAAAATAGCGCTAAGCGCGCTTTGCGATATTTATCGCAAGTTGTTGTAAATATGCCCCGTAGTGTCTTGTAGCGCAGTTCTTAAGAGATTTGATTAGCCTAACAAAATCTTTGATATTATTATCTTTTAGTATCATAATCATTATTCCTTTATCAAAATGTACATGAGAGAAGTGCACTCTTTTGAATCTTTGGGGCATATTATCAAGAACGGCGTTAAAAATTATCGCTGGTTTAGCGGCAGAAAACTGCCGCTAAAGTGGCGATAATGGGCTTGGTAATATGCCCTTGAGAATTCCAATAGAAGTCCATGTTCTGGTGTGAACATGGGCTTCTATTGGAATTCTCCAGGGCATATTATCAAGCCCATTATCTCCGCTTTAGCTGCAGTTTTCTGCCGCTAAACCGGCGATAATTTTAACGCCGTTCTTGATAATATGCCCCTAAATGAATACTGTGCAATATACGCATGGTAGTATGTTTTTAAATTAGAGAGTACTAATCCTCCTTCTGAGATAGGTTGATATAAAGTGCTTAATGACAATCTAGGGCTTGAGTCTCACCATAAAAAGGGTATAATCAGAGCTCCATTATTATTATTTTTTTTAAACACAAGCTGTAGCTGCAATATATAAAAAAAAATAAAGGAAGAATTGCCATTTTAATTGAAGCTACTCTGCTAAGAAGAGATAGAGGCAGAGCTCCTCTATATTACCCGAATACTTGACTCCCAAGTAGCGATTTGGCCGATTGTGAAAACAGCTTTGTAGCTCAGGTCATACATGTTCAGGGAAGAAATTGCATAGAATAATTTTGGTCTTAGATGTATTCATTTTACAGCCGCCTAGAATCTGAAAAAGCACAAAAATCTCAAAAGCGTTAAGTTTTACTTTCATCGTAGCTGTCTGTGTGAGTGGTGGCCGAATCATATCATCTCTTCAGATGCTATAGCCAGGGCCCCTGAAATTATGAGATTCCGTCGCTGCAGCATTTACTGCATGATTATGGATGTGCCGCATAAATTATAATCTGCTGCATCATTTACACACTTTAACAAAAAAAATTGTTGATAGTTCAAATCGATCAAGGTGACTGAAAACGTGGCAATGTGTACCCGGGCTGTGGGCAGGCCCTTCGCAAAGGTTCACTGGTCATCTTCCAGTTGGGTACTGCTGTATTTGGTTGTTAAACTTGTACGAATGAGGTGAAATTGTACAAACAATGAAGTTACACTGTCACAAAATGCATTACACCACATAATTTTCATTTTCTTGCCACATGTTTTAGTCAACCCTGTTGCATATTTTGGACCTTCCATGGCACATAATTTTTGTGCCCCCGCATACAACTAGTGGCTCTATAAAAAGAAATTATGAACTGAGGTCAGCCCTACCTAGTGCATCGTTGAACTTTCAAAACACCAGCATTCAACACATTTAAAATTCACCTAGTCTATGTCCATTTGTGCAAATTATGTTGACCCCAACTTATCAGTATTTATGTTAACTGTGTGACTCTGCTTTACACTGGTTTTGATGTTGAGGCTTTAGTAGTATTGCCTTCCTCTGTATGTAACCCTATTGGGTCACCATTAATAAAGTCATCTTATCTCTGCCAAACAACAGCTCCCGATCAACATCAGACGCACCCCTGCCCTGAACATCTTCCGGAAGATACTCAAGACCTGGCTTTTCGACTGAACGGAGCTGCCCCCCTCCCAGCGCCTTGAGACCCTCACGGGTGAGTAGCGCGCTTACTAATCCCCTGATTGACAAATCCAAATAGTTTCTCAGAGGCATTGTTGATTGGCTCCTTCTCTCCCAGGCGAATGTATGACGTTACATCGCATACATTCACAACGCTGTATTTTACATCGCGTTTGTTACAACGCAACTCCAGCCTACGTAACAGTAGGGAAGGTGTTGGAATAGTAAATCATACTATTCCTTAGGTTAGAGCGCCATCCAGCGCAAGTCGTTGTAACGACTTGTGTTGTAATGACCGCGATGTAAAGGCATTGCGATGCAATGCCCGCGTTGTAATGGATGTCTCCCCTCCCAGGCACCAAGATGCGAGTATTTCACGACTGGTGAGAGTCATTTTCAGTTGAGAAAAGGAATAATCCTAGTTTTTATTGCAGTGTGTTGATCAAATATATGTCGTGGGAGGATCACAGAGGGACATTTGCATGATTATAGTAACATATATGAGCTAAAGAAAAGAGCACAAAGCTCCAATCCTGTGTATATTCAAATTTGCCCAGGCACCTTTTTGTTCTTATGTGTGCAACTTTGAGGATCCTCGATCACCTACTTCTGATTTGCCGTTTTGACTCCCAGGACCCTCTTTGCACAGGCTCTCAGGTCCCAGGATATTTGATAATGTGGTCCAAGTGGCCCTCTTTTAACACCATTATCTGAACAATCTACTGATTCATGGCAAATACATAAGCCCTCTGGAAAACCTCGACCCAATTATTAAGTTGTCTTTACAAAAGGCACAATGATAGGTTTTGCTAATTCTTTCATGCCAAGATGCATACTGTGTTGGTACAAATTTGAAATAGCAAGCTTAGAGCTAATCACACTTCCCTTTCGATAATTACTGCAGCTGAATTTAGAAACAGCTTTTCTTTCCATTTTATTAATATTTGAGATAAGCCTCCATTTTTAGGTTGAGCCTCGAGTAGCGCGCAAGCGCTGCTTAGAGGCGAAGACTTAATGTAAGCGAGTTTGAAAAGCAGTCCAACAAACGCTCGTGCGTCGTGGCTGGCCTTTTGAGATGGGTACGCGCGGCAAACATATGTTTCCAATTATCGTGCCCAGACGCGGGCGCGATAAGTGGAAACACATGTCTGCCGCGCGTACACATCCAAAGGCCAGCCACGACGCACGAGCGTCTGGTCAGCTGAGCGTCTCGTCAGCTGAGCAGGCTGCCGCGCTCGCTCGCCCCCGCTCCTCTGTGGTGCGCGCGCACCACTCGCGGGCTTGTTGTCATTCCGATCTCTCTTTCTCAGTCACTTAGCTCCTCTTTAACACTTCCTTCCGCTTATTTCTTTCCTTCATTGTTTACAATTCTATAAACAATTGGCTGTGATTGGGGCTGCATTATTATCGCCAATATCATAAAACATCGTGAACCTAGTCTCCACACTCCGTCTGTAGCAGTAAATGTTAATTCCTGGCTGTCAAAGACGAGAAGCACAAGCAAATACATTGTATTCTGTAATACTGATAACTGGAAAGAGAAATCGTTTGAAATAGAGTACCATACCTTCAAAACATCGTTGCAGCCATTCACGTCTGCAGGACCGGAGTGAATATACACCGCTGCTATATTTAAGCAGCTCCTTAAGTTTCGGTTTCGTTCCATCACGCGCGGCACTCGTGATAACGTGTCAAGCTAGAGGGACAAAACAGCTGCCATATGATCATTGACTTTGTTCTTCAGGCAGGCAGTTGCTAACGCAAGAAGATATAGCGACGGGGAGAGGATGAGGCCAAACGGTCAGAACTACCGGCTTTGGGCCGACAGAGCCAACTTCCTCTCTCGCTGTTTGCTCAAGATCCTGCAGGTTTGGTGCTTGTAGCTGAGATAAGACTGCTGCTGGCAGGCAGCTCACTGCTACATTGTATCTAATTATTTCCTGTGGCGCCACTCTCAGATAGCTTGACTTCATTGTTAGGCCAAATGGCTACTACCGTCACAGCCGGGCGGGACAGACCGGTCAGATTAAGTTGATTTATTTTATAACGCCTTGCGCCGCGACGGGGGGAGACGTGACGTCCTGCTGCCAAAGGCGGGGAGTTTGTTATGGGAGAATTTGCGGTGGGGCTTTAATTATGGCGCGTGCAGCGCTGTCTCCTTCTGCTTCTCGCACCGGCCCGGGCTGCTGTGTGCAGTCAAAAATGTAATGTGACCGGCGCCGCGCCTAATTCAGTTACAGCCGAGCTTCACGTCACAGCAGTGATCGGCGATTGCAGCGGACGGCGGTCGGAACACAACGCAAAGAAAGAAAGAGGTAACTGTGTTTTACTCTTTGGATTACTTGTAAACTGTGCCCCTCCTAACTTAAACGTTGTTGCTTCTGATAGCCCTAACTGCTGCCTTTGTTGGTGCTGCTCCATTGTGGGGTTCAGCGGGCAGAGTCTTCGGGATGTCTGAGGGCATCAGGATGCCAGAAAGATGTTTCTGCACATAAAATGCGTACTGTTGGTTCAACTATGGGGCGAGGGTACAGCATGCCCTGTTACAGCTGAAGTTAGTCTCTCTAAGTCACGTGACATAAAGCCCACCAACTCGTGTTGGGACGGTCGGGGTCACTGAGTCACTCTGTGACTGACTATATGTGGTGCTGCTGCCTGTCCAATTACTTTCAGTGCGAGTGGTGTCACCAAAGTCAGCAGAGCCTCTGTGATAGCCGGTGGGTCATGTTGATGTGTGCCGATGCCTGCAGGGTTGGGCAGGTAGCAGCGCAGCAACGGGGCGGCCGCTCGGGGTTAATGATTTTATTAGTGTTTGAGTGGAGTTCATTTGTGATATTTACAGTTTTGTTAACAAGACGCTGTACTCATTTGCGTAAAGTCTTATTTATTCAGCCTATACCTATTTCCCTCATTTTCATTGCTTGATTTTGCGCGCGAGAAAGTGTCACTCATAGTCATTAAATGTCACTCATAATTCAACTAAAATTATGAAAATGTCACACATAGCAATCTGAAACCTTGGCAGCTGTGTAAACCATTCTATATATTCACACCTTTCATCTTCTCCTCATTATCTTTCATTCTTTCCAAATCTGAATTCATAGTTCATAGACGAGCACTTTAGATTGAAGGCTCCCTGCTCATTAGAGACAAGCATTGGCATAGCCAATAGGTCTCGCCTTTAGGACCTTATAAGTGTTTAGCCATGCAACAGTTGATGTTGTTGCACCAAGGATATTGTGCTGCATAACTAAATACTTATAAGGTCCTAAAAGCGAGACCTATTGGCTATGCCAATGCTTGTTTATGTCTGCATCTTGTCATCTCTGTTATCCTTTATTGAGGCCCTGTAGCGTCCGCCCCATTGTCTATGGCAGTGGGTTCAAGGCTGAACAACTTTTGGGGTTTGTGACCTTGCAAGTCAATTTCCAGCCAAAAAACAGGCTGGGGACACTTTTGTTCGAAGCCCTCCACATAAACATGGAATGGCTCAAACAACGCGTGTGGGTAAAATGTACATAATTTGCTTATGTTTAATAATGCAAAATTCCACAAAATTTACACAGAATGCTAAACTGACATTTAGTGCTATATTTTAGCATGAAATGTTTCTTCTTAAATACAAAAAATAGCGCACAACACAAGTGCAGCGAACAGCAGTTGCTCGTATTCTGGTCACTTGCACTGTTCCTGTGCTATCGCACACACATGTTGGTGTGGTGTAATAGCATAATTTCAGGAATTTTATGTAAAAAAACTGCAATGCGAATTTCACAAAATTACAAGGAATTACACCAGCATAATGGATATTTCATCCGGGCCGAGCTCAAACCAAGTTGACAATGTATGTTAGGGATAAAAAGTCAGTTTCAGCAACATACACATTTTCAGTTAGAAGAAGCTACCAGAGATCTGGAAGAGCAAACTAGTGCTATTGTTTCTCCCTATTTTTGGAATGAGAGAGCAAAACTGTAGTTAGTTGAAGCCATTAAGCACTCTCCGGGGTACCAAAGAGGTTTGTAGCCTTAAATGGGTCAATGATATTCACTTGTGGGGTGCACACATAGGAATGGAGCCATTCACTTTTGGAAAGTGTGACAAATTCCAACAGGGAGCTGCAAGTTTGGATTAGCATTCTACCGTAACTTTAGGAAGCTATATTCTTTGAACTGCACATTTATTTTTTATTTATTTTTATTTATTTAGAAAGTTTTCTATAGCGCGAACTTGACCACTGAGGGTATTAGAGCGCTTTACAGTTTATACATCAAGAAGTATACAAGCAATCAAAACAGAACCAACAAAGCGAATTCACAGTCTTGTAAAGCCAGGCATTCTCGTGACCCTGGCAGCTGGGCCACCAATCTGCGACTGTGACCTCAATATCAAATGGAATAACCAGTCTGAGGCAGAAATGTCTTCATCAAGAGCACTTTGACTTCCTTTTTGAAGAGAACAGTGGAAGGATTCACCCTGACTTCGGGGGGAAGGGAGTTCCAAATCCTCGGTGCCATACCTGAGTAGGCTCGATTGTAGGTTTTTCTTTTCTTGAATTTTTGTGGTTTGAGCAATAGGGTGCTGGTGCTTCTGTAGGCTCTCGAGCCACATGAGAGCTCCAGTTTCTGAGCGAGGTACAGCAGGGTATTGAAGTGAATGGCTTTGTGTGCCATGCATGCAATTTTTAACTGTATCCGAGCTTCATATGGAAGCCAGTTCAGGGACAACAGGTCAGGAGAAATATGGTTGTATTTTTTAGTGCATGTTACGAGACTAGCAGCAGAGTTGAGGGCACTGGCGTAACGAAACTCGGGGGGGCCTCCCTGCAAGGCACGTAGAGGGGCCCCCTCCGGGCTCAATCAGGAGCTCTGCAGCCAGAGTGCTGTGCTGAGGGGGCCCGCCGCACCGCGGGGGCTGCGGGGGCCTGTGTTACGCCCCTGGTTGAGGGCAACCCTAAAAGGAGCTGTCTTCACTCTAGGCAGGCTGTAAAGGGTTGCGCTGCCATAGTCCAGCTTTGAGATCACTAAGGCTTGCACTGCAACCTTTAGGTCATGAGTGGGGAGATAAGGTTTGAGTTTCCTTAGGATGCTGAGTTGGAAGTTCGCTCCTTTGGTGAGGGAACTGATATGCTTCTGCATGTTCAGACTTTTGTCTAACATAATTCCCAGAGACGTTGCAGAATTGACAAGGTGAGGCCTACAGTTAAGAGCAATAAGCTGATTCAACCATTGTTCCGTGACCGGAGATTGCTTGTGTGGTGCGATTAGGAGGAATTCCGTTTTGAGAGCATTTAGCTTCAAGTGATCACGTGTCAGCCAGCTTTGAGTTTCCAGTAGGACTGAGTTGAGGGACCAGATGTCCTCAGGGGAGTCGATCTTCAGGTATAATCTACATAAGATACATCTTATCTTTCTGCAATGGCAGTCTTAAAGCTCGGTTGTTTAATGACATTTTAGTTTGAACTGGGCCTGACCACCAAACGCCCCAGAGGACAAGAAATACTCCTCGATTCCTTTTTAGGTCGGGCCTAGCAGCGCATGAGCTGCTCTGCGAGGCATGCTGTATTCAGGTATGGACTTGGAGCTCCGACCATATTTTTCATTGGCTTGTGTCTTCTTTTGTAAATTGTGGCTTTTCATTGGTCAATAGGCTTAGTATTCTCTCCTTAGTGCCGCCTTGTCTCATTTTGTAACCTCACCAGGCAAGCCTTCACATCCTCAACAATCTCTCACCAGAACAAAACACACCCACCTTCAAAGGCCAAGTGTTTACAATATTAAAATGTTTTTATTTTTATCTAAAAAACCATTAGGTTGGTCAAATACAATGAATTATTCAATAAATCAAGTACACAAAATTTATCAAACATTTAAAAAAATATTTTTAGAAAAATACAGACAAATACATACAAATACATTATGTGGTGGGAAGAACCTGCAAGAAAAATGATTTCTTGTCAAAATTGAAGGCACATACACTAGATCTAGATCGTTTGTTATACATAAAACCATTTATATATGAAGAACTCAATCCATGAGAGTAACAAAACGTCTCCACAATCTACAGTGCGCCTTCTTTCTCTTGCGTTGACACGTTTCGGTGGGTATCTCTGTTTAAAACACCACCTTCCTCAGGACAAGAATTAGTATCTCCCACAAGGAGTTTACAATCTATACACAATCACAAAAACATAATTAAAATCACAGTTAGCCCTTTAAAAGGTGTGCAGAAATCATTTCAATTAATAAACCATTATAGATCATAAAAACAGTGTTTATATCCTGGTGGAACATTCAATCATTCATTCATGCAACAACATGCACCTCTATCTCACAGTATCTACAATTATGAACATAATTTGATGGAACCAATGTCTCCATCCTTAATGTAAATAGTGATAGGCCATATGACTTTTCACAAATGCTTAAGAAAAAACACTCCATTGGGAAAATCAAGTTACCTGTTATGGTAATATTAAAAACATCCAAATGGACCGCAGGCAACCAAACCTTAAAGGCCCATTTCAGAGGATATATAAATCTCTCTATTGGGCATCACTCTGAAATCCCAGGATCATTCTGTTAAAGGGAAAAAAACCTATTTTTAAAAAATAGCCATTTTTTATATCCTGGGTATCACAATGATTAAATCGAAATTACAGAAGTCACCCAGAATATTACGTACCTACTTTCCAATCCTGATACTTCTAGGATTATAGAGAAAAGAAGAGAAAGGGCCAATAAAACGCCTCTGTAGGTAAGAGATAATAATAAAATAATATGTAAGGCTCACATGAACTTCTATATGTTTCTAGTTCAGAAACATCTGAGTTGTACACTATCTAAGCATTTCAATTTACCTTTGCATCTATGCTCTGCGTATACCCTCTTGGACGTTAGACTGTCAACACTGCATCTTTATTTTTGTATCTTCTATAAGCAGCTTGTATATATCTGCAATATATATAAAAAAAGGACTAATAAGCCTTAAAACAGCGATCCCTATCGCAATTTGCAAATCTTTTAGTGATAGAGAAAACGCACAGTTGTTTATTATTATTCTTCTTATAGCGACATATGTTAGACTCACTATCTTGTAATAACTGGGCCTGAGCCTAAAGCGGTTCTACAGCATGGTTACTAAAATTTAAAAAGTCCCTTGCAATAGAGTTCAGATTCCCATTGAATGAACCAATCGATGAGCAGCTCGAGTCTACAAAGCCCACCTGCAATTAACTACAGTGCCGAGAAGAGTCGGTATATCAGCACTAGATCAGAAATAGAGAAAGTACAGTGCAGTATTTAACCTACAGCGTATTGCTAATTTGTAGTTAGTTATCCCAATATGTACGATTCAACTTACAATTCAAATTAAAATAAACTTAAAAAGAGAGAGATCCCTTCGCTGCTGCTAACAATAACTAATTACTCCTTACCTCTTCTGCAAAATAGCGGTGTAAACGGGGTTAGACCTCCGGCGTCCAAGGATGTCTTTCATCCTCGAAAAACACAGATGTTTAAATACACACAATACTATCATGTGACCTCACTATGAAACCCCGAGCAGCTGAGCTCACAATCGGGTCCGAGCAAAAACCTTTCTAACTATGGCGGCCATCTTGAACTTCCACTTAATACAAATCTCAGACTAATACATCTGAGTAGAAAGAAGCAAGATAAGGCTAATGCAGCTAATACGTATCTCAGACTAATACTGCTGAATAGAGAGGGGCAATGCTCATTCAACAGGATAAGAGATGAATTACCGTTAATTATACCGTTATAGAAATACATAGCATTAACCTAACACTCCACATCATGTTTACTTTAAATTACACCGAAGGATCTAAATCTCATGTATAATAGTGATTAAATGCACATAATATTACCGTGATTAAATGCACATAATATTACTGTTGGACTTGGCCCTTTTGGCAGGTTCACCCCTAAACTTTTTGCCTGTCTCCTAGCCTTTTCCCTGTGTAGTGTTGGTGGTTTTAGGCCTCTGCGCACTTTAGCACTGTGTCCCAGTGTAAAGTGCGTGCGCACTCTGAGTGTGTGTGGTGAGATGGGCCTGCCCTCCCATAGGAATGCATGGGGGATATGTGTGTCCATAGTAATTCCTGGTGTGAGAGGAGTGCAGGGGCGAGTTTAGTATGTGCGAACTCGTGAGAATAAATGCTGCGCAATGGTGTGCGCAGATTTATTATGACTGGTGTAGAAATGCCACTTTTAGAAGTTGGCATTTATGTATGCTCTGTGTCTGCCTGCCTGATGTGAATTGCATGTCTGGCTTGTGAGTGACAGGGGCTGGGAGGTGTGTGGCTCCAGGAGGGGCAGGGTGAGTCAGCGCAGTGGTGAATAGGGAGATCTGCATCTAGATGGGAGGGAGGAGTTGCACCTGGGACCTGAATAGGGCTGTGCCTTCCCTCCACAATGCTGGCTCCACCCCCTGTGGTGCGTCTGATGTCCCTAGCCTGTCCTGTGAAAGGAGAGAGGAGCTGAGCAAAACAAAGTGCTCCAAAGCTCCCCCAAACCAGTTGCATCTGGTTTTTCCCTAAACCCTGCACCTTTAGACAAAGGAAAAGGTGTATAAAAGAAGGGGCTGTGACCCCATGAAAATGTTCTCTGTTGAGCTGTTCCTTTGCTGAGGGGGCCTGCTGCTGCTGGGCTCCAGGAGGAACCGCCACTAGGGACTGCCTCCCTGCTGGAGGGCCCTGTGAGCTGGCCTGCCTGAGCCCAGCCCTTTGCCGCCCCCCCTTTCATCCTAAAGGGCTTGCTTTGGACTACAGCGCCTGTGAGCGCTTTATTTTGCCTTTTTGCAGAGCGTTTGACTTTTGCCCTTGTGAGTGCTATATTCCTGCCCAGGAGGATTGCTGGTGGCCTGCAGCGCGAAGCTGCCTCATGTGGGATTCCCCCACCTGGATGCTGGGAGAAGCGGGAGCCCACCCCGCGTTTTTGCCGCTTATTTTTATATTTGACGGAGCGGGAGCCCACCCCGCGTTTTTACCGATTTCAGCGGGAGCCTACCCCGCTTTGATATTTATTTCAAGAGCGGGTGCCCACCCCGCTTGATGCCCCGTTTGATTTTGCGGGTGCCCACCCCGCATTACTGATTTGCTTTCGAGCGGGTGCCCATCCCGCATTACGGCCGAGAACTGAGCCGCCGGCCCGACCCGGAAGCCAGGCTCCTGCTGCCTGACTCGGGGCGGGGCCAATAGCAGGAGGCGGCCGAGGCCGCCACCGCAGCGCGGCCGAACGAGAAGGATCCAGGAAGTGCTGCATGCCCGAGCGGGGCTCTCGTGAGTAGGAGAGAGCCCCGCGGCCACCCGAGAAGTTGGAGCAGTGCGGGCTCCATTCCAGCCGCCCCCCCCACCTGCCAGAAGGGGAGGCAGAGATCGCCGGTGACAGGAGGAGTCCCCCAGCAGCACCGGTGAGTGGGGCAGACTGGAGCCGATCTGGCGCTCCCGAGGCACGTGTAGTGCCTGCGCCTATTTTCCTTGTTGGGGGCATTTTGTTAGAGTCCCTGAGGGGCTCAGGGGGCACGCTGGTGCCCGTGCTCACTTTTACAGCTGCCCAGCAAGTAGTGGGCAGCTGCCACGTTTAGGTTGTGCCTCTGCACACTTTGCCTTGGCTGCCTGTGCAGCCAGCCCGGACATTCTGGACAGTGGGCATTTGAGCCCCGGTGAGAGGCCAGTTGGCCTGGGGCCAGTGTCAGTGCGTTGTGCCCCCGATTGGGGCACACTGTGTTTATGCTTACGAGGCCTATTGCCTCATGTGATTTATGCCTAATGTGATGTAGGTGTCCCATCTTGTATGTTACAGGATCTCGTGCTAAGTTCCTACCTGTACCAGTAATTACTGGTTGTGCGCTACATTTATTATTTGCATTTACTTACCTGATCTGATGGTTCTGGCAGTGGCCCGATTGGCCCTGTCGTGTGTAAATAGTCCCCTGTGAATATTGCCTAGTGCCAGTTGGCACACTGTATATTATGTGATTATGGTTCTAAGGTATTTATGACAATACAAAGGCTATTTTTTATATAACCTGGTGTGGAGTTCCGTTTGTGGTGTGCCTAGTGTGTTGCTGCTGTGTGAGTGTGCTGCGCAAACGCTTTACACATTGCCTCCGGGATAAGCCTGACTGCTCGTGCCAAGCTACCAAGGGGGTGAGCAGGGTTTATCGTCGGCGTGTAACTCCCTCGCCCTGACTAGAGTGGTGGTCTCTGCCTGGCTTTGGCGCAAGCCTTAGCCAACCAGAGATCCCATTTCTAACATTGGTGGCAGCGGTGGGATTTGGACTTGCGTTTGCGCAGTACCACAGCGACAACTGGTTGCACTACAAACTCTGCATTTAGATAATCACGTGTGTGGGGATTATTGTTCTGAGTTTTGTTTTAATTCTTCTCCTAAAAAGTGTCATTTGTAAAGTGTATACTCTTGCTTCAGCTCAGACACCTAGGTCTCCTGTGTTGCACGTGTCCCTGAGCGTCCTGCCAAAATGGAGTCTGCTTTTAATTTTTGTGGTCTGTTTAGATACAGCATGTGGGAGTTGGTGGACTTCTGTAAGGAGAGAGACATAGCAGTGAGTGGGTCAGACACCCAGTCAAAACTGAGGGACAACCTGATCCAATGGCAAAAGGATGAATGGGACTGTGAGCGCAATGAGGAGAAGAGGGCCCTGGCCGCACGCCAAGAGGGTGGTGGGTCTGAGGGGAGCCCTGAGGAGTCTGAAGAGGAGGAAGAAAGTGACAGGACAGGGACGCCAGTAGATAGTGAGGACCCCCTAGATAGGGAGTCCCTTGCTGGGTCCAGTGTCGGGGGCAGTGCCCCATCCCTTTTCCTGTCCCCAGAGGAGTGGGTGGATAGGAGGGAAGAAAGGGAGCATCAGCTGGCTTTGGAGAAGCTCAGGTTAGAGCATACCAAGGAGATAGCGCAGCTGAGTATGGAGGAGAAAAAGCTAGAGACCGAGAGAGTCTTAGCGCAGGAGAGGATGGCTGAGGAGAGGGCCTTCACCAAGGAGAAATTAGCTCTTGGTACGTCCTCTGAGTGTAGTTTTAGTTGTCTGGATTCACCAGTGAGGGTGGGATCCAGTGGTGGCAGCAATATGGAGTCCAGTGCAGGAAGTCCCATTCCCAGTTCCCAGAATATGGTACTTGGCTCCCAGGAAGAGGAGTACAGGTTGAAGTTCAGGGGCAGTAGGAAACTGTCTCACCAGTCTTGGGAGAGGTTTGTGGATGACTGTCATGATGCACTGGTTGACTGGGTAAAGTGTGCCACGGAACAGGATTTTGAAGGACTGTTCAATCTGGTTATTAAAGAGCACCTGCTCAGTTGTTGTTTTCCAGGGTTGCGCCAACACCTGTTGGAGTGTGAGCACCCTGATCCATGGGATCTTGCATTGGAAGCAGACCTCTGGGTGGTGGCCCGAGGTTCTGAAGAGGCATTGGGGAGTGATCCCAAAAGTAGTGGCTCAGGTATCTTCCCGTCCTGTATTGGGGAAGAGGTTCAGTGTAGCCCAGCTAGGTCCCAGTGTAGTGGGAGGGGTTTAGGGGCTCACGTCCTGTCTCAGTGGAGGAGGAGTGAGAGTGGGACTGAGTGTCCCCAGGTGCCCGAAACCCAGTCTCAGAACCTGGATGGTTTCTTCAGGGAACACCAGGTTGGGAGCCTAGGCTGTCCTGTGAGTCCATTTGAGGAGGATCTTCTAGTGTCTGGAGAACCTGGAGCGTCTGTAAATAGAGCTCCAGTGGTTCTGGTGTCTGGCAGTGCCGCTCCAGTTGGGAGGGTACAGAAGTCCGGATTGAGGGGTGAGAGGGGGATGTGTTCCCCAGTGGAAGAACCAGTGGGTCAGGGGCCAGCCAGAAGGGCTGAGTCTCCTAGAAGTGACCATGGTGACACCACTTCTGTCGTGGGGATCTCTGCGCACTGTCAGATGGACAGGGGTCGGGAGGTCTGCGCCACGCAGACTGTCACGCAACACATGAGTCATGTGTTACCCTGGGGGGCTGCTGTGTGCGCCCGGAAGTCCTGGTGTGCCAGGCAAATGCTCAGCCGTGGGGTTCAGCCCCAAGGTTGGGAGGCCAGGTTCAGGATCCGCCTGATCTGGAGGAAGGGACATCTGTAATCAGTGTCCTGACCGGTTCATCTTCCAGGGGTACCGCTCCAGTTGGGAGGGTGCAGAACTCTGGAAGGGGGTGCAGAGGGTGGGAGTCCTCGCCTCTGACCCCGGTGCAACCTGAGGGGTTAAACCCTAGGTTGGGAGACCAGTTCTTGGAGAGAGGTCCTGAACTGATGGGAGAGTTGTGTTCTGAGGGTGCCTCTCCAAGGAGGAGAGTGCGGAGCCCTAGAAGAAGAGGTAGGGGGAGGAGAGCCTCACCCGTGACTTCTGGTCCGCCTGAGGGTGCAGACCCTAGGCTGGAGGATCAGTGGCAGTCTAGACCTGCCCTGATGAGGGGAAGAGTGGAGAATGGCTACTATGTGCCAGGGGTTACTACCCCCACTCTGTGAATGGGCAAGGACCAGTGGCATCTGGATGGCCTAGGGCCTGGTCCTGGCCGCGGACAGCTAGGGAGTACCAGTGGGGTAGCCCAGTTGGTCCAGACAGCTTTTTCAGAAGGAACCACATGGGTTCACCGTGGCGTAGAACCAAAGGGTGTCCCTGCAGTTGCGGGCCCGCGTCCGTGTTCTATCGCCCCAAGCAGGGAAGCCCATCACGGTGGTGATTGGTCTGCCCTGCGTTTTGGCTGGAAGGGGGTTGTGTTGGACTTGGCCCTTTTTGGCAGGTTCACCCCTAAACTTTTTGCCTGTCTCCTAGCCTTTTCCCTGTGTAGTGTTGGTGGTTTTAGGCCTCTGCGCACTTTAGCACTGTGTCCCAGTGTAAAGTGCGTGCGCACTCTGAGTGTGTGTGGTGAGATGGGCCTGCCCTCCCATAGGAATGCATGGGGGATATGTGTGTCCATAGTAATTCCTGGTGTGAGAGGAGTGCAGGGGCGAGTTTAGTATGTGCGAACTCGTGAGAATAAATGCTGCGCAATGGTGTGCACAGATTTATTATGACTGGTGTAGAAATGCCACTTTTAGAAGTTGGCATTTATGTATGCTCTGTGTCTGCCTGCCTGATGTGAATTGCATGTCTGGCTTGTGAGTGACAGGGGCTGGGAGGTGTGTGGCTCCAGGAGGGGCAGGGTGAGTCAGCGCAGTGGTGAATAGGGAGATCTGCATCTAGATGGGAGGGAGGAGTTGCACCTGGGACCTGAATAGGGCTGTGCCTTCCCTCCACAATGCTGGCTCCACCCCCTGTGGTGCGTCTGATGTCCCTAGCCTGTCCTGTGAAAGGAGAGAGGAGCTGAGCAAAACAAAGTGCTCCAAAGCTCCCCAAACCAGTTGCATCTGGTTTTTCCCTAAACCCTGCACCTTTAGACAAAGGAAAAGGTGTATAAAAGAAGGGGCTGTGACCCCATGAAAATGTTCTCTGTTGAGCTGTTCCTTTGCTGAGGGGCCTGCTGCTGCTGGGCTCCAGGAGGAACCGCCACTAGGGACTGCCTCCCTGCTGGAGGGCCCTGTGAGCTGGCCTGCCTGAGCCCAGCCCTTTGCCGCCCCCCCTTTCATCCTAAAGGGCTTGCTTTGGACTACAGCGCCTGTGAGCGCTTTATTTTGCCTTTTTGCAGAGCGTTTGACTTTTGCCCTTGTGAGTGCTATATTCCTGCCCAGGAGGATTGCTGGTGGCCTGCAGCGCGAAGCTGCCTCATGTGGGATTCCCCCACCTGGATGCTGGGAGAAGCGGGAGCCCACCCCGCGTTTTTGCCGCTTATTTTTATATTTGACGGAGCGGGAGCCCACCCCGCGTTTTTACCGATTTCAGCGGGAGCCTACCCCGCTTTGATATTTATTTCAAGAGTGGGTGCCCACCCCGCTTGATGCCCCGTTTGATTTTGCGGGTGCCCACCCCGCATTACTGATTTGCTTTCGAGCGGGTGCCCACCCCGCATTACGGCCGAGAACTGAGCCGCCGGCCCGACCCGGAAGCCAGGCTCCTGCTGCCTGACTCGGGCGGGGCCAATAGCAGGAGGCGGCCGAGGCCGCCACCGCAGCGCGGCCGAACGAGAAGGGTCCAGGAAGTGCTGCATGCCCGAGCGGGGCTCTCGTGAGTAGGAGAGAGCCCCGCGGCCACCCGAGAAGTTGGAGCAGTGCGGGCTCCATTCCAGCCGCCCCCACCTGCCAGAAGGGGAGGCAGAGATCGCCGGTGACAGGAGGAGTCCCCCAGCAGCACCGGTGAGTGGGGCAGACTGGAGCCGATCTGGCGCTCCCGAGGCACGTGTAGTGCCTGCGCCTATTTTCCTTGTTGGGGGCATTTTGTTAGAGTCCCAGAGGGGCTCAGGGGGCACGCTGGTGCCTGTGCTCACTTTTACAGCTGCCCAGCAAGTAGTGGGCAGCTGCCACGTTTAGGTTGTGCCTCTGCACACTTTGCCTTGGCTGCCTGTGCAGCCAGCCCGGACATTCTGGACAGTGGGCATTTGAGCCCCGGTGAGAGGCCAGTTGGCCTGGGGCCAGTGTCAGTGCGTTGTGCCCCGATTGGGGCACACTGTGTTTATGCTTACGAGGCCTATTGCCTCATGTGATTTATGCCTAATGTGATGTAGGTGTCCCATCTTGTATGTTACAGGATCTCGTGCTAAGTTCCTACCTGTACCAGTAATTACTGGTTGTGCGCTACATTTATTATTTGCATTTACTTACCTGATCTGATGGTTCTGGCAGTGGCCCGATTGGCCCTGTCGTGTGTAAATAGTCCCCTGTGAATATTGCCTAGTGCCAGTTGGCACACTGTATATTATGTGATTATGGTTCTAAGGTATTTATGACAATACAAAGGCTATTTTTTATATAACCTGGTGTGGAGTTCCGTTTGTGGTGTGCCTAGTGTGTTGCTGCTGTGTGAGTGTGCTGCGCAAACGCTTTACACATTGCCTCCGGGATAAGCCTGACTGCTCGTGCCAAGCTACCAAGGGGTGAGCAGGGGTTATCGTCGGCGTGTAACTCCCTCGCCCTGACTAGAGTGGTGGTCTCTGCCTGGCTTTGGCGCAAGCCTTAGCCAACCAGAGATCCCATTTCTAACAATTACCATGTGGCTTCCCAATCGAACTCGGAGCAGCTCAGCTAGCTATCGAGTACAGGCAAAAACCCTCTCAATTGTGGCGGCCATATTGGACATTATCTCAGAGCGTGTCCTCGGCTGCCACATCATCTATTTAAACATTTAGACAGTGCTAATTCTGACAGATCAGAAATGCATCTAGGTGTGTTATAACGTTGTGTGGATAAGAAGATATACCCTCACACTTTACATAATATTAACACTACAAACTCATAAAGGGATATATATCTCTTAGATTATACATTATTTCTTTTAATTAAAGCGACTATTTAGGCCACCATAGCAACATATTGCCATCTGTTATACAAAGTCTATAATCTATTACTCTGCTTGGCTGGGATAAAAGCGAATAGGACAAAAAAGTTGTATTCTTTCTTATTACATTCTAATTATTAATTAAAAGTTGGGTAACAACAACTCAGCTCAAACCATTTACACTTGGATCAACATAGATCAACATAGATCCATAGATGCACTATACAGTAATGAAAATCAATTAGTTAAACGGTCCCATTCCTCTTTGGAATTTAGACCATTACGAACTGTATTAAACCGCAAAATAAACCATTGTTCCCTAGCTTTACGTTTCAGATCCATGTTACCACCTCTTGCCCCTATCCAGATTTTTTCCAAAATGAACCATTCTATGTCCATATCACTATGGCACATTTCTAAAAAATGGGCTACTAATGGGGCATTAACTTTTTTAGTTCTAATGGCCGATCGATGTTCTTGGAGTCCATTCGGACGAGAAATCAACGTTATTGGCGCCAGATGTAGCACCAGTAATTAATCTCTCCAAAAGAGATCTCTCAGACATAGAAATCAGGGTTTTAAGTAAAGGTTTTAGTTTCATCCCCTCCACAGGCATTAATAAATATCAATTGGAAAAAGATTTGCGAGCCTTTTTTAGGAAAATTAGACTAAAAAGGTTTTTTGAAGGACGTCCGGTTAGAGAAAATAATAATAAATCAGGTCTTAAACCCAAGTCGTGCTTCACCTCAACATTGGCAATGGTAGGTAAGAACCATGAGGTATTTGAGAAAGCAGTAGAGAGTGGTATACAAAAAATACTATCTGAAAATCCAAGGCTTTTTACAGACAATATGAATAAGGAAGAAAGGGCAGCCCTTAAGTCTCTAAAAGATGATATAGATTTGACGATTAAGCCTGCTGATAAGGGTGGAGGAGTAGTTGTTTTTAATACTAATGATTATGAGCGTAGAATGCATGAAATGCTAGAGGTTAGGGAACTTTATGAACCTGTTCCTAGAAGTCAATTATCGAGACTAACTAGGGAATGTCTGGCGCTTCTCACTGAGGCCAAAGAGAAAAGATGGATATGTGAGGAGGAATTTAAATTCTTGAATAACATAGAGTCTAGGATTCCAGCCTTGTACGGCCTTCCCAAAATACACAAGAGTGTTGACAATCCTCCAATGAGGCCTATAGTTAGTAGCACTAACGCACTTACAGAGCCATTAAGTAAATATATTGATCACTTTCTGCGTCCTATAGTAATGGGCCTGAAATCGTACGTTAGAGATTCATCACATATGATTTCACTGCTGGAGGGTAAGGTGTTTTGTGGGGAGACTCAATGTCTGGTTACACTAGACATTGAGTCTCTTTACACAAACATCCCTCAAGATGCCACATTGGAGGTTGTTCGGAAAGCTATTGATGATGTTGATTTGGATGGAGTAGAGAAGACTTTTATAGTAGAATGTGCTAGGATAGTTCTTATGAATAACATCTTTCTGTTCAAGGAGCAGCTCTATAAACAAAAGAAAGGGACCAGCATGGGGGCCACCTGTGCTCCAAGTTTAGCATGTCTCTACGTAGGGGAGTTTGAAAATAAACATATCTACAATGAACTTGCACCGTTCTATGAGAATGTAGCGGGCTGGTACCGCTACATCGATGACATTTTCTTCATCTGGGAGGGTACTGAGGAGCATTTGGAGGAGTTTCTTCTTTGGCTGAATATGGGTGACCCAAATTTGAAATTCACGTCCACACACAGTAAATCCAAAGTGGATTTTCTTGATATCTCTATAAAGAATGAGGATAGTGTTTTGGCGGTGGAACTTTACACAAAACCTATGGCTAAAAACACCTTGCTACATTACTCTAGTTTCCACCCCAAATCTCAAAGAGATAATATCCCCTTCAGCCAATTTCTTCGCTTACGAAGAAATTGCTCTGATCTTAATGATTTTTATAAACATGCTGGTATCATGAAAAAGAAATTTATAGATAGGGGTTACCCAAAGAAACTAATCTCACATTCATACAAACGAGCAAGGTTTTACAACAGAGATGCAATGTTGAATAATACTGGACGGAAGAAAAAGGAACTTGACAAGGTAGTATTTGTTAGTAATTTTTCCCACATAAGTAATCGGATAAAAAATGTAATAAACAGCAATTGGCACATAATTAACAATGAAGAAGATAAAAAATTAGAGAGACCCATTTATGCATTTAAGAGAAACAAGAACCTAAAAAATGAGTTAGTACATACATACAGGGAAGGTCAAGGGAGTATACAAAGTACTATTGATAGAAGACCTGCAATTGGAAATGTAAAATGTGGCACCTGTAATGTCTGTGCCTCATGTATTGATTCTAAAAGTCTGGAATATAATGTCCTCTGTGTAAACTCAAAGAGTCTAAATAACTGCAGGAGTAAGAATATAGTTTATTTCCTGCGTTGCCCATGTGGAAAGGGTTACGTAGGGGAAACAAGCAGGGAGCTTCGGACCAGACTCCAAGAACATCGCTCGGCCATTAGAACTAAAAAAGTTAATGCCCCATTAGTTGCCCATTTTTTAGAAATGGGCCATAGTGATATGGACATAGAATGGTTCATTTTGGAAAAAATCTGGATAGGGGCAAGAGGTGGTAACATGGATCTGAAACGTAAAGCTAGGGAACAATGGTTTATTTCGCGGTTTATTACGGTTCGTAATGGTCTAAATTCCAAAGAGGAATGGGACCGTTTAATTAGTTGATTTTCAGTAATGTATAGTGCATATATGGGTCTATGTTGATCCAAGTATAAATGGTTTGAGCTGAGTTGTTGTTACCCAACTTTTAATTAATAATTAAAATGTAATAAGAAAGAATACAACTTTTTTGTCCTATTCGATTTTATCCTAGCCCAGCAGAGTAATAGATTATAGACTTTGTATAACAGATGGCAATATGTTGCTATGGTGGCCTAAATAGTCGCTTTAATTACAAGAAATAATGTATAATCTAAGAGATATATATCCCTTTATGAGTTTGTAGTGTTAATATTATGTAAAGTGTGAGGGTATATCTTCTTATCCACATAACGTTATAACACACGTAGATGCATTTCTGATCTGTCAGAATTAGCACTGTCTAAATGTTTAAATAGATGACGTGGCAGCCGAGGACACGCTCTGAGATAATGTCCAATATGGCCGCCACAATTGAGAGGGTTTTTGCCTGTACTCTATAGCTAGCTGAGCTGCTCCGAGTTTGATTGGGAAGCCACATGGTAATATTATGTGCATTTAATCACCGTAATATTATGTGCATTTAATCACTATTATACATGAGATTTAAATCCTTCAGTGTAATTTAAAGTAAACATGATGTGGAGCATTATGTTAATGCTATTTTTTTCTATAACGGTATAATTAACGGTAATTAATCTCTTATCCTGTTGAATGAGCATTGCCTCTCTCTATTCAGCAGTATTAGTCTGAGATACGTATTAGCTGCATTAGCCTTAACTTGCGTCTTTCTACTCAGATGTATTAGTCTGAGATTTGTATTACGTGGAAGTTCAAGATGGCCGCCATAGTTAGAAAGGTTTTTGCTCGGACCCGATTGTGAGCTCAGCTGTTCGGGGTTTCATAGTGAGGTCACATGATAGTATTGTGTGTATTTAAACATCAGTGTTTTTCGAGGATAAAAGACATCCTTGGACGCCGGAGGTCTAACCCCGTTTACACCGCTATTTTGCAGAAGAGGTAAGGAGTAATTAGTTATTGTTAGCAGCAGCGAAGGGATCTCTCTCTTTTTTAAGTTTATTTGAATTTGAATTGTAAGTTGAATTGTACATATTGGGATAACTAACTACAAATTAGCAATACGCTGTAGGTTAAATACTGCACTGTACTTTCTCTATTTCTGATGTAGTGCTGATACACCGACTCTTCTCGGCACTGTAGTTAATTGCAGGTGGGCTTTGTAGACTCGAGCTGCTCATGGATTGGTTCATTCAATGGGAATCTGAACTCTATTGCAAGGGACTTTTTAAATTTTAGTAACCATGCTGTAGAACCGCTTTAGGCTCAGTCCCAGTTATTACAAGATAGTGAGTCTACCATATGTCGCTATAAGAAGAAGAATAATAAACAACTGTGCGTTTTCTCTATCACTAAAAGATTTGCAAATTGCGATAGGGATCGCTGTTTTAAGGCTTATTAGTCCTTTTTTTATATATATTGCAGATATATACAAGCTGCTTATAGAAGATACAAAAATAAAGATGCAGTGTTGACAGTCTAACGTCCAAGAGGGTATACGCAGAGCATAGATGCAAAGGTAAATTGAAATGCTTAGATAGTGTACAACTCAGATGTTTCTGAACTAGAAACATATAGAAGTTCATGTGAGCCTTACATATTATTTTATTATTATCTCTTACCTACAGAGGGGTTTTATTGGCCTTTTCTCTTCTTTTCTCTATAATCCTAGAAGTATCAGGATTGAAAAGTAGGTACGTAATATTCTGGGTGACTTCTGTAATTTCGATTTAATCATTGTGATACCCAGGATATAAAAATTGCTATTTTTTTAAAATAGGTTTTTTTCCCCTTTAACAGAATGATCCTGGGATTTCAGAGTGATGCCCAATAGAGAGATTTATATATCCTCTGAAATGGGCCTTTAAGGTTTGGTTGCCTGCAGTCCATTTGGATGTATTTAATATTACCATAACAGGTAACTTGATTTTCCCAATGGAGTATTTTTTCTTAAGCATTTGTGAAAAGTCATATGGCCTATCACTATTTACATTAAGGATGGAGACATTGGTTCCATCAAATTATGTTCATAATTGTAGATACTGTGAGATAGAGGTGCATGTTGTTGCATGAATGAATGATTGAATGTTCCACCAGGATATAAACACTGTTTTTATGATCTATAATGGTTTTTTAATTGAAATGATTTCTGCACACCTTTTCAAGGGCTAACTGTGATTTTAATTATGTTTTTGTGATTGTGTATAGATTGTAAACTCCTTGTGGGAGATACTAATTCTTGTCCTGAGGAAGGTGGTGTTTTAAACAGATACCCACCGAAACGCGTCGACGCAAGAGAAAGAAGGCGCACTGTTGATTGTGGAGACGTTTTGTTACTCTCATGGATTGAGTTCTTCATATATAAATGGTTTTATGTATAACAACCAATCTAGATCTAGTGTATGTGCCTTCAATTTTGACAAGAAATCATTTTTCTTGCAGGTTCTTCCCACCACATAATGTATTTGTATGTATTTGTCTGTATTTTTCTAAAAAATATTTTTTTAAATGTTTGATAAATTTTGTGTACTTGATTTATTGAATAATTCATTGTATTTGACCAACCTAATGGTCTTTTAGATAAAAATAAAAAAAATTAATATTGTAAACACTTGGCCTTTGAAGGTGGGTGTGTTTTGTTCTGGTGAGAGATTGTTGAGGATGTGAAGGCTTGCCTGGTGAGATTTAGCTGCCCAAAGGGGATTTTTCTTTGGAACTACGGTTTAATTGGTGCCCTACTCCTTTGGTGGTTAAGGGGCCCCTCTCCTTCTATTTTTTGTGTTTGTCATTTTGTAGCCTCCCATGAGGACACCACCTGTTACATATGTTGTTACTCAGTAGGCTTTAATTACAGCCTCCAAGCGCTATTTCGTTAAATGGTTTCATGCTTGTGAGATATTTCAAATACTGACCTGCTTCACCCGATTGAGCACATACCCACAGGCACAGATGATGAAAATCTTCCTTGTCCCTCTGGGCCTTCTTAGGGTCTGATATGGGCATCTCAAGAATACTGGGCTGATTGTGGCAGTAGGGACAAGAAGTTTCTCTGTCGCTCCTCATGCTAAGCCTTTGCAAAGATGATTATAGCCTGCTAGGCAACAGAGATGCTCTGGCATTTGGACCACCTCATTCAGTGAGATAGCCATTACACACATTGCCAGCTAGACAAGATTTGGGAAGGTCTTATTTAGTAGTCGGGGATCAGCTTCTCACCTCATTAGGCAGCTTATCTGCCCTTCTCCTGTTCAGATCATATTAGCAAGATGTTCCAGAATACAAGGTTTGTCACCAGCATTAATGGAATTAGTAACCAGGAAGGTCCTTTCTCTGGTAAACTTTGGTGTGCAAGTATGCACACTTGGGGGCACTGTCAGTAAGCTGAAGCCAACAATGTGCAAACTCTATCACCAGTAACAGGACGTACATCCTTGATCTTTGTCCCTTTCATTGTTAACTTACCAGGCCGGTATTGTCAGTCAGGTTGGTTAGAATTGGTCAAGGTTTGTTTCTAGTTACAGCCAGACTGGTCAATTTAAAGAACTCTAGATACCAGGTGAAAGCTTGCACAACACAGCAAAGAAGGGGAGAGCAGGAAAATCTCTTCCTCATTCCGTTACTATTCGGTATCAACGCATGCTTTTGGGGTAGTGCTGCCTGTTACATTATGGCTAGGTAAAGTCAGGGGCTTAACTGAGGCCCGCATGTCCAGGGGGTACCCCAGGTTTCTTGTTTTGGAGGGGACCCCCTCACCCTCTAAGCCATGCTGTTGCATGCCTTGAAGCATGCGTGCAAGGCATGCAATAGCATGGAGTAAGAAATAGTTAAGTGCTCAGGAAAGCCACACTGTTTTACCGGGCAGGCCCTTGCAGTGTAGAAGAGGGTCAACAGTTCAGGGGGCCCCCTTTGAGCCCATTCTGCAGATGGGCATCATTTTGAGTTACGCCACTGGGTAGAGTAGTTTAGGCTTGGGAGAGTGTGCTTGCACGAAGGCCTAGGTTCTATCACGTGGCCAGCCATGGGGTTTTCCTGGGACCCATTTTTGATCTGATGGTGAGATGTAATACATAAATACATATTTACATTGGTGGATCAAGGCAGGTGGGATCCCTCTCAGGGGCCTGCAGCTAATTGTTTGGAGAAGCTGAATTTCGTCTTGACTCATGGACACTCATACTTTTGAACATTGAACTTGGGGCCCACACAGGAGAACCCATTTCTGCAGATGTGCCTGACTGCAGTTTCCAGTTTCATACGTGAGGGGATGACTGATGAGGGAATCTTTCTAAAGGAGTTCCATGGCATATGTTTGGACAGGTATACATGGAAGTGGTCTGTCCACTCTATGTATCTTACATTATCCTTTAACACAGCCTTATATCCCACAACAGTGGGATATACTTGCCATTAAGGCAGACCTGCCATCTTGAAAATATATGTCACTGTGTGAAGAGGGGACGAGGGCTTATGTAAATAACTACCTAAGATGAACTCTGGTCGCTTCAGCTGTCGCCGATGTCCTGGGATGTATTCGTATTCCCTAATTGACATCGCTGTGCACAGTCTCCAACAACGAGCGGGAAATCCATTCTGCAGTAGTTTCCAGCTCGTCTTTCCTGCCACTGTGTGATATCTACTCCTCACCGTGTGAAGGGAGGCGATAACATGTGACACAGGCATGTGCCAACGTTATTGGCCCACCCCAATGGTGAGGTTCAGTAACAAGTGAACAGCACTTAATGGCACATATAGCTCGCTGCCTCCCTTGATAGTCAAAAGAAAGCTGCCTGGGAGATACATAGGGTTTAAAATCTCGGCAGCTCTCTGCAGCTTCGGCTTTCTTCCAGAACTGATGGGATCCATTTTTTAAAGTTACTGCACACGCACAGCCAAAACCTTAAATAGCAACCATGGACAGCAGGTGTCTGGAAATAAGGGAGAAGTCTCTGCAGCTCCTCCTTCTCCTACAGCTCTGGAAACTCAGCTGCAGTTCAAGCCTATAACTCACATAGAGGCCCTTTAACAACCACTATAGCCGCTGTCAGAGAGCGGTAATGATATTTACAACTTATTTTAATATTCAAAAAGAGATTTTTAAGAAAAATCTCTTTAAAGCCTCCTACGGACCATTTATACATGAAATGTTTAACAAGTGAAACAGTATCAAGTGATATTCCAGAAATGCATAGACAAGAGTTGCCATCTGATTTCATGTTTGGACTTTGTATTACAACAGATTCCTGAGAATTTTTTCATTGTTCACATATTTGAGATTGTAACTCCTTACTAACAATCACTTTGCCATGTTCTGAAATTTTGAATCAATACACGCACATGAATTGGACGGGAATTCTGTAATTAAATATGCAGTAAAAAACTTTCTTCACTATTCAGCTCCAATGTATCCAAAGAATTATACAAAATTTTGCTTGTTTGATGTAATTCGGTCAGATGACATTTCTAATGTCAATAAGATCCACTCTGTGCAGACAAGTACCCAAGCATTCTTTCGTTTACTACACAGGCACATAGACCTGTCCCACCATGTTCTGAGATACAAATAACTTTGGGCCTGATTACGATGATGGGGAGACCGCCATGGACAGGCTGTCGGTGGCAGTCTCCCCACCATCGTAACCAAGTTTACCGCCCCCACATTTGGATGGCGGGCGGCTGTGTGGCAGTCGGAAAGAACGACCACCACGGATCCGATGGGCTCAGGGAGCCCGTCGGTCCATCGGAGGCGGAGTAATACCTACAATGGTGGTGGTGCCTACCAGGTACCGCCGTAGGCATTACGATGTTCCTTTCTGCCGACCCTTTCATGGCGGTGAACCCGCCTTGAAAAGGCTGGCGGAAAGGGACATTGGTGGCCTCTTGTGGGCACCCTTACCCCTTGGCCCCCAGACACGGGACATATCCCTGCACCATATGGCAGACACCACACGTAGTGCATGGATATGTAAAGCACTCGCCGCAATTCAAAATAGCAAATAGTAGCAGCACAGATGGTAGAAGGGCAGTTATTAACCTACATGAATATTTAGGTCTGGCTTGACAGTGTAATTATCACCTGACTTTTTAACCTACACAAATATTATTCTACAGTTCTTTGCTTCCACACAAATACATATTTGTTCCCTTGTTATTTATTTTAATGCTTCACATTACCATACAACATTCTTTTAAAACCCAGACCTATTGGCATTGCCAATGCTTGTTTAAATTGTCTGGTGTGGTGCATGACAATTTTTTCGTTACTATTGGATGAAATTCGAAATGTCAAAATGCTGCTAGTCTAGTCTCCTGTGTAATAAAAATGCCTTGCAAGCTGGAAATAGCTTTATTGATAAACGTGTGCATTTTCAGTATAACTTTAAATTAAATAAAAAAATTTAAAGAGAAACTGTACGGTGTACTGCTTCCAACTACTCAAAAAATGCATTTTTGAGTTCCTTAATAGCATTAGCAGGAATTATTTTCATCGGAAATCTGCTGTACCAGACATTCGAGACCATTAAATGTAACAGTAGGTCAAATTGGGCATGATTCGTAGAAATTGGTGGCCACCTACTTTCAACTTAAGTGAGCAAAAAGTGACATATACTGGCACCAGTGACAGATGTACACCAATGGAATCAAGGTCTACATGTGGAAACTCAAGCCATATTCCACAAGTAAACCATATTTAGGATTAGGGGTTGGACTTTGGGTGTTCCCAGGGAGAGGAAGGGGTGGCAATTGGGAATGATGGTAAAACTTAGCAATGCTTAAAATTGAAATTCCACTGGTGGAGTACTGTGAAAGTCAGACATTTTGTTCTTTGGGATATTATTACTTTTTTGTCAATTGGTCTATGTATGTTTTATGCCCAAGTAGACAATAACACAAGGTATAATTTTTTTTTTTTAAAAGGATAGTGGCTGTTAAGATGTCTCAGCCGGCATTTTACCTACGGCAGAAATCTACGTATAGCCTGAAATTGATATGCTATAAACTTGGCCTGCTCTGCCTTTTATTATTGGAAGCATGCTGAAATATGTACCATTACATTTAGAGATGAACTTGTTATCGGTGCTTATTCACTATGTATGGTGCAGGGCTTGAGTCGGGGGTAGACGCAGGTAGACGCCATCTACCCACTATTTTCAGAGGATAGACGCCGTTTACCCTGCTGTAAATGTGGCCGCTTTCAGCCTAAGGGCCATGTTCCTTTCCTACTTCTCCCGTATTTGCAGAAATATGCTGAACTCGTTCTGGTGTGGTTTTCTGACACTGGGACACTTTCAGCAGTGCCTGCACGTTGTGTGCTTTTGTTGCGAGCAGCAACGTGCAGTCAGGGAAGGGGCTTATCAGATACAAGCTGGGCCCATAACAAAGGCCAAACTTAAGGGGCCATTAGGCCTCTTTTTGTTGGAATATACTGGCTGGGAGCTATTGGGTGCCTCCACCTAGATGGAGTGGAGGGGAAACACAGGCATCACTTCACAGGTACTTAAGAGAGAAATGCTTTTAACTTTGTTCGAAGAAATATATATGCATGCACCGTAAGAATATCAGATGTGTTGGTCGCCTCAGTATTTACACAAATAACAATTTACCACTATTTTGTTTTATTTCTTTCATAGCGCTTTAGCACCACAGTTATGCTAATGTGCTATGAAAGAAATAAAACAAAATAGTGGTATTTAAATTGTTATTTGTGTAGTTATGATGTAAAGCGCTGTGACACCCTGCATTGGGATGAGTAGTGCGCTTCAGATCACACGTACAGGTTATACATTGACAATAAATCATATGTGTGTACATCAATATAAATGATGTGCTGCATCAGTGATGGTTACAAGGTGATGGAGCCACATGTCCTTCAAACCTCATTGTTCTATATTAGAAGGATTACAATTTATGAACTGCAAGTAAAAAAAAAGGATCTCTGTCTCAAAAGCAGTAACCCGCTTACCCATTTACATAAATTAAAAATCTGTCATCTGTGTGTTACATAATGTGCTTTGCAGGAGACATATTAACCCTCTATGCTACTTTGATTTAAAACTAGGACTGTGCAAAACACAGATCTCTCCAGCAAATACTTATCCTCCAGAGTTATTTTACCATTATTATTATTCCCTGAGATTTAGCTGGCACACAAAGATCTCTGCAGCAGGTGCCTTAACCCCTTAAGATATCTTAAATGCAGACATTGCAACCAATTAAGCAGAACAGATTTACTGCCACATTTCTCCTTGTTGCCAATTTCTTTGTGGCAGGGTTTAAAAAAAATAAATGTATAAGTTGAGGACCAGATTTTGCTTCTGGGTTGTGTCAATATTTTGGCATAATCCCAATGCAAAATCTAATTTTTTAAATATTGTAATGTGCTCAAATGTACTCATGATAGATCTGCTAAACATATGCGAGATCTTAAGCTCTGATGTCACTTACTGTGAGGTCATGGGTTGTGATGCCACTTCCTGTGTTGCCACATGCAATGTCACGCACCGCGATGCCTCTTCCTGTGATATCACCTGTGGAGATGTCACATCCTATGATGTCATACGTGGTGATGTCACACCCATTCGGCCTAACTTGGTGAGTCCCCCCACTTCTCATTTGTAGGACTCGAGCGCTGGTACGGTGCAATGCATTTAGGAATACTGAACGTTATCCTCAATATCGATAAGGTGACTCACATGCATTCAAACAAGGTTATCTGTATGTTGCAAACTGCTGAAATTGTTTTAATATATCACACTTACTCCCATTCCCCCTTCCTTTAAAATTGGTTAGCGTTTTATAAATAAAATACAAATGTGCTGAAAGGTACTGGAGACAGATTAGAAAGAACATCCGCATCTTTGCACTGCTGGGACAGTGCACACAAATGCATAAGGATTCAGAGAACAGAACTGATAGGAAGGAGATGCACCGTGCGCGAGCGACAGCCCCTTTCAGCATGTCTCCTCTGGGTTACCGTAGAGACTCTCAACAGTGCGCCATTATTTACTAGCTGTGATCGGATTCAATACGCAGCCTGCTATAGTGGAATACGCGACAGTACAGACGTGTGGAGCTGCTAAGAGTCTTACATTTGTTATTGTGTTCAAGCACTCGGGTGTTATATGGAGCCGCCCTTTGCCTTCCTGAATTATATTTTACACTCACTCATTGTCACGCGGAATCGCAGGGGCGCTGGGTACAAAGGATCATTTCCCTTTCACAACAGGTTCCCAGGTTCCTTGTGCTCGCTTCCCAGGTGATTTGCTCTAATGGCCCACCTTTGTGCCTTGCTGAATCATCTGTGTGCGTGGGGGAGGGGGTTCGGGTTACAATAGCTTTGAAGTGATGAATACCTCAGAGTGGAGACGCTGCAGGATCAAAAGGTGACAGTGATAAGAAAGGAGATGTCCGGGTCTCCAGAGGGCGTTCAGACACCTGTGGCTCTTTACGGAGCAGCTGAGTAACCATGGGAGTGCGAGCATCTGCTTCTTTCAACACAGAGCGGGGGAAAGGCAATTTAAACATAGACAAAGGCCGCAATGTGATAACTAGATTGGCAGCCGCCAGTCATTGTGGAGATTGTTCATTAGCCAATGATATTTAAAGGATAAATGTTCAATTGAAAAATGTATTACATCGTTAGGCTTAGTTCTTGAATCCAGATTTACAAATCTTTGCTCCTCCGCGTCAAGGAGGTGTTCCATGGGTGGTACATAGGCGTTCCTATGCAAGCACCCAAGGCTTTGGATGCAAAACCTTTCCTACTAACAATAGTAGACAAGAGTTTGCACCCAAAAAATCATGGCTCTATGAAGCAGGTGTTAAAAGGGAGAAATGCTTTTATTTCTCCTAACTTTTCCCACTTTGCATGTGTGCTGCACTGTAAAGCATATATCCGAAGTGGGAAAAGTTTTAAAGTTTGGTGTAGGTATAGTATTTTATACTGGAGGGGTAGATTTCCAATACAAAACTAATACTAGACTCATGCAGACACCTCTGCACTCTGGTGCAAAGCTGTGTCTGTGGTGCTCAGCAGCCTCAGTGTGTGCCGTTGTTAGGAAGAGAGCAAGCTAGAGCCATATCTTAGTAGATTTGTCACTTTCCTGCTCCCTGCCTTTCATGCAACTGCTGCGCTGCATTGAATGACAGTTTTGTAAATTTGGGTCATTGGTTCCATTCCAAGGGTTTTCTCCTGACTTCATTGCCAGGCTAAAAACAGACTAAAACATAAATCCACTATCTATTCTACACATCCCAAAATCTGTACAGCGGTAAATACCATCCTGGGACATTACTGAAAGCAAGAACTTTGAGCAAGACAGCTGCAACTCATGTGCCCCCAGCCTGTGAAGTAATTTTGAAATATCATGACTTTCTCTTGAATCCTCAGGTCGCTTGTTAGACTGAGCAGCCACTAGCACAATGTTTGCTGTTGTTGTTTTTCATTAAATAAAAATAAAATGGTGCATTGCTTACAAAAGAGAAAACACCAAGGGCCTCGTTATTATTGACTTGCTGTTACATACAGTAATTGTGCACCCAGTAAATACCGATAGCATGGAACTTCATAATGGCAGATAACACAGTAGCAGCTCCTCTGCAATGGCGGAGGAGCGCCACACCACCGGCTCAGAGCCAGCAGCTGAAAAATAAAACAATATTGTATTATTGTTTTATTTTTCAGCTGCTGGCTGAGCCAGCGTGTGCAGGGAGGGGCGGGGCCGGGCCCCTGGAGATGGGAGGAAGAGTGGTAGGTGCACTTTTAAGTGCGCATGTCAGTTTGGCCGGCCGTCTTAGACCGGCCAAACTGACATGCGCACTTAGGTTTCTCTAACCCAGCTGTATTCCACAGCCAGGTTGGAGAAGCAGCACAGACTCCCTGTGCCTGAGCGAACGTAAACTAGCCCGCTCAGGCCAATCCCCACGCTGCTCTCATGCTTGAGAGCACCGCAGGGATTGGATGGGGAGTCCATGGTGCTGTCCCAGGGTCTGCTGGGACCAGGAACTGGAAGCAGAGGAGCACCAGGTAAGTCTTGAAATTATTTTTTTAATTATTGAACTCCCCCGCCGTGTGTCTCTCTGCCCCAGCGCCCCCTCCACCCACCCCACCACTCTTTATCTGTGTCTGCCGCCACTTGTAATACAACATATTTTTCCTCGTTCTGGGCTGTGCAAACATGGGATGTGTGGTTTTTGCTCACTTGAACTGTGCTATATTTTACTTGACACTTATCATGTGAGCAAAAACCATTAGAATACAGTATTACCACAGCAGTTGCAGTCCCAATTATGGTGCAAACTGTAGTTTGCGCCCAAATCAGGATTTGTGCGGGTTAGAATGAGGGTCTCAGTTAGCAGTTAGAGGTTTTACTAGGAAGTACTTTAAATGGGAAAAATAGGTGCAGGTTTTCACCAAACTGAGCTGTGGAAACAGGGTGGAGTTGGGGGATTGGCTGTGGGTGGGACAAGGTGGCAGGCCAGGGGCAGGAGGCCTGCATTTAAGATATTCTTGCTGTGCAACTATGCAAAATGCTACAAAGACGTTCTCCCATCTGTAGATTATGCTTTGTGTCAATACATGGCAAACGCAAGGTGATGGAAGGAGCGCTGAAACTTTTCAGACACTCACCCCCAGTCACAGATCTGGGTTGAATCCATCATCATTCTTTGGCTCACTTCGCCACCCCAGTTCAGACCCAGCCATATGCAAATCAGTCTTGACCCTGTTCCTCGCTCCGTCCTTCATCTCCGTGTGCTTCGTTTGTTCGCCCTAAGCTGGCAGGATTTGCCCAGACGTGGGTACCTTGAGCACTTTGCCACTGGATTCAAGCTAGCCTGGCTGATGAGGGGTGTTACCCCAAAACCGGTCCCAGAATGCTAGTTTCCGTTCCAGGGAAGACCTGGCTTGGCAGTTCGGGCTGGACTGTTCCCAGGAGGAACAGGGTCAAGACTGATTTGCATATGGCTAGGTCTGAACTGGGGTGGCGAAGTGAGCTAAAGAACAATGATGGATTCAACCCAGATCTGTGACTGGGAGTGAGTGTCTGAAAAGTTTCAGCGCTCCGTCCATCATCTCCTTATGTTGGCTTTATGTCAATACATGTTCAGAAGAATACCATTCATGAGTGATAAATTAGCTGTGCATTTATGACTCAGATGATCTTTGAAATCAGTGATCAATTCCAAAATTCATAGTGCAGGAAGTTAGTTTGCAATTGATGGAATAGGGCGCATTTCAAGCAAGAATAAAGCCTCTGCGACATTGTAATTGGGCATCCTGGCAGAGAGGCACAGGTCCAAGCATAGACTCAAGGTACAATGCAGAATGTCCACAAATATTGCCCCATCCAAAGACAAACTCTGATCGGGGTTACATGTTAATGCCCTGACTGAGCTTTTCTTAGAGCATTCACATAGGACTGGGATTTCTACAGCAAGTTGATATTCACACAGTAATAGTTGTTTCTAGTGCTTAATATTTGCGGTTTTGTGAGGAAAAAGTGTAGGCCCCTACCAAGTACATAAAACCTCACTTGATAACCCCTCTGCTCAACGGTTGAGGCACTTCTCCAGAAAAACAGGTCACAGTCCATAAAAATGAAGCAAGTCAAAAAAACATTATCAATTAAGACCATCCAACAATCATCACTAGAACTGTTACACACAAGCCACATAGCAGTAAAGTCCAATGGAAACGGTTCAAGCAAAAATCAGCAAGGTTGCTGTAGATGTCCGCGAGGCCTAGTGCCGTTCGTAGCTGCTCCTTTCCATGAAAATCATACGCCTTGGCGCTCTCTCTTGAGCAATCACACACAGATGGTATGGCCTCTCCAGCCTTGCACACAGTCACAAACCCAAGCACATTCACACGCACATACACACCCTTACATGAAACAGAAGACAAAACGCGGTGCGAACCACACGCTGCCATTACAACGCAGGCATTACAACAAATGTGTCTTTACCACCCATTCCTTTACCACATATATCTTTACACCGACATGCTGTAGGGAAAGCGGTGTTGGACTTTAAAATCCAATGCTTTCCCTACTGTTGGGCAGACTGGAGTTGGAATAGTACACTATACCGCTACAAAGACCAGGGGTTTCCCTCAGGAATGTCGTTGTAATGATATGCATGGTAAAGGAATTCATGGTAAAGACGCATTCATTGTAAAGACTCCGGAGTAACCGCATGTGTGGTGCAACATACAACCCTCCCTTACACATGAACATTCTCTGCCCGCCAGTGCCCCTTACCCATCAGGAGCACTGACCACCCTACCCTGCAGCAGCAGTGACCCCCCTACCCGGCAGCAGCAGTGGCCCCCCTACCCGGCAGCAGCAGTGATCCTGGCTCAGGGACCCAGGCCTTCTGATTGGTCCTGTGGCTGTAAAGCTGCAGTCTGCAGTTCCAATGTGGAGAGAGCGCTTCGGCCCCTGCACAGCTCAGTGACTGCAACAGCACCTTCACGCTCCACTCTGACTGCTTCATCGGCAGCAGTTTCAAGAGCAGGACCTATGCTGCTGCCACTGAGGCTGATCTGCTGCCCCCCCCCCCCTCAAAGGTTCCGGTACTTTCCTTTGTGAAAGAGAGTCCCGGTACCCAAGGGGATACAATGAGGACACACTAGTGCTCAGCACCCGTGAGAAACGGGCCACTTAAAGCACTGTTGTTAAACGTAAGGGGGCAAATTAAATACATTTGATTTCTATTATGACAGCTCCCTTCTATTAATAAAAATATATTTAATTTTTTGTTTTTACAATTTGAAATATTTTCCTGAGCTGTACATATCTTTTAGAGAAGTACAAAGAGATTCGATGCTCCTAGATGAAAAATGGTCAAAGATGGCAGTGTGCCGAGCCATGGGAAAGAAGTTATTGTTGGTAATAACAGTACTATACTTAACGATTATAACCAATTATTTGAATTTCATTTTGTTTAAAACTATATTTATTTCCTATGTCATGTATATTTTGTCTAAACGTCTTATGACTTGTAGTAAACGTTAATTGATCCTGATTCTGAATTCAAATTATGAAAATACACAAACTACTAGCAATGACCACGGACATGCTTTTACATGGATCTTTTTCTTACATTATTTGTATGTGTGCCAATTAGTTCAGTGCCACTAAATACAGTCAAAGTTTGCCCAGGTAGACCTTTCACTGATTACCAGTTAATAGTGCTCCCTTGGTACAGACTAGTCTCAGTGTGAGGGGTATAGCCAGCACTGCCAGAGTGAAGGTTACTTTATATAAAATAGATAATTTACTGAACATAACAACGAACTACTTAAAACCTTCTGGTTCTCTTGGAGGAAGTGGAGGTCTCTCAAATGGGTTGCAATTACTGGCTCTTGTTGGAACCTTTCAGATAAACAATTTTTTTTTGCAAATGTGTCTAAACAGAATGTAACTGTCTTTGTGTTGAAATAAAGAATATTTATTTTGCAGTCCCTTCTCCTTGCCTTTGTTCGCAATATGCTTGCTGCACTGTGACTGACAAGTCTATTTCTACTCACAGGTTCTTTACTATAGGGGTGCACATATTTCTTTCTTTAATTTAATTAATTTGGTCATTAATTGGCATTGGAGTCGAGGAAGGTTCCAATGGAGGAAAGCTGATATGACATTATTTATAGGTTAAAAATGGGCAGTCTCCCACCTGAATTATGAATCATAGCAAACTGAGAAACAGAAAAGGATATTATAATAGAGAAGACATATAATCAGATATTGAAATCAGAAGTATTGGAGTGAAATTGAACATACAAACCCCAAATTGAAACAAATAACTAATTTACAGACGAACACACTTTGACCTCCTTGAAATATCTGTCTACTAAAAATCGCAGAGCCCTGCTCAAAGATACATTTAAAACGTCATGTGTCCTTTTATGACAGATTCCTCTTCAGCATTGGTCCTGGCCTGGAGGAGAAAGGACGGTTATATATTTTTATCCTCTTGCTGCCCTACTAAGTCTAGAAATTAAGCATAGACCTGAGGCCCTCGGGGAACAATTATCCAGCTGCCCCCATTATAATGGTCCTTCAAACTCCCTCAGCTGGCCCTTAACCATCCACAGGCTCCCCCTCCTCCAGGTAACCTCCAGAGACCATCATCTTGTTTTCAGAGACCCTTTGCTGCCTATCAGACACACCAAGCTCGTCCTACACCATTCCATGATTCTCAGGCTCAGAGACCTTGTGACACCCACCAGGCCATAGGCAGTCCCTCAGCCATGCATTAGAGAAAGTTTGTCTAACTTTAGAGACCCTGAACCATCTCTCAGACACTTCTTATCCACCTTCAGACATTCTGGACCAATTTTCAGAGAACCTATGCTTACACTCAGAGACCTTAAGTCTATCAGTCTTCAGGCATCCCAGTTTGGCGATTAGGTACCTCAGAAAGCCCCAAAGCCACCTTCACACATCTGCAGATAGTTGCACCACAGGATGTCCCTCAGAAACATTCACCCTACCCATAGACACTCCTGCAGGTCCCTAGAGAACCTCAGTCATACCCTAGAGACCCTTAGTCTCTAGGGTGCATGTTGCCTTCTAGCTCTTTGTCTAGGGTATCCATGTAAAAAATATTAATAAGAGACTATGTTTTAAGAACTAGGTTTTATTGTGTTGTGTGGTTTTATATTGTAATGTTCAATTATTGAATAAATACAAATATAAGTGTCTTGTTTTAATTTGGACAGAATATTGTACATCATGTGTCTGTCTAATGTTGCAGTATCCTTAAGTGTTCTATTTACAACTTGAGTATATAGCATTGAGAAGAACATTGGTGCCCTCATGTGCAATCAGCTCTGTGGTAGTAGACTGGGTGTCTTGCAGGGTCACCTGGTAAATGGCAACAACAGTTACCAGATGTCTTTCAATGTTTTCAGGAGGTGGTTCAAGGTATAATGGGGTAGAAGTTACTAACTCTGGCCATAGCACAAGTAAACCACCCAACTCACAGGGCTGCCCACTGTGCCATACTTTAGGGGCATCGTGAGTACCTAAACCATTTAATTGACTTCTGGAACCTAAGATAGGAATATTTGGATGAGCTAACCACTTAAGCATGAGCCACACATCATACGTCTTACCAATATTTTTATTGGTAGGATTTAGCTACAACCGGGAGCGAAACCACAGAATAGCTGACTAAGCCTGTGCCCCAATGTCTTTTACAGCCAGGTGCAGCCCATTCCCTTGAAACTGAGGCCAGCACTCACAGGAAACCCATGTCCAAACAAAAGGAAAGATGCAGTACAAAAGGAAAGATGCAGTCTTGCTGAAGTTACTTTTGTTCCAAGTAACTTGGCAGATGTTATATATTGGCAGAAACTCATCTTAAGTGCTGTCTTCCAACTGCCTGCAGCAGATGTGTCTTTAAGAAGTTGCAGTTCATGTCTCAGATCTTCAGAACCAGATGGATAACTTACAGGGGCCTAGCTTATAGATTTGTGGTCAGATGCCTCTGGAACAAAACTGTTCCACATTTGGCACATTTAGGGGATTGATTTTATAAGGCAGCTCCCTTTTTAAAAAAAAGTTTAATAAGCTTTATTGAAGTAATGTTCCTCATAAAACATAGGGCAAAAAGCGTAACAATATTGATAATAAGCAACATATGAGCTAGAAATAGGCCATAAAACATAGCAGAACGCTGTTTACCTTTTTTAAGGTTTACATAGAAAGAAAAGGGGGAGGAAAAGAAAGGGAGAGATAAGATATATTCTGCAACTGAGGATCAAATAGCAATAAATACTCATTATAACAACAAGGATATAATTAACATATTTTTCATATAAATATTACAATGTTAAAAATTACTAAAGAGAAAAAGGCAAAGAAATAGAAATTATGGAGGCTGGAAGTTTTCAGAATGATTACGGGAGACCTGAGTAATTGAGATCTTATTTAAATAAATAGTTAGCGGCAACCAAAAGAGGTCTTTATTTACATGTGGATTACAACAGGATGCATAAGCAATATCCAACCTATGATAATGGCAAACAGAGCTTGTTTGAGCATTTCCAATTGAGTGTAATCTGTTGAAAAGCTAAAGCTAACATCAGGTCAAACAACCCTTTTTCATGAGACAATAACCCAAGTGACTCTGATAAACTCCCTGTAAAGAGAAGGGCATTTGATATAGGCATATGTAAATTAAAAATAGTTGAGACACAAGACCACATTTGTAACCAAAAAGAAGCTACGGGGGGCATGAAAGAGGTGGCACAGGTCAGCCAAACGGTGGTCACAGGACCAGCAAGTCTTATTATTAGAGTGCGTAAAATTAGCTATGGAAAGGGGAGTAAAAAATAGTCTGTGATATAGAAAAAACATAGATTGAGTGGTGGATGCCGATCTAGAAATTTTTAACGCTTTAGCCCATATCTTGCTCCAAAAATCAGTGTTCCATTCACAACCCAAATCCGTCTCCCATGCGAGTTCCATCTTAGTCTTAGAACGTTCCGGATCAGCGGAACTAAAGAATTTATAAATCAGGGAGGCCCTTGGGGAGACCGACAAAATTCTGAGAAGCGGATCTTGTATGGCCAGGGAATCTTCGGGGGGGGAAGGGAATAAAAAACTTCCAGAATTACTTCCATGAGTAGCGAGAATTTGTGTAAAAACGAGCGAGGACATTTAAAAGTGGCTTGGAATTGAGGAAAAGAACAAGGAGAAATGCCATCAAACATGTCCTGAACCCAGATAATACCTTTAGTTCTCCAAGAGCTCCAAAACAAAGGTCTGTTATTGATGATAAGAAGACGATTATGCCAAAGAGGAGAACCCAGAAATGTGTTTCTAGAGATTATCTTTGGTTGACAGTGAGGTCTTAACTGTGAGCAAGTATGTTTAAACAGCGGAAGAGATGTAAGATTAGTTTTGGCCGTAAAAGCGAGAATCTCTGGGATAGAGAAAGGGGTAAATAAGCAGCGTTCAATAGTAACCCATAAAGGGGTAAAAGAAGGAATACTCGTAAGGACCCAGTAAGAAGCTTGGTTAAGACAAAAAGCTTTATGATATAACCTAAAGTTTGGAAAATTCACACCTCCGGTAGAATTTAGTTTTCTAAGATGAGATAAAGAGATTCTAGATTTTTTACTATTCTACAGAAATTTGGAAAGAAGGGAGTCAAGTTTTTGTAAATAAATGGAAGAAATGTGGACTGGGATCATTGAAAAGAAATATAACATAAAAGGAGTGAGCATCATCTTGATAGAATCAAGGCGTCCCCACCAAGAAAGAAAAAGAGGATTCCAGGAGGAAAGTAGTTTGGAAATATGATCAAGACCATCTTTCATATTCATTTTAACCGAGTCCGAAATGGAGTTGGTAAACCATAAACCTAGGTATTTAATTCTAGAGCTATTCAAATGAATCCAGTTGGGTCAAAGTGGTGTTTAAGGCAAAATTTGGTTATGGGAAGAATTTCCGTCTTGTCAGAATTCATTTTATAGCCCGATACCGCTGAAAAATCTGAAAAATCTTGTAATGACAGGGGGAATAGAAGTTTCTGGGTTTGATATAAAAAGTAAGATATCATCTGCATATGCAGAGAGCTTCAAGTGATGATCTCCATATAGAAACCCAGAAATAGAAGCATTATGACGAATGTGAGCCAGAAAGGGTTCGAGGGATAAAAAAAAAGAAGAGGAGATAAGGGGCAACCTTGTCGGACACCATGATGAAGTGAAAAACGTTTTGAAAAAGACCATTAACTATAGTAGAAGCAGTAGGTGTCGTGTAAAGTAATGAGACAAGGGAAATGAATTTAGGTTCAAAACCATGCCAACAGAGTGCCTTAAACAAAAAAGACCAGTCTACTCTATCAAAAGCTTTTTCTGCATCAACAGATACCGCAGTCAGGGAATAGGATAAGGTAGAAGCCTTATTCAAAACATTGAAAAATAGCCGAGAGTTATCAGAAGTTAATCTGCCTTTGACGAAGCCACACTATTCTGGACCAATTAAATAGGGTAGGAGTGATTCAAGACGTAATGCCAATAGTTTAGCGAACATTTTATAATCTACATTTATCAAGGATATAGGGCGATAATTTTTGCAGAATTTAGGATCCTTGCCTTCTTTGTGGATGAGAAAAATAGAGGTTTCTAGGAAGGTACCACTAACCTTACCTGTAGTGCAGAAATGCTAAAAGAGTTTGAAGAGTTTTGGGAGCAAGAGATTTGAAAAATGTAAGTAAAATTCTACCGAAAAACCATCCGGACCAGGGGATTTATTTTTCTTTAGTGAGTTCAGAGAGCTAGTGATCTCCTGGATCAATATGTCCGAATCTAGGGAATTGAAGTCAAGATCTGTAGAAGAAGGGGGAGGAATATTGCTGAGATAAGAGTCCGATGCAGGTGTTTCTGGAGTATATAAATTTTTATAGAAAGTTGTAAATTCATCTAGAATGTCTTGATCCTTGAGAAGATGTTTCCCATCCGCTGACTGAATGGAGTCTATCAACACACTCTCCTTCCTGGATTTGAGATAGTTAGCTAGGAGTGACCCAACTTTGTTTCGGCCCCCATAATACCGGGCACTGCTACAAAGCAGAATAGAGGAGGCATTGTCAGTAGAGATCTTGTTAAACTCCAGCTTTGCACGAACAAGCTTCTGCAGAGTGGAATCTGATGAGGAAGTATAAAATTAATGTTATAAGTGCTTGATATTGGCTAGCAGGGCTTTATGTTGAGTAAGGTTTTGTTTCTTCTTTCTGGATACAAAATCAATGATGAAGCCCCGAGCAGTGGCCTTAAAGGTGTCCCACACCAACGCAGGAGATACAGATGGAACTTCATTAAAAGAAAAGAATTCTTCCGCAAAGGAAGCAAAGGAGGAGGAAAAAGCTGGATCCTGCAAAAGGAAGTTGTTAAATCTCCATCTAGAAGATTTGGGCTGCGAATGGAGCAAATCAAAATCGACAATCACCGGAGCGTGATCTGAGATCAAAATGGGTTCAATCGAAGAAGAGATAAGATTTTGAGCCAAAGACTTGGACAGGAAGATGTAATCCAATCGGGTTAGGGAACCATATGGAGGGGAGAAAAAGGAAAATTCTGTTTGAACTGGGTTACATAGTCTCCAGGCATCTACGAGATGTGTTTGCGTAATTGTACTGTGAAATTGTTTGTGGGTTTTGTGAGGGATAAAACGCACTTGTGATTTGCGGTCAGTAAAGGGGTCCATAACCTGGTTACAGTCGCCTCCAAACATACAAAATTAATCTTTGTGTTGGATACACTTATTTGGAGTAGTAGGCCAGAAGGTATAATCCGGCTGGGTCAGACCATATGTATTAAAAACAGTTAAAGAAATGTTTTTAATGAGTATTTGAACCAAAATCCATCTACCATCTGCGTCTATTTCTTGCGAAATAACAGAGCATTTCAACTTTTATGGCATAAAATAATGACCCCTTTCTTCTTTGTATTCGTGGGAGAAACAAGAACAGAACCAACCCAATTGCATTTAAGCTTAAGAGCCTCAGTTTCTGTCAAGTGGGTTTCCTGTAATAAGACTAAATCTGGATTGTAGGAGGCTAAATTTGAGCTAATTCTCTGCCTCTTTATAAGATTAATAAAACCTTTTACATTCCATGAAACAACTCTGAATGGAAGGAAATAACAGTAAGTATGAAACAATAGAATTGACAATAGTGAAGGAGTATAAGAAAATTAGTAGCCAAAGCAAGAGTGAAGAAAAAAAAAAGATAGAGTAAGAGCCATAGGAAGCAGAATAGAAAGGGAAAACAAGAAAAGGGAAGAGGGATACAAAGATAGAAAAAAAAGAGAGGATAGTACATGTCAAAACAAAATTGACGACTGCAATACATACCTTTCGGGAGTACAAAAGGAAAAAGAACTGGTGACAGACACAACCAGTGGAGGGAAACGCACCACATCGGAAAGCCAAAAAGACATAAAACGGGAATGTGGAGTAGATCCAATGAACTGAAATAATAATAGAGAAAAAATTTGTGACTTAATAGGAAAACATCAACAGTTAACAATCTGTAAAGGAAGTAAAAAGTAATGGTTAAAAGTAAGATAGCATTGACCACAAGATGAATAGTCAAGTATTAGAGGAGGGGCCAGCAATCTCCATGGAAGCCGCAGAGTGAGAATTAATGAATTTCTGAAGGTCCGCAGGTTCTTCAAAAGTGGATGTGTGGTTTTGAAAAGTCACCTTGAACAAGCGGGGGTGAAATAAGCCATAGCGAATGCCCAAAGAGAGTAAGGCTGGTCGAAGTTCAAGGAGCTCTTTCCGTCTCTTGGCAGTTATTGTAGACACATCCTGGGATAAAAACAATTTGGCTCCAGACCAGGATAACTGCTTTTTAATTTTTGCAGCATTCAGAACTTGGAGAAGATCAGTGAATTGCAAGAATAAGAGTATCACCCCACGAGGTTTCGAGGGTGCCAAAGAAGAAGATAGGCGGGGGCCTAATCTGTGCGCTCTTTGAATATTAAGAGCCATTGATGTAGGTAAATCCAGAAGTTTCGGGAGAAAAGAAGAGAAGAAGGACACCGGGTCACCTCCCTCAATGCCCTCCGGAAGACCATATAAACGAAGGTTATTGTGTCTATTCCTGTTTTCAAGGTCTTCAGCAGATTTCTTTAAGAGCAGAATGTCCTTCTCCAAAGATGAGATTCTTGTAGAAGTGGCTTGTACCTCACCAACTTGTTAATCCACTATGGAAATTCCGAAGTCAAGTGATGACCATTTAGTGTCCATGTCCTGTAAGCGAGTATTGGTTTCTTCTACAAATGGTCTCAGTGCCCTTATCTCCTCCAAGATAATATCCAAGGATACAGGAAGGATAGTCTTCGGTGGAGAAGGAGGATCTTGTTTAAGTCGTTTGTTTGCAGGAGAGGGCGACTGTTGTTTAGGTGGAGCCATGGGTGAAGAAACTGCCTTAGAAGAATTTGAGTGAGCCATCATTACAGGAGTATGTAGATAATCCACCAGGGAATTAGAGAAAGAAGATTGCGAAATAGGTAAGCCAGGAGAAAGTTTTCTACTTGAATGCAATAGTTTTTTACTTCTGCCCATGTATCTGAGGAGACACCCAAGGGAAACTGAGTTTAAAAGTAATTTAAAGATATCAAAATGATGATAGTTCTCCTGAGAAAAAGGAACAATGGGCACAAATATAGTATGTCTTTAAATGTAAGTGAAGAGGACCCAAAGTCCCAGAGAGCGACGAAAGTAAGGCTGGAAAAGCCAAAGAGTGAATACCTGAAGAGATATCCAGAGTTGTATGCAGAAGAATCCAGTCAGGAAAAATATTCAAAATGGCGGCCGGAGAATGGCAGCAGAAGATTTATGAAGTCACATGAAGCTGCAGCCCTTCAAATGAGTTTCAGGGACATCCTGTGAGTCACCAGGTATTCTCCTCATGAAGCATCCCGTTTTCGTGGAAAAAAGCAGGAGAAAACCGCTGAAAACCGAGACGGCATCTCCGACGTGGCACGGAGCTCCGTATCAGGCGGCCATCTTGAATCGCGCCGCGCGCCGTTCCCCCAAGCAACTCCATTTTTAATAATCTTTTATCAAACACAAACACTTGCCTGCATCAATAGTCCACATGGGGTTTAGCAGAGAGATTGGCTGTGGGGTGTGGAAGCCAAACTCAGGCAACAATCACAATCCTTGTCAGAGTGAACCACAAAATATGTGTTAACCCTGTGGTAACGTGGCACAAAGAAGTCAGGCTTACATTAGAGGCAAAGTGTAAAGTATTTATGCAGAACACAAACAGTAATGAGGTGGAAATACAACACAAGAGAAACCTCAAATGAGTTAAAAAAAATAGAATACATTTTTATAGAATGATACCAGAACGACAGAAATCCATTCAGTAGAACCAGAGTGATACAATCTTAAATTTTTCAATAAAAGCAGTGCCACGAAGCAAAAAGCATCAACTGAGGGTATCTGGATCACAAAGTCACAAGTTCAGGCTGACTCCTGACTGCGTTCAGGCCGGGCACAGGACCATGTTTGGCCCACTGGGAGTTGTACCTTATGTCCTTAGTGCGATGTCTGCACGGCATTGCTTTGTGAGGCTTTGCTTGGCTCAGCGTCGGTTCAGATGAAGCATTCAGCTGTGTGTTGAGGCTTTGCGGAGCATTGCATCATTCAGCACTGGTTCCGATGAAGCTTTCAGCTGTGTGGTGAGACTTTGCAGAGCTCTGTGTTGCTTCGCTCTGGATTTGATAGAACCTTCTGTTAGGCAAGGAGTAGTTCTCTCTGATGCCAGCAAAGGGTCCAAGACCTGAGTAGGCACCTCTTGGGGATCAGGGACTCACTTCAGCAGAGACCATCAGGGCTCAGGCAGGTTCAGTTGCAGGTCCAGTGCAGCAGGTCAGCTGTGCATTTGCAGGGAGGCAACTGGAGCTTGTTGTGTCCCTGTAGCTCAGAAAGGAGGTCAGTCAACTGACCCTTGGAGTCACTCCGGTAGCCTGGGTGCCTCAAGCAGGGTTAGTCTTCTTTCTCGGAAAGCAGGGTAGTGCACAAGCTGCAGGGCAGCTTTCTGGGGGTCAAGGCAGTCCTCAAGCAGCTGGGCAGTCCTCTGGTAGCCGCAGGGCAGTTCTCTGGGGAGCAAGGACGGCCTCAAGCAGCAGGGCAGTCCTCTAGGATAAAGCACTACTTCTTTTGCAATGTACATAGGTCCTGGGGTGTATTGAAGAGTGGCTCTGTTGGTACAATAATTGTACCTGGTGCCAGTCTTTGAAGTGGAGTGATTCCCTCTACTACCCCCACACCTGGTTCTGGACAGTTCTTCCCTTACCTTGTCAAGGCTCCAAGAAAACTTGAGTGACAAAAGGCTGGTGTCAGGTCTGGTTATGTATATTGGAGGCAAGCCTTTTGAAGTGTAAGTGGGCCAGGGTAAAGCTGTGCCCCCAAAAATCCAGGCAGGATGGCCCATCCTGCTTACACATCAATCCCCTTTGTCTCACTGTCTGGCAGAGCCATTCACAGTCATGTGACCCAGGACAATGGCAGAGGGCACAAATGGTAAGGACAAGAAAATGGCAACTTTCAAAAAGTGGCATTTTCAGAATTGTGACTTAAAATCTAACTTTACAATATTTTTTTTTAGAGTTTTATATAGCACGAACTTCACCCGAAGGTATCAGATCGCTTTACATGAGCACCAGTAGTGTTACAGACAGACACATTAATTTTTTGTTAGGCACGGGGAGATTAAGTGATTTGCCCAGAATCACAGGATGTTGAGCGTCCCTGCCGAGACTCAAACCTGGTTCCCCAATTTCGAGGTCGCCCGCTCTAGCCATTAGGCTAACCCTCTCCCATGAAGAGGATTTTAATTACAATTTATTTGAGTCTAAACAGCATATCTCTATGTGCTCTCAATCAAAAGTTGCCACCTATTAAAGGCAGTAAGTTAACCCCATGTCAGTCAATAGGAGCGATAGGTATTACAGTAGTTAAAAATGACCTTAGAAGTTTTTCACTACCAGAAAATGCAAAACTGAAGCACACATGTCCAGCTTGTTAAATATAATGCACATGTACCCTGTCCTATGAGCCTTTAGGGTCTAACTTAGGGATGACTTATGTTTAGGCCTATCAAAAGGTTTATTTTGCCAGGTTGAAATAGCAGTTTAAAACTGCACTAGACTGCAATGGCAGGCATGAGATATGATTTAAAAGGCTACTTTAGTGGGTGGCACAACGAGTGCTGCAGTCCCACTAATAGCATTTTATTTGCAGGCAGGGTACATGTTGTACCACTTTACTAGGGACTTACAAGTAAATGAAATGAGTCAATTAGGTGTAAGCTAATTTTACCATGTTTTAGGGAGAGAGCTCAAGCATTTAAGCAATGATTAGCAGTGATAAAGTGCGCAAAGTCCTAAAGTCAACAAAAAACAATTCAGCAAACAGGTGACATGAAGGCAAATGGTTTGGGGGAATACCCCGCCAAGGATGTCAGGTCTAACTATTACATTTTTGCAAGGTTGAGTGAGAAACTATTCTGATGCTTGTACTTCTCTGCTGGGGGGTGGGCTTGGTCTAAGAGGAAAGCTGTGGATGTCATGCATTAGGTTTAAAGGAGTTTTCTAATCTTGTAACTGTGCCTACACATGAAGTGTGGTGGAGTAAAGTACGATGGATTCAGTAAGACCAAGTGTTATTGTCCTCTAGACTTACCTGAACATGAATGAGTTTTGGAACAAACAGGTCTTTTATGCCCTCCATGAATTCTAGCTTGTCATGGATGTTCCAAGTAGCAAGTTCAATAGGTTGGCTGTCTGTAAGCTGTAAAGGCTATCCCAGTGAGTGAAAATGAAACATGAGCTGTATGTGGCAATAGGTAACCAATGAAGCGCTTGCAGAGCTGAAGAGCTTTATTTGCATGTGTGCAGATGAAAGGATCACCTGGTGACAGCATTCTGGATTCCCTGCAGTTTTATGGTAGAGATAGGCCTGAGTTACAGTCCAGTGGCAAAATATAGGTTGTAAACCTGTGAGGGAACTTAAAACAGGAAAGATCAGCATAGGTATCACATCGTACAGAAACTACTTTTAATCATGTTGAGTTTAAATGGTTGTGCAGTATCTAGTGGTCGACAAGGCTCTGGTATAATTAATAGGCATCAAAGTGTTTTGAGTTGTATGATAGTCTGGGTATCATCCGCTTAGCTGTAGCAGATAAGATCCAGTAGAGCGCTGAGATATATTTTGAAGAGGAGTGGAGAAATTATGGTACCTTGCAGGATGATGGGGTAGAAGAGGATAGCAGCTAACAAAAAGGAAGACAAGATTGGATCTTTTGGAGAGGTAGCAGAAACGCCAGTCTATGATGGTACCTTGAACATGAGGTCGTTCTGCATGTGAACTACGATGGAGTGATGCACCATGTTGAAAACAGAAGTTCAGGATCAGTAAACAATGGTCTTCAGATAATAATATATTATGTTCAAGGCAGATTCCATCATTATGCCAGGAAATAATCCTTTTGATGGTCTGAGAGAAGGTCAATTTCTGCAGAAAAAACAGATGTCTGTGTGAAGGCTGATCTTTCAATAAATTTGCAAAGGCAACTTCTGTTAGAGATTACATAAACTGGGCAATCTTTCTAATTGAGGCCTTGTTTCTTTAGAATTAGCATGACATAAGAGATCTTTATGGTGAGGGATACTTCCTAATTTTAAGAATCAGTTGATGATTGCTATGGCCAGGAAGGTGGAAGAGCTGATGAAAAAAAAAGTCTTGAACATTAGAAACAGGCATCCTTCTCCCGGGTAGCCCAAGGTCCTACTTAGCTTAATGAGTTTGAAGATATCAATGAGTAATGGGCTCTGGCAAAAGAGCGTTGCATGTTTGTAAGAAATTGAGTTAATAGTTGAGGGAGGTGAAAACACTCCAGCAGCAACCACAATCCTTATCAGGGGGAAGTCATAGGCAAACCCCAAATTAACCTTTGCTTAACCCTCTGGTAGCTTGGCACAAAAGCAGTCAGGCTTCACTTAGAGGCAATGTCTAAAGTATTTATGCAGCACTTTAAACAATAATAAGGTGAAACACAACACAAGACAAATACCACACCAATTTAGAAAAATAGAGTAAAATATAATAAATGATTTAGGGCCAAAATGACAAAAATCCAATCAGTAGAAGCAGAAATGTGCAATTTTAAAGATTTAAGTGAAAATAATTCCAAAAAGCACAAAGCGCCACTTGCGGCCATCTGGTCATGCGAGACCAGGTGATAGTCACAAGTTCAGGCCAACCGCAAAGGAACGTGGGCTGGATTCAGTGACGAGGTAAGTTGTGCAGAAAGAGTTACCTTCACAGTCCAGCGCAGGGAGTTCCATTCACAGTGGAAGGGGCCACGCAGAGTGAGGAGAGCATCACGGATGGCTGTCAAAGTAGTGAGAAGAGCAGGCCGGGCGGCGCGGATGTTCGTTACTATAGCGCCAAGATCTTGTCCGGCATCGTGAACGGTTGTGGCTTGAGCTTCCTGTTGGCGCTCCTCGCAAGCTGTCAATGCTGTAGATCAAAGTGCCGTTCTCACGCTGCCGGGTGTCCTTGATGGTTGCTATAGCGCAAAGAGTTGAGTTTGCCAGCTCCACGCTGGTGGCAGTGCGGGCAGTAAGATTCTGGTGCGAACTGACTCATTTGTGAGGATCCCAAAATCTTCAGGGAAGAAAAACTGAAGACACACCAAGGGTCCAGGACCTGAGGGGCACCACTTGGGGGTCAGGAACTCACTCCAGCAGAGGCCAGCAGGGCTCAGGCAGGTCCAGGCAGCAGGTCAGCTGGACAGTTGCAGGGAGCTTGTTATGTCCCTGCAGCTAAGAACAGGAGGTCAGCTGTCTGACCCTTGGAATCACTTCAGCCTAGGATGAAGGGTACAGTTCCAGTCTTCCTTCTCAGCAAGCAGGGCAGCAGTCTGCAGAGTAGCAGAGTTACAAGGCAGAAGAGTGGCAGTCCTTCTGGCAATAGAGCAGTACAGGAGTCCTTCTTCTGAGGTATCCACAGGTCCAAGAGTGTACTGAAGAGTTGGGGGCTGAGGTCCAGTATTTATACCTGGTGCCCACTTTGAAGTAGAAGTGTCTAGAGGTTGCCACCCCCCAGAAATGCTAGGAATGTCATGCCTTCCTGCCCTGGCCCTAGATTGACTGGGGGTCACAACAGACTAGTGTCAAAACCATTGTGAGAGTGCACAGACAGGGTCTTTGTGATGTGTAAGTGTGGTATGTGACAGCCTCTCCCCCTCGTTAACTCAGAGTGGCTCAACCTGCCAATACCTAACTTCTCCAATTGCCAACTACACCTAGTCATGCGACCCAGGAAACAGGTAGCAGACACCAAATGGTTGGGACAAGAAAATGTCAGATTTCTAAAAGACAAATACGAAATGATCTAGCTGACAGTTTTGAATGCCGTTATTCACTTCAGCAAACTTAGACCAAACTGCAAGATGTCTTGGTCTACATAATTTATTATGTTAATTCTTCAAACATTTTCAAGAAGAAAACACTTAGGCAAATTATTCAAACACAGATCAAGATAACACTCCTTATTTACATTGACATAAAAACAAACTGACACAATAATCAAAAATAATTTTCTAACAAAATAAATGTGAATGTTCAACCAGTCAAGAATCTCACAAAGCAACCTCCTCAGAGTTCATAATCATGTTAACAAAACATTCAGGGGTTGCTGACCAAAGGGAACTAGTATTCAAGCCTAAGGGTTTGCATATTTGAGAGTAATCCCCTTTGAAGCTATTCCTATTTCAAGCACTTGTTTGCCCAATGGTAAAGCGTGCCCTTATGAACTCTGAGGAGGGTTGCTTTGTGAATTCTTGACTGGTTGAACATTCATATTTATTTTTGTCCGAAAATTATTTTCGATTATTGTGTCAGTTTGTTTTTATGTCAATGTAAATAAGGAGTGTTATCTTGATCTGTGTTGGAATAATTTGCCTAAGTGTTTTCTTCTTGAAAATGTTTGAAGAATTAACATAATAAATTATGTAGACCAAGACATCTTGCAGTTTGGTCTAAGTTTGCTGAAGTGAATAACGGCATTCAAAACTGTCAGCTAGATCATTTATTTGTATTTACTGGCCCCTTCTACCTGGGTGTATCAGGGCCAACCCCTCTCTGTAGCTAAAGCTTTCTAAAAAAGGCATTTTTAGAACTGAGACTCAAAATCCAACTTTACCATGAAAGAGGGCTTTTAATTACAAATCTTTAGACACCAAATCCGACTTGTCCACCTGCTCCCAATTGAATGTTATCACTTATTAAATGCAATAAGGTAACCCAATGTTATCATATAGGAGAGGTAGGCCTTGCAGTAGTGAAAAACGCCTACATTTGTTTTTCACAACTGCAAGGTCTACCAGGACATGTAAAACTTAAATATATATGTCCAACTTCTTGCATACATTGCACCCTGCCCGCTGGGATGTTCTAGGCCTACCCTAGGGGTGGCTTACCTGTATTAAAAAGGAAGCTTTGGGCCTGATAAAAGGTTTATTTTACCAGGTTGAAATGGCAGTTTAAAACTGCACACACTGGCTGCAATGGGAGACCTAGGACATGTTTGCAGGGCTACTTAATTGGGTGGCACAATAAGTGCTACAGGCCCACTAGTAACATTTAATTTACAGGCCCTGGGTACAGGTAGTACCACTTTACTAGGGACTTTCATGTAAATTAAATGTTCCAATTGGGTATAATCCAACTTTACCATGTTTGAAGGAGAGAGCACAAGCACTTTAGAACTGGTCAACAGTGGTAACGTGTACATAGTCCTATGGCCAACAAAAATGAGATCAGCAGAAATAGGAAGATTGAAGGCAAAAAGTTTGGGGGAAGACCACCCTAAGGCTGACAGGACTAACAATGTTGAATGGAGAGCAGTGTCTTGGGTGGTGTGGCTTGATGTGGGAATTCGTCAGTCGATTTGCCCATAAGGCAGTTTTCCCATTTCTTAGTTTTAGAGATGTAGTGGCCTTGTAGTGCATCAGTGAGGTCAGTTAGGATTAGAGATGCACGCTTATTTAGGGATGCAACAAGATCAATGGTATCCTTTTGACTTGTTGTTGACAGATTTGCATATTCCAGAAGACAATATGAATCAAAGGAGAATTGTTGATTGTTTTCCATTGTTTCTCAAGGATTCTCTTTTCTGTTTTCAGAGTCTTTTTATCTTGGAAGAACTAACAGGTCTTCCTTCATTATTGAGGGTGTGAGAAGGTGTCAAGTGTATCAAATTGATGAAGACTTTGGAGAGGCAGATGTAAAACCATGGTACTTCCATTATACGATCTATTATCAAAGAGCCCTCCAACTGTGATTGTCATGTACTGAAGTTAAGTAAGGGTCTATTTGGTCATCAATGGTGATGTGCTAGGTACAGACGAACCATTCAAGTTGAAATGAATGACATGGTAGTTGCTCCAGATGATAGACTGATTTGGGTGTCTCAGAGTTGAGCAATAGTGATGTGAAGATTACATCAAGGGTATGGCTGTCTGAGTGCATAATACCAGAGAACAGTTGGAAGAAGTTACGCGCGTCCAGATTTGAAAGGAGGATTGGATTGATGCAGGACTAGTTTATTAAACTGAGGCTCAGATTGCTCAAGATGCAGAGTTCATTGTTGTTAATGGTGATGCAATTGATGGTGTTAATGAAGGCTGGCGATAATGAGTATCATTTGATACCTCCACAACTTCATGACAGACTTCGCCAACTGGATGAAGGACAACTGCCTGTAGCTCAACACAGACAAGACAGAGGTACTGGTTTTCAGAAACAAAAGCTCCCCATGGGGCGCATCATGGTGGCCCTCCGAACTCGAACCTACTCCTACCTCCCACTAATCACCGTAGGACTCTAGGCATCCTTCTGGACAGCAAGCTAACCATGATGACTCAGGTCAACTCCGTCTCCTTCTCCTGCTTCTTCATCCTCCACATGCTTTGTAAAATATTCAAATGGCTACCCCAAAGCTCAAGACGCACCCAGTCCCTCATCTCCGGGTTGACTGGACTACGTCAATACGCTCTATGCAGGGATCGCAGCTCACTTCCTCTAAGGACTACAGACCATACAGAATGCCACAGCCAGGCTTGTTCTGGATCTCCGTAGATGGTGTCATGGTTCTGGGTCCGGTAGGCGTGCCTGGGGGATCTTGTGTGCACGTCTCTGTTACTCCACTAATTGATCGCCCGGCTGCACCAGGAAGTGGGTAGACCGGTTAGCGGTCTATCCTTTCTTCCAGAAGCGACCTCCACACAATCCGGCTTAGCACTTCCGGGTGAGACCGCATAATAGCCCGCGGTACTCGGCCCGGCAGTGCTTCGGATTCCAGCTTCACCTTCGCTGCTCCCGGCTGCACCTCCGTGCTCTGCAGTTCCAGGTACGCCCACGTCTCCTTTTCCTTGTTTCCCGGTGGCTCGCGCTGGAGCGCATTGCCGCAGGCTCGTGGGGTCTCTGACTCGCGCAGGTGCGCTTTCCCTACACGCACTTGGCTCGCGCTGGGGCGCGTTACCCTTCCACCAAACCTTGCCCTTTGCCTAGCGCAGGAGCGCTTGTGCAATCCTTATTGAGGCAGCGCAGGAGCGCTTGCCTCAATCACTTTGCTTGCGTTTGTAGCGCAGGAGCGCTTGGGCAATCTTTAATGAGGCAGCGCAGGAGCGCTTGCCTCAATCACCTTGTTTGTGTTTGAAGCACAGGAGCGCTTCACTCTTTGCTTGGGCACGCGCAGGAGCGCATAGCCTTATTGCCTATCCCTGCCTGTAACCTAGCACAGGAGTGCTTGGGCTACCCCAAAGGAGGCACACCCAGATGCGCTTGCCTCGTTTCTTTCCTTAATTTGTTTAGCGCAGGAGCGCTTGGTATCTCTTCTTTTGACACCTCGCACAGGAGCGCTTGATATCTTTTCATTGGTGACCTCGCGCAGGAGCGCTTTATATCTTTTCATTTCGACATCACGCGCAGGAGCGCTTATCATTTCTACAATCCTGGTGTGTGAAGACTTCTCTTTCTGCCTGACATCATACCCCACCCCAGGTGACTATGCTATTCCTAGATTAGTAACATTGACTGTATGTGTGCGTCTGTCTGAATGTGACCAGTGGTGATAGTACTTACCATTACGTTTGTCCCTACAGACAGTGTTTCCTAGAGGGGTCCCATCGTTGTCAAAGGGTGTAGCCAATCAAGTCTTCAGTAAGGATACCTCTCAGCACTACTAGGATTTTCTCCCCTGATTCCATTTCGCCCTGGTCAGTATGCTTACCATTTCTAGGGAAAGTGGGAGACGGTGGAGGTTGTTCATGTCCTCCCTGCGAGATCACTCCACAAGCAGAAGGTAAGACTTGTGGGGTCCTGACAGATGGACCCACATCACCCCCTACCTCAGGGACCTCCACTGGCTCCCTCTACAGAAAAGATGCCAGTTCAAGCTCCTGACCAATGCATACAAAGCCCTACACAACTGTGGACCCGTCTACTTAAGCCACCGCCTGAACTACCATCAGCCCCTCAGACACCTGTGCTCTGCATCCCTTTCTCTAGCCCCCACCCCTGCATCCAACGTAGCAGACGCGGAGGTCACTCCTCCTCCTAGCTAGCAGTGAATACATAGAACGAGCTACCCTTTCATCTACAGACCGCCCCATCACTTCCAGAGTTCCAAAAGTCCCTGAAGGCCTAGCTGTTCACCTAATCAACTGAACCCTGCCAGCGCCTGGATACCCTCACAGGTGATAAGTAATGCTCTACAAATCTACTGATTCATTGATTGAGTACTCTCTGCATACTGCAACAAAGCACACTTGAAATATGGTAGTCAGTAAAGAGTTCCTGACTGCTTTTGTCAATGTTTTTGTCGGGACAGTTTCACTTTAGGATTCTCTGTCCCCTCCGGGTTAATTCTACAAGACTAGTTGTAGGGCTTCTTTTTCAAAATTAAGTTTCCCTGCTTTGCTTCAAGAGAAGCAAATGCACTTATAGAGCTGAGTATACAGATATGATACTATATATCCAGTCCATGTTTGGAGGAGAGATTTCTATGACTGTCATTGTCACCTCTGATGCCTTACATCACTTGACTCTACCCCCTCCAGTGAGTCGCAGCACACCCAGAAAATGGTCACCATAAGTCAGTGGGTAATGATGCAGACACCCCAGCATCATATTCCAACTCACATCCCTTGGTCCCAATAGAGAGACAAACCTGGGGCACATGCCCGCATCAGATGGCCCCCTCCCCTACAAAAAGAACAAAGCATCAGCTTAGGGGACCAGCCTGAGGAACTAGCTGTGCTTCATACTTCTCCAAGTCACACTCTGGTTGCACCAGCCCCAGGATTACTGAAAAGATGTCAGTCACGCAGGATACACCGTCTCACTATCAAAGAGCCCAGGGGTCCATGATCAGGCAAGTGGGGTCCACACCACTGTACATAGCTTTTCACCATCACACAGCGTTACATAATTGGACAGAAGTGCCCAAAGCAAGGGGCCAGCATCCATGCACTATATGCAGGGTGGTCATAGTGGGCCACAGATTACTGATGTCTGGGATACTGCCATTTCTATAGGTTGTTTGATACAAAGATAGGTGGAGGCTCTGCTTGTGCTTATGAAGTGAGGGGATTAACCACAATTATATTTTCAAATATTGGAAGACTATAATGTTTATTCTCTAAGCAGCATATGCTCTTAGTTTAAGCCGCCATATTGCCATGCATTTTTTCTGATGAACCCTTACAAGTAGTATAGTGGAAGGGCTGGAATTGGAGCTAAGTAGCGGTTAAGGGAAGACTGGGTAGAGTAGATGTAGATTAATGTTGAGCTCTAGCGGGTGCAGGAATATTCCAAAAGGAGTAGGCAGAATGGATGAAGGAGGAGTAGGGGTCAGGTATTTAGAGGTGAAAGCAGGGGGAAAAGCAGTAAAGATATTATGACAGAACACAGTAGAATTCAATGAGTTGATTTAAGTGAAAGGTGATTGAGACGTAAAAAAAAAGGGAGGAGAAAGTAAGATAAAGATGGCTGAGGGAAGAAACTGTTAAGTGGAGAGGAAGCTGCCACAGGAGGCCAGCTTGATCCCAGATAATTATAAGCTGCTTGCCATGTTAAACTCTGTGAGCAAAGATTTCACTACGCTCTTATATCCCCACATTCTCTCCTGGGCAAATGAAAATGCAATTGTCCCAGTCACACAGACTGGGTTTTGCTCAACCTATTTAAATGTACATATTGCATGGCATGCAAGTGCGTGGTATTTTGTAACAATAGACAATTTTTTGGCAGTGGGTATAAAGGAGAAAAGCTGTTGCTTGGAAGTGAATGTAATAATTTATCATGGAAATCATTGTTTAAAGTAAAACCAGAACAACCCAAGCCCACGATGAGAACTCAGCAGTCCTTGAAGAAAGGGGAGGGGACCACACTTGTTATTCTAAAATGTGTTTATTGTGCAAAGGTGATATTATGTTTTGCTTATGGAACCACTATTAGGTGGCAGGAAAGCTGTCCCTTCAGGATAAGATAGAGGGATCTATTTGGAAGAAAATGCTGAAGACTCATATGGCATTTCCCACGAAAGCAATTTGGCTGAAACTGTCCCATATCTGGTATCCTGATATTTTTGGCCCAGCACAAACTCTAAACCTGCATGTGCTCTGACGCCTAGGCCTTATACTGACCATCAACCACCCAGACACCTCTGCTCTGCCCACATCCCATGCATCCACAGAAATAAATGTTGAGGCCGGGTCTTCTCATACATCAACCCTAAAGCAGGAAATGATCTCCCACTACACATCGGAGCCTCCTCCTCCCCTTTAGGGATCTACATGAGGCTGAAGGCCTGGCTTTTCGAATAACCCCCGCCCTAGGCGAGGCTAGGCAAACTAACCTGCTCAATGCCAGGATACTCTCGGGTGATAGTGCGCTCTGCAAATAAACTTAATATAGCACGAGAACCAGGTCCCAGCTCTGTGGTTTGCAGAGGCGCACCTAGTACACTCTCTTGCTGGCATGGTACTATCATTCATGTCTAGGGACATGTACATTTAGCGATGGTGGCGGTGTATAGTTATTCTGTTTGATAATAATAAACAGAACTCTTTTCTTGTTTAAGTATGAGTTTGGTGCCTATAGTCCCTACTGGAGTAATGTTCCTCTTTAATGTAATGCCTACACCCTGCACTGACATCCCTGTATATGTATCGTGTGTTCTGCATGTACAGTGAATGATATCAGGACTCCATGGTAATTGTGAATTTATGGTTACAGTGACATGTGAGATTATTTCGGATGCCCTTGGGTAAATGTAGCATAAGATGGAGGTTGTGTTACAGAGTCAGGCTCCCCAGACTGCAGCAGTGTATTGCTTGCATTCCAGAGTAGAGGTGTGTAGCCTCAGACACTAAAGCATGGAAGGATGGAGACAGGGATGTTTTAAAAGCAAGCAATGACCTTTGTTAGCAAGGGCCTGCTAATCCGTTCTTTCTTGGCACTGACATTTGGCTGATGCAAGTGTAGTTAGGTGAAAAGGGAGTTCCCTTTTGTTGGGCAGAGGGTATCGCCTAGACAGCATCTGCCCCTCTTCACAGATTACTAGTCCAGAAAGCTGATTGCAGCTAAGTGCAGAGTCTTCAAACTTCATTTTGCTTATGTTTTGGATGCTCAAGTTTGGAGACAGCACCATGACTACCTGTTGTGAGGACCATCACCTTCAACAAAGACCATGTCTGCTCTGCAGAGAGAAAAGGTAATTTTGAAAGGGAACCATCTCAAACTGGTTCCAGAATATTGGCAGTGGGATGAACATCCGCTGCCTGAGAAAGGCTATAAGAACAGAACCCTAACTATCCCACATGGATCCATTTCCAGTTTCGTCATAACCAAGGGAGGTACCGCTTTGCAGAGTACTAAAAGAATTACTAAGATCCAGGGCTGGTGTCCTCAACAGCCAGTCTCCTAGAGGTGAGCGGAGAACAGCTGAAATCTGTGCCATTTTCCTGGAAGTGCTGTGGGTCTGTCTGGTGCTTGGGTGCCCTTCTGCCATGTTAAGGGAGTGGAAGGAGTGCCTGGCCCTGCAGGTAAATTGCTGTCCTAGGAGGACAAGCAAAGCTACTGGGCATGTAACATGGAGCAACTCAGTTGGTCGGGCTCAACCCAGAAGACCCGACTGAATAAAGGGAGTGTATCCAGCACTGTCAAGTCTGGGAGTGGGTCTCCCAGCCTCCCGATAACTTTCCTGTTTAAGCTTTGTACGACTGTTTAACCGTCCACCTGATATTGTGGCCATCAGGGCAACTGCGATGTTGCCACACACGGGCAAGAGCACACCAAAGTTTGCTTACACTGTCAAGTGAGCTGACATCGCAGCTGGTAGAACTGTGACTGCAAGTGGTGGAGAAGCACCTTATTATTTGGATGATGGGCTCGCCTGGGCTGCTGCTTTTTTTTTAGGTGCCACATTCCTTGCCCAACACCAGGAAAGGAGGTGTGGCTGCCAGACTGTGGTGCTGCTGTGAACTGGGAGCAGGACCTGTTGCAATGCTGTTATCTGCAGGCCTCGCTCCGAAGATTACTGAGCACCTGATACTTCAGGCAAACCAATAAATTAAACTCAGACATTGACTGTGCCTCTACTACTAAACTGAATGGGCATTTTTTTCTTCACATTTTAAAGCCCTAGGATAACCTTTTAGGAAGGCTGCTTGCAGATGCCTTTGTGAGGTCGCACATTTGCCATAAACTTGTCTAGTGATATTCTGTGTGATTATAATCCTTAGCACTCATATTAGAAACCTGTGCCTGACTTTGTGTAGTATTATGTTTTAATATGCAAAATTTTACATTTCTTTGTCTATGAAGAAAAGCACTGAGATAGACAACATGTATTGTCTCTGTTGCAGAACTGTTTGATTTCTGAATCTCTACTCCTCAAATTAACTCCCTGAGAAGCCTTTAATTGCTCACCCTCGTTACTTTGTCAAGTGTGGAAAGGGGATACTTAGTGCCAGTTTGCAGTGCCATTGTATGTAAGGCCCCTGGACATCGGTATTAAGATTCTCCAGTTTCTACGGTTGAGGCCCAGTAATGTCTGTTTGCCCCATGACCCTCAAATGGGTTGTGAAAGTCCCCTCTTCAACAATTTATATAGGAAAAATGAATCAGATCAGTAGTGATCCAGCATTTTCTGGGCCCACTTGCTTACCATTGGTTCTCTGATTGACCTTTTTCACCATCTGAGAGGTGATGGGAGTTAGCATTAACATCGATCACAGTGCAACCCATTTGGCTACACAATTGGGACCAGGAATTGGTAGCTTGGGTTAAGAAGATTTATTACAAATCGATAATCAAATTCAAATACACTACTCTCAGCACCATGCTGTAGACGTACAGAATAACAACTGGGATTCCCTGACGCAGAAAGAAATTAAGGTGAATTAGTATCAAACAGACAAGCAGTTCTGTGACTGCGATACAAAACAATAACATCTGGTACTCAGGGAACAATTAAAGACTCTCTCTCCTATACATTAGTAATCTCAGCATTCAAGGTCCAAAGGATGGTTTATGCGAAGGAATCTTAGCAAATCATGGAACCTCCATAAAGGAAGCTAAGTCAGGATAAAAGGTTGTTAAGTAGAAAAAAGGGTAAGCAACTCAGAAGCTAAGTAAAGAATCTTCTATATGTCAGGAATAAGTGTTTGCCTAAGCCACACTTAAGCAAAAATCAAAGGAAGCATTGAAGTACAAAACCTCTCAAAGTCCATTCAGCTAGCAATGACTCAAGGAAGGTGTCTGTTGGGGCAAAAGGACAGAAAGGGATCTGCAAAGCATCTGATCAGCATCTGAGCAGATTCAGAAAGGGATCTGATCTGATGGTAAAGGGGAACGGTATATTATAACATGTAAAGTCCATTTGATGGCACCCTCTTGATTACACCATCAGGGGTCCATTGTACTCATTCGAATTATTCAGTTGCAGACTGCAGCCTCACGAGTTTATCCCACACTAGACATGGGGCCGACATCTTTCTCCCAAGCACATGTAGATGGCAACTTTTCCACAGTAGTTCATTCAGTTAGCGCTCTATCTCTCCGTGTACCTTCGTAAAGGTCCTTTTCTCAGGCTCCTGCTCCCACTATTACTAGTACAGTAATGTATCTGTTCTAAACTAACAATGCATGTGACCTGCAAGAAATGTAGAGTTAGCAGGGAAATGAAATCAGCTTTAGGCAGCATGATGAAATACTGGCCTACTTTGGACAAGTTAAGCATTAACTTAAATGGTGCAAATTTAATATGCATGTGCACATTTAAACACAAATTAATATGCGTTTCTAATGCATTAGGTTTCCTACTACAAGTAATATTCAGTTAATCATCATGACATTCAATAATAAGCATGGCTGAGAACTACATTTAAATCAAATATATGAAATATTAATGCACACATTACATAATTTTGTTATTGTTTCTGGTAGGATTACTATCTACATATATGAGAAATAGTCTGATCACAGTTTCAACTTATTAACTGTTATTCACATGAAGTAACACACGCGTTAAGAAAGTCATATTTGGGGGCGTGGCCGGGCAAGATGGCCGAGCGGACGTAATCCGTCTCGGCTCCCGGACCGCCGGCGAACTCGGAGAGATTCAGGGAGGCTACAGGGACTAGAGGACCCATAAAAGACTCCTGACGGTAGCGGAAGACACCGGGACCGCTGCGAAGCCTTGTGCGGAGCCCGAGATAGCCGGATGACGGCGCGGTGAGACTCGCTCCGGAGCTGCGGTGGGCGCCACAAGATGGTGGCCGCGAAGTGAAGGCGAGCCCTGGGACGATTCAGGGGATGCGGCAGCTCCATCGGAGGTCCCTGACGATCCGCTATGGTCCTATGGGACGAGAGGAGCTGTGGCTGACTGGTGGGGCCCTGTTCAGCTCTCCCGGAGGCAAGAGTGAGGTGGCGCGTCTCCCGGCTGGGATCTGCCTGACCCTGACATGGCGGACGGTATGGAGCACTGAGTTGCTGTGAGGGACAGGCCCGCAAATGCAGGTGGCGGCGATCAAGGCAGGTACTGCTGCAACGGCTACCGGGAAACACAAGATCACCCTGTGATTGCCGGGCGCTCGGCGGCCCCGGTGAGTGGGGATCCTCGGAGGGGACTGGGTGCCGCGCATGAAAAGGAGAGGAGCCGTGATGCCCTATGAGCGAGTGATCCTCTGGACTCCATGAGCAATGGTCGGCTAGGAATGAGCCGGAGGTGTGAGAGGGGGCTCTGAGACCACGTCCTTGAAGGCACAGGCCAGAGAACTTTGATCCCCCAAAATGTGGAAAGCGAGGAGGGAGCGCTGTCCTGGGGCAAGAGACAGGGCATGAGGGCAGAAGTGGCGGCAACCAGCGGGAGAGTCAGATATGGCGGCCCTGATATAATCTGGATGAGGAATTGAGAGGCCAAGTGGAGAGCTGCTGCGCATCAGGGTGGGCTACACGGAGCACGGGGGACCCCTCGAGGAAGCTGGTGTACAGGAGCTCAATGTAAGAACCACAGAAGAGGGTTCAGGGGCCACAACGGTGTGAGAGTGCAAGTTGGAGGATCCCCCCCGGCCGGGGACACTTGAAGAGTGGAGTGGGCCCACTACAAATTCCAAGGCCTGGGCTAACTGTGGCGGGAAAGAGGAAAGCCTGAGTGGGAGCACACCGAAGTTCGCAGACAAGAGGCTTCGGGGGAGAGCCGGAGGGGGAGCCGTATGCCTCCCAAGAAGGTGACGTCCAGAGCATCCACGAAAGTCACCGATTTTTTCGCGGGCTCGGATAAACGCAACTCCGACGGCCCCGTAGACACCACTGTGGCCATGGCGATTACGAAGGCAGAGATGATGGCGATGTTTCAGGATTTTAAAGCTGACCTGAGGAAGGATTTGGGCCAGGACATTAAAGCTAGCATGGAACAGCTCCGGTCCGACCTCACCGAAAAATTAACCTCCCTACAAAACGACGTTGACTCGGTGGGCACACGTGTATTAGATTTGGAAGCACATCAACAGACCCAGGAGAAGCAAACAGCGGAGATCCAGGAAGAAATGCAGGCGCTTAAAGAGCAACTACAGCAATCTCAACTAAAAACAGAGGACTTGAAAAACAGGTCTCGAAGGGACAACGTTCGTATTCGAGACCTGGAAGAAGGAGCGGAGGGACCGGACCTGCCTGCGTTCTTGGAGGGACTATTTGCAGAAATATTGGGCTCACACCCCCCTAAAATTAAGTTGGTACGTGCGCACCGGGTGGGGCCCGCACCACAGGGAGACAAGCGGCGACCTCGGGATGTGCTGGTCAAATTTCATTCTTTCAAAGTGAAAGAGGCAGTGCTTGCTGCAGCCAGAGCTTCCGATAAAGTGTCCTTTCAGAACTTTACCTGTGCATTATTTCAGGATCTTGCACCTGCAACCTTGCCCGACGACAAGCTTTCCGACCCATCACTACCAAGCTGCGCACGGATAACATCAGGTACAGGTGGACCTACCCCTTCGGCCTCAGCTTTGAGTATAGCAATAAACAACAGCATGTCACAGAGCTTCAGAGGGGACTTGAACTCTTGGGCTTGCCTTTGGAAAATTTGGAGTCAACGGAGAACAGAACCTCGGGCTCTCAGGGAGGGGAGCGAAGACCATCCACTTGGGTCATGGGCACACGCAGAGGCCGCCGTTGATGAGAGTCTACAATCTGTGGGACGGGTGTCCGGTATAGCAAAGGATGGATTTGACACAGGTCCCGTTTGTGGCAAGGGGCAATGAGGGGGTGGCCACTTTACTCAGAGGACTTGCACAGGAGGGATGCATGAATAGGATCATGGATATCAGGGCGGGCTCCAGGGGCTTCCCAGGCAGACTTGAGACTGATGTGAGGGGCCCTTGAATGCTCCGATTGATCACTCGCACCATGGGGAAATGGGAGGAACCCCACGGAGGGAGGCGTGTCAATAGGGTTGAGAGACAATCAAAGCGTAAAGTCTATACCCTGGTAGTACTCTATATATAGGTGATACTTGTGAAGCTCCGGGCGACGGCGGGAGGGGACCATGGCCCCACCGCCCTCCCGTATACAGGGGGGCAAGAACCCCCAGGTGGGAGTAATGCCTATACGTGTTAAAGTTTTTGGTTGGTTTTTAGTTTGTTGTTGTAGTTTCGGGGATTACTTTGGGGTGTTGGGGAGGGGGGGGTCCCTGGTGGTGGCTTTTTAATGTCCAGGGAGGTAGGTTTCATTCAATCATGCCAAATCATATGCTCACAAAAGGGGGGGCTGAGACAGAGGGGGGGGAACGAGAGGTATGAGAGTGCAGGCGATGCCTGGGATGTTGAGATCAGGGTTGTTCCTTGGATGAAATGAAGGTAACTATAGGCACTTGGAATGTAAAGGGCCTCAACTCCCCGCAGAAGCGCCAATGGATATGGAAATATATCCTAGACCATACGCTAGACATCATAGCCCTGCAGGAAACCCATTTGACTAGAGCAGATGAGATGCGGCTGCGACACAAGCTCTACCCGATGATATACAGATCCTCAGCGTCAACTAAACACAGGGGGATGGCACTTCTCTTTCACGCGTCAACGAGGTTCCAGCCTCTAGATGTACAACACGATAAGGACGGCCGCTGGGTTATGGTGAAGGGGCACCTCCGGGGACGCCTCTGCACGTTCGTCGCGGTTTATGCCCCTAACATGGGCCAGGCTGCTTTCCTGCACCACACTCTCGATAAATTGGTGGATTTTGCAGAAGGGTCCTTAGTCCTTATGGGCGATTTTAATTTGACTTGGCAAGGAGACATAGATAGCACCCACACCCATAGAGTAGGGACGAGCTCATTCCCCCCAGACATACGTCAGAAGATTATAGATAGGGGATTATTAGATGCTTGGCGCACGGTCCATCCCACCACCCGGGACTATACTTTTTATTCCCACGTACATAGGACATACTCCCGATTGGATTATGTTTTTCTTAGCCAATCATTACAAGGCGGGCTAGAGGATGCAAAAATGTTCCCCCTTTCGATCTCCGACCATAGTCTCTTAGCGGTATCTTTAGAATGGGGAATAGGGCAAGGGACTTTATCCAGATGGTATTTTCCCCCTGCCGTGACAAGGGACAAAGAGACGTGCTTGAAACTCAGAGAACACATCAAAGACTTTTTGTCCTGAATCAACCGGAGGACACCTCTGATTATGTTAATTGGGATGCCTTCAAGGCTGTACTCCGTGGGCAGTGTATATCGTTGAATGCGGCTCTGAATAAACGACGAGTAACAGAAAGGGTGAAATTAGAGGCAGAACTGCAGGCAAGTGAGCAAGAACACAAAGCACGCCCTACCCGACAAACATTACGAGCACTGACGGTTCTGAGAGGGAAGCTGCGCTCTATCTATTCTAATCGGGCAGAATTTACACTGCTTAAATTGCGCCAACTTTCATACTCACAAGGGAATAAAATTGGCAAGCAGCTAGCTAGGCAACTCAAAGATAAGAGGGTTAAGGAATACATAGGGGGGATAAGGGGAGGGCAGGGCAACACCACACATGCTGATGACGAAAAAGCGGCTATTTTTGGGGGCTTTTATGAAAAACTATATTCTGGGGAGCAGCTAGATCCAGAGGCTCAGCGAGACTACCTTAGCAAACTAACGTTCCCACAAGTATCTGCGGTGAATAACGAGAACCTGTCCGCACCTATCTCTGTGGAGGAAGTGATGGCGGCCATTAAAGCACTCAAACTACATAAGGCACCGGGTCCAGATGGCTTCACCGCTCTTTTTTATAAGACCTTTGCGACGGAAATCGCCCCACCCCTCACGAGCCTCTTTAATGCAATGGCGACGGAGGGGAAGTCCACAGGATCGCTTTCAGAGGCAGTGATTACAGTGATACCCAAACCCGGGAAAGACCATAGCTCCTGCGCTTCTTATCGGCCCATAGCCCTTCTTAATCTCGACGCAAAACTTTATTCATCTATCTTAGCCCGAAGACTGAATGACATTTTACCCGACCTCATACACCCGGATCAGTCTGGGATTATAAAGGGACGCCAGACGCATGATAATACGCGTCGTATTATCCACTTAATTGAAAAAGCACATAAGCGTCAGATCCCGGCGATCCTGGTGGGATTAGACGCCGAGAAGGCATTCGACAGGGTAGATTGGGCCTTCCTCTTTAGTACCCTGGAGGCCTTTGGTTTCTCGTCCGCTTTCATTACCATGTTGCGGGCTAACTCTCAACATCCTCGATCACGGGTGATGGTTAATGGGCAGGCATCAGCACCATTTGAGCACTCTCGGGGCGCCAGGCAGGGCTGCCCTCTCTCGCCACTGCTGTTCGCTCTAAGTATTGAACCACTGGCTATCGCGATTCGGGCCCATCCGGAGATACACAGGATTCCATTTACCGGCGAACAACACAAAATTTCACTATTCGCAGATGACGTGTTATTGTCACTCACTGACCCAGATACCTCTCTGCCTCCCCTACAGGATGAGTTAGCGAGATTCGAGGCTATAGCAGGCTTTAAAATTAATATGGACAAATCGCAGATACTCAATCTCACTTTGTCCAGCGCGGAAGTGGATAGTCTGAGGCCGCTGACATCTCTCCAATGGGCTACATCCTCTCTGACGTATTTAGGGGTGCGCCTCACCGCGAAAGTAGAAGGGTTATATGTAGCTAATTTCCCCTATTTTAACGCAAATACAAAGTGAACTTATCAAATGGAAGCCCCTTTTCTTGTCTTGGTTGGGCCGCATACATGCGATAAAGATGACACTGTTGCCCAAATTACTCTACCTCTTTCAAGCTCTTCCTATACCAATAGAGGGGCGTTCTTCAAGCGCGTCAAATCTTTACTTCTCAATTTTGTCTGGCAGGGACGTAGAGCCCGCTTTTCCTTCTCCATCCTTAGACGTTCCAGGGAGGAGGGGGTGTAGGGCTTCCAGATGCCCAACTATACTACAAAGCCGCACAGCTTAGGGTTCTAGTGGAATGGTTCAACGCGACTCCGATAAACACTGGCTTCATATGGATCGTAGTGTGACCGGACGGACCATATGGGACCTTATCTGGCGCTCCAAACAGGAGCGACCGCCAAACGTATATCTTAGCACACCTACATGTACTACACTTCAGGTTTGGGATTCGGTGTCTAAGGATGGAAGATGGACTACTTTTCCGTCTCCCTTTACGCCCCTACATTTTAACTCAGCCTTCCCGCCGGGTTTGCAACCTGGCCCGTTTGATGCGTGGAGGGAGGGTGGATGTTTAGCCCTGACACACCTCTTCCACAATTCTGACCCCCGCTCTTTTGAAAACTGCAGGAGGGATTTCGGACTGCAAAGTAATGAACACTACCATTACACGCAACTGATGCACTGGGTCCAGACACCACACATACGGGAGGCCGCTACTAGACCCCTCACGAAATTTGAAACCTTTCTTACGAAAACCACGACGATGAGAGGCACAATCTCATTCCTCTACCGACTCTTGCTATCGACCCTACACTATATGGCAATGTGGGAGGGGCTTCTGGGGAGACATATTTCGGACGAGGAGTGGACCCATCTATGGTCGGATGTTAGGAAATTCAATCACTCCATAACGCTTGGGAGGCACACCTCAAGACCATGATGGATTGGTACCTCCATCCATCGCGACTTAAACAGATGTACCTAAATACATCTGATAGGTGCTGGAGGGTTGTGGGATGCTAGGGGATTTCCGTCATATCTGGTGGGACTGTCCGACTATTCGACCATACTGGGAAGAAATACTTGCTCAAATCAAGCTGATGCTGGGATACCCTATTCCGACAACGATAGGGGTATTCTGTTGGGCCTGCGCGATCCCTCCTTGGAGCTCCAGACGAGGGCAGACAAGGCAATTATGTGGTTGTGCATAGGTGCCGCGAAGACCACTCTAGCTGCGGCGTGGAAACAAAAGGAGGCGCCGGCGCTGTCTCTTTGGCACTCTAGGTTATGGCAACTGCTCAGTATGGAGCGGATGGCTGAGGTGTATGGGGACACATTAAAAAACTTTGAGTTCCGCTGGGGCCCGTTGGTCTCATTTCTCTCCAAGGGCCTGCCGTCTGCTGTCTGTCCGGCCTCCGTTAGAGAGCTACATCTATTCCAGATCTAGAAGTAACTCACTGCGGAGTTTACTGACCTTGGATAGCTTCCACCAGTTGCCGCCGCCATGGGGGGGAGGGTGCGGGGGGAGGATGTGTTATTTTTATGTTTTGGTTTTTCTTTTTCGCTTTGTTTGCTCCGCAGTTGGGGGCACTTTATTATTTATAGCGGACATCGGTTTTTAGGATTCCACAGGCGAAGGATATCTGAGGATGTCTCTTAGGCGAAAGAGAAGCAGTCAGCTCTTTCCTATTGTTCCACCATGCAGTACGGATGGGGGGCACTGTTGACCACCTGCTTAATATGACACTGTATATTTCATTTGCTTCCATCTAGGGAATGGTGGGAGGCGGTTGTTGTTTACTAATAAAGAGATATGCATATTCGGCAGTACTGCTTGGGGATGGGCAGGGAAGCGGCATCTCCGATGTAAAGCTGTACGATGTTTTCTTTGTGCAAATACCAATAAAAATAAGTTTGACAAGAAAGTCATATTTAATCTCTAAGGTGAGTACATTTTCCACTAAATAAGGAGGATTTATTTTATTAATCACATTTAATCAGAGTAAAACAGTTATGTGAGTCAGTTCTCTAACCCTACAGTGAAGACACTCTTTAAAAATGTCATGTGCAATACTTACATTAGTTCATCAAACCATACATGAATCATGTGCTAAGTGCACTTTTATACTGTGGGTTTCTAAGTGTCTGTGACATATAAAGGGTGGGCAATCTTTGCGATGCACAAATCCCCCCTCTGATGGCGAAACAAGCCATCATATCAATTTCTTATCAGATGGACAAATCATAATCTGGTTGTTTTCATCTTTCTTCTGGAATCCTCAAGAAGCTTCATGTCATTATAGTATCTGCTCTGTTTATCCTCTGGTTCCATATCTGCTCTCTTTCTCTTCACTCCCTTCTTTGCTTGTACACGTTTGTACACCTTGAAGATCACAATCAGGAATAGTCGACAAAAAACAATTATCACTAAGGGTTTAAGGATACTTCCAACAATTCATCTCCCTAGGTTTCCAAACCATGTGCCAATAGCAGAAAAACCATTCCCTATTGCTTCGTAAACACATGCTGTTGTCATCCCTTTCAAATCTTTCTTCAGGTCAGTAATGTTGCTAATGTATTTCTTCAGGTCTTTACTCTCGTCTGGAATGTAACTACAACATAGCTGGGCTTTTAACATCTGGTAGACTCTGCCCTCTTTTGTGAGAAGGATGTCTAAAGCAAGTCGATTCTACAAAACCATTGATCTGATAGCAACCATTTCTGTATCTATAACTAAGAATCCTTCAGCTGTACTAGTAGATAGTTTATCAACTACAGTAGAAAGCTTCCTAATCTTGTGTGAGTTGAGTATCCCTCCTACAGATGGAATCAAAGCACCAAAAATGTCTCCTACATTTTCACTAGCACTAGCACCTCTTCTTGTTCTCCCATGTGATTCCCTTGTCAGATCCTCAATTTGTCCCACGTGATAAATGTTTGTAAAACTATCCCCATGTAACAGGTTCCATACCATCTCTTGGGTAACCTGTCAAATGCACTTTTCCCACAAACGTAATAGACTCCAAGGAAAACAGGATCTCCTCATCTAAATATAAACTCCAATTTCCTCTGACTTCAAATACATGGTCACATTCACTAGTCCCCACGGAATTTGTGTCAGTTGAAGATTTTGTAATGTAAATGCGTAGTTTCCCTCTATGTTGCCAATCTAAAGCCGTTTCCCACTATTCTGTGTTCACTTTCTTCTTTTTCCCAGGATGGTACTTTTCAGTGATTTACTTTAGCCAAGATGTCTCTTCTTCTGTCTTCTACTGAATCTATAAATTTCTTTTTTACCTGTGTTAGCATGGAAGTTAACTTGTGTCTATGTGCATAAGCTGTGTCCAGTGTCATGGTGGGCCTAAAGAAATGTCCCATTATCTCAGCATTTTTAGCATCAGGCTGTCTATTCAAGTGCTTCAGCACAGGAACTTCTGAAAGAACCAAGTCATAATTCGAATAATAGTATTGAAAATGACCTTTTTCCGTAGAATAAGGTCAACAATAAACCACAGGTAACTGCATATGTCAAAGGGAGAGGATGGTAAGTTATCCCCTCAGAAACTGATGCAGGCAATTGCATACATACATAGAAATCCTTAGCATTCATAGTGTCAACATATTTATAAAGCAGTTTTGAATAAACATTCAGTTAGTAATCTCTTCTAGAAGCATCTACATGTAACTCTTTCTCATCTATTGCAGGTAAGCTATTGTCAGTAGGAAAGGGCAGTTGCGGGACACGTGCAGTCTTAGACTCTTCTACCTGTAAATGTTGGGGCAAACTCAACATGATAAGCAAGACAACTCTCACTATTGTTGCACAGCAAATACTTTTGCACATACATGTTTACATCTAAGAGAGTTTGCGTTAGGCTCCATGAGTCGTCTAGAGACAGACCGTTAGCTAGAAGTTTGAAGCAGAGTTCTTTCAGTTAGTTTCCACTGGCACGAGCAACAAAGCAAAGTTCAAATGTCTGTTCAAATGCTGATAAGCTTTTGTCCCTAATAATTGCGCAGTTCAAACTCACTAATGTTCACTTCCAGGATAAATTGACCCAGTCTATTTAGTGGCAATGCAATTTCAAAACTCAGTTCAGCCACAAAGTTCAGTTCAAGGAGCCTCAGCAGGATGTGAGTTGTTATAGCAAAAGGTGGAAAATGCTCTCTCCCAATTATTGACTGCTAGGCAAGTCCATTCAGGAGAAGGGTGATGGATTTGGGAGAGTATGTGGCCTAATGGCTAGAGTGGTCGACCTCGAATCTGGGGAACCGGGTTTGAGTCTCAGCAACGACGCTCAACGTCCTGTGATTCTTGTCAAATCACTTAATCTCCCTGTACCTAAAAAAAAATGAATGTGTCCGTCTGTAACACAACTGGTGCTCATGTAAAGCTCTCTGATACCTGATACCTTTGGGTCAAGTTTGTGCTATATAAAACTCCGTAAAAAAATAAATACAAAAAAGAATACATTCGACAGGGTACTCTTGCTCTCTTTGACCTCCTTACTGTTGGCCCTTCTTCATCACTGTTACTTTGGCGAACTCCCTAACTATCTTCAGGGATGGTGTGTGGTACGTGCACTTCAGACAAACAGCGTCTCCCTCTCTCTTGTCTCCTTGGCCACCGGTCTCCAGACACAACTCGGGTTACAACTGCACTAGGCCCTTGGCCAGGGTCTGAATCTGGCGCAGTCAACACTACTGGATGAGATCCTTCAGTACCGACTTCAACTGTTGACTCTCTCAGACCCCCTTCAGGCCAAACGAGTGCTGTCCCAGTAGCTTGCTGATCCCCAACAGCTTGACTAACCTGCTTCCTCTGTCTCACTGTAACCACCGGCACATCAGGAACAGGTGTTGTTACATCATCAAGGGGACATGGAACTTTGTGAATATGGGCAGCATATGCCCAGTTAGGGAGACCTCTGCACTTCACAGCTGTCGTTGTGACCAGAATCCCCTGATAGGGACCACGCCACCTACGCTCCAAGCACAACTTGCAAACGTGGTTCTACACCATCACCCAGTTGCCAGGACCAAGGTCATGGCTTTGCTCCTATTGAGGTGGGGCTATAGCCTCTCCAACCTGGTGAGACACAGAACACACCACATTAGCCTGTCCTTTGCAGTAATCAGGAATGATGTCATCTGTACTATTCACAAGCATATTTACAGGCCCAGCTGGCAGTCTCATGGCTCTCCTTATGATGATCTCATGGGGCGACAATCCTGTCCTCCTATCTGGAGTACTGTGTAGACTCATCAGTACAAGGGGCAAAGCATCAGACCATTTCAGAGATGCTGAAGCACACACTTTAGCCAACCTGGATTTCAAAGTGACGTTTACTTGCTCCACAATTCCAGAAGCCTCTGGATGGTAACTGCAGTGGAGTCTCTGTTCATCTTTTAATGCTGCACATAACATCTTTAGGACCTCAACATTAAAATGAGTTCCTCAGTCTGACTCCAAAGAAGCAGGGAAGCTGAAACGCAGAATTAACTCCCTCAAAAACAGCTTTCCTATGGTGAGACTGTCTTTTCTCCTATTCGGGTATGCTTCAACCCAAAGATGCAAACAATCACTAGGACGTATCTCAACCCATTGCACACTGGCATCTCAATGAAGTCTAGTTGCATCCTGTTGAAGGGACCTCCTGATCTCCCTATATAACTCATTGTTACTGCTGTTCTCCTGCCTCCATTCTGCTGTTGGCCCACAACACATCTGTGACACAAACTTTCACCCATTAATCTGAATCTGGGGTTAAACCACATTTGCCTAAAAAGGCACACCATGGTGTCTCTCCCTACATGTGTGGGTCCATGATAATGTCTTGCCACTGGAGGTAACAACTTATCTTGCCGTACAGGTCTTCCATCTCCTGAAACCCAAATGTGATCATCAGCTCTTTTGACACAACCTGCTCTTAACCAACCTTGCTGTTCTGCTTCGGGCACTGTAATCTCTAAACTTTCTCCAAAGTATCAACTGCAGATAACAACAGATTGTAATTTGTGGTATCAGAATTTTCATTGATGTATTCCCCATTAAAGGTGCATGAATTCAGCGCACAGTACCTTGCTGACTCACCAGCATATCTGTTACCCATAGTCACATAGTCAGTGCCATGCCTATGAGTGGCACATTTCACCACATCAATTTGGGCAGGCAGCTGCAAAGCCTTAAGCAAGTTCTTCACGCTTTCCCCCTTATGGATTGGTGACCCAGAAAAAGTCCTGAATCCGCATTGGGACCACAACTGCCCAAAGTCATGCACCACACCAAATCCGTACTGGTTATTAGTGAAAATTGTCACTCTCAGCTGGACTGAAACACAGCATGCCCTAGTAAGAGCAATCAGTTCTACCACCTGTGCTGAAAACACTCGCTAGAGCCAGGAAGCCTCAACTGCACCTGAAGCAGTACGGACTACGTAGGCAGCTCTCAGGTTTCCTTCATGATCTCATAGGCAAGAACCATCAACAAACAGCGCATAATCTGATTCAGGTAGTGGCATATCTTGTATCAGGTCTTGATTTGGTGCATAACTCATTAACATCAAGATAATCATGCTCAACTTCTCCCTCGACATCTTTGTTTGCAGGAAGAGCCAGTAAAGTGGCGGTGTTAAGTACAGTACACCTCCTAAGGCTCACATTTTCAGCACCAAGGATGACTTCTTCATACTTGGTAAGCCAACTATTGGTAAGGTGCTGTGTTCGAGAACAACCTGAAAGCACTTCAACTGAGTGGAGAACAAAAACAGTCAAGGGGTGACCCATAACAATGCTCTTGTACTGCTCGATGCTTACACTTGTGGAGGCAACAGCTTTAAGACAGCTGGGGAAAGCCACAGCTATGGTGAAAATAAGGTAACTGGTCTGCAGGCAGTCCCGTGCATTTGGTTAGCACTGAAAGAGCGCACCCTCTCTTTCACTGCAAAACAAAGCAAAACATTTATTATAATCAGACATTCCCAGTGCCAGGGCACAGTAGAAACATTCTCTCAGCTCTGAAAAGGCACGCATGCAGCTGTCTTCACATGGTACTGGATCTGACAAGTCTTTGGGGCATATTCTCAAGAACGTGCGATAATCATCGCCAAAATAGGTTAACGCAATTTTTCACATCGCCGCCTATCGCGGGAAAATAACTCTGTGTTAACATCGTATTCCCAACACTGCGGTAACATGCAATAGTCTCCCGACAACACGTCAAATGTCTGCGATAAAATTACCTGGACGGCGATAAAAATATAAACCCCAACGTGAAAAAAGTTGCGATGTGCCCAACTGCGATAAAAAATTCTGCGATAAGCAGCGCCAGGCCTACAAGTCACACAAGTCAGGCGGGAAAAACCACTATAAAAGCGGCAAACAAAAACACAACCAAGACACAAACAACCGCGAAGCACCATGGAGGTAGCCGGAGCAAGTACAGAGGACAACCAGAACCCCACAACCCCCACGGAGGACCAGCCTGGGACCATTATTGGGGAGACTGGCAGGATTTGGGGGACCGGACACTGCACAACATGACCTGATCCAACAGCAACAGGGTGAGTAACGACCAGGGACTGGGGGGACAGGGGGAGATGGGCACTGTGGCACACATGCACAATTAAGTATAGCACATCTGCGGACAAACCATGCCCAAGAGTCACAACTCCGAACAAGAGACCAATTTACCCAAGTCCGCAACGTCTCAGCACTGTATAAGCACAGAAGTGAAAGTCACACCGCCTGAAAGGGATAAGGGCCAGCCAAATCAGAGCTGAAGGGGCAACTCACCGACAATGCAGCACACACACATAAGAATCAGAGCACCTCAACATTGACAACAATGTGGTACAAACTGCAACATCCACACAACATAACAGAGGCCACAACTGCTGCCACTTGTGTGTAGAAAATGGCCATTCGCATAGCAGGAAACTGTGAGATGATAATGTACAAGTACACCCTCACATCCCTGATGGTACAGAAATGTCAACTGTCCCGCATCAAATTGGCATCTCCTCACAAACAGTCACAATGTACATTGTCATGCAGTCTGTATGTAAACTTGTACAATGCGTGAACATACATGTGAACACAATGTCAATCTGCATCTCCCCTTCACATTGCAGAGGGAGAATCAACACCTCCTGCAGAGCAGACCCAACAACACAGCACTGATGATGAAGAGGACCACACCAACATCTACACCGACGCCCTCCAACAGCTCATGGACAGCTCCGGCACCCAACCTCCAGCAGCAGGGCAGCCCAGCTGCATCGATGAGACCCCACCCCCTGCACAGACCACTCAGCAGGAAGCACCCACCACCACAGCTATCTCCCAGGACCCCCACGACCAACACATGGCATTCCAACACCGTGTGTTCGGGTGCCAGGAGAAGATGGCTGACCAGCTGCGGGTGGGGTTCGAACTCATGTCAGCCAAACTAGATGCCATACGTGGGTGTCTAAGTCCCATCAGGGACGACTTACAGGTCCTAACGGACACCCACTGTCCGCTCCATGCTCTCCAACAATCCATGGCTGACATCGCTGGAGTCATGACTCTGAGCCAAGAACAGCTGTCTAGTCAGAGTGGCTCCAGCGATGTCAGCCGGGAATTGGGACACATAAGGAGAATGATGGAGAGCTTGGAGCGGATGCAGGCGGAAAGAATGTTTGCCACGGCTGCACACCAGTCAGATGTAGCTGTGATCCTCCATGCCCTGCAGATCCTCGTCATGGCATTGCCACCACAAGGCCTGGCGCGGATGAATGCTGCTGCTACTACTCCATCCACATCTCCGCCCCCTGAAGTGTCAGTGCCACACACTGCGGCAGACATTCCACCTCCGGCCCCTGATGTGTCACTGCCACACAGTGATGCAGACAAAACACCACCACCCGCATGTGAGGCACCGGACACATCAGTGGACGAAGATGATGATGAATCGGGCTTTGTGGTAAGAATGAAGTGGTAGCATTCCTCTCCGCCATATGGCCTGTTTCAGCTTGGTTCTGCCCTCTGCATCATGCCCTGGAATAATACCTTCCACTGTCCCCCGATACACTCAGCGACACTCACCTTGGACCTCGACATGGACTGCCATATTTGGTTTGGTTACCAATGACACAGCAAGCACACTGCGGACTAAAGTCTTCCACTTCCGATGAACTTGTCAATCCCTAAAGGACTCCGGCTGACCCTCCACTGGGCAGCATTGCAAAGTGGGGTTTGCATGGCCCTGTACTGGTCCAGCTTCAACACTCCACTGAATGTGAATAAAACATTCTAATTCACACAGATGTGTCATGGCTATGCTCAATCAAGTATGAAAGTATGGATGAATGTAGGGACAGTGATTCCACAAAAAGGTACTCCCTGGGTAATGCTATCAGTGCGCATGTATGGCCGTGACCCAGATAGGCAGTGAGACACACATTGTCATTCAAACCAACACTCATCACAATTGAATACAAGTGAAGGTGCGTAGACTTTATTAGCATATCCGTGTCAGTACGGGCAAGATAAGTGCCACAACATGCAGACCAATGCAGCAGTATGTCAGAATGAGGAACGTTGCCAAGCGCCCCTGACCACTCCGGGGGAGTGCCTCACCTTTCACAGGTGTGTGTTGTTCGGCGTTGTTGTCCGCTCATGTATTCGGAGTCCAGGCGAATGCAGCCATGTCCACTGTTGTCGTGGGATATGTGACCAGATCTCCAAGATGCAACAAGGTGTTGGGACATGTGCAATGGGTTCCAATCTGTTGTGGCTGCAGGTACGTAGTTACTCGTCCATAAAAGCGATTGCAGCTTCGTAGGCTATCATTTCCAACATGAGCTCGTTATAGACTTCATCAAACAGGACGGCGAGGCCATCCATTAGCAGGTCCAGACAGATGTGCTGCGTCCACCCCCTTTCACCAATTAGCACTACTGCCCAATAGGGAGCGGTTCAATGTGGTCACTGCACACGAGGAGTTGTGCAATCTCCCAGGTCCAGCTACCAGCATGTATGCCAAGTATCAAGGCATCCCATAAACGGGTATCACGGTGACACTCCTGGTCGTGGGCCATCAGGGGCGCACACACATGTCAAAATCCAGTTCAGCTACCGTCCTGTTGGATAGGCAGACATCCATGGACCACTCGAATATGCATGATCGACAATGCAACAGAGGCTGAACGCGAGGTGACGTTGGCAAGGCGGAAGCTTAGACGGTAGCTGATCCGCAGCACTGCCAATGGCAGTGCCCCCAGTAAATGCAGCATACGTGCACGGTACAGTTCCACGTGACAGGGGTTGTGCATGTGTCCGGGATGTTCTGCCATTGCGTTAGTGGCTCTGGTTGAAGCGGCACTGTTCTGACCTGTGCCAGTTCTATGGATGAAATGCCACAGCTCGGATCAATGAGTTGTTTTAGTGTGCAACGGTTGTAGGCCTGGGATGGCGTGGGAGTAAGTGTGAAGGCCATTCCATGCAAGATAACTTGGAGCAAGGACTTCTGTTTGTGGGGTGTGTATACGTTGGTCTTTCGTCGGGCTCTGCGTAGTGTGGGAGTCGACATCAGCTGCTATAGTATCTGTCAGGGGGTGCTGGGCACATGCAATTCCGAGGTCAGAGGTGCAGATGTGCTTCCGCCTGATAGTTCGGACAAAGGAGCTTTCATCCCTTATGTTAGTTTCTCATCTGCTTGCATTCAGGAGATGTGAAGTGGCTTGTTGGGGGTGGGGTGGGATGTGTGCGACTTTGGGATTCATGTTTGACATGTCTTGCATGTGGCAAATGTGCGGCATCACTGTGTGTTACGTTGCCTCACAGCTGCTCCTCCCTCCCCGAGCCTATTTACTTGTGCGTGCAGCGTGGTTGCATCACTTGCCTCTACGGCACACCATTGTCATGCCTGTCTGCGCATGTCCACAAGCCTGACAACCACACTGTGATGTTGTCCATTGTAGGTGGGCGGCCACGTGAGTGTAGGCCTATGGTAAGGATAGGGCGGACACAGATGTAGAGTCCATGCGCGGCTGAACTTGCGCTGCGAGTAGGACTAGGCATTTGGCTCCTGCTGCGGCATTATAGATACACACAACACTTGGCATGTATGAGCCAAGACCCCGAGCGGTCTTGCGCTCCTTCATTTCTCCGTTCGTGCGAGCCCGCCCTCAGGGTGCATGCTACATTGCAACATTGTCGATTGCGGGCAGGGTGGCGCCGACACTACAACAGAGACACATGCATTAGTTACTTCCTTGTCCAGGCCAGAACTAAACCACACCCAGAGCCCCGGGCAAATCCTTCACACCCCTACGCTGGCCTGGCGTACGCCGGCCCAGCCCACTCCGCTTACGCTTACAGGGGGGGGACAGAGCTACGTGTCCAAGGTCTTAGACACTGCCTGAGGTGACATGGTTGCGTCCGCAGTCCACAGCACAAGGTAAGGTGGTAGGGCCCTGGCCCATCATGCATACCTAATGACCACAAGGACACACACAGATAGATAGTGGAACTGGCTACGGGCACGTGCGTCCGGCCACTTTTTATTGCCAGGGTCACATGTCCAGTGACGCCTGTGCTGGATGGGTGTGGCGTGAGTGTAAGCCAGCACTCAGGGAGTGGTTGGTGCTGGCAACAACTAGAACAGTGATCTTCGTATTACACACACAGATTCAATCATAAAGGGTCCATGACTTGCAGTGCACTGAGGTAGGGGCACCTGATCTGGAATCAAACACAAAAGATTCAAACATAAAGGGTCCATGACTTGTGGTGCACTGAGGTAGGTGCACCAGAGATGCGCGTGCTCATGTGAAGTGATTGTTAATCATTGTGTCCCTTCGGGATATTCCCGCTGCAGCTGCAGTGGGGTGTGGTACACCTGCCTCATCTTCATCATCATCGTCCCAGGTCTTCCCCACTGCCTGAGGTGACATTGTCGCGTCAGCTGTCCACGGCACAAAACTCAATCATAAAGGGTCCATGTGTTGTGGTGCACTGAGTTAGTGGCACCTGAAGCGCTCAGCGGGTGTGCAGCCTGCGATGATGCGTCGTCCGGGCGGGCCGCACTGGAAGCAATGTCTGTTGCCTACTGGACTGCGCCATAAATAAATCAAGACTCAATTTGAATTGTGAGCCCTGCTGACCGCAGTGTAGGCCGGAGGCAGTGGTCAGAAAGGGCCCACAGCCACGTGGCGATGACTTGTGGTGCACTGAGTTAGTGGCACCTGAAGCGCTCAGCGGGTGTGCAGCCAGAGATGATGGCGTGTCCTTGCAGGTCAGGATTGGATTTGATATGAGAGCCCTGCTGACCGCAGTGTAGGCCGGAGGCAGCGGTCATGTGAGCCCTGCTGACCGCAGTGTAGGCCGGAGGCAGCGGTCAACAGGGCCCACAGCCACGTGGCGATGACTTGTGGTGCACTGAGTTAGTGGCACCTGAAGCGCTCAGCGGGTGTGCAGCCAGAGATGATGGCGTGTCCTCGCAGGTCAGGATTGGATTTGATTTGAGAGCCCTGCTGACCGCAGTGTAGGCCGCAGACAGTAGTCAGCACACACATAACTCCGCGGTGCTGTGCCGCTGGGTGCTCTGGGGGCCTGTGTCGCGGACGCCAGCGATCGGCTAAGGAGACTGGCGGTAATGGCATCGGACTCGGGGCAGGGTGAGGGGCGCCTCCCTGGCAGACGGGTTTGCCATCCAGGAAGTGAACCACGCCCAGCGCCCCGGCCTATTTATTCACACTCCTACGCTGGCCTGGTGTACGCTGGCCCAGCCCACTCTGCTTACGCTTACAGGGGGGGACCCCACTGCCTGAAGTAACATGGTTGCGTCCACTGTCCACAACACTACAAACACCAGCAGTATATGTCCACATGGACATGTCTGTGCTCTGCATACTGTAGTTTGTCCAGCACATCACCGCCACACTTGGCATTGTGTACACTCTTATTCATGGGTGACTTGCCTCCTTCACATATACTTGGTTCCCACCTCTCCCCACATTCTGCAATTGTGTGGCTGAGGGGCCATTCCATTTTGGGAAGGTCAGTTGTCTTGTTCTGCGCTGCCTCTGTGGTAGTCCGGGGGGGGGGGTCCTGGGGGTGGTGGGGGTGGCTGTTGTGGCCCTCTTGGGTCTCCGAGCTGCATGGTCAGTAGCTCCATGACATGTGTTGGCCTTCAGATGTGGCTCTGAGCTGGGCTCCCTTTCATGCTGCAGGTTGTCGTCCTGCTTTACACCAGTAAAAGGCAGGTGTTAAATCCCTGCTGCTAACACGCCTTATTGCCTGTTTTTGGGTCGCATCGCGGATCTGGCTGGTCGTTGAGAATATCGCGAAGTGGTGTTTTTGTGTGTTTTTGCACGGGAACGCCTACTCTGCATATCATTAGTGTTAGTTGTCGCTCTCATCCGTGGCAATGTTTTTTGCAGAGGATATCACAGGAAAACTGGCGATATCGGCAGTTTGCACCAGCTTGAGAATAGGGCAATAAATCTATCGCCACTTTTGCCGCGCTAAAGTGCCGATAAGTCGGCGATAAGTCCTTGAGAATATGCCCCTTTGTGTGTCAGCCTCTGCAAAGGCTTGGCCATCAGGGAAAAGTTGGGAATCTACTGTCAAGAGTAGTCCACCATTTGCAAGAACATTCTAATTTGTTGTTGGAAGGTTCGTTTTCAGAATCACCGAGATTCTCTCTTGTGACACCTTCCTTGCTCCTTTCTCAATGTGACGTGCTAGATCCTGGACTTCTTTCTTATAGAACTGCAATTTGGTCGGGGACCATTTATGTCCATTCTCAGCTAAGTGGTTCAAGAAAGCAATTGTGTCTCGCTTGCAAGCCTCCTATGTAATTGACGCCAACAACAGATCTCCAATATACTGGACAAGAACTGAGTGATATGGCATCCCTAAAGACTCTAGATTCTTTTTGAGTATCTAATTGAAGATAGATGGACTCTCCATATACCCTTGTGGGACTCGGCACCATGCCAAAGCACGGCAGCCGAAACGGAAAGTGAAAAGGGACTGGTTATCCTCATGCAATGGTATAGAGAAGAAGGCTCGCAATAAATCAATGACAGAAAACCTCAGCCTCACATGGAATCTGGAACACAATCACAGTTAGATTCGGTACCACAGGACAACAAGGAACAACCATGGAATTCACCTTTCACAAATCCTGGACAATGCGGTACTTGCCGTTGGGTTTCTGCAAACCCATGATGGGCGAGTTGCATGGACTTCCCATTATCTCTTTTAAAATACCTTGCTCAACCATTCAGTCAATCACAAGAGTAATCCCAGCAACAGTTTCAGGAGTCAAACTATATTGTTGGATTCTCGGGTACTCAGCATTTGATTTCACAGTAATATGGACTGGTTCATCACCTTTGATAAGTCCCATATCTTTACCTGAAAAGTCAAGGACTCCAGGTAGCACTGTGTCTCTCAGGGGGCATATCATCTTTTGTCAACATAAGGAACAATCCAATTCCTGATCTCTGTCAGACAAGTTTAAACGCAACATCCTCACCTTGAGTCTGGATCTCAATAGCATGTGGGGTACAGTAAATGGAATAGGTCAGCCTGCACAAGAGATCTCATCCTAGCAGATTTACAGGACTTGAATCACACAACACTAATCAGTGATTGTCCTCAAAGGACCCTATCATGACAGGCACCGCTACTGAAACTGGGCTAGTTATTTGTTTGTTTGCGACTCCTAAACTTGGATTCTTTCTCCTGAGAGGGGTAGGTTGGGAACCTTTGCTGTTCTCACGGTAGAGCGGGTAGCACCAGTGTCAACGAGAAATGAAACAGGATGTCCATTTACCTCACCATCCACGTATGGACCACTCTGGTCTACCTCTAAAGTTGTGCCAAGTAAGCAATCCTCCTTCTTTATCAAGTCCCGTCATTGCAACAGGTCAAAGCTAAGTCCATGATCTGTCTGAATCAGGGAGTACTGTTGAGACGTACCCAGATCCACAAAGGGATTAGTGTTTCCATTGGGAATTCGATTTGCATTGTATCTCTGGGCATTGACATTCTGTTGTGGCATCTGGGCTTGTGGAACCTGCATCACTTGAGTTTGGGGCACATTGGGATTCTGAATTCTCTGTCTCTGCACCTGCTGTGTCTGAACCATATTATTTCCCTGTGATTGCACAAATCTACTATTCTGAACCAGATTCACATTAACCATGTTATCAGTATTGAACTGACACTCGCACTTCCAATGTCCTAACCTGCTGCAGACATTGCATGGGTTAGTTTTCTTCAGAGTCGGCACATCAACACCACCTGTACTCGGATCAATTGGTACACCACATCCTCGACCTTGTGGTTGAAACCCTTGCTGGTGAAATACCTGCTGTTGAAATCCTTGCGGTTAAAACCCATTACCACCTTGCATCACCCAAGCTCTCTGCTGATACACTCCCTGCATGGGTCCAGTATTCCCAACAAGTTGTGGATTCTGAGCTTGCTGTGCAGCTTTCAAGTGAGCTATCATCAATTTTTCCTTCAGTTTCTTGTGCTTCATCTCTAATTCATCACTGCGGTACTTTATGTATCGCAGAATTTCATAAATGGGCTTACTCTGCCAACACTTCAACTGCTGCTGACTCATGGAACTAACCTCGGGCTTCAATCCATACACGAACCTGTAAACAAAATATCCCATAGCCTTTGCCTCAATAGTCTCTGTCTCACTAAACAGTTTGAATGCCTGTAACAATCTCCCATAGTAAGTATGTATTTACTCTTTGGGCTCTTGAGTAGTCCTGTCAATCTTGACCCAATCAATCTCTTTAGGAGAGATTTTCGCTTTCAGAAATGTAATCACCTGGTTGTACTTTTCCATTAGCAGTGCTGACGGAGCATGTGATTGAGGATATCTCATTGGCTCCACCTCGGGCCACTCTACAGCGGCCATGCATTCTGCCCACAAATCACTTGGAATCACAATTTCAAATAAAGTATCCAAATCTTTCAAAAAACTTTGAAATTTTCACAAATCAATTGGCCTGTCTGTACCATTCCACTGGGTTCTCTCTCAATCTCTGGAAATCATTTGTGAATGAAGTGAGATGAGCCCTGCTCCATGGTACATTAATACACCCTCCACCAGGCACCTCTCTCATGGGAAACATGTGTGCATCCTCCTCTTCCTCCTCTGTTACAGATGGAGGCATTTGCACCCTAACTTTCTTCGGCTCCTATTTCTTTGACCATCTACCTTCCCATTGTTCTAATTCACTCCATTTTCAAATGTAGCCAATTAGCCTTAGTCTGCACTCTCCTTCCTGGCGGACGCATGTTTATGAGTTCTCTGTCAGTAAAGCATAACCTGTAATTTTTCTGCAAAATTTTGAACCTCTGTACATCATTTCCATGTCTCTGGGCTAATTCAATCAGTCTCTCATGTTCCTGTCCTGCACGTCTGGTAATGTCTTTGCATAGTAGTTCATCCTCCTGATATTCATTCAAATCAAGAGTCCCAATTATAATTTCTTCTATTTCTACCTTTAATCTTGCCACACCCATTGATCATTCTCACTCAGGGACCTGTGTACTTGTTCCAGAATTCCCACTACTTGATGATGCATCTATACCTTTAAACCAATTGTCAAGTTCTTGGTTGGTAAGCCCTGGTTCATCTTCTGGGGTATGAAGAATTATTTCTCCACTATAGGTACCAGTACTTGCACCAGGCGGTGAGTTCAAAAGTGACATGTCAGAAGTTGGTGTTCCCATAGGCACTTCCATCCTAGGAATACTGTAATTCATCATCGGTGGGGCATTTGTGTTGGGCAGGAAGAATGATGATGAACTCTGAGGAAATCTTGTCAGCTCAAACCCTGACTGATTTAATGTAGGGTCTTCACTTGCAGCACATGTGGTTTTCCCTTGGGTCCGAAACTCTAGGAGTCTGAGGAAAAGGTCTTATTATTGGGTCCCCTGAATTGTTAGCCATGGCACTCATTCCAGAAGGAACAGCTGAAGTATGGGTATTATTTTCCCTGACACTTCAGGCTTATACAAGGGCACTACAGGACCAATCGTGGCAGGAACAGTCCATGCATCTGGGGCATTTAGAACTTGTGAAGTCAAAGGGGATGTCATTCCTGATGTTTCCCACATAGGATCTGGATTCATATTTAATGGGGCAGTAGGCACATCAATGGTCTCAGTCATGAGCACAATACTTGCTCCACCAGTCGGAGTGCCATTGTAATGGAGGTGGAAGACCTAACAGCAACTCAGTTATAAAATCATCATTTATGTCACTATCACTGTCCTCAGCTTCATTCTCTGTGTCATCTGTCTCTTTTCTTCTCCTTTCATTTACCTTTCCCCCTTCTATTGTTAATACAGGATATATTTTAGCTCCCTCCATCATGTCAGTTCTCCAGGCTTTCTGTTCTTCATACCACCCAGCATCCGCACAAGTGCGTATTGCTTTCTTCACTCTCCCTTGAAATCTATCTCTCTGTCTCAAATGAGCCATATGTTCCCAGGCATTAAGTGCTTCGAATTGTGTAGGTCTAGGAGACAGTTTCATTTCATACAGCGTCCTCCTTAAATTCTCAATTATTCTCAAATTAAATGTCCCATAACGAGGAGAATGCAATGCCCCTGTGCTATTGTTCAAGCCAAATACATGTGTGGAAACCCTCTTCTACCGCCATAGTACTACGGCCATAGTATGACCTGGCGTACATACAGGGGGTACCTCTTCACCCTTTCTGACAGGCACTGTCACATCTCCTCTCACCATGTTTTCTAATGCTTTAAATAATTTTATTTTTCTATCAATAATATGCAATCTTCACAAATGACTTTACGTTGAAACGAGGAAATGATTTTTCACCCCCAATCCTTAATTTGGTGATCACAACTAAACCAGTAGCAGTCCATCCCCTGCCAAAGTGGCAGGCGGGCCGATCCGGAGGAGGGAGGAGGGCGGGGGAAAAGGGAGGAGGGTTGGGGGTGCAAAAAATAAAAAATAAACTTACCTAATCGCTTCCGCTGTCTCCTGCCGCATCGCGCTCTTCTGTCTTCTGGGCACAGGCTCTCAGAATGCACTGCGGCCAATCCTGATGCTGTATGAAAGCAGCATCAGGATTGGCCTGAATGCCGGCAACTTGCGCTCCAAGGCAGACTGGGAGTCGGTACCTGCTCTCTCCAGCACCAGCTTGGACTGGAGAGAGCTTCACTGCGCATGAGCATTTGGCCGGCATGAGACAGCAGGCCAAACCCTCATGCGCAGTGAAGGGAGTGCCCACCACTCTCCCACCAGCAGTGTCATCCCCTGGACCCACCCCAAGAGTCATCAGAGTCCTGGGGGCGGGTCCAGTGGATTAAAATAAAACGATAATAAAACTGGTTTGAAACCCGTTTTATTTGCTGGTGGTGGCGGGCGGCGCTCCTCTGTTCTAATGGAGCGGCCGCTGCCGAACCAAACCCAGCACGGTTCTCTATGACGTATTCAACCAATACCAGCGCGGCTGTACATCAACTGACCTATACCAACATGGCACAAGCTCAAGCTCCTTTACAATTACTCTCAAGTGTGTTCTCTAAGCCCTGATATTGCAAACGCCCTACCCCCTAAATATATAACATTAAGACAAGATAGGAAAGGGCGAAAGGGAGGGGGGCTTGCTATCCTATTTAAAGACGACCTCAACTGTCTCCCTATCACAGTAGCCCAGCTCGGAGAGCACGAACTACTACCATTTCAAGTATCTAAAGGGAACCACATTCTACTAGGTGGAGCAGTGATTTATAATCCCCCTTCTTACCAAGCAGAATTCAGCGCCAAGCTGCTCACACAGCTATTCCCTGCCTGCCTAAAATACAAAAACTTTATGATGGTCGGAGATTTCAATGTGCACTTCGAAAAGCTAGACAACTCGGTGGCCACACAACTGAACAACGACATGCAGATCCTCCAGCTTAAACAATGGATCCAAGGTCCCACACACAACGCAGGTCACACATTGGACTTATTGTTTACTAATATTGAGTCCACTACGATTGAGGAGATTAAACCCGTCACCTGGATGGACCACTCATTAATTACCTTCTCATTTACCCAACCTGCGATACCTACTAGAGCTCCCATACCCACGCACGGAACATACAGAGCCTGGAAACGAGTCACCACTGACTCGTTTCAGCTCCATTGGTCAACTGACAATCTTGAAGAGTTAGGAACCCTTCCCACTGACAGAGGCGCAGCGAATCTCGAAAGGGAGATCACCAACACATTGGATCTATGTGCTCCCAAACTTAAATCTAAATCCACGAAAAGAATTATATCAGAAAAGTGGTACACACCAGAACTTAAGACAGTAAAAAAGAAGTGCAAAACATTGGAACATAATTGGAGAATGTCCAGATCAGACATTGACAAGTTATCTTACAAAACCTATCTTAAGAACTATAATCATGATATCAAAAACGCCAAAAGGACATATTTTGCTCAAAGAATAAACAAAAACAGCAATTCAGTAAGAGAGCTATATAAAATTGTACGAGAGTTATGCAAACTGACCTGCATGTCCCAAACTCTGCATCCCTCAGCAGAAGGCTGTGAAATGATAAGCAACTTCTCCATAGACAAAATAAGCACAATTTACTCGACATTTAATATTAATGCCCCAGCAGACCCCACTAATTGGGAAAGTACGGACCCTCATTCCGAAGCTCATGCACAACTGGGCAGCTTCACCCCGTTCACTGAAGAAGAAGTCGCCAAGACTATGGGAGAAGTTAAATCGGGATCGCCCCTTGATCCTTGTCCACACTTTATTTTTAGGCAGATCATACCTACCCTTACCCCATTCATTATGCAGCTATTTAACAAATCTCTAGAAACGGCAGTCTTCCCTGAGATCTGGAAACAGGCCATAGTAACCCCTCTACTGAAGAAGGCGGGCTCATATGTGACCAACCCGATCAATTATAGGCCAACTTCCCAACTCCCATACCTCTCCAAGGTAATGGAGAAGTTGGTCAATAGACAGCTGTCTAACTATTTAGACGACAATGACCTGCTAGACCCCTCCCAAACGGGCTTCAGGGCAGCCAACAGCACAGAAGCAACTCTCCTGGCCGTCTTGGATAACGTAAGAGCATTACTGGACCAGGGTAAGGCTGAGGCCCTGATCCTTTTAGACCTGTCGGCGGCGTTCGACGTGGTCTCTCACCACCTCCTACTAAATCTGCACGGAAAATGGATACACGCAAAAGCCCTTCAATGGCTCAGTTAGTTTCTGAGCAACAGAACTCAAACCGTGCAAATGGGTGTCTTCTCTTCAAGCCCAAAAATATTAAGTTGTGGCGTCCCGCAGGGTGCATCCCTTAGCCCCACTCTATTTAATGCCTATGTCTCACCCTTGGCAAAAATTGGTACGAAGTGGGGATTCAGTGTGTGCTCTTATGCGGATGACACACAACTAACAATAGCCATTGGAGATGGGCACGAGGACACGAAAAGAAAACTTAGTAGCTGTCTCACTGAAATGGCAAACTGGATGTCGGACCACTGCTTAAAGCTCAACGCAGACAAATCTGAAATTCTGCTCCTCGGTGGAGCTAACCACATCTGGGACGCATCCTGGTGGCCCCACTCACTTGGAGACGCCCCAGCACCCAAGCAGTGCGCAAACAACTTGGGTGTGATAATTGACAACAAATTATCTATGCAGGACCATGTACGAACACTATGTGGAAAAAGCTTCGCCATACTGAAGCTTCTAAAAAGGCTCTTTCCCTGGATCCCCCTAGAAAGCAGAAGGACAGTCACACAGGCCCTGCTGGTTAGCAGACTGGACTACGGAAATGCTCTCTTTATGGGCATGCCAGACTACCACTTCAAACGCCGACAGGTGGTGCAAAACGCTGCAGCCAAATTGGTGTGTAACAAGGGCAAATATAGCTCAGCGACGGACTGTCTAAAACAACTTCACTGGCTGCCCATGAGCCAAAGAGCACGATTTAAGCTCTTAGGGCATCCCATAAGGCACTCCACCACACTGGCCCTAAGATTCTTCAGAATAAAATATGATTCTACATCCCTCCCAGATGCCTAAGGTCACATCATCAAGTGCGTGCCGAAACGATAAGGATCAAAAAGTCCAGGGCAGGAGGTCGCACCTTTTCGTATCTCGCAGCACTGCACTGGAATGAGCTTCCAGTTGAACTTAGGCTGATTAAAGAATACACCACTTTCAGGAAGAAACTCAAAACACACTTATTCCCTAAAGACTGATGCCACATCCAATAGCTACACCGACCCTACGCACCACTATTCCCCTACGTCAGCGCCGTGATATCCCACCGGGATGAATGGCGTGCTATATAAATAAATAAATAAATAAATAAGCACTTCATGCAAACCAATGCAAGCAATTTCAACAACAAACTTTGTCTTCTCCTCTAAAGAAATTAAAGATTATTCATATGTACAAGAGACAATTCAGAACTATTCTAACTTTCAGTTCAAGTGAAACCGCGACCAGCGGGATCTCACTCAGATTGATAGCTATTCCCTGTGCACTGAGATCAAGTATACCAAACACATGTCACAATCACACAAAGCTAAAGGCCCTATCAACAATGCTGTTGATGACGTCTCACGATAAGCGCCACAACATAGCAGACAACTACAACCAGTATCTTCTACACTGCAACGTGATTTTACATCTCTTATCCTGGGATCTTAGACTACGACGGACCCGATAATGACTTCAACTTCTCCACATTCGATAATTGGTATGGGGCGGGAACTTTGGGTTCATGTGCTGCTTACTTTAAGGTGGGCCGGGTACAGGCTGCTGCCCAAGTCCTGACATGGAATGTCAAAGGATTGGCATGATTGGAAAAAAGGTGTAGAGTGTATGCATACCTCAAATTCTATCGTATCTCAGTGGCCCTTTTGCAGGAGCAACACATATGGGTGATTGTGTTCCCAGCACAAAAGCTGGAGGGGACAGTTATATGCAGCATCATACTCTGGAAAATGCTTGGGGCGCCCTGATATGGGTGGCTCCAGGGGTGCCTTTCCAACACAGACCAAATGTACTAGACCCGGAGGGCTGATTTGTTATTTTGACTGGGCTGCTAGATGGGCGAGAGGTGTGCTTTATAAATGTATATGCTCCCAATATTGACTGTGTGTGCTATTTCCGTGATGTGGCGTCAGATGCTTCCCCATGTTTGACGACGGAAGTGCTCCTGGCGGGCGACTACAACTGTGTGGTCAATGGACTGTCAGACCACGAACCCACTTGCATGAATATGAAGCCCCCCATGACTGAGCAATTGTGTGCATTGACGCAGGGCATTGGCCTAATAGACGTCTGGAGGGAACGACACCAAAGATCCAGATTGTTCTCCTGTTATACCCCAGTTATGGGAACATACAGTAGACTGGATTATTGTTTTGTTACCCCTGGTCTGGCACGCCGGGTCCGGGATGTCGCCTACTTAGCAGGATATATCTTGGATTACTCCTTGGTGAGTCTGACGTGGGGCCTTACTTGCCTACGATACCATTATGAAGACTGCGTGCTGAGGCTCTGATGGACCCGCCCTTCGCGGCCACAGTGCGAAAAGAGATCACCCATTATTTTCAGGAGAATTGGGGTAGCTCAAGTAGCAGTGCACACGACTGGGATGCTATGAAGGTAGTGCTTAGAGGGGTCTGTCTAAAAAACACATACTGTGTGCGGCAACAATTGATTTGTGACTTAGCTAACAATGAAACTCGATTGCAGGACATAGAAAGAGAACTACTGTCACAACCCCAGAGACTAGAGGACTGGAGACGCACCCACAGTGCTCTATTGAAGGACTGGAGAAGGCTGGAAAAGCACACTTTTACTGCATATCAGCAGACACTACGCGCAGAAGGAGATAAGACAGGGGCCAGGTTGGCACGCCTGATGAAACAATAAGAGCCCGAGAGCGGATGCTGACTATACAAGATAGTGCCGGTAAATTGGTAAACTCCCAGATGGCTATAAACGACGTCTTTAGGGCACACCTTGAAGAGATGTAAGCAAAACAAAGAGTCAAACCAGATTCTCTTGGGGTGATATTTAACAGACTTAGACATCCCCAGACTGGGACCTGAAGAGAGGATGACACTAGAAGAGGATATAGCCAGAGAGGAGGTTCTGGCGGCATTACGATGGCAGAATACTGCCAAAACACCAGGAGGGGATGGGGTCCCTGCTGAATTCTTCCATAAATATGCACATATAATGGTGGACAGACTACTGGAGGTGTACCAAGAGGCAATGCAATGTGGACGCCTTCCGGACAAAATGCGTGAGGCTATTGTGGTGCTAGTGCCAAAGCCAGGCAAAGAGCTGATAGAGAGGACGTCATATAGGCCACCCTCACTATTGAATGTTACATTAAAATACTGAGTGGATTTTTGGCTGCACGCCTACTCCCACTCCTGTTGACCCTGATACACAAAGATCAATGTTGCTTAATTCCCAAGAGAAACACCATCTATAATCTGAGTAGACTGTTCCATTTTATCCATGACCTTGACTTGCGGGAAGGGATATATGCACTGGCGTTTCTCGATATCGAACCAGCGTTCGATTCGGTCTCGTGGGACTAACAGTGGTGTGTACTGGAGAGGGTGGGCCTTGGACCTAAATATATTTCATGGATCAAACTGCTCTATGCCAAGCCAAAAGGTAGGATCCGGATGGTTGGTCTGGTGTCTGCGAGTTTTCTTTTGTATCGTGGCACAAGACAGGGTTGTCCCCTGTCGCTCCTGTTGGTTGCCCTGGTGATGGAGCCATTGGCAGCGCTAATGCATCATAAGCTTGAACCCTGGGGGATCTGGGTGGGCGACAACACACACATGGTGTCTCTATATGCCGATGATACCCTGGTATACCTGCGAGTCCCCGGGAAATCAGTCCCGGTGTTGTTAGAAGACCGGAAGGACTTTGGAGCGATGACCGGACCTTATGTGAACACTAACAAAGCACGCCAGTTGCTGCTGGGCGGCATGTCTCAGCTGTATGCGATATGCTACCATTAGTTGGGCTGCCTTGGGGAGGGTATACGATATTTGGGGATCAAGATTGCATACAAAAAGCAACACTCCCTAGATCTGAATATAGGCAGAGTAATGGAGGGCCTATGTGCCTCTGTACAGTTCTGCAAAGAACTCCCACTCTCCCTGATGGGTAGAGCAGCATTGGTGAAGGTGGTGATGTTACCATGATGTTTGTGTGTCATACAGAGCACACTCCATGAGATCACTAGACGAGACTTTAAAGAAATGGACAGTTTGATCATAGATCTCCTGTGGACCACTAATCGGAAATGGATAGGGCTGGCCATGTTGAAGCAGACGTGGGAATGGGGAGGTATTGAACTTCACAATTTTAATCTCCGCAACTGTGCAGCCCACCTCCAACATGCAATCCGTTGCTTTGAGAAGGAGGACAACTGGGAAAAGAGGCTCAAATGGGAGCTATACACTCCCTGAACTGCTTATGTACAGTGCGCAGACACCAATGACACAACCCTACCTGGCACGGCACGTGGGTCGCATCTGGGAACAGGTAGTTGTGAGAGTACTACACCGTGTGCCATATGTGCAGGATATGCCAATCTGGGTTCTGAAGCCATTCCGGGCTATAGCAGAAGTGACGTCAGTACAGAGATGATGGGAGGGGGGATGTGACATCCTGGGAGACTTATATCTCGGCGGACAGGTTATTACGCAAGATAATGCGCTGGATTCATTGTGTTGGGTACTGGACAGTACCTACAGTACGCTAAGTAATCTGCAATGGCCCATGAGATTTGGCCCTGTTTTCCCGACGAACCATTACCCTTGCAGACACTGACTAGACTGTTAGACGTGACTGGAGGCCGCAGACTCATAACACATTTATACAGGGCACTATGAGACAACATGCCAAAGAGAGTTCCTGGGAAACACAACAGATGGGAGCACCTGCTGGGAGAGGCCTTAACCGCGCGTGAATGGCAAAAAGTCCACATGGGAGCATGTACTGTAAGCTCTAATGCACAGTTTAAACTGATACAGTATAATTATATACACCAGGCATACCTCTCTCCCAAAACACTCCATGCCCTTTACCCCACTGGATCTGACAGATGCCCAAGGTGTGGGACCCTGATAGCAGCCTTTATGCATGTGGTGTGGAACTGCGCTTTCATAGTCTGAGGTATGAGGTATGCGGTATTGCGAAACCTAAACAGTGCGACAGGGTGGGATATCCCATGAGAGTTGTTGGGTTTATAGGGGTACACGCTGGGAAGTAATTTAATTTTAATTAATTAATATTTAGTTGTTAATTAATATTATTTATTTAATTGATAATTAATTATTTTAATTGTGTAAATACATATTTTTAAATTTGAGGAGTAGGTTGTGGGGTTTATAGATGTACAGGGTGGGAAGTTAATTAATTCTAATTAATTATTAATTAGTTGTTAATTAATATTAATTATTTAATTGATCATTAATTATGTTAATTGTGTAAATATTTTTTTGTAATTTTAAATTTTAGGTGCCGGTTGTTGGGTTTGTAGTGGTACAGGGTGGGAAGTAAATTAATTCTAATTAATTAAGAATTAGTTGTTAATATTAATTATTTAGTTGATAGTTAATTATGTTAATTGTGTAATTATTATATATATTTTTATTTTAGATGCAGGTTGTGGGGTTTATAGGGGTACTGGGTGAGAACTAAATTATAAGGAATTCATATAAAGGGCCGCTACTCGGAAGCTTTCCAACCACGGTCGGAGGCTTCCCGACCGACATAGTCGGTTTGCAGTCCGACTGACCGATTATGATCTCAGAGTCTTCCAGCCGGTCAGAACTGTACCGTAATCCCCTATGGATGGCGTTTCTGCCATCGGGATTATGATGTTGGTTTCCCACAGCCTTTATGACACAGAAAGGCTGTAGGAAAGCGACTTTGGGGGCCCCTAGCAGTGCCCCCTTGGCTCCGTGGCGTACGGTTGGTGGTCAAGGGGGTAAGTACCCCCCTGTAAAACCCTGCACTGTGTGGCAGGCACAATGGGGTGCCTGCCATAGGGTGCAGGGTTTTACACACACACCCATTTCTCTAAAGGAGCCTGCATTACGGCCGTGACACAAGCTCTCATAGAGAACAGTGGGAATCCGACCGAACAGTGTTCGGTCGCATCGTAATCAGGTCCGTCGGTCCCGAGTCCGAGACGGTGTCGGTCGGAGGCAACTCCCACCGACATCGTAGTAAGCCCCTTAGTATTTAATTAATAATAGTTATTCAATTGATAATTAATTAAGTTAATTGTGCAATAACTTTTTTTACTCACATTTTAGGTGTGGGTTTTGTAGGGGTATGGGGTGGGAAGTAAATACATTTTAATTAAGTAATAATTAATTTTTAATTGATATTAATTATTAAATTGATAATTAATAATGTTAATTGTGTAATACATTTTTGTTAAGTTACATTTTTGGAGTGTGTTGTGTGTTTTGTGGGGGTATATTGTGGAAAGTAAAATAATTATAATTAAGTAATAATTAATTTTTAATCAATGATAATTAGTTTATTGATAAATATTTAAGTTAATAGTGTAAATAATTTGTTTTTTAAAGTTAAGTTTTAGGTGCTGGTTGTGAGTTTTGTAAGGGTAAAGGGTGGGAAGTAACTAAAATTTAATTATTTAATAATTTTTTTGTTAATAAATAATTTTGAAATAAAGTTATTTATTTAAATGAAACACATTTTAGTATTTTAATTATAATAATAATTGTAGTTTTTTATGAGATGTATTTAACATTGTAATATGAACTTATTTCATTTTTAATATAAAACATTGTTTGTATTTGTTTTTTACATATTTATGTTTTCCTTTGTTTACTGTATTTATGAAATAATTTTATTGTGTTTGAAGAAAATTAGTTTGTTTCTAATGTTGCAGTGAATGTAGTGGGAATAGTTAATTTTACCACTGCAATCCGACACTTTCCCCTACTGTTGCACTCATTTGTGTGGGAATGGTACATTTTACCCCTTTGCAAGCCAACACTTTCCCTACTGTTGCACTTATTGGAGTAAAAATAGTAAATTTTACCCCTCCGCAATCCAACACTTTCCCTACTGTTGCACTGACTGGAGTGGGACTAGCAAATTTTCCCCCTCCGCAATCCAACACTTTCTCTACTGTTTCACTCATTGGAGTGGGAATAGATTTTACCCCCTCTGCAATCCAACACTTTCCCAATTGTTGCACTAACTGGAGTCGGAATGGTACATTTTACTCCTCCGCAATCTGACACTTTCCCTACTGTTGCACTGACTGGAGGTGGAATAGTAAATTTTACCCCTCCACAACCTGACACTTTCCCTACTGTTGCTCAGACTGGAGTGGGAATAGTAAATTTTCCCAATCCAACACTTTTCCTACTGTTGCACTGACTGTAGTGGGAATAGTAAATTTTACCCCTCCGCAATCCAGCACTTTCCCTACTGTTGGACTCATTAAGGGGGGAATTGGAAATGTTACCCCTCTGCAATCCAACACTTTCCCTACTGTTGCACTGACTGGAGTGGGAATAGTAAATTTTACCCCTCCGCAATCCAACACTTTCTCTATTGTCCCACTGACTGGAGTGGGAATAGTAAATTTTACCCCTCTTTCATCCAACACTTTCCCTACTGTTGAAGTTTTTGGAGTTGGAATAGTAAATTTTACGCTTCCGCAATCCAACACTTTCCCTACTGTTGCAGTGATGTCATTTGAGATGTCATCAGTGATGTCATCAGGTATGCCACTGACCATGTCATGAGTGATGTAATATGTAAGGTCATAAGCAGCGCATTGCAATGACGTGAGTTATAGTTAACTCAGCTAACTATAACGGCTAAATTTATCTGGTTTCGTATGAGTAAAATCTGACCCTAATTATAACGTCCCTGTAACCTTTGTTTTTTTTTAGTGAATTTCTACGTTTTTTTTAATTCAGTTAGACTAACTATAACGTCCTTGTAACCTTTGATTTTTTCATTGAATTTCTAAGGTTTTTTAAATGCTAATTCCTAATTATAACATCCCTGTAACCTTTGTTTTTTTTAAGTGAATTTCTAAGGTTTTTTTTAACTAGCAGTCGCATTTGCAGAGTGGTGGAGAGAGGGGGCTGGGCCTCCGACCAGCTCTCAGGAATTCCCTTGCGTAGGGCTTACAGGATGTACCAGGAGGGCTTCTTGGCCCCCAAGGTTCCTCTAGATCCAAGGGGACCTCATCGCCCACCAGCAGTGCGCCGGGAGGCACATTTGCAGAGTGGTGGAGAAAGGGGGTGTGGCCTCTGACAACTTCTCAGCAATCCTGCTGTGTGGGACCTACTGGAGGTAACAGGTGGGCTAGTTGGCCCCTAAGGACCCTCAGGAGTGAAGGGGACATCATCCCCCAACCAAGACCGCACAAGGAGGTGCATTTGCAGAGTAGTGGAGAAAGGGGGTGGGGCCTCCGGTGCATTGCCAGCTTTGCTTTGGGTTATTTTACAAGGGGGGCTGTGTGGCCCTCCCTCCCTTGACCCTTTTGGGCCTTGGGGACCCCATCCCCCGGGGCCTCATCCATTTTTTATTTTAAAATTAAAATAAAATGGGAGGGGAGCCTCGCGGCACCCCTCCCGAGGCTGATATATGCCCCAAGGACCCCATCCCCTGGAGTTGTGTCTTTGTCTCTATTTTTTAAAGGAGAGGAGGGCCAGGCTGATTGCGGCCCGGGGACCCCATCACCCAGGGCCCGCCCATTTTTTAAGTTATTTTTTTTTACATTTTCCAGGGAGGGGGCGGAGCGGCCCACCTCCCCAGGCCATTTTCGGCCCCGGGAACCCTATCCCCCGGGGCTTGGCCATTTATTTATTTCACTTTATTTTAAGGGAGGCGGGACGCGCGACCCCCTTCCCCAGGCCGATTTCGGCCCCGGGGACCCTATCCCCCTGGGCCTGGCCACGTCATTGGAGACTGCGGGGGAGCCTCAAGGCCCCTGCAGTCCCTGCCTGCTCCCCGCCTCCTGCGTGAGCCGGCATTGCTTTTGGGCAGAAGGAGCTGCAAACATGAGCCCCCCCACACATTATTTGGAACATAGGCCCGGGGAGGTGGTGGTCCCTGGGGCTGCATGGGGGCAGGAGACCCCCATGCCTAATTATGTAAATAGCCTCGGGGAGGGGGCAGTCCCAAGGGCTGTGGGGTGGCCGCATGGCCCCCCGCATTTCACAAACATGTTAATGTTTATGTTTATGGGATTTGTAGAGCGCATGGCTGCCCAAGGGCTTCCCAGCACTACAGAGAGGAGGCAGAGTGTGGAGGAAGAGACTTTAAGGAAACAGCCTCATCTTGAGTTTTTTCCTGAAACTTCTTTCCTCTTTGGTCAGTCTCAGTTCCTTGGTCATTGAGTTCCAGAGCTTTGGGGCAAGGTATGAGAAGGATCTCCCTCCCCATCTTGATCTCTTTATTTTTGGAGTGTTCATGAGGTAGTCAGATGAAGACCTGAGAGATCTATTGGGGACATATGGGGTGACCATGGTTTTTAACAGGGCTGGACCCCTATCACACATGGCTCTATGAGCTAGACATAGGGCTTTGAACCTGACCCTGGATTGGTTGGGGAGCCAGTGCAGTTTTTTTTAGTGAGGAGCTAACTGAGTCCTGTCTAGGGCTCTTTAAGAGCATCCTAGCTGTGGCGTTCTGGACAACTTGTAGCCTGTCGACCACGTATTTAGGAGAACCCAGATACAGGGAGCTGCCATAGTCCAGTCTTGAGACTACTAGGGCCTGGACCACCGTTCTCCGTGCCTGTTCTGGGATGAAGTCCATGATCTTAGAGATCATGCGCAATATGCCGAAACAGACTGCTGAAAGTTTTGTGGCTTGAGTTTCCATAGAACGGTTGTGGTCTAGCCACATCCCCAGGTTTTTTATGGATGACTTTGGAATGGGAGGGGCACCCCAATCCTCAGGCCAGCTGATCCTAGCCCAGGGCCCTGGGCAGTTGCCCAAGACCATCAGGTCTGTTTTGTCACCATTCAGTTTTAGATTGGAGTTGGACATCCATTTGGCTATCTTTTCCAAGCATGGTACCAGCTGAAGATGATTAGAGTTCATTTCCTCCTACACTGAGACTACCAGTTGTGTATCATCAGTGTAGGACACAATGGTTAGTCTGAACTCCTGTACAATTTGTGCTAGAGGGGTCAAGTAAACATTAAACAGGGTTGGGCTGAGTGCCGAGCCTTGAGGTACTCCATGGGGAGCCTGAAATGTATCAGAAGAATTGGCCGATTCCATGCAACATAGCCCGGGGGGTGGCAGTCCCCGGGGCTGCGTGGGGGGCAGAAGCCCCCATGCATTGATTTTTGTTTTTATAGCCCCGGGGAGGTGGCGTTCCCCGGGGCTGCGGAGGGCCTCGTAGACCCCTGCATTCAATGGATAAGCACCGGGAAGGTGGCGATCCACGGGGCAGGCTGGGGCCCGCGCGGGCCCCTGCATCTCATTTTTTCATTGTGCCCAGGACCTGGCCCACCCGGGGGCTTAAAGGAAATGAAGCGCGGGAGCCAGTGCCCAGTGTTTTCGGCCAGATTTGCAGGTCCACCACGAATTCTGCTGATTTTTTTGAAAAAATGCTTATTTTGGCCCTGGGGGTCCCCCTGAGCAGGCCTAGGGGGTCAGGGTGTTTCTAGCCTGACCCCTTTTCTTGTTTTTTCATTTTTTTTTAACCTTTTTTCTTATGACTCAGTTCAACCGAGTCACATGATGGCTGCCAACACTTCCTGGTTTGAAGTGTTGGCAGCCAATCAGATTGCAGGCACGAGATTGGGAGGGTTCACAGATCCTCTGCGTCGCCACTTGTATATCTGAGAAATGTTTAAATTTCTCAGGAACTACTGAATGGATTTACACCATTTAACAAAAAGAGTGCTTTCTGAACCAAGAGCTACCTTTTTGCTAAATTTGGTGTAATTCCGTTTGGCAGTTCGGGCTGTAGCTGTGTCTAAAGTTTCCTATGGAAATTAACATGGAGAAAACGCATTTTGGGACCCCCCCTTTTTCTCGGCCCCCGCTCGACGAATCACCCCAAAACTTTCAACACAGCAGCTGACCTGACTTCTCCCATTGGTTTCGCAAAGATTCGTCAAACGACGCCAAAGATATTGGCACATCAAAAAACACTTTTCCTATGGAAACTAGGTCCGAACTATAACTACCTACCAACAACCGCCAGTAGGTAATATCCACACAGATGATGCTTGGTAAAATTTGTTTGTTTGATTGAACCCTCCATATAAATACCCATATGTACATTGAAGTAGCAATATTTACATGGTCTGCTGTCCACATTTATCATATGGTACATTTTTCGGGTTTCAAATAACTGTAATTAACTTATATGGTGTACAAATGAACAAGTTACTTACCTTTGGTAATGTTCTCTCTGATGGATACTCTATTTAACCTCAGATTCCTCACCTTAGAATACCTTTGAATACTTAGAGTGCTCCCCAAGTGCCAGATTGGATATGGAAACTTTTCATAGCAGTGCTCCTCTGCATCGCTAGGTGGAGTCATGCACCTCCACATTTGCCAAATTCCACCACGCAAGTGAAAGAGTGGATACACACATAAACACCAGCATAGTTTCTTGACTGACTCCTTCTCAAAAGGAGCACAAAACAATCAGAGGGACCAGTGTGCAGATCTCTAATTTGGGACCTTTTCAGATAGTAAAAAGAGACTATGTCACAGAACAGGGAGGTTGGATGGCAGAAAGGAATCTGTGGATTACTCAGAGAATCCACCAGAAAGAGAGTTGCCAACGGTAAGTAAATTGTTTTCTGATAAATACTTCTAACCACAGATTCTTCATCTTTAGAACAGGCATCACAGCAGAACTTTCCTGAGGTGGAGGGTGTGTAAAGTGGGATCAGACCAAAAAAGTATTTTAGGACCGAATGGGTGAAATCCCCTTCCCACCGGACCTGTGTGTCAAAGCAGTAGTGCTTTGTCAGTGTGTGCACTGATGCTCACGTCACTGCCTAGCAGATGTCTAGCACAGACACTATGCATACCAGGGCAAGGGTAGCAGCTTTGGCCCTGGCGAATGGGGCATCAGACTTTCCAGAGATTGCTTTTTGGCCAGTGCGTAGCTGATCTTGACGCAGAGGACTAGCCACCTTTAAAAAAGTTCTTTTATGCAAGCCTTACCTTTCTTAGCCCCAGAAAACCCCACAAAAAGCAGATCACCCACTCAATGGTCTTTGCTGCAATCAATATAAAAGGCTCCTTAGTGGTCGAGTTGATGGAGTCTCTCTTCTTCTTCCAAGGGGTGAAGAGGGGCAAAGAATGATGAGAGGTTGATGGACTGCTCAATGTGAAGATGCATCACAACTTTAGGCAAAAAGTTTGCCCTGGTCTTAAACACCAGTTTATTTGTGCACAGTGAATTAAGACTTTGCATTTGCATTTACATTGTGCATCAGGCCTCTGCGCTTTTTAATTGATTCCACCTTCTCCTTGAATTTCTAGGTGGATTATGGTATTATAAGTAGCATATTTCAGCATGTCCTTCTCAAAATAGTACTCTATTCTGCCCCACAGGTTCTGATTTATAATTTTATGGGATTCATTCAACATGTGGTGAACACTGCATTTTCTCCATTGCAAAATACTGCAGTACATCAAATCTATGGGCTTCCAAGACTTGATCATGTGTCAGGAGCCAGTAGATTACTTCATTGGCCCGCATTTGTTGCCAGAATTTAATACAAATGCGTTTGCCAACTGTTTGGATGGAGAAATTTAAGTATATCATGATATCTGCAATGCTAGAAATCCTTCCACCAGCTCATAGGGTTGACCACTTTAATGACAAATGTCTGCTGTTTCACACAGATGCAGTCAATCTGTGGGATTTCTGCAAATATGCTCTCTTGGAATTTGACCCTGGAAGAAGAACCTGATTTAATTGCTTAAAATTAAAAAAACTGTCAAGTTTCAGCACTTTCTATCCTTGGTCTCTATATTCAGTCAACTCTGTCCAAGTCCAACTCCTGCATACATTTGCATTTAACGCCTAACATTTTAGTATAATATAGAATGGTTCTAGACTTAAAAGAGAAATGCCCTCTTCTGTGAACACATGTAATTTTTTAAGTCCAATTATATTTACTTTTTCTCTTATAGGATCTGCAGTGTTCCGGGTCTCTCAGGTTACACGTGGACCACTTTTTTGATGGCGCCTGATAGGATGCTCCTTATCATGGCAAAGGCAGTGCTTTAAATAAAACAAATAAGTGCAGCTACTCACCAAATGGAGCAGTGGGCAAGGGATGGAGTTTGGGGCTGGGATAAGGGTGGGACAAGGGGCAGGGCTAGTTTTTAACTTTTTCAAACTTTATATGCAAGGAGAATCATCTCAGCAATTCTAGCAGGCAAAAAATATGGCTACCCCCTTATGTTCCTATGTTTGACATACAATGTCAATATCTGGGCTCGATGGGGCTGCTAATTCTAACTAAAACATTCAAAAGCGATTTGACAACCCCATAATGATGCTAAAGTTTGAGAGAGTCACCAGATTTCTGAATTAAGTAAATGTCAACATCTAATGAATACTTACACTCATATTTGTCCTTGTTGCCAATTTCTTTGAGGCACAGTTTAAAAAAAAGTGAATTTAAAACCTGACTTTCTACCCACGAACTATTTTCCTCATCTCTCATGTACAATCTTGAGATTACTAAGGACTCCGGCAAGTTAAAAATGCTCACCGTTGATCCAGCGCTCAGGAACTGACATATTTTATCATCTGGACCCAATTCAATAACCATACAGCCCCTTGTGCGCTGGGTGAGTTTAAACCAATCTTACCAATTTGTTCATCCTATTTATCCTTTCCTTGGCGATTAATCTTTTGTAGTTAATCAGGGTTTGGCAAATAATATCAGAATTTTAACATAAGAATAATCATTTCATAAAACTAGATCAATGACACTAATAATGACAAACCCTTTGAAAGTTTTAAATGCTTTATCTAATAATTGTTAATTGCTCATCAAGTACAATACAGCTCGAATCATAGGTCATCACACAAGAAACATTAACAAATAAACATCAATAGTACATCTCAAATGTCAGCGCAATGAGTGAGTGGATAGGCGTAGAGACAAAGAGACAAAAAGATTAAAGACATTTGCCAAATAATTTTGTGCAAATTCAGAATATCATACTAACCAATCTTACGAGGTTCTAGAAACTGAAACGCTACCCTCTGGCCATGAGACTAAGTCAGGCACCTCAAGAAGAGTTAAGAAGCAAAGTCAAAGAGTCAGGATCAGCAGAACAACAGCCAGCCCATAGAATTTAGGAAACAGCAACACAGCTCTCTCCTCTCAAAAGTAAGAAAATGCGCTCCTAACCCCACTCACTTGCTACTACTAATTATAGTCTAAACTCACTAAAGGTCCAACCCTCATTGTGTCATCTCACATGGATTTATTAGTTTTTATTGGTCAAAACAGGGGGTGTACAGTCACACCACACTCGACATGTCTAACTTTTAAAATGTCCCTTTGTTTAACTTCACACATTGTAACCAACTTCCAGCATAGGAAACTTTAGTATCTGGCTTCCGTGTTCTGCTCGTCTCTCCATTTCACTCACGTACCATTTTTGGTACAAATGTCCTCATGCTCCGCTCAGCAAGAAAACTTGGGGGCATATTAGCAAGACCAGCGTTAAAATTATCACCGTTTTAGCGGCAGGAAACTGCCGCTAAAACGGCGATAATGGGCTTGATAATATGCGTTATGGAATTCCAATAGAAGCCCATGTTAGATGTCCTGCACATCTAACATGGGCTTCTATTGGAATTCCATAACGCATATTATCAAGCCCATTATCGCCGTTTTAGCGGCAGTTTCCTGCCGCTAAAACGGCGAAAATTTTAACGTGGGTCTTGCTAATATGCCCCTTGATTTCTTTTTATCAGTTTCCTCTCTGCGCAACCTTGGCCATCATCAGGAACTTGCGAAGGACACATCACATTTTCTTTCTCCCTTCCACATTTCGAATATGCCATGTTAATTCTAAAATGACTCTCCGGCCTTTTCTGCAGGGCAGTAAGTATGCTTCTAGAGAAAACAAATACAAGTGTTATTTATCATTTTATAAAACTCTACTATTAAACACTCTTTTGAATGCTTTCATTTGCTTTCTTTTCTATGCGCTGCTTATTATTTTCTAGTTATTGGTGAAAAATAAACTCTCAACTTTTGTCTTATTTTCTACATTAGTCATGTGCATTTGCGGCCTACTCTAACACTCCCAGCGCACGCTTGCGCAGTTTTCAATTCTCCCGTTTTAGTCTTGTATGGTTAATTTTAACACAACATTTGGTTAATGAGTCACACGTTGAGGAGTTCAATCCGAGCAGGTTTTATTTCGCTAAAACCCTGCTCCATCAATCCCCCCTTTGATGGCGACTTAAGCCATCACAAAACACAACCCAAAAATCTGATTTTCATCATTTATATTACTTTAGAAAGTAGTAGTTCTCTTTTGTTTCAACATAACTCCATCTATATCCTTTACTATTTCATAGTAATTTCCTCTTCTGTCTTCCAATTCTATCTCTTCTCTCTTTCTCTTTCTTGCTCTTCGTTTAGTACCCAGTGTTCGTTTCTTGCACTTACAACACTTATATATTAATACCAGCATTAGTATCTCTATAGCTACAGCTACTATAGGTGTTAGTATTCTCCCTAGGAAGCTATTACCAAAGGTAGCAAACCAATTACCCACTGAGGAGAAACCCTTACCAAGTCTCTCTCAAGCACCATCAACCTTCAATTCAGTTAAATCTTCCCGTAAATGTGTAATATTTTTAATATATCCCTCCAGGTTCTTACTTTTGTCAGGGATATACGTACAGCACTGTGAATTTTCAACATGCTACAGACTCCGCCCTCTTTTGCCAATAATACATCAAGAGCAAGTCATTTCTGTAAGACCCTAGATCTTATAGCAACCATTTCTGTATCAATCATTAAGAACCCACCAGCAGTGTCTGTTGATAATCGGTCAACCACTGTGGATAATTTTCTAATTTTGTCTGAGTTTAAAATTACCCCAATTGAAGGTATCAATGCTCCAAAAATGTCTCCCACAATTTCCGCGGCACTAATTCCCCTTTTATTTCATGTTAATCCACTCTTCTTTTCATTGATTCCATGACTTTTGTCTAAATTATAGACTTTTGGAAAAACTATCCCCATATAACAACACCAATACCAATGTGCAGGCAACCTATAGTAGGCATTTTTACCACACACATAATATATTCCAGGGAAAATAGGATCCGTACCATCTCTTATTCCCCAACCTCCCGTAAATAGGAAAACATGATCACATTCACTGGAACCAATGAAATAATTGTTAAAATCAGTTGTTAGTCTAAGTACGCAAAGCTTTCCCCTATGATGCCATTCCAGAGTCATTACAGCATAAGTCTCACACATTTTATAATCTCCTTCTCTAAAAGCCCAAGGAGGTACTCTGGAATTTTGCTCAGCAGCTTTTTCCTTAAAATTCTGTCTTCTATCTTCTACCAAATTTATAAACTCGATCTCTTCCTGACGCAAACTACACGTTAAATTATTACGATGTGCATATACAGTATCTATTGTTTTAGTCGTTTGAAATAATTCACCCATATATTCAGCATATTTCGCACTATTTACCCTGTTCATATTATTTCTAATTGGCACCTCAGAAAACACTAAATCATAGTTTGAGTAGTAGTACTGCAAATTACCCTTTTCATAGAACATGCTTGTTAGTACACTACACAAAACTCCATAAGTTAAGGGCAGGTGATGATAAGTCACCCCTTCAGACACAGACGAAGGTAAATGCATGCACACATAATGATTTCTTGCATCCATAGTATCAACATACTCATACAAAAAACATTTAACGAAAAATCATTAATGGAGTTATCCTGATGATATATATATTATCACCCGTTATTTTCTCAATATTAGTTTGGGTTTCCTCTTTAAGATTTCCCACATCTACTTTTTCACTCAACACTATTAGTAATAATATTTTTAGTAGGGTACATAAAATAAGGCACAACAACAATTAGTGTTAACCAAACAAACATTAGTAATAAAACACTTATAAAGCAAGCATTAATACATCTACGTTTAAAACTTTGGTTTTGATATCCAGTTTCTAGTAAATTTGCCCTTGTCATTTTCCCTATTTTAATTAAAAATTTGAACTAAAAATTACTAAAAACTAAAAAAACTAAAAATAGTGAAATATAGTACTAAAAAAAAAAAGTGAAACATAGTATGTGGTGTACCCAAGCACTTCTTAAACCTTCTTGCTTTACCCCTCTCTTTTTTTTATCTCTTCACAGCCTTTATTTCCATTCCAGCTCTTAGTTTCCTGCACTCTTCAGAGTGATCTTTTCAATCTTCTGCACCCTCATTTTTGACACAGTTCATTTAGGGTGGCTCATAACAGTTCTTTTGACTCGACTCTGCAACAGTCTTTTCTTCACACTGGTCTGTGATTTCAACTGTTTCAGTCACCACATATGTCCATTCAGGTGCTGTGTACTTCTTGTTCGGAACTCTTGCTCTTTTTGTTCTCTGAACTGCATCTTCTTTAGAGTCACTTTGTTCTGTTTGGCTCCATACTTCAATTATTGTGTTTGGAACTTTTTCTTTCAGAGTGTATTTCAGTCTTTTCACTCCCTTTGGCCATATATCTCCTTTTCTTGCCTTTTTCACTTGTACACTTTCACTAGATTCAAGACTCTGTTTACAACTTCTTTTATTTGCTTCTTTTCTTGTTTGCACTTCTTCTTGAATCAAATTTTCTCCATCATTGGCATTGACAACAGTCTCACGAGACCCAGTAGCTGGTGCCCACTTTATTCGACTTTGTTCAAGTTCAGATTCTCCTTGACTCTCAGCCTGTTCTCGCTCTTCTTCTTCATTCGTTTCTGGTCTTTCAAGTGGACTTGGGTCCCTTCTTGTGTGACTTGCATGTATCCAATTTGGTAAGCCACCACACTTCACTGCTGTCGTTGTCAACAGTATCACTTGGTATGGTCATGCCAACGTGGTTCCAAACATGACTTCCTCATATTTTTCTTCACCAGAACCCACTCTCCTGGACTTAGGTCATGTGCTTGTTCTTGCTGTGTTGTGGTTGCAACTTCTCCAACCTGATGAGATACAGAACACACCATATCAGCCAATTCTTTGCAATAATCGAGCACTAGATCATCAGTTATATTCATCAGCTGATTCGCTGGAACTATTGGCTGTCTCATTGCTCTCCCCATAATCACTTCATGTGGCGATAATCCAGTCTTTTTATCAGGAATACTTCTCAGACTCATCAAAACTAAAGGTAAAGCATCTGGCCATTTCAGTGCTGTAGATGCACATACTTTCTAGAGGCTTGACTTAATAGTGCCATTAATATGCTTGACCATGCCTGAAGCTTCTGGTCGATAGGCACAATGTAGTTTTTGCTCAATTTGTAATGCTGCACAAATCATCCGAATTATTTCATTATTAAAATGAGTTCCTCTATCTGTTTCTAAAGAGACTGGGAAACCAAACCTTGGTATTATCTCTCTTAGTAGCAATTTAGCAAGTGTTAGACTACCATTTCTTCTTGATGGATAAGCTTCTACCCAAGAGAGAACAGACAAACCACAACCAACACATATTGCAGACCATTACATGGGGGAAGCTCTATGAAAACTGCTTGCAGTCGGGTAGATGGTCCTGCTGCTTTTCCAATCTGTCCCCAACTGACAACTGTCTTTCTTCCTGCCTTTTGCTGCTGACAAGTTATACTCCTTTGGCAAAGACTTTCTGCAATGACCCTGAACTTTGGGTTAAACCAAGATTGTTTGAAAAGCGTGATCATCGCATCTCTCCCTACATGTGTTAAGCCATGTGATAGCAGGCTGTCTGGCATTATTGGTCTCCCGTCGGTGTATGGCCACACTTCATTTCAGCCCTTCGTGTACAACCTGCTTTGATCCATGTTTCTTTTTACTCCTCACTAGGTTCTTCCTGCAACTGTCTAACCTCTTCCCATGTCTTCACAGAAGAGAACATTAGATGACAATTTGTATCAGATTTTTGCGTTTCTTTGTTTATCGAGATTGAATTTTAAGCACAAAATCGTGCAACTTGATCTGCGTATCTGTTGCCCTTCGTCACATCATCGTTTCCAGATTTATGTGCCGAACACTTTACCACAGCAATCTCTTTGGGCAATTGTAATGCAACTAGCAAATCCTTCACGTTATTACTGTTCCGGATTGGTGTACCCGATGATGTCAAAAGCCCACGTTGCATCCACAATTGTCCAAAGTCATGCACCACCCCAAAACCATATTGACTTTAAGTGAATATGGTTATTCTCAGATTTTTGCCAATTATACATGCTCTGGTCAATGCCACCAGCTCAGAAATTTGAGCAGAACTTATTCCTTTCAAGCATGAAGCTTCAAGAACCGTAGCCACTGTACAAACTGCATAAGAAACACGAAGAGTGCCTTTTTCATCTCTCAAGCAAGATCCATCAACAAACATCACACAATCAGATTCAGGCAATGGTGTGTCTTTTATATCTGGCCTTGGTTTTGTACACAATTCAGTCACATCCAGACAATCATGATCTGCTTTATCCACCACTTCCTCACAACTTGGACTTGGTTGTAATGTAGCTGGATTCAAATTTGTACATCTTGTCACAGTCACATTCTCTGCTCCCAGTATCACTCTCTTATACCTTGTCAATCGACTACTCGTAAGATGCTTTGTTCGAGTTCGTGTCAGCAATATCTCAACCGAATGTGTCACAAACACTCTCAATGGATGTCCCATCACAATCGATTCACTCTGCTCCAAACTCACACAAGTAGCAGCTACTGCTTTCAAACAGCCTGGTAACGCTGCAGCCACTGAATCCAAGGTAGCAGAAAAATATGCTACTGGACGGCGGGCCATTCCATGCGTTTGTGTTAGGACTGAAAGTGCACAAACATCTTTTTCACAACAGAATAGTGCAAAGTCCTTACTGTAGTCTGGCATTCCTAATGTAGGTGCTCGACAAAGGCTGTCTTGCAACTCTACAATTGCCCTCATACATTCTTCATCCAATTTAATTGGATCGGCCACATCTTTATGTGTCAATCTGAAGGAAGTGATCCGTTAAGGGTCACTCGGGTCACTCTAGACCTCCGCTAGCTTTCCATGCAATGAAGAGTCGATGACGCAGTAGAGAATGCCAACAAGCTAGTTTATTCGGAATTTACACTGCAGTGGAGTCTAGCCTTACCAGCCTCTACTACTGGCTGATGAGGGACTAACTTGAACAAGCATAAAGTTACATTATGTAGGTTGCAGATCCCACTAAGACCCGCCTATTATGGAAAAATACTGGTAGCTGTCGTAATACAATGGGGATACAGAGTATGAGTTTCAGTTCCACAGCCTGGCACACGCTATCTACTGCCCAAGGTCGTCTAGCTTATCCTCCCCACCAGACAGGTGGGAGAAGGCCTTGATGTAACAGTAGAAGAATGTACTAATGAGCAAAATCTTAGCATTGAAGAAACGAAACTTACCAAGGACTATTTCTCGGAAAGAACAAACATAACAGTTTCGTTCTGTTTATAAAATGGCGTCTAACAAGACAAGATGGCAGTGCACATGTCAATCGGACGAATATAATGCCGGCATCCACTGACTACATATTTCACACAATATACATATTAATGCATTAGTTATATCAATGCTAACATCACTTTGAGTATAATACGAATAATATAGTCATTTTCAGTTTTATTCTAACAGACCCTCCTTTTAGCATTGATTGCTAATGACAATCGTTTTTATTAGTGCCATCAGGTAAGGTCTTTACAATTCTAAGCAAAGAGTAGATATAATTTTATGTGTATACATTCCGTTCTTTCCCGCGGAAGGGGAGTACAAGGATACGGTGGAGAAGGTGATATATATATATATATATATATATATATATATATATATATATATATATATATATATATATATATGATAAAGAAAGAGGTTGCCCTGCATGAGACCGCACACACGGTGGTGTAGACCACTTTGTTGAGGACTTGGCAGGTTACACAGGCTCACAGCGCAATCCTCTCTGGGAAGCCTGACGCGTTTCGAACATCCTTGTTCTTATTCATAGGCATATCGCAGCGGAGCCGCCACAGCATTGCAGAGCAGTTATTCAACTTCGCCAACATCCCGCTCCATGGACGTGTGCCAAGTGCCTTCTGGAAGTTGAAGTTCTGCAATGAAAATTAAAGCCCAGGTGGGTGTTGCTGGCATCCAAGAATTTTAAAACAATCTCCAGCAGTGAGTAAATTCTTAACTGTAAGTCTCGAAACACTGCCCATGTAATCCAACAACCAGGGGACCTCACCGCTCTGTCGGCAACCTCATTACAAGTAGCCACAGATCCGCATTCCTCACGGCAGTGCGGTCTCGTGGCTGAGCCCAGCCGCTATATGTGAAAAGATATAGCGGCTGGGCTCAGCCGCGAGACCGCACTGCCGTGAGGGAAATGCGGATCTGTGGCGACTTTGTAATGAGGTTGCCGACAGAGCGGTGAGGTCCCCTGGTTGTTGGATTACATGGGCAGTGTTTTCGGGACTTACAGTTAAGAATTTACTCACTGCTGGGGATTGTTTTAAAATTCTTGGATGCCAGCAACACCCACCTGGGTTTTAATTTTCATTGCAGAACTTCAACTTCCAGAAGGCACTTTGGCACACGTCCATGGGGGCGGGATGTTGGCTAAGTTGAATAACTGCTCTGCAATGCTGTGGCGGCTCCGCTTGCGATATGCCTATGAATAAGAACAAGGATGTTCTAAACGCGTCAGGCTTCCCAGAGAGGATTCGGCTGTGAGCCTGTGTAACCTGCCAAGTCCTCAATAAAGTGGTCTACTTACCGTGTGTGCGGTCTCATGCAGGGCAACCCTTTCTTTTCACATATAGCGGCTGGGCTCAGCCGCGAGACCGCACTGCCGTGAGGGAAATGCGGATCTGTGGCGACTTTGTAATGAGGTTGCCGACAGAGCGGTGAGGTCCCCTGGTTGTTGGATTACATGGGCAGTGTTTTCGGGACTTACAGTTAAGAATTTACTCACTGCTGGGGATTGTTTTAAAATTCTTGGATGCCAGCAACACCCACCTGGGTTTTAATTTTCATTGCAGAACTTCAACTTCCAGAAGGCACTTTGGCACACGTCCATGGGGGCGGGATGTTGGCGAAGTTGAATAACTGCTCTGCAATGCTGTGGCGGCTCCGCTTGCGATATGCCTATGAATAAGAACAAGGATGTTCGAAACACGTCAGGCTTCCCAGAGAGGATTCGCGCTGTGAGCCTGTGTAACCTGCCAAGTCCTCAATAAAGTGGTCTACTTACCGTGTGTGCGGTCTCATGCAGGGCAACCCTTTCTTTTCACATATAGCGGCTGGGCTCAGCCGCGAGACCGCACTGCCGTGAGGGAAATGCGGATCTGTGGCAACTTTGTAATGAGGTTGCCGACAGAGCGGTGAGGTCCCCTGGTTGTTGGATTACATGGGCAGTGTTTTCGGGACTTACAGTTAAGAATTTACTCACTGCTGGGATTGTTTTAAAATTCTTGGATGCCAGCAACACCCACCTGGGTTTTAATTTTCATTGCAGAACTTCAACTTCCAGAAGGCACTTTGGCACACGTCCATGGGGGCGGGATGTTGGCGAAGTTGAATAACTGCTCTGCAATGCTGTGGCGGCTCCGCTTGCGATATGCCTATGAATAAGAACAAGGATGTTCGAAACGCGTCCAGGCTTCCCAGAGAGGATTCGCGCTGTGAGCCTGTGTAACCTGCCAAGTCCTCAATAAAGTGGTCTACTTACCGTGTGTGCGGTCTCATGCAGGGCAACCCTTTCTTTTCACATATAGCGGCTGGGCTCAGCCAGCGAGACCGCACTGCCGTGAGGGAAATGCGGATCTGTGGCGACTTTGTAATGAGGTTGCCGACAGAGCGGTGAGGTCCCCTGGTTGTTGGATTACATGGGCAGTGTTTTCGGGACTTACAGTTAAGAATTTACTCACTGCTGGGGATTGTTTTAAAATTCTTGGATGCCAGCAACACCCACCTGGGTTTTAATTTTCATTGCAGAACTTCAACTTCCAGAAGGCACTTTGGCACACGTCCATGGGGGCGGGATGTTGGCGAAGTTGAATAACTGCTCTGCAATGCTGTGGCGGCTCCAGCTTGCGATATGCCTATGAATAAGAACAAGGATGTTCAAAACGCGTCAGGCTTCCCAGAGAGGATTCGCGCTGTGAGCCTGTGTAACCTGCCAAGTCCTCAATAAAGTGGTCTACTTACCGTGTGTGCGGTCTCATGCAGGGCAACCCTTTCTTTTCACATATAGCGGCTGGGCTCAGCCGCGAGACCGCACTGCCGTGAGGGAAATGCGGATCTGTGGTGACTTTGTAATGAGGTTGCCGACAGAGCGGTGAGGTCCCCTGGTTGTTGGATTACATGGGCAGTGTTTTCGGGACTTACAGTTAAGAATTTACTCACTGCTGGGGATTGTTTTAAAATTCTTGGATGCCAGCAACACCCACCTGGGTTTTAATTTTCATTGCAGAACTTCAACTTCCAGAAGGCACTTTGGCACACGTCCATGGGGGCGGGATGTTGGCGAAGTTGAATAACTGCTCTGCAATGCTGTGGCGGCTCCGCTTGCGATATGCCTATGAATAAGAACAAGGATGTTCGAAACGCGTCAGGCTTCCCAGAGAGGATTCGCGCTGTGAGCCTGTGTAACCTGCCAAGTCCTCAATAAAGTGGTCTACTTACCGTGTGTGCGGTCTCATGCAGGGCAACCCTTTCTTTTCACATATAGCGGCTGGGCTCAGCCGCGAGACCGCACTGCCGTGAGGGAAATGCGGATCTGTGGCGACTTTGTAATGAGGTTGCCGACAGAGCGGTGAGGTCCCCTGGTTGTTGGATTACATGGGCAGTGTTTTCGGGACTTACAGTTAAGAATTTTCTCACTGCTGGGGATTGTTTTAAAATTCTTGGATGCCAGCAACACCCACATGGGTTTTAATTTTCATTGCAGAACTTCAACTTCCAGAAGGCACTTTGGCACACGTCCATGGGGGCGGGATGTTGGCGAGTTGAATAACTGCTCTGCAATGCTGTGGCGGCTCCGCTTGCGATATGCCTATGAATAAGAACAAGGATGTTCGAAACGCGTCAGGCTTCCCAGAGAGGATTCGCGCTGTGAGCCTGTGTAACCTGCCAAGTCCTCAATAAAGTGGTCTACTTACCGTGTGTGCGGTCTCATGCAGGGCAACCCTTTCTTTTCACATATAGCGGCTGTGCTCAGCCGCGAGACCGCACTGCCGTGAGGGAAATGCGGATCTGTGGCGACTTTGTAATGAGGTTGCCGACAGAGCGGTGAGGTCCCCTGGTTGTTGGATTACATGGGCAGTGTTTTCGGGACTTACAGTTAAGAATTTTCTCACTGCTGGGCATTGTTTTAAAATTCTTGGATGCCAGCAACACCCACCTGGGTTTTAATTTTCATTGCAGAACTTCAACTTCCAGAAGGCACTTTGGCACACGTCCATGGGGGCGGGATGTTGGCGAAGTTGAATAACTGCTCTGCAATGCTGTGGCGGCTCCGCTTGCGATATGCCTATGAATAAGAACAAGGATGTTCGAAACGCGTCAGGCTTCCCAGAGAGGATTCGCGCTGTGAGCCTGTGTAACCTGCCAAGTCCTCAATAAAGTGGTCTACTTACCGTGTGTGCGGTCTCATCCCTTTCTTTTTATATATATATATATATATATATATATATATATATATATATATATATACTAACAGACAAAAGATAGAACCAAAACTGATATTTAGTCATCAAAAGAAACTTTGGGGACAGACTCAACAATAGAAGGTGAAGAACCAAAAATCTCGTCATCCATGTTCATTAGATGGTCGACCTCCTGTTGGAGCATGATCTTTGTATTGGTGTCCCGGATTGAGAATTTCTTAGGAGTTAAATAGGCTGTACAATAGGAGCAACATAAGAGAAGGCACTGAATCAAAACACAACAGCAGATCAGGATAGCTATAAAATATATTATTTCCTCTAAAATCCAACCCCAACCTCCAAACAGGGACCAGCTCCAATTACCACTCTGCATGCCTTGAACATTTTCTATAATGTCTAAAATATGTTTGGTAATATTTTTCTCCAAATTAGTGATACCTACTACACACTGATCTCCTATTACTGAGCATTCACCACCTTTTTTAGCTAAAATAAAATCAACTGCATATCTAGTCTGTTCAGAAAATATTCTCATGCTCTCTAATTGAATGGTGATGTCACGCAATGCTGCCACGGTAGTATTGGACAATATCTGTAATTTACAGCCGAAATATTCCCTGGCCTTTTCAGTCCTACTCATAGCCATGCCCCCTAAAGTGAAAATAGCAGACAGGATATAACCAAACGTAATGCCATTACTGTAATTATTTATTTCTATTTCTGTTACTCCTTCGCAAAATTCTTTCGTAAGTGTTCTTTTTACCCATTTTATCTGTCTATGAGTATATTTACAAGGGACTCCCAGAGGTAGCACCATACCAAGGGCTACATCATTGGTACCATTATGAACATTTGAATATGTTCCGTTGGTGAGGAAAAAGAATCCAGGGTGAGCATATATTGGTCTGTCATAATCCACAGCTGCATAACGAGAATTACCGACAACAGTTGTAGAACCCTCACACTCTTTAAAGGAAAAGTCTGTTTAGACATAATTACTCCGGAGCAATTGATGTACAAAATAGAGTCAGTACTATTTAAAATGGGGCAACAAGCAGGGTAATAACCAGCTTTTCGGGGAACTATCACTTGTTTGTAATGCCAGCCTACTAATGTGATGTTTTGCTCTTCAAAATAAAAATTATCACAATAGGTATTTTTATCACAACCGGGGTACCCTGTTCCTGTGGGCTGACGATGATACAAATATGGCCCTGGGTAACCGAAGCCGAATTCCCCTTTTACCTCAACAAAATTTGTCGGCTTGGAATATGTATAATTTATTAAAGACAGAGGATAAGCAGTCCATCGGCTAGTAACAGAGTCTGTAGGATAACAAGCAACACCATTACCGAAAAAGCTTTTATGCGTATCTAGAAAAACATTATTAGAGAGCATTCGTTTTCGTCTTGGTGTGGAAGAAACATTATTACTAGAAACAGATGAATCACTTGCATGTTCTAATACCCAGAGAATCCCACCAAATATAATCATTAACAAAATAGCAAGCAAAAGGAAATGTATCCTCCGCTGTCTTATCCAGAATAGTCGGGGTAAAACAACAAATTCTAATGGCTGTTCTTCATCCCTCATCGGCCTACCAAAAGGATACATGACAACTTTATTCACTACAAATGAGAAGTTTCAGAAAAAGACTACTGAATGGAACCCACGGTGGAAAGGACACAAAAAGTAAGATCAAAAACAAGGAAAAGAAATGTATCAGGGTCCGTTACAAGCCTCCCTGGCAGGCTTCTATTGTTCAATCCTCGTTGGTGCTATGACGCACGGGTCGGTGGAGTCACACTGCTGCAACTCATCTGCAAATGTTCACGAACCTCAGGATAGGGTACTCCCCCCCCCCCAGGGAAAACACGCTCAACTTATCCTGTCCAGTGTCACTGACAGTGCACCAATTATTCCGATCCTAACTGAAAGAAGCACACAATCAAAGGAACATGTTGCTACTCTTTATCCACGAAGTCCATCCCTGCTACACTTCACTAATCCTTTGGTGCACTATCCTTCCGTCGAGGGCGCAAATGGTACCTTTTTACTCCAGGAACTGTTTCATCTTGCAACAGGATTTGAAATTCAGGTGTCGGAGAGCGAGGCTCAGGTTCCTGTCGATCAAGCGAGAAGGAACCCTGTGCAGTTTACATTTCTGGGGGAACTGCTTCATTCAAAATGGCCTCACTCTCGTCTTCAGTGTTGGCCCAAGTCAGCTGAGCATCAGAAAAAGGCACGTAGGCGGGGGACATGCTCTGTTTCATGGTCCCCTATTCCTTCTTGTACCCAACGATCATAAGGGAGGGGGAGCGGAACCCGTCGGCATTGTGTAGAGTGGATCCAGTGTTTCTGACCTTCCACTCTCACCGCTGTCCTCGTCATAAGGAGGGCCAAAAAGGGTCCCTTCCACCGGTGTTCCAAACAGTTCTTTCGCTGAAAGTTCTTGATCAAAACATACTGCCCGGGCTGTATAAGGTGCCCAGGTCCTTCTGGTGCTGGAGGCAGCGTCTCGTGTATCTGTTGATGAATAAAACGTAGACTTTTAGTAAGATCATACAGATAATCAATCAACAAAGGGTGCTCTATCTCGGAGTATTTCTTGGGTCTAGGGACGCCCACACATTCGCAGGATGTCCAAAAACCACCTCATATGGGGATAGCCCTGTCCTAGTGTGTGCAGTCATTCTAGTAGACAATAGAGCAAGGGGTAATGCATCTGGCCACTGTAACCCGGTACTTTCTGTTATCTTAGCCATTTTTAACTTAAGGGTACCATTGTATTTTTCAACCAGGCCCGCTGATTGAGGATGATTCGCTGCATGAAATTTCTGTTTAATGTGCAGACCTTCACACACCAATTGAATCAATCTGGCGTTGAAGTGACTGCAGTTATCACTCCAGATCAAGTGGGGCAAACTGTAGCGTGGGAAGAACTCTTTTTGAAGAGCCTTCGCCGTGGCCATGGCTGTATTTTCCTTTGTTGGGTAAGCCTCAACCCATTTGCTAAATGTGCAAACCACTACCAATACATATTTCAAATTGTTAACCCATTACATCTCTATATAATCCATCTGAAGCACCTCAAAGGGAAAAGAAGGTGGTGCAAAATTTCCAGAAGGTGTAGGGGTACCTTTTCCAGGATTGTATCTCATACATATAATACAGTGCCTTACAAGGTGGGCAGCAACTTTCGAAATATTGTCATTCTGCCATACGGGATCTAATACTTTACAAATTCCACTTGCGCTAATATGAGCTGGGCCATGTGCCATGCTAACTACAGGAAAAACATATGCATTAGGTAACATTCATCTTTGCTTCACCCCTTTGTCAGTCCAGCACCCTTCATCATCCAACCGCCCTGTACTTTCCTGCCATACAGCCAACTCCTCAAGTGTCGCTTCAGACTGTATTTCCCTGACGCTGTCCAGTGTATTTTCGAACATGGTAACATCTGGTACCCATCTAGCAGGGCCTGCCACAAAAATTTTCGTCATCTTTGATCTAGCTGTCTCTTTTGCTGTTTGATCTGCAAAATTGTCTAAGAGACAGCGGTCCCTTTCAAGGAGAATCAATATAGATAACCACAATACTTCAATCAGGATCGGGTCTATTCGTGTCCGGATGGACGTTATTTAGAATTTATTTACACACATAAAAAGCAAGACAATACACAAACAATAAGTGAGCAGGACGTGACAGGGTATTTGGAAATCAGCAGATTTCCTTACCGCAGGCAAGGGACTTAAAAGTGACTCTTAGTGAAGATACAAATTAACAGTAGTCACAATAACACAGACATCTTATACTCCACATAATTCTTAATTTGCAGTTTAGAGTTAAGATGTAATTGTCGACGACATTTCGATCCCCAACAACGCGATCCGATCACTGGATGTAATCCGGAGCCTAGGATCCGGCTCGGAAGAGCGGTGAAATCAAGGTGCCGGGTAACACGCCGAAAATAGCAGCGCTCGCTAATGGGGAATCCAACGGAGTCTGGCTATACTGGAAGATAGCAGCGCCGCTAATGGGGAATCCAACGGAGTCCGGCTAGCCGGACTCCGCTGGATTCCCCATTAGCGAGCGCTGCTATTTTCAGGCAGTTACCCGGCACCTTGATTTCGCCGCTCTTCCGAGCTGGATCTTAGGCTCCGGATTACATCCAGTGATCGAATCGCGTCCTACCTTACACTGGTGAGATTCTTTCCTGTTCCACATCGTGTTCCATACCTCCCGGGACACACTACTCTCCTGCATTCCTTCGTGCAACCTATACTACGGACCATACACCCCCACCTGGCCAACTGGATCCTCAACTCGACCTTACTGTTAGCCCTCCTAGTGGCTTTTATCAGGCATTCTCACAATACAGCATCTTGCCTTTAGCCCTGGCTACAGCCTCACATTGTGCCATACTGCAACTTCCCATGCATTTGCTTGATTGCTTAGTCCTGATGATGATCCCATAACCATTGTTGGGGATCAAACCTAAATAACGTCCATCCGGACACGAATAGACCCGATCCTGATTGAAGTATTGTGGTTATCTATATTGATTCTCCTTGAAAGGGACCGCTGTCTCTTAAAATTTTTTACTACCCTTGGTCCCTTCCGACTATAAGGGTTCCCTTGTTCCTTTTTCTGAGTTTGATCTGCAAAGGCATTTCCTCTCCCTACATTGTCAGTGATTGCTTTATAGGCACTACATTTCACTATTGCCAATCGTTTAGGAAGGGTCAAAGCTGTCAAAAGTCTTTCTATCAATGGACCATGCTGTATCTTGGTCCCATGTGAAGTCAAAAATCCTCTCTCTGCCCAGAGGCGTCCAAAGTTATGGGCCACCCCGAAGGCGTACTGACTGTCAGTATAAATATTGACAGCCAGTCCTTCGCTTAGTTCGCATGCGCACAAAAGAGCTATCAGCTCCGCAGCCTGAGCAGATTGGTAGGGAACGCGCACTGTCTCAACTATAGTGCGTAGCGTAGTAATAGCATACGCCGCTGTAGTGGTGCCATCTGAAAATTTGAAACAAGAGCCATCGACATATAGTTCCGCTTGCGGGTCGGATAAAGGAACATCAGTCAAGTCTACCCGTCCCTTCGTCTCTTCTTCAGTACGAAATAAACAATCATGGACATCTTGGTCCTTTTCGTCTGAAGGGAGGGGCAGTAACGTGGCTTGGTTCAGACTGGCACATCGTTTGATGACAATATGTGGTGCAAATAACGTTAACTCATATCCAGTAAGACGAGCACTGGTAAGGTGCTGCGTCTTTGTCTTGTTCAAAAGTATATCCACAGCATGGGGTACCATTACTGTGAGATCATGATTAAGGACGAGCCCTGCCGACTGTCGTATAGAGACCGCAGCAGCCGCCGTGGCTCTTAAACAACTCGGGAGAGCTCTGGCGACAGGATCAAGCGTAGCAGAAAATAAGCACACGGCCTCTGCTTACCACCAAAGGCTTGTGTTAACACTGAAAGCGCACACCCAGCCGTCTCGTGTACGTACAGCACGAAAGGCTTCTGATAGTCAGGCGTACCAAGCACAGGTGCAGAGCAATCGTTAATTGTTCAAAAGCATGCTGGCATTTATGCGTCCAAGGTAAAGGTTCATGCACATCTTTAGTAATCAAATGATGTAAAGGGTGTATTAGTAGAGAATCAGCAGGAATCCAGTGATGACAATACGAGGTGATGCCAATGAAAGCATGCACATCTCTCTGTGTCACAGGGACAGGCATCTTAACTATGGCATCAACTCGTTCAGGTGTTAACCTCCTACCGTCCTTCGACAGCAGGTGACCTAAGTAGGTGACCTGCTGTTGACAATATTGGAATTTGGAAAGGGACACTTTATGCCCCGCACCCGCCAAATGTTTCAACAAGATAACAGTAGCTTCCCTACAACCCTGTTCAGTATCGGAGGCGATCAGGAGGTTATCCACATATTGCAATAATACATTACCTGCGGGAGAGAGAGAGAATCAAATTGACTTTTTAAAGCCTGACTATAAATACTAGGACTTTCAGTATACCCTTGAGGAGCCCTGCAGAATTAGAAACTCCTTCCAGCTAGGCAAAACCGAAAAGGTGCCTGCTGTCGGAGTGAATAGGAATACTAAAGAAAGCATTCTTTAAATCTATTACAGAAAAGAACTGAGCTGTGGAAGGAACCATCGTTAAAAGAACAGTGATGTCTGGCACTACTGGGAACTGTGGAACAACTACTTTGTTGACCTCCCGGAGGTCAATTACAAAACGATAGACATGAGGGTGGGTATCAGGTGAATCTAACGGTGCCTTCTTAAGTATCTGGAATAAAGGGCTACTGCATATGTTTCCTGCTGTCTCCTCAACCACACCTGATTTAATCAGGTCCTGTATAATCTGCATCAATGCCTGTTCTCCTGCCTGTGATATCTTATACTGAGGAATACGAGGGAGCACAGCATTCTCCTTAACTTTTATAGAAACTGGTGGTTTGGGTAGCAGCCCTACATCTATATCCCCTTTTGCCCACAATGAGGATGGTACGTCTTTAAATTCAACTGGAAGGGGTGCATCTTTTGACAAACACTGTTTCCCCTTAGCCACATTAGGTCCAATAGTCATATACACACCATCTGGGGAACAGGAAATGGTAGCATGTAACTTTTTCAACAAATCGAATCCCATCAAATTCTCGCCACAACTAGACGTCAGCAAAAATGGAGAGTCCACAGTAAAAGGACCCAATGTTAAAGCAAGACAATACGCGTTATAGCACATTGCACTTTCTTCTCTTTGTGCGCAAGTGAACTGTTCGTGCTGGTGGTTTATTTCTCTGCCATTCTTTTGCCTCTTTATGTTACCTCACTCTATTGTCTTGGCTTTTTAACAGGTTTTTAACGCTCCCTCATTTTCTCTTGACCTATGATTTTTATTTTTTAGTCTGCTAACCATCATTCTTGAAATACCATTTGTGACACCTTCCTAGCACGACCCTCTCCGGGGCTTACTCTAGCCACTAATTTTCCCTCCGTTCCCCCTTTTAATTCCTCCCCCTCTCTTCGCCCTGTCCCTATTCCCCTTCCCCACAATTTTTCCTCTCCCCTGGATCACTTTAGCGGAATAAACATGCTAAGAAAAACTTTAAACACAAACTACTAATTCGTCACCAAGAAACGCTATTTGTGGATAACTACCTCAGTCTCACCTCGATTGTAAAAACCAATTACATCTTCTACTCCAAGCGCCCCTCTAAATGGAAAAGCATCTTCCTCCACCACCTCCCTATCACAAAGTCATGCAAAATCCCATATGGTTTGAAACTATCTACCACCCCTTCCCCTACTTTTCTTGGTGAAATTGACATCTCCATTTTTAAATCTGGAAACATCCTCATTCAAGCCTCTGAAAAACATCTCACCTTCTTTGAACACCATTTCAGCACCTTATCCTACCTACTCTCGATACCTTCCTCTGACCCTGCAGCCTCCCAATCACAGTCTGACCCTCTGCCCCCTCTTTCCCCTACTCTAACCCCTCCTCATACAGACACTGAAAACACCACGGAAGTCTCCCAAGCACAGACTCTCTATCTCCCTCCTGCGTTAACAACTTTCCCTCCTACTGATTCACCAACGGCCTACTCAACCATCCATACTCTCTCTCCTCCTCTTGAGGCTCCAACACCTCGCACCTGTTCCTCCCTTCCATCTTCTTCTTCCTCCCATCCCCCTAAACTTGATCCCCCTACGACTCAATCACTGACTCTAACTTCTTCCTCCCTAATTGACCTTCCCCTCCTTAACCAAGATGTCAACCCTCCTCACTCTCCCCACGCACCCTTTCCTTCTCTGGACTCTCTTGTGACTCCAGTGAATGCCCTGTCCCACCTCACTTCCCTCCCTTCGTTCATCAATCGGAACACCCCTCACCACCCCCCACCTGGGCTCCCACCCCTTCCTCACCCCAGACCTCTCGTCCTGACTAACACAGAACATCCTCCTAGTCCCCCCGACCTCCCAGCCTCCGTCCCTTTCTCTCTTATACCCCAGACGCTTTTTAATATAGAACTCCATCTCGCTAACCTGTCGTTTGAACTCACCTCACTCAGAAAAGATGTCAACTCCCTCTCCTTACTTAACCGCCCCAATCATTCTATTTCCCTGTGTGCTGAACAAACCAACACTACATTCCCCCAGCAATGGGATACTACCCCCTCTGTAACGACACACTCAGAAAATTCCGTGCCTCAAACCACCTCCCCGCCTCTGATCTCCCTGACCCCTGTAAGCCTTACCCCCTACTCTTTGACTACTGACCCTCTGGTCCCGCAGGCACCCATCCCCGTGATCCTTGGGACTAGCAGAATTCCAGCTTCCCCAGCTTCACCCAGACTGCCCCCGCAATTTACCACTATCCACTCCTGCCCCCTACAACCAACCCTAAACCCCTTACCTGCATGCTGGTTAACTGTCGCTCGGCTGTCCAACACGCGATTGAAATTTCGGAAACCATCCTTAGCGAAACCATTGACATCGCCTTTCTAACTGAAACTTGGCTTAAAGATCACTCTTCTTCCATTCTTGATATGCTCTCTCCCCTGGCTACTCCATCCTCAGAAAAGATAGACCTGTCAGAATTGGAGGCGGTCTAGCAATAATCTATAAAACGAACTCCAACTCTCACCTGTACAGAACTCCAATCATTCTACTTTTGAATACCTTGGAGCGGAACTTAAAGTGCAAGGCTCCCTCCAATTCGACTACACAACATCTACCATCCTCCTGGTGACCCTCTTCCTTTTGTAGAGGAATTGTCCGACCTTCTTACCCAAACCTCACTTTCCAATTCTAAAAACCTCTTCCTCTGAGATTTTAACCTTCATTGGAACAAAAATGATGATCCTATGGTTAACCTCCTCACTGATCTACTTGATATCAACGACCTAAAACAACTCTGCCACTCTCCTACTCACACCAAAGGAGCCACTCTCGACGCTATCACTACAAGCAATGACCTGGCCTCCCTTTCCTCCATCGTTCCCATCGACTGGTCAGACCATCACCTCATCCTTTTCACGATCACTAACACTGTACTACCCCCTCCACCCAAAAACATCAAACAGATGAAATTGACTAGGAATCTTCATCTTATTCCCCCAGGCGAACTGGAGACCAAAGTCAAAGCACAACTTCGACTCTCTCCTCTCTCCCAAAATGCTAATGACCTCACCGAACACTTTAATAAATCCATCATTGAGGTCCTTGACCAAATTGCCCCAGCCAGACTAAAACTTCAAAAAAACTCCTCCTCCAAATCCTGGTTCAATACAGATCTCAACAATGAGAGACGCGTACTTAGATCGACTGAACGCATATGGAGGCAAAGCCCTTCCCCTCTAATCTCTCCCTCCTCAGATCCGCTAGGGCCAATTATAAAAACACATCCTCAATGCTAAGACATCCTTCTTCCGCTCCCAACTCGACCGGGCCAAAAACAGACCTAGGGAACTATTCAGCATTGTTAAAAACCAAACCTCCTCTGCACCCCCAAGGTGATTGCCACCAACGAGAGATGCGAAGAAATTGCCAACTACTTCTCAGAAAAATCTCCAAAATTGATCAATCCTTCGCCTTAACTCCCCTCCCTCTTAGCCTACCTCCCTCCCTGGACATTTCCCCAATTCTCCTTCACTCTCAAAGCCTCTTCATGACTCCTCATCGCTTCCTCCTGTCGTCCCTATTCTTGAACCCATCCCCACCATACTCGAGCAAAAAAATAATGCTTCTTGGCACAACTTCCATCCAGTCACTGAACTTGATGTTCTTAACGTCATTACCAGACTTAAACCGTCATCTCACACCAAAGACCCTCTCCCTTCCAACCTTGTCCAAGATCTAAAACATATCATTGCCCCCTATTGGACCTCTATCATCAACTCCTCCTTTACCTCCGGTTGTGTCCCTGCTTCCTCCAACTGGGTCAATTCACTCCCATCCTCAAAAATCCTGCTGGTGACCCTAATGACCTAAATAACCTTCTTCCTATCTCTAACCTTCCTCTTCTCTCAAAAGCCCTTGAAAAATGCGCCCTGCTCCAACTAGATAGACACATTGATTCATTCAATCTTTTAGACTCTTTCCAATCAGGCATCAGAAAGGGCTGTAGTACGGAAACAGCCATGCTAAATATAATTGATGACATCCATCACTCCCTCGACAAAGGCGAGTCCTCCCTTCTCATTCTCCTTGATCTCTCCGCTGCTTTCAACACTGTTAACCACTCTACTCTACTTAACACACTTAAAGATCGTTTTGGCCTCAACGGTTCAGTCCTCAAATGGTTCACCTCCTTTTTCCAACACAGAACCCAGCAAATTAAAATTCGCGACTGCCTTTCCAAACCTATACCCATCTCCCTAGGGGTCCCCCAGGGCTCTATACTCTCCCCCTCTCTATTCAACCTCTTCATGGAACCCCTCACCCTTATCCTTAAGCAAATGGGAATCAATTACCACCTATACGCAGATGACACCCAACTTTACTATAAGATTCAATCCCGCTCGGACATTCTTCACCTCAATGATGCCTTGAGTAAGATTCAATCCTGGTTCCACTAAAACCACTTCAAACTCAATCCAAAAAAGACTGAAATCATTCTTTTCTCCCCTAAGAACAACTCGCTCCCCATTCTATCCTGGATCTCTGACCTAACTGCACTCAACTGCTCTCTCACTATATCAAACTCAGTTAAATCCCTCAGATTTAACATTGACCAGAACCTTACTCTTATCCCCCACATAAAAAATTCGGCCAAAAGCGCCCTCTTCACTCTCCATCACCTCAAGAAAATAAAACCCTTCATTCGTGCAGATGACTTTAAATTAGTCGTCCAATCGCTGGTCTTGTCGAAAATTGACTATGGTAACGCCATCCTCTCTAGAACCCCTAAAGTCCACCTAGCCCCAGTCAAATCTGTTCTGAACCTGGCTGCTAGGCTCATTACCGACCTCAAACGGTTCGATCACATCTCCCCTGCCCTTAAAGCCCTCAATTGGCTTCCCGTCGAAGGAAGAACTTCCTACAAGACAGCTTGCATTACGCACAAAGCCCTGCACCAACGCTCCCCGCAGTACCTCTCAGATAAACTTCACAAAGCTGGCTGCTCTAGAGCATTGAGGAGCTCCAACACTCTCGCTCTTGTCCCTCCTCTGTTAAACAAGAAATCCACACAATCGCGCTCCTTTACCGGAAATGCGCCTAACATCTGGAACTCCCTCCCGAAAGAACTTCGTAGTAACCCCTCTTACGTCAGCTTCAAAAAAGACCTCAAACTCCTCCTTCTCAACAAATACTGGGGTCCTTAATCCCTCCCCCGGGCACTCATACCACCCCGACCTCCTACTGTTTAAAGTCCTCCCCCCCCCTTTTTTTTTATCCCTGACTCCCTCTCTCCTCACCCCTCACACTTCTTACTTCGCCCACTAACTTCTCACACTAACCTTTCCCATAGGACCTGCTTCGTCCCACTTGGTTTTGCCTTAACCTCCCCCCCTCCTCAGCCTCTCCCCATTCTTATACCCTACCCCCCTCTTCTCCATCATTTCCCTCCCACGCTAGCCTAATCTCTCCGGACTTGCTGTAGCCCATTGCAATATATATGCTTAGATCGTGTAAAAATTTTAGCTGTTTTTTACTGTCTGTATTGGTTTTGAGTACTACCTCATTGTAATTCTATTACATTGCAATTAATACCCATGTAAGCGGTATGGTATGGCCTTAACCTCCCCCCTCCTCAGCCTCTCTCCATTCCTATACCCTACCTCCCTCTTCACCCTCTTTTCCCTCCCACGCTAGCCTATTCTCTCAGGACATGCTGGAGCCCATTGCAATTTATGTAGTTAGACAGTGTAGAATTTGAGCTGTTCTTTACTGTTTGTATTTGTTGAATACTTCCTCATTGTAATTTTGTTATATTGCAATTAATACCCATGTAAAGCGCTCTGATACCCTCGGGTCCAGCCAGCGCTATATAAAACCTTTTAAATAAAAAAATAAATAAATAAATAAAGCAAGGGGTGTGGAAATGGGGCTCACAACCGGCACGCCTGAAATCCTACCGAAACATTATTACGGCCAGACAGAGTTGCCCCAGGGAGCAGTTTATGTGAAACAGAGCTATTCATCGCACCTGTGTCCACCCAAAATTTCTGTACGGAGCCATGCAAATCTGCTGTGACATAAGGACCACACTGATCTACAGGAATTTGGACTGGACCCTTACCCTGCCCTTGGGTGTTGTAGCCATACAACACTCCCGCAGCATCGTCTGTAGCATAATCATCATGATAGTATTGTCGTCCCCGGGGATCAACAAATTAATTCGAATCAGAACAATCCCCTGAAGGCACACCCACTTGCCCCTCTTCCCTATTAGCCTCATAACGGCCTCTTCCTCGCGAACCTCGCCCTCCAGGAACCGCAAGCTTTTGCAACAAATCTGGGCACTCACTCCGCCAGTGTCCCTCCTTTTTACAGTAGGCACACTGGTTTAACCCCAAAGGTGCACCACCTCTACCAACACCTCGGCCCCTTTGAGTCGGACCGCCACCATGTCCCCTTCCAGACCCTCTAACAACTTGCTGCAACAATACTTTTGTTTTTAAATCCTTACTCTTCTTCTCTGCCTTGTCTTTTTCTTTGTTTTCACGATGCTCGTAATACTGAGCCATATTCAATATCACTGAAGGGGAAGAGGTAGTCCAAGTACTCTCTGAGGCCTGTAGCCGGGCCGCAATTTCCGGAAGCAAATTTGTAACAAACCTATTAACAAACAAGCGAACGCCCCCTTCCACTGATAAGTCCTGACCACTGAAATCCAAGAAAACCCCTTCAAACCTTGTAAAAAATCTGATACACTTTCCTCTTTCTTCTGTCTACATGCTGTTAGCTTGTCCCAATCAACCCGTCGAGGTGGGATAAGGGAATGCATATACGTAATAATACGACTCAGCAAAGCCAGAACCTCAGCCCTAGGTTTTTCACCGGGCTTTCGCTCTGCATCCCACCCTTTAATCTCGTCCCACGTACCGCCTAGCTCCACCCTATGGTCTTGAGTGTGTACCTGTCTCCATATATCCACCGGTACTAGTAACCCGAAGAAAATTTCTATGTCTGCAAGAGTCATAACTGACGAGGAGGCTGCCTCTGTCAGCTCCTTATAGTACGCTGTGGGCTTCTTTCGTGGGTCTGGTAATTGACCCTTAAGGGCCAATACCTCACTCCTTTTCCATGGAATATAAACCCACTGTTCCTGAAAGCGAGCCTCCACCCGTTGTTGGACCACCTCATTTCTTTGGTTCCTCTGCTCTGGGATCTCAGGATGAAAAATAGGATGCACCTCCCTCATCGGAAACTGGGATTTCCCAACCGGAGTATTACTTTGTAATTTCTCCTGATAGCCTATCAACGTCCCCGCATTACCAAAAACCTCCCCGGGGGCCATGCCAGCTGAATATACTCGATCTCGAATATCGTAAATTATTTGAGGGGCTATGCCCCCAATACACTGTTCCCATAAATTGATCAAAGTAGCTGACATATGTTGGAGGGCATGCTGCTGTACAAACGGATCAAAATCTTTCATTACACTCCATATATCCTCCGCACTATAGATCGGACCCCGAGCCCACTGCGCTGCTTGATTCGTCACCATCCTCTTTTCTTCCTCACCTACATTCGATCGAGTTAACACCTGTTCCATCCGCTCTTGTACTGTAGCCCAATTCCCTCTATCCGGCCCCCTTACTGGTGCCTGAACACTACTTAACACAGTAGGTAACAACCCTGGGGAAGACATGAATGACACGGGTAAAGGAGACAATGTCATCAGTGGCTGTGTAATGGGGGCGAGGGAAGGAGGGGAAACAAAAGCAGACATAACAGATGTCACAGGGGTGCCCGCAGTCACCGCACTCGTAATCGGTAAGGCAGAAAGGGGGGCAGACAAAACAGGGGCCGAAGCCGTCGAGCTCGCAGGAACACTTAAAGAAGGTGAAGGAACAGGTGAAGGAACATCGGGATATATTCTCTGTGGGGCATATGGAGGTGGAGGACGGGTCTCCAATAGTTCCTCCACAAAAGTATCCCCCTCCTCTCTAACCACATATGACTTATCACACTGTAACCAAAATTTCCTATCTGCACACTCAATACCTTTCTCTGTCTGTTCTCTATCATATGCTACAGCTTTCTGCACCACTGTCTGCATTGCTTTCTTCCTAGATGCCTTCTCGGCCCTTATACGTCGCTGTTTGGCTTCTTTCTGCCATACCTGCAAGGTATCGAACATTGACTGCCTACTTCTTCTAGCGAACAATTTATCTTGTAAATAATTCAATTTCTGTTCATCAAAAGTACCATCAAGTGGCCACTGAAGCTCAGCATTGTCTCTTGTATATTTGTGCCACAGTGTATAAACATAATAGGGCCAATGCCATGCTTTACGTACATCTCAAAACCCGGAGTGCCTTCCGGAGGCGCGGGCTGCCGTTCCTCCAGTCTGTTTTCCACAGAGCATCTTCGACACCCAAAACACCACAATTTACTCCAACAAGACATCTTAGCATCAGACACTTCCACTCATCACACAAACACGCACTCCCTCACAATACAAACAAAGAGCTCCCAAGCAGCAGTCCAAAAAACTGCACCAAAACAAGACAGTCCTCAGACTGCACCAAAACAAGATAGGCTCTAGCCCCAGGCCTTTTCAAGAATACCGAATTACCAGGTGGCCTGGCAGAACATTTTCAAACGCCCCATATCACAAGGGTCCGCAGACCTACTAAATTAATCAAGACGGCGCCGCACTTACCAAAGCTCACCTGGTGCACACAGGTCAAACATGATTATTCTCCACTACCGACTCTTCAGACCCAAACAGTCAGATCCAAGGGTTTCGCCTCTTCAGGACCCCAGCCGAGATGACCACTAGACGAGGAGCCGTCCGATCAGACAGGCGGGGCAGCTGCGAGAACTAACGCTCGATCGTGTGGGGTACCCCGATCCACCCATCCGACCAGACACAACCCCAACCTCTGCAACCCGTCTACGGGTGAGATGGGTCACCTGGTGGAGTCCCTGTTCGGGCGCCAACTGAAGGAAGTGACCCGTTAAGGATCACTCGGGTCACTCTAGACCTCTGCTAGCCTTCCATGCAATGAAGAGTCAATGACGCAGTAGAGAATGCCAACAAGCTAGTTAATTCGGAATTTACACTGCAGTGGAGTCCAGCCTAACCAGCCTCTACTACTGGCTGACGAGGGACTGACATGAACAAGCATAAAGTTACATTATGTAGGTTGCGGAGCCCACTAAGACCCGCCTATTATGGAAAAATACTGGTAGCTGTCTTAATACAATGGGGGTACAGAGTATGAGTTTCAGTTCCACAGCCTGGCACACGCTATCTACTGCCCAAGGTCGTCTAGCTTATCTTCCCCACCAGACAGGTGGGAGAAGGCCTTGATGTAACAGTAGAAGAATGTACTAACTAGCAAAATCTTAGCATTGAAGAAATGAAACTTACCAAGGACTATTTCTCGGAAAGAACAAACATAACAGTTTCGTTCTGTTTATAAAATGGCATCTAACAAGACAAGATGGCAGTGCACATGTCAATCGGACGAATATAATGCCGGCATCCACTGACTATATATTTCACACAATATACCTATTAATGCATTAGTTATATCAATGCTAACATCACTTTGAGTATAATATGAATAATATAGTCATTTTCAGTTTTATTCTAACAAATCTCTGGAATGACTTGGCTGTCAGTGAAAAACCACTGATCCATTGTCTGCAGTATCCAACCATACCCACGAACATTCAAACTTCTTTCTGTGTTCTGGGAGGACCCATTTGCAAGATCACAGTTATTCGATCTTGTGATACTTTCCTGACTCCTTTTTCAATTTTGTGTCCCAAATATTGAACCTCTTTTTGATAAAATTGCAATTTAGCAGGTGACACTTTATGCCCACCTACTGCCAAATGGTTCAGTAGAGCCATTGTATCTGTCACACATGCTTCTCTCATCTTTGATGCAACAAGTAAATCATCAATGTATTGCACCAGTACTGAGTCCTTTGGCATCACCAATGACTCCAAACATTTTTTCAAAATAAGGTTGAAAATTGAGGGACTCTCTGTATACCCTTGAGGAACTCGGCACCATGCCAAGACACAGTCTCCAAACCGGAATGCAAAAAGATACTGGCTATCCGGATGCAAAGGTATCGAGAAAAATGCTTGGCACAAATCAATCACAGTGAATCACTCTGCCTCACAAGGAAATTGATAAAGAATCACTGCTGGGTTTGGCACTCTTGGACAATAAGGTATCACAATCTTATTAATTTTCCTCAGGTGCTGAACTATCCTATATTTCCAGCTCGGGTTCTTAATCCCCATTATAGGTGAATTACAAGGACTCCCTAGTATCTCTCTCAAAATGCCTTGTTCAATCATTTGTTCAATTACAGGCGTCACTCCTGCATTGGTCTCAGGACTCATTTTATACTGTGGTGTTTTTGGAAATTTTGCACCTTGTTTGACTGAAATCTGAATAGGATCAACTCCTTTCATCAATCCAACGTCTTTCCCTGAAAAATCCCACACATCAGTCATCACTGTGTCTCTCAATTCAACAGGCAAATACTTCGCTTTAAATAAAGGATACAAATCATTCACTTCTGTCCCTTGCCTTGCCAACATCACTTCAAACGCAACATCTTCATCTAGTGTTTGGAATGCAATACCGTCTGGTGTACAGTAGATGGTACAATTCATCTTACATAATAAGTCCCTATCTAATAGATTTACTGGACTTGTATCACACACCAAAAAATGATGTAAGTCTCTAAAGTCTCCAATGTGTACCTTCATTGGTTTTGTCACTGGAGTTTTAATCAACTGATTTGAAGCGCCTACAACTTGGATAGTATCTCCCGAGAGGGGTAGGTTTGGGATTTCCACAGTTCTCACAGTGGAATGGGTAGCACCAGTGTCTACAAGGAATGTAACAACATTACCTTCAACTTCTCCATCCACAAAAAGACCACGCTGATCTACCTCTAAGGATGCGCCAAGCACGCACTTCTCCTCCCCCCTCAGGCACCGTCATTAAGAAGTATCTGAATCACTCTCCTGGCACTGCAACCAGTATTGTGAAGCCATTTGTACATTATGATTATTATCAGCTCGTTCTTCCGTATGAAAACCTACATTCAAACTGTATCTTTGTTCTTGAGCATTCACATCATTTGGCATTGGGGCTTGAGGTATTTGTACCTGTGTAACTACCTGTTGTTGCTGCTGTTAATGTTGATTCCTGTTCACCTCATTCTGCATTTGTACATTAAAATTCAGATTCATTCCATTATTTTCTAGGAAAACCTTACACTCGCGTTTCCAATGTCCCAACTTGCCGCACACATGACATTTCTTTTTCATCTCTTCTTTGTTACCTCTACCCTTACCTCTTCCTTGAGTAGAAACACCTCCATTCATCATGACACCTCCCATGCTAGAAATCTGACCATTTTGAATATTCTGATGCTGACTTTTTCCTTGAAAACCTGTTTGAGAATAATCCACCAAATTTCCACCTTTCTGTGCTGCTTTCATTTGTGCCGACATTAATTTCTCTTTCAACTCTTTGTGTCTCGATTCAATATCATCACTACAATATTTTGCATACCGTAGTATCTCATCTACACTTTTATTCTGCCAACAAATCAAATGCTGTTGAATCATATTACTAATTTCCGGCTTCAAACCAAACACAAACTTATATACAAAATGTCCCATTTCTTTGTCAGTTATGCCTTCAAAACCACTATACTGTTTGAACACCTGTAAAAGCCTTTCATAATAAGCATGTGCTGATTCTTTCATCTCCTGAGTCGTTCTATCAACTTTTACCCAATCTGTCTTTTTTGGTGAAATCTTTCCCTTCAAATAGGTAATTACTTGGTTATATTTTTTTCATCACCTCATCTGATGGTGCTCCAGTCTTTGCATCTCTGGGATATTCTTGTTTTGGCCAATCTATTGCAATTTTACACTCAGCCCATAAATCAGCTGGAACCACTATATCAAACAACCCATCTAAATCTTTCAACAAAACCTTTGAAACTTTTACAAATCTCTCTACTTGTTTGTACCAATCAACTGGCTTTTCTCTCAATCTGGGAAACTCATTTGTAAAGGACAGTATATCCTGTCTTGACCGTGGAACGTGAACATATCCACCTCCTGGTACTTCTCTCATGGGATATATCATTTCAGTCATTATTGTCCCTGTCCCTGTTTCTCTCACAGGATACATAGATGATGCTCCTTTATTTGCAAGCATTTCTTCTGTCTTTTTAGCCCATATGCCTTTCCATCGTTCCAATTCACCCCATCATTTCAATGTATTAATCAACTCTTTGATCTGCAACCGTTTACCAGAAGCATTCAAGCTCTCCAAATCTTTATCACTAAAATTCAATCTATATGTCTTTTGCAAAGCCTTTGATTTCTCAATGTCAACTCCATAAGTTTGTGCAACTTCAGCACACCTCTCATGAAGACCCTTCGCCGTCATTGTAATATTTTTACACAAAAACAACAATTTGTCTTCCTGATATTTGCTCAGTCTTTCTGGACTAATCTTACCCAAAACCATTTCCTCCAAATCTGCTTTTAATCTGTTTACATCCATGCTTGTATTCACTTTATTAGACACCATCCCTCTAATCCATTCATCTAACTCTTCTGGTGATGGTCCTACTAAACTCCCTGAAGTAGGTGTCACTTCTCTCACATTCTGTACCAGTCTTCTAGGTTCTATCTGTACATTTCGTTTTGGGGTTTCCATTGATCTCTCTGTAATATCAATCAGTGTTCCTATCTCATTTGCTTCAGCACCACCATTAACCCTATCATTATTAACAGGTACTGTCAAAGCATACACTTGTGAAATATTTTGACCCTCACTATACAAAGGAACTATAGGACCAATGGTCACTGGAACTGACAAAGCTTCTGCATTCAAATTTAATTGAGTAATCCTTTGTGTCAAATCATCTGTTGCCTTACTAATTACTGAAGTGAAGAATGACACAAGAAGGTAAGTCCAGTTGAAGATTTATTTAAGAAGATAAGAACATACACCTTCAACTTGCCAGTGTTGTCTGAAGTCTCACAGCCCCAAAATTCGAACACAAGCTCCCATCAAAGATTCTAAAGGGAGAAACTAAGAAGGACGGAGAGGCGGGGGGAAGGGGAAGAGACCAAAAGGAGGAAATCACAACACATCTCCCTCCGGAGAGGGAACGGGAAAAAGAAGGAGGAATGCAGGGGGAAAGGAGGAAAGGAGGATGAAGACAAAGGTAGAAGAAACATGCCAAGATAAGAACAGTGAATAGAAAACAACTTTCCTACAACAATAGATACGAGATTCACACTCCAAAAAGTGTGACATGAATACACCTTACATTTTGTAATCTTTGTGCCATGAAGGAGGGTGAGTACGTCTCACGCTCCTGTTACTGAGAACAGAATTCCCACAGGTATTAGTAACATACTTCTCCCTTACTCCACAGGGAATCAACATTGTGGGACAATTGGTAATTCTATCCATGCTCCACATTTTTCCATTTTCCAAAATAACAACATTTTCCTTGACTACTTTGATTTTCTCAGGAGCATAGAATTTATCCCCTCTACTGCCTGCCCCAAAGGGTTTCCTGACTAGAACCCACTGACCCTCTTTCCAGAGCTTGTTTTTGGCTCCCCATTTTTTGTCATAAAGGTCCTTGTATGCCTCTTGATGTCTCTTTACTTTAGCTCTCATCTCCGCATGATCAATGGAAACCTCCTTGTTCTGAAAAAGCCAACTTGGAGACAATTTGGAACCAGCTTTTCTCCCTCTCAGCACTTCAAACGGGGAGAGATCTGTAGTGATATTGGGTGTGGTATGGTACGACCATAACATATCTCTTACCGAAGTTTCTATAGGTCTCCCCGAGGCAACAGCTAATTGAATGGACTCCTTTAGCATTCTGTTAGCTCTTTCTACTTCGTCATTCGATTTGGGACTGTACAATGGCGTGCAAACATGAGAGATGGACATGTCTGCTAAAAAGTTCTTCATCTCATCAGAAACAAACTGGACCCCATTGTCAGTAATGATGGTCGCTGGGATACCTTCCTTAGAAAATACATCACTTAAGAAGCCAGTGAGAGTCCTGGTATTGACCATGTTGACAAACTTGTGGGTGATCCAATTAGAATAATAGTCGATGAGGACAATAAGGTATTTGTCCTGTGGACACATTGACCGAATGGGTCCCGCAATGACCAATCCTAATTTGTTCTACGGGACAGTGGGTACTTCCACCGGGATAAGTGGAGAACGTCTTAGACTTTTAGATTTGTCACTAACCCTACATGCATGACAGTCACGGACTTTCTCCTCCATAAGCTGATCCATGCAGGGGAACCAGTAATCCGCTCGTAACTTTGCTTTACTGAGCCCTCTACCCAAATGTCCTTCATGTGCCAGGTCTAAAATGTGATCACGTAAGCCCTTCGGAGGAACTATTTTTCCTGACTTAAGTATGTGATCTCCCTCTAAGGACATCTCAAACCTTACATTCCAAAATGGCTGCACCTCTTCTGGTAAGTTCTTACATTTGTTAGGCCAACCATTAATTATGTACTCCTTAACTCTTTTGAGGTCTTGGTCTTGCTCCATGTTGAATTCCCTTTGATCTTGCACCACAGCGGGAATACTAACTACCAAAATATCATCCTTGGGATCTGCATTAACTCCCCCATTTCCAACAGGAGCCCTGGATAGGAAATCTGCAGCACAGTTCTTAGCACCTGGTACATATACCATTTTGTAATTGAAACCTTGTAATCCTAGTACCCATTTTGCAATGCGGGGTGTGGTATTCTCCAGGTTGTGAGAACAATGGGTGCCAACCATTCAGAACTTTCAATTTCCTTGATTACACCTTGACTTACCAGCTTTTCAAGTTCTAACTTCACTGGTTCCCTCATTAGGAGTGGCACAGAACGGGTTTTATGTACCCTAGGGAGTGCACCCTCTTTAAGTGTGATTCTGTGCAGGTAGTTTTTTAATTTCCCAAGTTGTTCTGTGAATACCTCAGGGAACTCCTTTATGAGATTGTCTCCTACCACTGGTGGATCCACTAACAACACCTGATCAATGTTGTTAGGGTCAAGTGTAATGCCCAATTCTTTCTGGTGTTTCCACCCTAGTAAACTTGAGCCCTTCTTGGTGATGTACACCTTCCCTAAGGTGTGCCTGTCTTTAAATGAAATGTGCATTCTAACCATCCCCTCTAGTGGAATGGGTTCTTTGTTGTATCAACCTGGGTGAATATCCGCCATTTCTAAGACTAAGTTGTGTGTGGAAAACTTCTCATCAAATAATTTTTCTCAATAAGAGTGTATGGAGAACACGAATCAGCATAGACCTGAATAGACTCTCCATCTAAACTAATCTTGCATGTAGGGTATTGTACAGATTCGTCCACTTCCCCTTGTTCTATTTGAAAGATGTAACCCTTGGACTCTTCACTTTTATCCTCTACCCTATCTATCATGTGTACTTTTTCACCTGCAGCATTGCACACCTTGGCTAAATGGCCTCTTTTATTACATTTCCTGCAGACAACATTTCTTTGCTGGGCACTTCCAATTGTTGGCTAGATGATTGGGGTTACCACATCTAAAACAGCGAAAACTATCCGATTTGGTGCGTGAAAAATCCTTATTTTTTCCACTAATTTTACACACAACCTCTTCATTAACCAGTGACTTTGCTTCTTCCTTCTCTTTGTTAATCCTTGAAACATTATTCATTTCTTTTATGCATAATGCTGTGTGTTCAATCCCTTTAGCTATGTTTACTGCTTCTTCTAAATCTGGATTTCTGGTGAGAAGCTCCTCTTGTATCTTTTGATCATTTGTACACCTGCCTAACTGGTCCCTAATGAGTGAATTTGTTAGGGTGCCAAATTACCAAGTTGCGGACATGCCTCTTAAAAATGCAACATAGGCTGAAACCCTCTCCTCCTTTTTCTGAACTCTTTTATAAAATTTATGTCTTTCGAAAACTACATTAATTTTCTCTCTGAAATGTGCCTCTAATTTCCTGAGGGTGAATTCATAAACATCAACACCAATCACATCCTCGTCGCCAAAATGAAGTGAAGAATGGCGCAAGAAGGTAAGTCCAGTTGAAGATTTATTTAAGAAGATAAGAACATACACCTTCAACTTGCCAGTGTCGTCTGAAGTCTCACAGCCCCAACATTCTAACACAAGCTCCCACCAAAGATTCTAAAGGGAGAAACTAAGAAGGACGGAGAGGCGGGGGGAAGGGGGAAGAGACCAAAAGGAGGAAATCACAACAATTAGGTTTGTACTTTTTGCTTGTGAAGACTGAGGAACCTCAACTTGAATCAATGGAGCATTTGGAGTAGGTATTTCTTTCCTGCTCTTCCTGATTTGGTGGAGGTCTGTTTAATAACATCACATCTAGTAACTCATCATCAATTTCATTTGGATCTGGTTCTGTACATTCTACATTTTTCTTTTTCTCCTTACATTTACCTCCAGCCTGATCCTCTACTACAACAACCGGATATAAACCTTCACCTTCTGCAATCACATCTCTTCTCCATCTTTTCATCTGAGCATCCCATTTTGCCTCTGAATACCTACTTACAGTATTCCTATATTTATTTTGAGATCTGTCTCCGACTCTCTTATATACCTCTTCTTCCCATTCTTCAAGTGCCTCATACTGCATAGGTCTAGGATTTGGTCTCAATTGATTCATTTGATATCTCAAGTTCTCTAAAATCCTCTCATTAAAAGTACCATGTTCTGGAAATGCCATATTCCCATCTCCTTCCATATACTTCACCCAATTCTCCAACCATGTACACGTATGATATCCTCGTTCTAATGACATAAAGAAGCAGGTGGACCATCAGGTCACACAGGAATTCCCTCTCTAATAGGTATTGGCTCATCTTTTCTAAATAAAGTCCTCATCATTTTTAATAACTTCATTCTAATTCTTCTGCTATGCTAAAACTCAAACAAACCAAGAAAAACTCTATTCCATATTTCTACACATGCTATTTGTTCACGGTGCCTAACACCAACCAACCAATGGCAACACAACACCCCGTTGTGATGATTCACACTAGATGACCAATGCCAGCGCGGCTCTCTGTGACGTCAGTATGACTCCTACTACTGACCCTCCCTTTACAAAATATTTTGACAGTAGATTACAAACTCTTTTCAAAAGAAAAAACAAAATTAGAAACGACACAAAACAAGCCTGCTTTGTCTGCCCCACTAATAAAGAAATAGATTCAATCAAACAAAGAAATTTTTCGCTACTAGCGGAATATCGACCAGCGTTATTCCACTCTCAATCAGGTGAAAAATTCTCGGGACTTCTTCAGCTGCGCTTCCCAAAGGTACCCAAATAAATCTCCACTATACTAATTTCAGAGTTCCCTATGCAATATTAAACAACCTCGTTTATTTGCTTAGTATCACACCAGCAGACAACACAATACTTAGTGTATGCCACACTAGACTCTGCCCATTAGGCTAATACCATCCTGGGATCTTAGGCCACTCCGTGCCCTTCTTTTCTTTAGGTCAATGACGGACCACTACATATAACAATAGTACACTATGTTAATAACCAAAATTATTAATTCTAACCTATTAATTTGCTGAATTAATTAATTAAAACCATCCTCTGCTACCAAAAGCTAATCCAGCATTCAGAAACTGACACATTTTATCATCTGGACCCAATTCAATAATCCTACAGCCCCTTGTATGCTGGGTGAGTTTAAACCAATCTTACCAATTTGTTCATCCTATTTATCCTTTCCTTGGCGATGAATCTTTTGTAGTTAACCAGGGTTTGGCAAATATTATCAGAATTTTAACATAAGAATAATCATTTCATATAACTAGATCAATGACAGTAATAATGACAAACTCTTTGAAAGTTTTAAATGCTTTATCTAATAATTGTGAATTGCTCATCAAGTACAATACAGCTTGAATCATAGGTCATCACACAAGAAACATTAGCAAATAAACACCAATAGTACATCTCAAATGTCAGCGCAATGAGTGAGTGGATAGGCGTAGAGACAAAGAGACAAAAAAATTAAGGACATTTGCAAAATAATTTTATGCAAAGTCAGAATATCATACTAACCAATCTTACGAGATTCTAGAAACTGAAAAGCTACCCATTGGCAATGAGAGTAAGCTAGACCCCGCAAGAAGTTAAGGAGCAAAGTCAAAGAGTCAGGAGCAGAACAACAGCAAGCCCATAGAATTTAGGAAACAGCAACAGTGCTCTCTCCTCTCACAAAGTAAGAAAACGCGCTCCTAACCCCACCCACTTGCTACTACTAATTATACTCTAAACTCACTAAAGGTCCAACCCTCATTGTGTCATCTCACATGGATTTATTAGTTTTTATTGGTCAAAACAGGGGGTGTTCAGTCACACCACTCTCGACGTGTCTAACTTTTAAAATGTCCCTTTGTTTAACTTCACACATTGTAATCAATTTCCAGCATAGGAAACTCTAGTATCTGGCTTCCGTGTTTGGCTCGTCTCTCCATCTCACTCATGTATCATTTTTGGGTCAAATGTCCTCATGCTCCGCTCAGCAAGGAAGCTTAATTTCTTTTTATCAGTTTCCTCTCTGCGCAACCTTGGCCATCATCAGGAACTTGCAAAGGACACATCACATTTTCTTTCTCCCTTCTACATTTCTAATATGCCATGTTAATTCTAAAATGACTCTCGGGCCTTTTCTGCAGGGCAGTAAGTACGCTTCTAAAGAAAACAAATACAAGTGTTATTTATCATTTTTATAAAACTCTACTATTAAACGCTCTTTTGAATGCTTTCTTTTCTATGCGCTGCTTATTATTTTCTAGTTATTAGTGAAAAATAAACTCTCGACTTTTGTCTTATTTTCTACATTAGTCATGTGCATTTGCGGCCTACTAAAACACTCCCAGGCACACTTGCGCAGTTTTCATTTCTCCCCTTTTAGTCTTGCATGGTTAATTTTAACACAACATTTGGTTAATGAGTCACACGCTGAGGAGTTCAATCCGAGCAGGTTTTATTTCGCGAAAACCCTGCTCCATCACCGTCTTGGCAGTGAGCGAACAAGTCTCCAAGATGTTATAGGTTTGTGGGCACCTAACACGGCAATACACAGGAAATCTTTGGCATGTGATTGGTGCTGGTTTCTAACCCAATAACTCAGCAATGGTGAGTGTTTCCAGTCTCTGTATCCTGCCACCTTCTATTATAGGGTGGGCACCACCTTCTCCCATGGTAGTTGCTTGTTAAGAAGAGATCTCTCTCTAACATCCATCTCTCTCTCTCTCTCTTTCTCCCTCTCCTTGGATCAGAAGCGTCCCAGGTCCGTGTGAAAGTTGCTCAGCTAGTCAACGTTTCTTATTTGCACGTGGCACTTATAGTACTGTTTATGTCATTGTACAATCAACACTACAAGAAGCAGAATACAAAGAATAAACTAAGACTGGGTGAGTTACACACCATGGATCTGGAAACTTGATTGCTCTGCCTCTCGCTCCTCCTCCTCTTCCTGTTGGTACGATTAAAGGGACCTGAAACAAGAATGCCAGTGCTAAATCAGGGTCCTAAATGCCTTATACAAAGATAATTGTTCTGCTCATGTTACAATAAAAGGGTGTCCGGCTCTTTCTTTTGCCTGGAGAAGAGCTCAACCCTTTAGCAGGTTCTGCACCAGACGCAAATTAACATTTAAACTTGGACTGGACAGAATTTTATCATAATAAAACTTGCCATTGGGAAATAGTTTGGTAAAAATCCAATCTACATGTTTGTGTTTTTTTCATATGACAGCTTACCTTGCACACAGTCGTGTTCAGTTTTGTAATTAAGCACAGGGAGATTAAGCGATTTGTCCAGAATCGCATATACTGAGCTGACACTGGAACTCGAACCTGGTGCCCCAGTTTAAAAGTAGGCAGCTCTGACTATCAGACCGAATCTCCTCCGGTTCCTGTATACTGTTAACTCTTTGGTTACATATGTTAGTTTGGTGCGTGAGGTCTGATCACTGACATTGTTTTGGATTGATTCAAGTTTGTACATTGCACAAGGCACATATGGCTGGCTAACCTCATGTTGCTCCAGGAGTACATCACTTAGACATATGCAGGGCCAGTGGAATTATGTGATTCTGTGGCTGCAGCGTTTATCGTATAATTATGGATTGGCCACATAATCTATCATCTGCTGCACAATTTACAGATTTTAACAAAACAAAAAAATTGTTTCTAACTCAAATGGATAAAAATGCAGCAACCCTTGTTGCTGTGTAGCGGCAGATACTGCACAAATGTTGCCTGTTCACCTTTCAGTTGCATATTGCTGTATTTGTGTGTTCAACTTGTACAAATAAGGTGAAACCTTTGTCTAGACAGTGTTAACATGTAAAAATGGCAACATAATTAATTGCTACTAGCAAATAATTTGCAATTTCTTGCTGCATAATTTAGTAAACTGTGCCGCATAATTTGGTCCTCCCTTGCCACATACATCCAGTGGCCCTAGACATATTATAGGCTTGACACAGAAACAGCGTGTAGCTGTCATTGGTCTTAAGAAAGAGTGTCATTTTACTCACAATGCATTTGCTGCACCTATGGCTTAATCTTCCCGTCTACTTTTGCGGTTTGATTGAGAGTACTGGAGCTGTATGTTAGTCGGCCCAGGCCTGGGTCCACCAGCCAGCTAACGTGAACTTGATTAAGTACTCCCAGGCCAGGCCAGGGGGCAGGAGTGCAGTCAGAGACAGAACAGCAGCGATAGGCAGAGATTCCTCCTGAAACTGCCTATACATTCCATCCAGGCTGAACCCCAGTGCTTAATTTGTAAAATAATTTGTGCAAAAAGTAAAAAAAATGCACCTGATGATGACTCAGCACCTTAAACTCTATCCTGACTGAGTTTTTAGGTCGAACCTAGCACAGCGCGCATGCGCTGCACTATGGGAGGCTTATTGTAAGCACTCCAAACTTCTCCGTGTGGGTTTGACTCCTCCCACACATTGGATTGGCCTTTGCGTGTGTCTTTCAATAATGAAAGCACACAAATGGCTAAAGGCGGGTGCATGTCCCACCTCCTTTCCAATGTGTCACTCCCATGGCGTTTTGCTCTCGGGAGCGAGCAGCGGCGCGCAGGGTGGCAGCTGCATTCCTCGTCGTGGATCAGGTTACTAATTGAACAGAACGCGCCGCCGTGCTTTTTTTTTTCAAATGCTTGTTTCATTTGCCTTGGTTGTGTTGTCGGATTGTTGTATTCTTCGGCTGTTTGAACCAAACACGCTTATCCAATGGTATTTTTAACTTTTAAACACCGTTTGCCAAGATATTTTTAAGTTAATGTGTAAATATAGCGCAAACTCGACCCGAAGGCTATCAGAGTGCTGAGTTGCGTTCCACACGGACTCGTTCATTTTTTTAGGCAGGGGAGAATAAGGGATTTGCCCATTCACACTCTTATCTGCCTTGGAAGGATGAAAGGTGCAGTCAGGGTGACTGGTTTAGAATCACACAGATTTCTTGGATGGGCGGAGTTGCCAGAGAGATGATTCCTGGTTCAGACCAGCGCGGACACAAATCTGTTTTTACCTTAACATGGGTTACAGAAGGGGCCCGTTTTTGCAGCTGAACCCGCACCTCACACAGGCAGCAGTGCATTTCTTCTGGAGCCCTTCACACGCTGAAGCTTGCACGCTTGCTCTTCGGGGTATGTGTGTGTGCGCTAAAGTGAACTTTTACTTGGGTTCCTCTAACAGTTTCCGACCAGGGTGTGCCTGCTGCTGCAGGAGAAAGTACAAGCCATAGCTAAAATAGCGAATAATATAATAGCATAGTCTATATTTGTAAAGCGCACCTTTGCCCTCACCCCTAGGTGTCTTGGTGCTGATATGACGAACATTTATTGCTACCCAACTAAGTGGTACTGATTTTATCGACCTCGTAAGGATGAAAGGCTCAGTGGATCCGGCTTTATTGGAACCTGTGACAATGCGGCGCGCAGGGTGGCAGCTGCAAGGCGGGTGCATGTCCCACCTCCTTTCCAATGTGTCACTCCCACGGCGTTTTGCTGTTGGGAGCGAGCAGCGGCGCGCAGGGTGGCAGCTGCATTCCTTCCACAGCGGGTGCCTTTAACAAGGCTGTTTACGATTATGTGTGCTTCTGGGAGGGGTCAGGGGGCGAGGGCTTGGGCTATGAAGGGGTCTCTTTACAGCGCAGGGCTCTTGTTTTCCTTACAGTGCGCGCGCACCACTCGCGAAGCGACTGTCTCTCATTCCTGATATTTTACTTGCTGTTAAAAGGGACTGGTTACTATCGCCTGATTCTTTAATTCTTAATCACCTTTCTCTTCTCTTGCCCTCTGCCCTCACCCTCCCAATCTACTCCGCCCTCTATCCCTCGCTCTAAACCGCTTTGCTTGTGTGCTCGGCGTGTGTGAACTTCGGGTGCGGGAATGAGTGTTGAGCGTGTGCTTGTATAATGTAGCTGGTGGTGCTCATGTAAAGTAAAGCCCTCCTTGATTCGAGTTATCTTTAACTACACACAGAGGGATAAATAGACGGCTTGCCCCATGTCTGTTGTCTTCTTATTCGACACCCCCCCCCGACTCTGCCCACGCTGCTGCAAATGGTTCCCACAAGCCCACTCAGTAAGCGTTTGCCGTCTGTTTTTTTGGAAAACATTTCCCTTCTTTGTCTCGCTTTATTTTTCTAATTTTAATTTGTATATTGTAAGCAGCCCCAGAGGCGGGCGGTGAGGGTGGAGCCAGTCAGCCCCTTCACGAAGAACTGAAACCAGACCGAGCTCGGCTGCCAAGCGAAACCGCTCCACCCCCACCCTGCGCGGCCTCGCTTTCCCCGTGCGAGGCGGCTACTAGTGATGTATGCTCTCCAGAAACGCAGCTGGTGCAGAGCTCTGTGTGCAAATTGAAATTCACGCATTCAAATGCTCATGCGGTAAGTACTCTATAGTAACCAGGTTAGGACACGTCCTTTGGTTCCAAAACAAACACCTTCATCAGTTCACATCAGGTAGAGCTCTGTAAATCTTCCGCCTGCGGCAGCAAGCTCTCTCTAAGAACAAAAGCACATTATCAGCTTTGAAACAATTGCTTCCTGTGAACACCGTGTACCGAGAAAAGCTGCAACATTGGTCAGAATATCTAACTCGCAGAAACCATCAGAGGGCAACATTCCGTTCAGCCTCCCAACTTGTGCTTTAAAGTGCCTTACAATGTGTCCATAAATGTTTACTAATGCAAGCATATATTTCTAAATCAGGCTACTTGAACTAGTGTGTAGCAGTTGTATAGCTCTTCAATTCCTGGCTGCACAACACCCAGGAAAATGTGCTGCATGGCTAAACACTTATAAGGTCCCAAAGGCGAGACCTATTGGCTATGCCAATGCTTGTGACTTTTTTCTCCTGAATCCACTGATGCAACAGTTCAAGGCTGGTCGAACTCTACAGACATCCTCAACTGCATGCCTACCATGATTGAGAGTGCAAAGTCACTTGGCTTAATTCTTGATAGTGATAGCATGGAAGATAAGGCTGGAATTTGCACCGTGCAAATTTGGCGCAAACTCAGAAGTCTGCTATGTCCACTGGGATGGACCTTTTCTCGAACAGAGGCTGAAATCACAAATTCAATAGCATTTCAATAACAATGAAGCAGATTTTACCCCAAAGTAACGCTAGAGAGGAGTACATTGCAAATTTGAAAGTTTGTTAGCAAATTAATAATGTTACTTTCTCAAATCGAATCATTTAAGCATAAATCAATAGTCACCTGAGTACAGCAGGTAAGATTATAGTCCAGACGATTCAAATCGGCAAATGTAAGTACATGTTATTAAAGACAGAATATGCAAAATGACATAAAATTCCTTTCCCATAAAGTGAAATTCCCTAATGCTAAGCTAAGGTTTTGGGAAAGTTGGGGAATTCCGAAGCAACATGTATCAGCAATTATAGGATTGAAAGAAGAACCATATGAAGGTTCTGATTAGAACCAAACAAGAATCAGTGTTCTTGCTGTACTTGGTGTCAGCTTCCTTTTCACAGATAATACAATGCTAAATTCTCCCATTGTCTGGGCCTTGACGATATCACACAAAGGAGTGTTCACCTCCTCTGCTTCCCATCCTGTGCAGGTGCTGGGAAAAATTGTCCAGTTAATCAGTTGTACCAATCATGGCCTTCACACAGTAAGCTAACAGAAAACACATTTTAAATGAGAATCCATTGACTCTGAGGCCTGAAACAAAAAAAGAGAATTATGCATACTTATGTTAGACTTAACATTCTTTGCGTAGTATCCCCCAAACATTTTACTTCACACCTCCTGTTTGCTGAATTTGTTTTTGTTAGCTTTAGGACTCTCTGCACTTTTCCACTGCTATCCAGTGCTAAAATGCAGATGATCTCCTCAAACATGGTAAAGTTGGCCAATACCTAATTGGCACATTTAATTTTCTTGTAAGACCCTAGTAAATGGTACTACATGTGCCCAGGGCCTGTAAATTAAATGCTACCAGCACCACCCACAGAAGAAGCCTTGTAAAAGCAACTGTAGTACAGTTTTAAGCTGCCATTTTGACCTCACAAAATAAACCTTTTGCTAGGTCTAAACCTTCCTTTTCAATACATATAATCCACCCGTAAAGTAGGCCCTAAAGGCTGATAGGACGGGGTGCATGTTATTTGAAAAGTAGGACATGTGGATTTAAGTTTTACGTGTACATGCTAACATTTGATTGTGAGCAGATAGCGATATGGTGGTTACACTCAAATGAATTGTAATTTAACATCTTCTTCAATGGCAAAGTCAGATTTTAAGTCACAATTCTTAAAATGCCACTTTTATAAAATTTGCATTTTATTGTCCTAACTATTTGTGTCTTCTGCGAGTGTCCTGGGTCACATGAATATGAATAGCTTTTCTGTTAGGGTTTGTTTATTCCTTCCAGACAGTGACGCAAAAGGGGACTAGGTGTGGACAGGATTGGCCATCCTACCAGGATGGCTGGGGGCACTTGTTTTGTGTCACCCCAGACTTCTTGGAGCCTTGACAGGAAAGGGAAGAACTTTCCAGAATCAGATGAGGGGGTAGTATAGGGAATCCCACCCACTTCAAAAGCTGGCAACAGGTATGAATATTAGACCTCCAGAGCCACTGTTCAGAGCAGTCCTGGATGTGTGGACATTACACAAGAAACACCTATTCCCCCAGAGTACTGTCATGCTACTATCAGAGGACTTCCTGCTGCTTGAGGACTGCCCTGCTCTCTGAGATGGAAGACTGGACCATCTCTTCTCATCCCAGGCTAACTTGAGTGACTCCAAGTGTCAGTCAGCTGACCTGCTGTCTGAGCTACAGGGACACAAGCTCCAGAGGCCTCCCTGCAACTGCCCAGCTAACTTACTGCATATGACTTGCCTTGCCCTGCAACAGGCCCTTCTTGAGCGCTGCTGGCCTCTGCTAGAGTGAGCTCCTGATCCCCAAGAGGTGCCTCCCTAGGTCCTGGATCCTGGGCTTGCATCAGGTGAGCTCCTAAAGAATAAAGGTGAAATTCTGAAGTTTTGGGCTTTTCGCAACTACAAACAGGCTGGGACTCTGCCGCCCAAGGCAACTGCCAACAAGAAGCTCCAGTGAACCTGACTTTTCGCACTTCAGCGACCCCCAGCAACGACTGGCAATGCAAGATCTTCATTTCGCTTTACAGCATCGACTGCCCGTGGTGATTGCCAATGCGATGCTCCAGCAATTACTGCGATGGCAGAACAGATCTTTGTGCTACTGCGACGACCATCCTTGCAGCCAGGCCTGCTCTTCACCCTACTGTAACATTCTCCCTGCACCTTGTGGTCTGGGATTTTTCTTGTGTTGTGTTTCACTTTCTTACTGTTTGTGTGCTGTATACATACTCTACACATTACCTCTAAGTAAACCTGACTGCTTTATACCCAGCTACCAGAGGGTTAGGAGGCACAGGTTCATTTAGTGACTTTTGTGGTTCAACCTGTCAAGAATTGTGGTTGTTCTCTGAGTGGAGCTTCCACCTCCCTCAACCAATAACCTGATTTCTTACATCAAGCAGAAATGCAATGATTGCTTTCCAAAATGAAGTTAGGCATCTAAGTCCATTCTTGTCAATGTTAAGATGCCTTTACTGTCTATAGTTAAACAAGCATATAAATCACTTGTTTTACTAAGTCTAAGTGTAAAATAACTTGTGCATATATGTAAGTACTTATTATGTCTCCTACAGATTATATTTCATTAAGTGCAAATATATAATAGTGACGCTGCATCACTAATTGTTATCTCATCTTTTCTAAAAATATTACTAATGTGGTTGTGAATGCCAATTTTTCAAGTTGAATTAATATGCCGTCTTAAACAGTTCCTACTGGAATAAGACTTACAGGAGGTAATCCAAGCTCTAGTTCTCTCTAGAGTGGACTATGGGAACACTATTCTCTCTTGCATTTCAAACATTCACCTCCTGCTCCTCTGCTCTTCAAGGCCAGTCTTCATGCTTCAACTCAACTTACCTCTGGGAGAGAGCAATTTAACCTTATTATTCCTACACTTCTAAACTTGAGCCTCCTTCTCAGTAAGGGTTGTGCTACCTTTAGATTCACATGCATAGTAAACAAACTAATACATAACGATCACTCCCACTATCTGATGAAGAACTCAAGTTCTCAGGAGTCTCCTTCCAGTTCCGTAGTTCTGACACCCTACTTGAGACCCCAACCTTCCAGAAACACAAACTGAATTTATCATTCTCAGTATGCATGCCCAAGGCCAATCTGTGGTTGGTTAGTGTATTGCTTCTCTAGTCTCCTTAAAAAAAGCAATGAAATGATTGCTTTTGAAGCATTGTTTTCTTCCAGCATTCCTATAACATACTCTTTGGAATATGAAAGACATCATTTTTTCTAGCTATCTTCTGCCTCTGATTAACAGCGGTAATGTATTGTTTAACTTTTCATTGTGCTGTAATACACCAGCTTCTTGATTACTTATAAGTGGAAGTATAATGTGAAATGTATGTATAGTTTCTGTGTGGTAATATAATTTATTCATCCTCAAATTCCAGAAATACCTCTATCCTCTCCTCTCCTGTGCTTCATACCTGTACCCTGTATATGATGTACAGACTTTATGTAAAGTGTTCTGATGCTCTAGGGCCTTGTACTTTATATGGAAAAAAATGCTAAATAAAAAAATAATTTGAGTTTCATAAAGCAATATAAGTAGCCAAATTTTTAAAGGGCCTTACAGCCCGAGCTATTATATTGGATTCACCACTCACTGACTGAGAGAAATTCTGTCTTGGTAGGAGTGAGCTTTAGGTAGGAGCTAGACATCCAGGTCTGGATAATGTGCAAACAGTGTTTGAGGTATTGGGTGTCAGAAGCAGAGGAGACTTTCAAGTGGGGTTGTGTATCATCAGCATATTGGCAAATCGTAATGCTGTTACCTGTGAGTAAAGCTCCAAGCAGATCCATGTGAAGGCTGAAGAAGAAAGGAGATAGTATGGAACCCTGGGAGATTGCACAGGTGATAGGGATTTGTTATGCCCATGTCAAAACTTACAGCTCCTATCAAGGGAGAGCATTGTTCTGGAATATTGACTCCTAAATATCTTGCTACAAAAATATCACAGCTAAAATTTTGAGAACCAGAATATTGTGTAGGTATAGGTGAGTATATTTTCCTTTGCTTCACTCAACCTATAAGTCCCTTTTTTCCAACAATTATTTATTCCCAGTTTTCAAGGCAATAACCAATACAGAAAATCAGGCAAAAGTCATTGTAAGAATGTGAGTCATGCAACCATCAGCACAAAACTTGACTATTAACAAGCATAGCACCGCACAGCACTGCAAGTTCCCCTAGCAACCACATCTCACATGAATGTGTTCATGGAGAAGGTTCATTTGTTGCAGGTAGTGAATAATGCCCTTCACCACATTAAGCTGATGTATGTGGAGACGGTCTCACTTGGCAGCACAGGTGAGAAGTCAAGTCATGAAAATAATTCCAAAGTGTTGGACAGAACTGCCGTTGTGGTGGGAAAGGGGAATGTTGAAATTGAGAGCCTTGGCTAGCCAAGCATGGTTTTAGAAGAGGGGTCCTGATGACATTGGGGCAACTGCAATTTAGGGAAAGCAGGGGTTGCCAGTTATAGGGCAGGTGATATTTATGAACTAGTATTGCAGTCAGGGAAGCAAGTGGTGGATCCATTAGTCATAGCAAGTGATAACTGTGGTACATCTTGAGGGGGTATGGGACTTTGCAGTGCAAGGAGGGCCAGAATTATCAGGGTACACTTGTGCTGATGACAGTAGAGGACTCTCACTAGTGGGAAGGAGCCCATTCTAGAAAGGGGAGAACGTCCATGAGTCCTAAGACGTCATGCTGGGTCAATGAAAATAACGATGGATTGGGATGCAATCCTGAGTAATTACCAGTGGCTGAGATTAATTCAAGCATTCCATCCATCACTTTTTTGTATACGGTATTTTCACCCTAAGTGGGGCGAATATGCTCAGACATGCATCCACGTGGGTCCAGCGCAAACTGTGTCACTGGAACCAAGCTGTACCCAGCTTATGAGACCATAACTAGGGCAAAACGGGTCCTGGGTTGCTTGTGTTCAGGTTCAGTGAGAAACTGGCTTGGCAGTTCGAGCTGGATTGTTCCCATTGGAGGGGGGTCAAGACTGATTTGCACATAGTTGGGTCCAAACTCAGGTGACATGGTGTGCAAATAATGATGGATTGGGATGCGCCCCGAGTAATTTCCAGTGGCTGAGATAAATTCAAGCATTCTATCCATCACTTCTTTTGTATACTTTATTATATCACCCTAAGTGGGACGGGTATACCAAAACATGGGTTCCAGGCACACTGTGTCACTAGAACCAAGCTGTACCCGACCAAAACCGGTCCTAGGCTGTTTGTGTTCCAGTTCAGGGAGGACCTAGCTTGGCAGTTCAGACTGGACTGTTCCCATTGGGGCAGGGTCAAGATTGATTTGCAGTAGCTGTGTCCAAACTGAGTTTACATAGTGTGCAAACGATGGATTGGGAAGCGGGCTAATTAATTAACAGGGGCTGAGATTAAGTGAAGCATTCCATCCATCCCTTTTTTGCATACTTCAGTGAGTCAATGAAACGAAGCACACTATCTATATGATTCTTCGGAACAGTGGGAAAGTGTGAGGTAGAAAAGGTGTGTACCATCAAAAGGCATGGGGCGAGGGGCACAGTTTGCAACCTGTGGAGGCTAAATTGCATGGGTCAAGAATGTTAGCTTATGGAAGGTGTTGCTGTATCAGCCAGAAAGTGGCCCCTTATATCATTAACATTTCAAGTTGGCCTTGGAGTTTATACACTAGTTGTTCATAGACCACAATTTGTGTTAATTCTGTCATCCATCCAGCAAAAGTGAGTACCAGTTGAGACCTCCAGTGTATGCATAATTTGGATGTGGCCAGGAAGCTGCAATCCATCTCTGCCTCGGATTTGTCATCCAGAATAAGTTACTTATGTAATGGAGTAGACCCAATGAATCCAATGCAGACACAGGTACGCCAAAAGCAGCCATTAACTTAGCCGACACTCCGTTCTAATAATCAGGTATAAGGGGGTAATGCCACAAAAGGTGGAATAATTCACAGTCATGGGCACCACATCATAAACAGTAATAATAGGTAGTAGGAGTGGCGTATGTAGTTGGCAGAGTGTCCACTACCAATTCTGGAAGATTTTAAAATATAGGCATTTCACTTAGGTTCCCTCTAATATTTATCATTGATGTATAACAGTGTTACCCTGTCTTCCTTAGCGTACTGCCTATTCAATGTTGCTCTCCAGGAAGTTCTAGTCCTGGACAACACCTATCTCGAAAGCAGACCATCCATAAGGATGATGTATAAATACCACCACTTAGTATGAACCTGTTGGAATAAAAATGTTTTAGCTGTGCTGTTTATGCATTGTACTTCTTAAGTTAGCATTCACGGCACCATTTTATGTTTAGCCGCCATTTTGAGCCATGATCGAAACTAATTCCTCTCTCTGCCCCTGCTGAAAGCAGCTGCGATAGTTTTCATTTCTCCAAGGTTGAGCCTTGCTGTACTAATGAATACATTGTTCTTATTAGCGCATACCTTTCCCACTAGATAGGCCTGCTCCCAGCTTTAGAGCGGCGGGCACAGGCAGAATGACCTTGGCGTTAAGATAGCATGTGCCCGGTCTCAGGATCGAAACTCATCCTCCTGTACCTTGTCTAGCTGCCTCCAACTGGAAATTTCCAGTCAGGGCGTGTCTTTATTGGTTCTGAATTGTACATAATGTATCACCATGTTTGCTGAAGTCAGTCCCTCTGCAGCAATCCCAGGGGGGTGGTCAGACTGACTCCACTCGAGTGTACCTGAATAAATATACTTGGTTTGTATTCTCTACTGTCTGACCGACTCTTCATTTGTGTGGAAGGCTGAGAGGTGGTCGCGAGTGACCCGGGTGGCACTAGTCAGGTCACTTCCTTCAAACCATAAGTCCTGATGTTTTATAGGATGGGTGAGTGGACCAACACCATGTGTCGACCACCAAACCTGACCTGCATTGTGATAATTGCCAACATTGCCAGCGGCATAAATCAGGCAGAGCAAATTCTGCATGTAAAGAGCCAAAGGACTTGAGTGTTTTACCCGTAATGAGTTGTTCTAAGTGAGTGATTGTTAGAAATTGGATTACTGGTTAACTAGGGTGTGAGCCCTGGTCAAGTAGCAACCACAATCCTAGTCAGGGTAAGGCACATGCAAACCCCAAATTAACCTGTGCTCACCCCCTGGTAGAGTGGCACAGAGCAGTCAGGCTCAACTTAGATGCAATGTGTAAAGTATTTGTGCAACACTTCAAGCAGTAAAACAGTGACAACACCACACAAAAACATCCCACACCAGATTTAGAAAAGTATAGCTTAATTTAATAAATAAAACAAGACAAAATGACAAAAATCCAATTAGTAGAACAAGAGATATTGACTTTTAAAGTTTTAGGTAAAAATATCGCCGAAAAGCACAAAGCACCAACTGTGGATATCTGATCATGCCAGACCAGGACAAAGTTACAAGTTCAGGCCGACTGCAATGGAGTGTGGGCTGACTAAAGGGACCCAGCTAAGCCATCTGAACAAAAGTACCTTAAATCCTGGTTGCAGAGTGTTGCAAGGATCCATGTGGAAGATGCGTCGCGCAGCTGAAGTGATGCGTCAGTTCCAAGATGCAGAAAGGCTATGTTGCGAGGGCCTGCTTCGTCATCGAACCCCTTCAGTCCCAAACAATGGCTACCCTTGCCTGAGATTCCCTTTGCCACAACTGCAGTGCCAATAGTCTTCTTTCTTTTTCACCTTTTTCATAATTGGACTATTTAGGTTTCATGTTCGGATTGGGAGGCAGACAGGAGATACAAAGAATACTTCTCCCTTTCAAGTTAGCTGAGCAGTGTGGAAGATGGGTTAGTATGGCACCAAGTTGTAAGATCTTGAAGGATGATCACCTGCTCTTGTTTGGTAGACTTGTTGGTGATTGTCGGGTTTTTTATTATCAGCCCTTGCCATGTCCCTTTTCCAGCAACCCATAGTTGTTAGATTCACTTGTTCATGTTGTGTCACTTTGTCACAGAGTCACTTGTAACAGCCGCGTGTGAGACTTTCATTCTCATTCTATTGCATAACTTTGGTATATGATACAAATATGCTGAGTAATCACAGACTTGTGTGTGTTGTGTCAATCATTAACTGATTTTTTCAAAGTCAATTGTTATAAGCACTGACTCCTATTTGTCTTGTTAATCATTCATTGATTTGTATGAAGGTATTTGACATGAGCACAATAATTTCACCTAAAAATTGCAGTTACCAATAGAACTCACTGTATCTTTATAGTAACCCCATAATAGTTGGGCTGAAGAAACTGAGTGTTATCCACCCTATATGCATCAATGTGAGGTCTGAAATACTTGTCTTTGGGGTTTTTATATCTATTGACTGGCATGTGCGATAGTGAGGAGGGCGCTAGTATATGACCGAGGGTCAGTTCTACTTGTATGAAGGAATATGGCCCCTTCAAGAATCTTGCATGCAGATAAGGCTGATAGGCATGAAGGTGGGGCCAGGAAGTAGTCCAACCAAGAAATGTAACATATGTCCCAGAGATGAATGTGTAGGCATGATCAGTCATTCCTTGATGGGACAAAGTACAGCTGTGTCACTGTTGCTACATCTGTTAGGTAGGCCTGTCTTGTCTAAGAGGGGACACAGCATCGTGTTGCAGTACCAACCCACTAAGCCTTGGGTGGAGCCAAATTTAGTGAAGAGTCTTAATAGTCAGGAGAAAAAGGCCTTCTTACTAGGATTGGAGGAACATTCAGAGCCAACTATTTGACTGGTGTCAAATGATTTCAGTTTGACAAAAGTACATCTGTCTTCCTCATAAACCTATTGGTGTTGTACCTTGTGAAGACGGTTTTAACTCATCAGAATAATTACCCCAACTAACTTGGAACCAGGGCCAGTGCCATTTGGGTCTGTCAGTGTTGCCTCCGAATGACTACTACTAACCATTGTGCCCACCCAGCACCATTTTAGTTTAGCTGACTCTGTGGCAGTCAGGTCAGTTTCTTGAATCAGCGCAATGTCTGAGTGTTTTGAGTGCAGGTAGTTTAGGATCTTCTTGTGTTCAGTTAACTAAGTAATTACATTGATGTTCATGGCGGTTAACAGGGCAAGTGCAGGGCAGCATTTCTGAGTGTTTTGTGCAGTGTGTAGAGAGAATGTGAAGTTGTAATGCGGTAGGAGGGCACATGATCCAAAGGGTCAGCTATCTGATGTGCGGCTGAGAGGAGAGAATAGTCAACTGCCAGGAATATAGGGCAGGTAGTCCTGGTGGAGCAAAGAGGTGGTAGTGGGGGCTAAAGGAAAAGTTAAGGGGCAATGTAAGAAACCATTGAAGGAAGTGCCTAAATAGAAATATTCTTCCTCAAACTGAAGTGCTTTGAGAATGTTTTACGGGCCAGTTAGTCGGCTCACAACTTACAAACAAGTCAACTGTTATTTGTGTGTTTCTACTTAGCACTACTAGTTAAGCATGCAGGCTTACAGACTTAGTCCTAAGTGTCTTTCACAGAATTCTGCAAAGTTTGTGAACTCACATTGCAGACGTAGTCATGGTTGAGGGCAACTAAGGAAGACTGGGGCAGCATCTCTAGGTCAACTTCATTGTCCTTAGGCGGGGGAAGTCCAATAGTGTCAATAGAGTAATCCGCTGCAACTCACAAACTTTCTAAGTCTAGTCATTCTAAAGCTACTCAAATTGGATTACAGCTGGGCACAGTCAGAATGAAAAAGTGTAGGCTTCTGCACAAATTAGAGTAAAGAGATCAGAAGGGAAAGAATCCAGAGGTAGGTGGGATAACACCTTAAATATACGTTCTGGGCTAAAGAGGCTCTTCGAGGAAGGGGAATTAATGGTGTGTGACCGGGGCAGAAAAATCTCAGCCACAAACATACCTTCAAAGTTGGGTATTGTGAAAAGATAAATCTTGCCTGTACCATGTTCATATACTCCTAAGTAATATATTGTTATTAATCATGTTCATAACCCAGAATGTATCAACAATTTTGATAGCTATGAATATCATTTTATAGTTTCTTAAAGCTTCTTGTGGCACTGAATATGCTTGTTCATTTTTATGTCTTTAGTAGGCCTGGAAACCACAGAGCTTAGGGATGTCCCTTTGCACATTTTCTAGCAGTGCAACCTTGCTTTCAAACCTGGCAAATGGAAGCTGAATTTCAGGTGAATAATGAACCTAGTATTGTATATATGAGTGATAGCTTATCCTCAAGGAAGTCCCACACTTCCTCGGGAAGGAGGTCCTGCCACCTACTCGTTAGATACATTTTCTCTGAGAGTAGCAAGTTTCTGCCACATGATTAAGCTCTATTGACTTGCATTGAGAAAAAGCATAAATATACTTGTCTAATTTTCTATGAATATTAACTATGTGCTCCAACTGACCATTTTCTAGCAAGAGCCCTGGTAAGTTAAAATGACAATTGTCTTTGATCTTTTGTTGTGCTGCCTGCTATTTTGCATTAAATGCCAGTTAGTCTTTAGGCTTCCCGACCTGTTGTGATTTATTTATCACATAAATCGTTTGTCCAGAGTCTCAGAGAGATTGTGACGGAGACCCTCAACCACACTAGCACAATGGATAAGGTTAAAAGCTATGAGTATGTGAGTGAGTATGTAGGTAAGTAGATTCACTCACCCTTCTTCGACAGCAAGTCTTTTGATGCGTAGGCTGACGAAGTGTTATAGCTACCATCTTGGCCTATTACTGTGGAGGGTAAAAGAACCACCTCCTCATAATAGAGAAGGTTCCTCTCTGGTCCTGATGAAAGCCTCCTGACCTGTACGGGCACAGCAAGGCTGAAACATGTTGACCGACCTTTCATCAGGTGCAATGGACAGATAAAGTATTCATACTAGCACCTACCTTTGTAACTTTTGACCTTATCCCTCTCTTGTCACAATAAACACATATCTCACACAGGAGAGTAGATAATTCTATTCCATTTCACTTCCTCATTCACGACTGTTGTGAACAAGACAGTCTCCCTCCTGGTGGAGGATAACGGAGCACCTGGAGAACTGGACTCTCAGGTGTTAAGACCCAATGATGACACAATCCCCCTAACCACACCAGCTGAGAATCAAGATATACCGCCATCGTGCTAGTGTGGTTGAGGGTCTCCGTCACAATCTCTCTGAGACTCTGGACAAACGATTTATGTGATTTATTCTTTTTGATTATTATCATACAGACCTGGGAAGCTGAATGAATCTCTACTTCTTCCTCTCTCCTGTATTTTTCCTGAGTGATTTATTTATACCAGAATCAATACCCAACTTTGCGGGTATGTCTGCTGCTTGTGGGATTTATCCTCCCTGGTCATCAACGCCTCTGCATTCTTTTCAATTAGAGTAATCTTAGAACTAGGTCTGGAAAATTTGTAAATTACGGCAGTGTAATTTGCAAAATTATGTGTCATGCCTGTTACACAAAATTCCGGAAAACTTTGCTTGATTATGTGGCATTTGTTGTAAAAATTTACAGTGAATGCACAAGTCAAGGATATAAATTTACAGCAAAAGGATGGGAACAACAAAACCTGAGTGGATGTTATTTGCTGTGCTTTTGTTTCTCCACTATTTCTAGCGCGAAATTCGCAGTGATTAATTTGTAAAAGAATAAATGCCGGTGCCCAAAGCTCTTCCTGGAAGCCTGCAGTTGGTGCAATTAAACATGGGGGCACTGAATAACAAGTATTCTTAGTCTTAAATCCACCTCATGACTCTTTAATACACTACCAGACAGTGCCTGCTCCTGTCTTTCACTCTTGTAGTTGCTGCCTTCTTTCTTTGTAACAGACTATCCGTCTTTCTCTTTCTCGTCTTTCCGATCTGTATTGTCCCCTCTCTTGCTTTCGGTAAATACCTGATGTGGAAAAATATTTTCCGGTCCCCAAAAATATTTGCTGGTGGCCCAGCCCCGGTAACCACCAGCTCAAAGTAAGCACTGGAGATGCATCCTTGCAGGGTTTACAGGAAGGCCTTGTCTATAAGACCAGAATTTACATGTGGAATTCCAGTCTGCACAATTGTAACTGTCCGGTGTTCCCACACCCGGATTTTACAGGTGCAGGATAACTGGACATTCCAAGGACAACTATCCACAATATTGGATACATGCTTTTCCGCATATAATTCTGCTAAAATGTAGTCCTGGTTAAAGTTGTGTATTCCAGTTAAAATGCTGCAGCATTTTTTCTGTGTTTTCAAAATAGCCAAAGGTTTGTAGAGTGGCCCCGCTGGAGCCGTTTTTAAAAGCATGTCCTTTTGTATGACCATCTGTGTCAGTCGTCCCAATGCTGTTTCTTTTCTTAGAGTATTATTTCAGCTTTCACAGTCACAGTGAAAATTAAACCAAAAGCAGAGCCCACCAATCGTCGCCTGCCTCTGATCTCATGCTCAGTGAGTGAGAAGAGGCGGGTGTAAGCTGTGCGTTGGCTGGGCATGTATTGGGACATATCTAGTAGCCTGTAATAAATTGTAACCAGAGACTTGTGGCGTTATTGCCTTAGAACAAGCGATTTGCCCAAGATAAGAAAATGCTTATAATAAAACAGGACTCATAGGGGGCATCCCACATTTACTGTATCTGTTTAAAAACATAGGGGCATATTCACAAGAATGTGTGATAACTACCGCAAGTGTAGCTTAACGCAACCCTTCACATCGCAGTCCATCGCGGGAAAACAACTCCGTGTGAACGTGGTATTCACAACATGGCGGCACCATGCGATAGACACAAGATAACGCGTCAAATGAACGTACTAAAACTAACGAGACGCTGAAAAAACGCGAAACACGAACGCGAAAATAGTAGCGATGAGGCCAATCACGATACAAAAATCAGCGATAACCAGTGAGAGGCCTGCAATACCCACGCGTCCTGCGTGGTAATGCACAATAAGAGCAGAGAAAAAAAAAGGTGAGATGACAATGTACGAGCACAACCCCACATCCGTGACGTGGAACAAATGAGCATCGTCCCGCATCAAATAGGCATCTCCCCACAGTCACAATGTACATTGACATGCAGCCAGCATGTAAACTGCGCAAATGCTGAAACATGCATGCAACACACAGTGAAACCGCATCTCCCCCTCACATTGCAGAGGGACAAGCAACCCCTCCTGCACACAGACGTGTCATGAACATGACCAACAAATCACGAGAGCGTGGATGAATGTAGGGGCAGTGACTCCCGCTTGCGTACATGTTGCCCATGTTGTGGGACCTGACTCACAGGGGGCATCCCTGCATCATGGTGGTACACATCTGAGCCCAAAAGGAGCCCTGTTGTCACCTGCAGGACACAAATGGCAGCCAAACTGGAATGAATCTGGACACATGTGAAACGCCGAAGAGTGGGATTCCCTACTAACTGCGACACACAGAACTGGCAGTTCGAACACGTGACACCCTAAACAGCCTCTCTGCACAGAAGTGACACACCCACCACACATGAACAAATCACAAAATTGACAGCAATACATGTCGCACTAACACTTGTCTGAGTAATGTGCCTGTACAGATGAGAGACATGCACTCAGGGATAGTGTTCTTCCAATGCATTTATTTGCACATGCTTTGCCTGTGGTCATTATGTACTGTCCCAATACTGCCAAGGACTGCCACAATGTGACGTGCTCATGTGAAGAAATTGCCAATGATGGTGTTCCTACGGGCTATACCTGCGGCGGCTGCAGTGGGCTGTGGTCCACCTGCCTCATCCCCATCATCATCGTCCGGTGCATCTGGCACATGTATCCATGGTGCCCTGCTGCGTACACATATGTTGTGCAACACACAACATGCAACGATCATCTTGCACACGATGTCTGGGCTGTACAGGAGCCTTCCACCTGTGACGTCCAGGCACCTGAAACGTGACTTCAACACGTCAAATGTGCGTTCCACGATGCCCCTGGTGCGTTTGTGGGCCGCATTGTACTGCCTCTGGGCCTGTGTGTTCGGGGCTCGGAGGGGTGTCATCATCCAAGCGCAGAGTGCATATCCTTGGTCACCTGTGACAGTGCAGAGAGACATGAGTCAATAGTTGGTTCGGCATGATGTGTTGGCAGGCTCACTGGTTCATTGGTGTGTGATATGTGTGACTTTGTGATTCCTGCATGACATGTACTGCGTGTTGCAAATGAGCGGCATCAATGTGGAATACGTAGCCTCAATGCCGCTTCTCCCTCCCCCGAGCATATTCATCAGTGTGCGCAGCGCGGTTGCATCACTTGCACCCGACGGCACACTATTGTCATGCCTGTCTGCGCATGTCCACAAGCCTGACGATGACACAGTGATGTCCTGCGCTGAAGGTGGACGGACACGTGTGTGTAGGGAAATGGTAAAGACAGGGCGAACACAGAAGTAGAGTTCATGCCTGGCTGAACTCACCATGCGGCCGAGGGTAGACCTTTGGCTCATGCAGCGGAAATAGCGACACACACAACAGTTGGCATGTCTGATCCCTGACCCCCAGCGTGCCTGCGCACCCTCATCTACCCCTCGGCCGAGCCCGTGCTCTGGGCGCATGCTACATGGCAACATTGATTTTTGCGTGATGTGTGGCGCCGACACTACACCTGAGACACACGCATTAGTTTCTTCCCTGGCAAGGCCTAAACTTAACCTCGCCCAGAGCTACCTGTGGAATGACCACACCCCTACGCTGGCCTGGCGTACGACGGGCCAGCCCACTCTGCACACGCTTGCAGGGGGGACGTCACAGGCTACATTTCCGAGACCTTCCCCACTGGCTGGGGTGACATGGTTGCGTCCACTGTCCACAACACCACCACCACCAGCAGTACATGTCGACATGGATATATCTGTGGTCTGCATACTGCAGTCTGTCCAGCACTTCCACGCCACACTTGGCATTGTGTGCATTCTCATTCATGGGTCACTTGCCTCCTTCGCACATGCCTGGTTCCCACCTCTCCCCGCATACTGCTATTGTGTGGCTGAGGTGCCATGCCGGTGATGGCTCATGTACATGGCTAGCCCAGGTTTCCGCAGTACGTTGTGCAGTCGTGTCTGGTGGGTGGGCATGTTGTATGTGTGTTTGTAACATGTGCATTCCCAGGGTTGTGAGTTGTCTGATTGTGGATTTGAGGTGTGTGGTGTGTTCATTTGGTACTTACCAACGAGCACTGCATTTCTGTAGGTGCCATCCTGGAAGCGCTGGCTGATGATGGACTGTCGGAAGATGTATGAATCATGCACACTGCCTGGGTAGTTTGCGATGACATTGGTGAAGAGTCCCCGGTGGTCGACTATTGCCTGCACATTGATGGAATGCGTGTGCTTTCTGTTGCGGAAATTGTGTGCAGTGTCGGCAGGGGGCACAAGTAGGACATGTGTGCAGTCAATTGCCCCCAACACGTGCGGGAAGCCTGCTATGGCGTAGAAGCCTTGCTTGGTCTCCAGTTGTTCCTGCGCAGTGTGGGGGAAGTATAGGTACTGGGGTACCAAGCTGGTGATGGCATCCAGGACAGGTGTGAGGAACTTGGATAGGGCTGGCTGTGAGACTCCTCTGACTCTGGCAGTTGTTGGTTGGAATGTCCCAGAGGCCAACAGGTGCAGCACGGCCAGCAGCTTTGTCTGAGGTGGGATGTTGGTTGTCCGCTGTGTTGGTACTATCAGCCTGTGGGCAATGATGGTCAGGAGGCGGAGGATGGTTGACCTTTTGAGTCTGTAGTGGGCAATGACATTCTCTGGTGTCAAGTCTGTGAGGCTGGTGCGTTTCCTGAAGGTCCGCAGTCTATGTCTGTGCTGCCTCTGTGGTGGTCCGGGGGGGGCGGGGAGGGGTCCGGGGGGGGCGGACCTGGGTGTGGTGGCGGTGGGTGTTGTGGCCCTGTTGGGGCTCCGAGCTGCATGATGAGTAGCTCCATGGCATCTGTTGTTCCTCAGGTGTGGCTGTGGGCTGGGCTCCCTTTTCTGGTGCAGGTTGTCGTCCGACTTTGCACCAGGTCAGAGCAGGTGTTAATTTCCTGCTGCTAACGCGCCTTATCGCATGTTTTGTGGTCTTATCGTGGATCTGGCTGGTCGTTGAGAATGTTGTGTTGTGGTGTTGTCGCGGATTTTTGCACGGGAACGCCTACTCTGCATATCATTAGCGTTAGTTGCCGGGGTCATCTGTGGCGATGTTTTTTGCGACTGCTTTCGCTGGTTAACTGGTGATATCGGCTGTTTGCACCAGCTTGTGAATGGGGCGATGAATTTATCACGACTTTGGCTGCGATAAAGTGCCGATAACTCGGCGATAGCTCCTTGAGAATATGCCCCATAGATTTGGCAAGATGATTGCATTATAACTCAGTTTGGCATGTGCTGGCCTTTAATGTGGATGCAGTTGTTGATGCTTCCCATATATGAAAGGCTCAATCCTCAAGACCAGTGGAAAGCAAAGTGAATTCCAAAACATGTTAAAACAAATTTGCCAAAAATGTTTTCACTTGTTTCTGTTATCATTCGATTTATTCAGTGAAATTATCTAATGTTACATCAGCAATACAGGCAGCAATAATACATACCTTATAGAAAATCAGTTGTATGCTTTGAGCACGTGAATTGTCAAAGGAAACAAATGACGATCCAGTTTAAATAAGTAACAGGTGCCCTTAATGCGACAATGATAGAGTGTGCTCATAGAAAGAGCCCCCTACTTGTTGAACAAGTTTGTTATTAAGTTATATAAACCAATAGTGCAAAATAAGCACAAATCAAATATATAATAGATGCACAAATGAAATGCTTCTAGCAAACATATCTCCAAATGAAAACTAAGGGCCATATTATCAAGAAAGGCGCAAACATTATCGCTGCTTTAGTGGCAGGAAACTGCCGCTAAAGCGGCGATAAGGGGCTTGATAATATGCCCTAGAGAATTCCAATAGAAGCCCAGGTTCTGGTGTCAAGGACATCAAACCCGGGCTTCTATTGGAATTGTCTAGGGCATATTATCAAGCCCCTTATCGCCGCTTTAGCGGCAGTTTCCTGCCGCCAAAGCGGCGATAATGTTTGCGCCTTTCTTGATAATATGGCCCAAACAGCGCAGACCAACAGAGATCTGTGAAAATGAAGTAAGAGAGCAAAAGAGAACTCCTGCCATAAACTCAAGCCTTTTCATGATGATTTGAGCAATACACGTTATAATGAAAAATATTGTGAGATTTTAAAATATAAAACATTCTTTAGCAACGGATTTAGGAAACTAGAATTGCTACTTCAAATTTAACACATTTCATTGTTTTCCTTTCGGAATACATGTTCTTGTTAATACACAAACAGCCATTATTAATGTAATCTTTTTACCAGAATCACAATATTGACTTTAAAATGCAGTTAATAAATTCATGATTTTGAGCATAATTTCTTCCTGCACTTAACATGTAGATGAAAACTTCATGATAGGCAATGGAAACCTTCACTGGTGCTGACCAGGCCACCGAGTTTAGCCTTGAAAAGTTACATCTTGTTAGTTACAAAAAACATACAGATGAGCAAGACCAGCATTTGAAAATTAATTCACATTATTTTTCTGTTTTACAGAGAAAGTAACTGGTGCACATTGATTTGTCATGCAAGTTTTAAAAATAGCAGCTGAAAATGATATCAGATGCATTTTTTAATCTGTTAATGAGCCCTCTCAATTTCCCCCTCTGATAACTGAAAAGTATTACACCATCACTACAATCTTGCAATAACCTTGTTATCATATCTGACCCTTTAGAGTCTTTCATAAATACACTTTTCAGTCTATCGTACTCTTTGGTTATTCTTCTGTCTATTTTGAGTTCTTCCTTGGTTACTGTTCTTGGCTTCCTCTTCTTCCTCCAGCACTTCCTTTTGAGACATATGCTAAAAGTAACTCCACAAATTTTAAATGTTAAAAATGTACCTCATGCAACTATTAATACTATACAAAGTGATATGGCAACTACTTCTAATGTAATTTTGGTGGTGAAACCTTGTGTTCTTCTTCAGCCAAATGATTTAACAATGCAATGGTGCCCAATTTGCATGCCTCATTTGTTTTTGTAGCGATCCTAAGATAATCAAATATTTTGGCCCATGGTTGACTCACAGGGTAATCTCAGTGCCTCTAGATCTTTCTTGAGAACTTGTGTTAAGATTGATGACGATTTTCTGTATACGTTGTAGAAATATTTCCCAAACCTGTTCTTTATTTTTAAATTTAAAGGCAAAAATATTCTGGCCATCCTCATGAAGAGGAATAGAAAATAATGCTGAGCATAAATCAATGATTGTGACCCACTCTGTGTCTGCTGGAAAATGAAGCAATATCACTGCTGGATTTGGAACTACTGGACAACATATAACCACTATATTATTAAATGCTCTTAAATGCTGAACTATCCTCCTATTTCGGTTGGCTTTGTGTATCCTTATTATAGGGGTGTTACATGGGCTCCCCAAAACTTCCCCAAGAGTATACTGTTGCGTCCTCTTCTCAATCACTGGAGAATTTCAGTCTTCAACTATGCCAGTGCATGTAACCTGCACTGGCATAGCACTTTTAATAAGCCCAGAGCCTTTACCTGGCAAATTCCAAACCTCCCTTTTCACAGTCTATCTTAAATCTGAAGGTATGCCCTCTTCTGTGAGAACTGGAAAAATATGGGGGCAGATTTACAAGCCCCATGCGCCACATTTACGCCGCCATTGCGTCACTTCTGTGACGCAGCGGCGGCGTAAACCATGCACCACGTTGCGCCTTATTTACAACGTGATGCATCTAGGGAGATGCGTCACGTTGTAAAGCCCTGCGCCACATGAAACCTGCGTTAGGTTTCATGTGGGCGTTCCGGCGCAGGGTGGGCGTTCGGTCGCAGGAACGCCTCGTAAAAGTGACGCAGTGAAATCTTCAAGATTTCACTGAGTCACTTTTACGTCCATGCTACGTCAAAACCCTGCGCCTGCTTGAAGCAGGCGTAAGGAGTGACGCAGCATGTTAGGCATAGGGCGCCCCTGAGCATTGCTGGAGCCACGTTGCGCTTGCGACACGACTCCAGCAATGCGCCGCCCTTACGCCACAGGATGCGACACGCATCGCCCTATCCTTGAGCCATGGTGCGCTGCATTGTAAATGCGACGCATTCGTGGTGGCGCAGGGAGGGAATTGCGTGTCGCATCTTTTCTGGCGCATCCCTGCTGATTTGCAGAGATGCGCCAGAACTCGTAAATCTGCCCCATGGACTTTGTTTGACTCTGATGTTGATTTAAACTCTACATCTGGAAATTTGTCTGAATGTAGACACCATCCGGTGTACAATTAATGGCACAATTCAATTTACAAAGTAAAGCTCTACCCATAAGGTTTGCAGTCGGGATAGGGGTAACTTGCGTAATTCTCCCTGGCATAATGACTTTTAATTACTACAAAATTGCTCATAATTATGCATAACTACAGGAGTAGCGTTATCCAGCATTTAGTGCTATATTCTAAGTGAAAAACACACCTTCGCATCCAAAATGGGCCTGAGGATGCATTTTGCGGTATGGAAATAGTACTAAATGCTACAGGACACAAACAGCAGTAGCCGGTAGCTGCTCTCTCTCTCTTTTAGTTCATTGTTCCTGTCCTTCTGCGGTAGGATTTGTGCCCCAAATTACTCTTAATTACTCAAGCTGTCGTAATCATGTAATTTTGGTTATTTTGCATACAAAGGTTATGTGTAATTACTGAAAATACTCTGATTGCTCCGGCACAATTAAAGTTTCTCCCAGGACTAGTTTGCAGGGCTTGTTTCATTAATCAAAAACTCATGCTTATACGTAACTGAACCTATATTTACTGGAATGAAAGCTTACATTTTATGAACCACTTGTTTATTTGCAATGCCTAAGCTAATTGGGGTAGGCTAGGAACATCCACTGGTCTAACAGTGGAATGAGTTTCACAAGTATCAACTGCAAAGGACATGGAATAACCACTAAGTGCACTTTTCACATATGGTCCACTTTCGTCTACCTCAAGAGCTGCACCAAGCATGCTGCCCTCCTACCCCTCTCACACACTGTCATTGTGTCTGACTTATCATCAATTGTCTTGCAAACTGAATTTTTCTGAATTCTCATGCACCTATAGATACTGTGGAAATTGTACGGCACCATTATGTAACTGTGGATGTAAGGATTGCGCTGAAGGCATAGCTCTGTAGAGCTAACTTGTGTTCTGCACATGTGTCTTTTGGGCTGGGGTCGATGACACCACAATGTCTCATTCTGTGATACTGGAGTCATTACAGGTACCAATTGCAACTCATTTACAGGCTGATGCATCTGTATATTTAATATTCAACCTTTCTTACAGTGTCCACTTTTTACCACATCTGCGCCACACTCCAGGCTTCCTCATCCGATATTTGCCACTATTGTTGAAGGCTCTACATCTACCTAAACTGTGACCTCTCCCTCCACCTTTTTGAGGCTGAGGAACTTGAACACAACAAGATAACATGGGATGGGATGCTATCCCATTCCTCTGGGGTAATGTCACTTGCCCTCCTTGCTGAAAAAACTCAGTCTGTGCCACCATCAACTTCTCCTTTGACAACATCTTTTTAGATTCACAATATTCACTACACCATTTCGAATAAACTAACATTTTATCAATTTACTTTGCTTGCCAGCACATCACAGTTTGCGAAGGTGTGTGCTTAATTCTGGTTTCAATCCAAACACAAAAGCTGACACAAAACCTGATGCACCCTCTTTAGTTAGATCTTCCATCCCTAAATATTGTCTGTACAGCTTAATCTCCTTCTCATAAAACACATGAACTTACTCAGATGTATTTTGTGCTGTTCTCATTTTTTTTCTTTTTCAAATATTGAAAGACCTCATTATATTGCTTAATGACCTCTGGAGAAAGCTTATAACTCGGTGCCATCATTTCAGGTTCATTCTCTGGCCATTTACCCACTAACTGGCATTCAAGCTTCAAGCCACAAATCCCCTGGTATTACAATTGAAAACAGCACATCCAAATCTGGCCATGAAACCTTTGATACACTCACAATCCTATCAACTTCCAAATACCTTTTCTCTGGTTCTTCTCTCATTTTTGGAAAAACTTTAGTAAAAACCCTTAAATCAGGTCTGCTTTAAGGAATATGAATGTAAGTTGGCCCACTTGATGCAGGACCAGGAACTTCCCTTAAAGGGAATTCACATTCCACAGTATAAAATGATAAATCATTTGCACAACTATTGCATTCACCTTCCAAAGGCTTTGAAATCCATTCACTCCTATATCTTTCAACATGTTCCCAATCTCTAATTTTCCACAGAACTTTTTCAAAATAATGTCTCTACTACATAATTGTTTCCTTTCGCAACTCGCCTTGTGAAATGTTCATTGCATAATATTCAAGGATTATCCTTATGTCTAAATTCACATTAATTTCTTTAGCTAGTTTGTCTGATTTCTCAAATGCATGACATGCTCGCTTTCCTGCTACTAAAATCAAAAATATCAACTCGTCAATTGTTAATTTTGAAAGCGTATTACTTAAATTGCATGAACCCAAAAAGTATTCCAAATTCAAATTGCATGCTGAACCTCTACCTTCATTAGATCTTGCTACAGGCTCCAGAGACTCCACAACCATAGATGAAACACAATCTTTCTGTGCTCTCTGTGTTCCATCCTCATTATAGTGGTGAGGTCTTCCATCTATTACTTAAACTTTTTATTTGCACTATTCTGATTTGTGCCTTCAGATGTTTCTTTCAGTTGGCCTGTTGTGTCCAAACTAGGCACACAAGAGAAAGATCCCTCCATCTCTAACATTTCTCAATGTCTTGCCTGTTTTCTCTGCTGCAACTAGTATCCACCCAAACCTCAATAGCTGTGCTAACATCATGCATTCATGCTTCATGCATCTCTGACTTGTTTTTGATTAGCTTGTGTATCGCATGAATGCTTCAAACTGTGCAGACCTTGGCTGAGGTGTTAAATCAAACTAACAACAGCTTGGAAAAACTTTTTTTCTCAAATCAAATGTACAATTCTCAGGAAAACATAACTTTCCTATCTCTCTCTTGGGCCTTATTCCACTGTTTCAGCCACAGCACATGTGCATGCCAACCTTTATAAGCATTTTGTCAGCTAGGCATCCTAGCGGGAGAGATGGCTGTGTCTCATCAAGCAACATCTCACACTTACCAGACTTGCACCAATTGTAAAAGTCACAACTCAAACAAATTCAAAATGCCAAATTAATACACAAAAAATGCAAATGAATATAAAAGCAGTGAGTTTTAAAAACTCTATACTTTTAAGAAAACAATTCGCAACGGTGTCTGTGATCACCGGGAAACAGGAAAGAAATTAAAACTCACCACAAGTACCCCATCACTTAAAAGCGCTGTGCAATCACATCAAGACCTAGGTCACGACCAGTGTCAACCTACTCAGGACCAAAAATAGTTTACTCTTTTTGTGCCGATAAACCACTACCACTATTCTGTCCTAAATTATTAAACACTCACACCTAAACCATTAAGGAAAACATAAACTTAAACTTTGGGGACCTGGAATGCCATACCTTAATCCTACACAGACACTATACCTGACTCCTTAACTCATGAGTCTACCAAAATATCAACACATCCAATACCTTCAGAGTCAACACATTATAAAGAACCATAACATTATTTAAACACCTTCCAATAATAACACAATGCAAGGTCACACAATACCATCCATAAAAATAATACACAACCTTAAACCGAGCTAGACACACACATCTATCTCCCACATCTCATGCACACCAAACCTAAACAGGATCATCTCTTCACATAATAGTGCACTAGTAGAGCACCTCAGGACAGCCCCTCATTACAGTATGCACAGCTCCTCAAGACAATGTGTCACAAGACAGTGTGCTTCAAGAATGTATGGGTCACTACAGTGTACACCGCCCATAGAATTCTCCAATCCAAAGACCTAAAAAGTAAAAACAAATTGGACCAGCATTCTTCAACAGAAACAAAAACTGTAAAATGTTAAAAGCCTTATTACATTCTCCACCAAAATAATTGTCAACACTTCCAATATCAGAAAGAAATGAACCATAGGACCAGTGGAAAACAAAGTGAATTCAAAAATATGTTTAAAATAATTTACCAAAAAGGCTTTCACTTGTCTCTTTTATCATCAGATTTATTCAAATATAGTTATAGTTACACCGTCAAAGCAATATAGTCAGCAAAAATGTATGCATTACAGAAAATCAATTCTATCAAAAGAAACTAATCACGACTCAGTTTAAACAAGCAACAAAGTCCCTGCATGAGAAAATGGCATTGTGTGCTCATAGAAAGAGTCCCGCACTTGTCAAAGAAGTTTGTTATTAAGTTAAATAGATCAACAGTGCGAAATGTGCCAAATATTAAATATATAATAAATGAATAAATGAGATGCTTCTTGCAAAACTATGTCCAAATGAAAAATAGCAGCACAGACCAACAGAGATCCATGTAAATGAAGTAAGACACCAAAATGGAACTTCTGCCAAAAGCTCAAGCCCTCTGATAATATTTGAGAAATACACGTTACGGAGAAAAATATTGAACATTTTCAAATACATAATATTCATTACCAGCTTTAGAAAACTTAAATTGTTACTTCGAATTTCGCTCATTGCTTTGCTTTCCGTCTGGATATATGTTCTTGTTAATATGTGAACACTAAGGGGCATATTCTTAAGGAGCCATCGCCGATTTATCGGCACTTCAGCGCTGCAAAAGTGGCGATAGACTTATTGCCCCATTCACAAGCTGGTGCAAACTGCCGACATCGCCAGTTTTCCCGTGATAGCTGCCACAAAACACATCGCCACAGATGAGAGCGACAACTAACGCTAATGATATGCAGAGTAGGCGTTCCCGTGCAAAAACACACGAAAACACCACTTCGCGATATTCCCAACGAGCAGCCAGATCAGCGATGCGATCCAAAAACAGGCGATAATGCGCGTTAGCAACAGGGATAAAACACCTGCCTCTTACTGGTGTTAAGCAGGACGACAACCTGCAGTATGAAAGGGAGCCCAGCCTAGAGCCACATCTGAAGACCAACAGATGGCATGGAGACAATGATCATGCAGCCTGGAGACCCAAGAGGGCCACAACACCCACCGCAACCACCCCCTGGACCCTCCAAGGTCATGAAGTCCAGTAGTCAACGGTAGTGGAAAAACAGAACTTTAATACAAATACATAAACAACAAGACGAAAAGCACAGCCAATGCGTTCCATTCCCAACGGGGAACTTCACCAGGGCAACTTGTGGATCCAATAAACTGCAAATGCTGCGGGAACTCCCCAATACCATTCCATATCCCGAAATCAGTAGTCAGAAACCTGTTGGAGAAATGGTGACAATGGTCAAGCGTCCTCATAGTCACAAATGTAAACTGGTACAGTGTATTGCACTTGGACAAACCGGAATGCATACAGGTATGATGAATCCAGTCCAAATATACTGTAACAGAAGTCCGTGTGCTCGTAACCTCCGCAGGAAAGAAAAGGAAGGTTACGACCACACAAACATCTGTTACGGTCTCATCATGCAGGATTCATCATACCTGTAAACATCACAATATGTATCATCTTGATACCCCTGGACCTTCACTTCCCCCACGTTGTGCATGAACAGCTGGAGACCATGCAAGGGAATCACGCCATAGCTGCCTTACTGCACGTGTCGAGGGCAATTGACTGTACACGTGTACCACTTGTGTCCCCTGCCGACCCTGCAGACAATTACCGCTACAGAAAGCACATGCATTCCATCAATGTGCAGGCAATAGTGGACCACCGGGGACAGTTCACCAATGTCGTCGCCAACTTCACAGGCAGTGTGCATGATACATACATCTTCCGACAGTCCATCATCAACCAGCGCTTCCAGGATGGCACCCATGGCAATGCACTGCTCATTGGTAAGTACTAACTGAACACACCACACACCTCAACTCCACAATCACACAACTCACAACTGTGGGAGAGCACACGTAACAAAATCACATACAACATGCCAAACAACATGCCCAACTACCGGACACGACAACACAAGTAACCGTGGTAACAGGGGCCAGACATGTAGACCAACCATCCACAAAGGCAGAGCCCCTCTGCCACACAATTGCAGAATGTGGGGAGAGGTGGGAACCAAGAATGTGCGAAGGAGGCAAGTGACCCAGCACAAAGAAATGCCAAGTGTTGCGGAGATGTGCTGGACAGACTGCAGTATGCAGAGCACAGACATGTCCATGTGGACATATACTGCTGGTGTTTGGAGTCTAGTGGACAGTGGACGCAAATAGTTTACCCCAGGCAGTGTCGAAGCCCTTGGACATGTAGCCATGTGGTCCCCCCCTGTAAGCCTGAGCGGAGCGGCCTTGGCCGGCGTATGTCGCAAATGAATACCCCGGGGCCCTGGGCGTGGTCCAGTTCCAGGATGGCCACCACAGTAACTACTGTGTGTGTCTCTGTGTCCGCCATATCGTGACCATAGGCCTACACAAATATGCCCGACCACAATCAATGGCCGCATGCACACTGGAGGCGTGGTGACTACGTCCCAAGCCAACCCGCGCACATCTCGGCAGCGCATGCAGGGCCGTGTCTGCCAGGGCGGCGCCCCCCACCCAGCCACGAGGCCGCCGCCGTGACCGGTGGTGCCTGCGCGATCCTGTGCGCCTGCTGCACCCCAGCCCTGGTCCCCAGACCGGTCCGCCGCCCAACGATGACTGCCCGCCCCTGCACACCCAGGTCTCAATGCTCACCTGCCGCCACCGGCGTGTCTCCAAGAGGGCCCTCCACGTGCCGGTGCAACCTCCTCAGCCAATGGCTGGATCCAGCACCACAGGCCCCCAGCGCACCCTGCGGCACCGCACCGCGGAGTCATGTGTGTGCTGACTGCTGCCTGCGCGTACACTGCGGTCCAGCAGGGCTCACAAATTAAATCGAGTCCTGATATGCTGGACGCCGTATCGAGGCCAACGCATCATCACAGGCTGCACACCCGCTCAGCTCTTCAGGTGGGCCTAACTCAGTGCAACGCAAGTGATCGCCACGTGGCAGTAGGCCCGTGCCGGACCCAGGCCATCGGGTGCCACCAACTCAGTGCAACGCAAGTCATCGCCACGTGGCGGTAGGCCCGTGCCAGATCCAGGCCATCGGGTGCCACCAACTCAGTGCAATGCAAGTCATCGCCACGTGGCGGTAGGCCCGTGCCGGACCCAGGCCATCGGGTGCCACCAACTCAGTGCAACGCAAGTCATCGCCACGTGGCGGTAGGCCCGTGCCAGATCCAGGCCATCGGGTGCCACCAACTCAGGGCAATGCAAGTCACGGACCCTTTAGGTTTGTGTTCCGTGGATGCGGACGCCATCATGTCACCTACGCCGTGGGGGATGTGCTGTGGTGGGCCCCTTTTATTGGCAGGGTCACATGTCCCGTGACGCCTGTGCTGGGTGGGTGTGGTGTGGGTGTAAACCAGCCCTCAGGGAATGGCTGTGGCATGCTGACAACTAGACCAGTGACCAGCAGATCACTACAGGGAAGACCTGGGACATGTAGCTGTGTCGTCATCCCCTGTCAGCGTAAGCGGAGTGGGCTGGGCTGGCGTATGCCAGTCCAGCGTAGGGGTGTGAACAATGAGCCCGGGGCCCTAGGCGTGGTTCAGTTCTGGCCTGGACAAGGAATTAACCAATGCGTGTGTCTCCGTTGTAGTGTCTGCGCCACCCGGACCGCAATCGGCAATGTTGCACCCTGTGACCCAAGCCCCACAACATGTGCAAAATGGATGTGAGGGGGAATCAGTGACCCTACATTTATCCATACTGTCATACTTGAAGGATCATAGACATGACACATCTGTGTGAATTTGAATGTTTTATTCACATCCAGTGGAGTGTTGCAGCTGGAGCAGTACAGGGCCATGCACACCCCACTTGACATTGTTGCCCTGTGGAGGGCCAGCCGGAGTCCATTAGGGAAGGACAAGTTCATCGGAAGAGGAAGAGTTCAGTCTGCAGGCTGATTGCTGTGTCATTGGTAACCAAACAGAATATGTCGAGGTCCAAGGTGAGTGCCGCAGAGTGTATCGGGGGACAGTGGAAGGTAATGATGTAAAGGGCCGAACCAAGCTGAAACCAAGCTGAAACTGGCCATATGGCAGAGATGAATGCTACCGCTTCCTCATTACCACAACGGCAGTGTCATCCACATCATCGTCCTCTGATGTGTGATGTGCCTCACCTGTGGGTGTTGGTGTTTCAGCTGCAGCACTGTGTGGCACTGACACATCAGGGGCCGGAGGTGGATTGCCGGCCGCACTGTGTGGCAGTGACACATCAGGTGCCGGAGGTGGAATGTCTGCCCCACTGTGGGGCACTGACACATCAGGGGGCGGGGATGTGGATGGTGTAGGAGCAGCAGCATTCATCTGCGCCAGGCCATGTGGCAGCAATGCCATGATGAGGATCTGCACTGAGTCCTCCATGAGCCTCCGTATGTGTCCCAACTCACGGCTGAGATTGCTGGAGCCACTCTGACTAGACAGGTGTTCTTGTCTCCGAGTCATGACTCCAGCGATGTCAGCCATGGCTCGTTGGAGACCATGGAGCGGACTGTGGGTGTCCGTTAGGGACTGTAAGTGGTCCCTGATGGGACGTAGACACCCATGGATGGCATCAAGTTTAGCTGCCATGAGGTCGAACCCCACCCGCACCTGCTCAGCCATCTCCTTCTGGCCCTCCAACACACGGCGTTGAAATGCAATGTGTTGGTCGTGGGGATCTTGGGAGACAGCCGGGGTGGTGGGTGCTTCCTGCTGTGTGGTCTGTGCAGGGGGTGGGGTCTCCTCGATGCAGCTGGGCTGCCCTGCTCCTGGAGGTGGGGTGCTGAAGCTGTCCATGAGCTCTTGGAGGGCGTCGGTGTCGAAGGTGGGGAGGTCCTCCTAGTCATCAGTGATGAGGTGTTCGGTCTGCTCTGCAGGAGGTGATGATTCTCCCTCTGCAATGTAAAGGGGAGATACAGTTTAACAGTGTGTTCCATGTATGTTCACGCATTGGCCAAGTTTCCAAACAGACTGCATGACAATGTACATTGTGACTGTTTAGGAGGAGCTGCCTATTTGGAGCGGGACAGTGGACATTTGTGCACCATCAGGGATGTGGGGTTGTACTTGTCCATTTTCATGTCACAGTTTCCTGCTATGCCAAATGTGATTGGCCAGTTTCTACACACAAGCGGCAGCAGTTGTGTCCTCTGTTCTGTTGTGAAAGTGTTCCAGTTTGTACCACATTGTTGTCAATGTTGATGTGCTCTGATTCTTGTGTGTGTGCTGCATTGTGGGAGAGTCGCCCCTGCAGCTCAGACTTTGCTTGGCCTTCTCCCTTTCAGGCGGTGTGCCTTTGACTTCTGTGCTTATGCAGTGCTGAGATGTTGCATACTTGGGTGAATTGGGATCTTGGGGGGAGTTGGGACTCTTGGGCATGGTTTGTCCGCAGATGTCTTGTTGCCGTCAGGGGTTGTTTGTGAACGTGGATGTGTCAGCGTGTGACCTGCTCCTTTCCGGATGTGGACCACATGCAGCCACCTCGGTGTCGTGGCGTGCAACATGTCATGATGAGTGGCCTGCAGACATGCTCATCGTCATGCAGTGTCACTTGCATTGTCAGTGTGGCTCACGGATCCGCAGCTTTGCTGGGTTCAGCACATGTGCATGTGTTTGTTGTGAGATTGGTGATGTGTAGGGAGGGCCCCCTCTGGGCACATTGTGGACAGGGGACTACTTGCTGTTTCTATGTGCGCTGCAGTATGGCAAGGAGATCAGGGACATGATCCTGAGTCATTGTGGTTGTGCAGTGTGCCATACTTCATTGTGCATGTGTGCCATTGTGCCCATCTCCCCCCGTCCCCCCAGTCCCTGGTGGTTACTCACCCTGTTGCTGTTGTGTCAGGTCATGTTGAGCAGTGTCCGGTCCCCCAACTCCTGCCACCGTCTCCACACTGATGACTGTGGACACCATTTCCTCCATCGTATCCAGCTCCTCCTGTGGCGCAGGGCTCCCACCCCCAGTCTGCATTGCTGCTTTGCGGCTGTTTGCGAGTTTCTGCTTGGTTTTGCGCTTCACATCATTCCAGCGCCTCTTGACCTCATCCATTGTCCTCCTCAGCACTCCGACTGCATTCACCTTGTCCACGATGGACTGCCATTTTCCATTTTTTGTTGCCAATGACACAGTGGAGGTGACGAACACTTGTTGATGGTGTTCGACCACCTCCGTTATCAGGATCCTGTTTTCCTGCGGACTGAACCGCGTCTTCCTCTTCTACTTCTCCTTGCCCTTCCCTGACCCCGAGGTCCCAGGCTGGTCCTCCATGGGGCTTTTGGGGTTCGGGTTGTCCTCTGTACTTGCTCCGGCTGCCTCCATTGTGCTTCGCAGTTGTTATGTGTTTTTTTTTTTACTGCTTTTATGGTGATTTTTCCCGCCTGACGTGGGAATTGCAAGCCTGGCGCTGCTTGTCGCCGATTTTTCTATCGCAGTTGGGCCCATCGCAACTTTTTCCGCGTTCAGGTTTCCTTTTTTATCGCCATTGCGGTAGTTGTATAGCGGACATTTGAGGCGTTATCGGGAAACTATTGCATGTTACCGCCGCGTTGTGAATACGACGGTGACACAGGGTTATTTCCCTGCGATAGACGGCGATATAAAAAATTGCGTTAGCCTATTTTGGCGATGTTTATCGCACGTTCTTGTGTATATCCCCCTAAGTATTTCATCTTTTTACCAGAAGCACAACATCGACTTTAAAATGTGCTGCATAAAATCAGGTATTTGCACATCATTCCTTCCTGCACGTGACATGGAGGCAGGAACTTCATGATAGACAATGGAAACCTTTACTCCTGCCAACCGGGTCGCAGAGTTTATCCTTGAAAAGTTATTTCTTGTTTACTAAGAAAAAAGATACAGGTCAGCAACATCAACATTTGGAAATTAGTTCATGTTATTTTTGTGTTCTACAGAGAAAGAAACTCCTGCACATTGATTTGCCACGTTTTGATGGCAACTAAAAATTAAGTCAGGTATATTTTTTTATCTTTTAATTGGCTTTCTTATAGATCTCGGATAGTACTGATTTAAGAAGGTACAATTCTTCCATACTGATAATGTATTCCAACATTTCAGAATCTTTTGATAAAACCTGGGTGCCAGCCCGGCCAGGTACAGACAGCAATTGATCACTCCTTCCAGCGCTGAAATATGAGATTTAGAGCATTTCAAGGGTTTGCCCAAGGTTGTTTACAGTCTTAGGTAAAGATAATAAAATGCAAGAGCTCTTGCATCAGATATTTGTCCTTTGGCCCAAAATACACCTGCTTCCATTCAACAATTATACATACATGTATGTATTCCAAAAGTTGCTTTCTCCTCTCAGAAAAGATACCACGATCCTCCTTGTAGTGACAAGCGTGAATTTATTGGCAACAACAACTCCTGCCGTGTTTCAAAGACCACTCTCCTTGTTTACAGGCCAAGAGTGAAACAAACAAACTGAGTTTAAAAATAAGTGAAAACAGACTACATTAACACAGATGCATTGAAGACTGGTAAACATGGGCTACATCTTAAAATATTATAAATACCGTGATTCGGCTTCAAAAGGCAAAATTCAAAATTGATTATGCATTAGAACAGTCATTGTCTTGCCCTAGTGGGCACATTTCTATGTGTCAATACACATATTATTCAAATTCAAAAGTTAATTAAACTTCCACAGGATAGCCCTAGTGGGCCAATTAATATGTATCAATGCACAATTTACATGTATTTATTCTTAAACTCAGTTTGGATGTTTCACTCTTGGCCCGTTTAGAAGGAGAGTGGTCTCTGAAATGCGTTGGGAGCTGTTGTTGCCAATATATTCATGCTTGTCACTACAAGGAGGTTTGTGGTATCTTTTCTGAGAGGAGAAAGGAACTTTTGGAGTACATTTGTCAGGACTCACACCCGAATACGAACCTCGGCACTAAGCGGCTGGGAGATATGTGAATTGAGGAGTCTACTATACATGTATGTATGTATGCATATGGTATTCCAATAGCACAAACCTAGCCAAAAGACAGTGGAGCACTGTACAGGGTCAATAAAGTAAACAAGTGATAGTAGAGGTAACAGGTTATGGACAGTTAATGCATTGTGGTGTAGTTTTCTTTAAAGAGGTGATTCTTCAACTCTTTCTTAAATTGGAGCACTATTAGGTCAGTCCTGATGGATAAGACAATATTGTTCCAGATCCCTGGTGCATAGATGAAAAAGCCCTGCTGCCTTGTTTTTTTTAGTTTTTACACTTCTTAATCTGCAGTCTGATGGTGTTCTGGCTGTGGGGGTGCCAGGAAACACCAGAGATGGTGAGCTAGTCTGCAAGACAAGTGCTGTGATGGCTGTGATGGCTTTAAAAGATAGGGTTAGCTTTGAAGATGATGCAGGAGAAGCATAGGATAATGTAAATATATTTCTTTAGACCTTGGAGGTGACGTGCTTGGGTGTGTGGGATGCCCTTCAGGGGTGCAGGTGTGGGGTCTGGAAGCCCATGCTTTAGACCTGACACCCTTGGCGTGATTTTCCCCCAAGCATTTTGCTTTCACTCCTCCTGTTTCGCTGAATTCTTTTTTGTTGACCTTAGGACTCTGTGCACTTTACTACTTCTAACCAGTGCTAAAGTGCTTGTGCTGTCTCCTCTAAACATGGTAAAATTGACTTACACCAAATTGGCACATTTAAATTACTTATAAGTCCCAGTAAAGTGGTACTACTTGTACCCAGGGTCTGCAATTAAGTGCTACTTGTGGGCCTGCAACTCTTAATGTGTCACCCACTTAAGTAGCCTTGCCATCAAGTCTCCCATTGCAGCCTGTGTGCAGTTGTAAACTGTCATTTTGACCTGGCAAAATAAACCTTTTGCCAGGCCTAAACCTCCCTTTTTAATACATATAAGTGCCCCCTAAAGTAGGCCCTAAATAACCCATAGGACAGGGTGTATTGTATTTGAAATGTTGGACATTGGGAGTGAAAAAGTCCTAAATTTGTTTTTCATTACTGCAAGGCCTACCTCTCACTCATAGAATAACATTGGGTTAACTAATTCCATTTAATAAGTGATAACGTTTGTTTGGGAACAGGTCGAAATGTCATGTTTGGTCTCCAATTACCTCTTTAATGCTAAAGCTGGATTTTAAGTTACAATTCTGAAAATGCCACGTTTAGAAAAATTGGCATTTTCTTGTCCTAATCATTTAATGCCTGCAGCCTGTATCCTGGGTCACATGACTAGGTGTAGTAAAAGGTTGACCTTCGTGTATTCCTCCCAGGCAGTATACCAAAGGAGGACCAGCTGTTGGCTAGATAGGCCATCCTGCCCTGATGGGAGGAGTGGAGCTGTCACCTACTACACTTGCACTTCAAAGGAGCTGCTTCAGCGCACACACAAAGAACTTCACATTAGCTTTTTCTGACTCCAGACATCCTGGGACCAGGGCTGGGGGGAAGTAAATTCCAGAACCAGATGTGGGGGGGAAGTCTTGAAGTTCGCCGACCTCAGAGCAGGCACCAGGTATACATATTGGACCCTCAGACCAACTCTTAAGTGGATACTACAGAAGAAGGACTTGCCTACTGCCAGAGGACTGCCCTACTGCTTAAGGCCTGCTCTGCTGACTGAGAAGGAACCTCCTCCCTTCATCCCAGGCTACCTAAAGTGACTCCAAGGGTCATCTGACTGACCTCCTGTTCAGAGCCACAGGGACATAACAAGCTCCAGAGGCCTCCCTGCAACTGCCCAGTTGACCTGCTGCACTGGACCTGCTTGGACCTGCTTGGACCTGCAACTGGACCTGCCAGAGCCCTGATGGACTCTGCTGGAGTGAGCTCTTGATCCCTGAGAGGTGCCTCCCAGGTCCTGGAACCTTAGGTTGGCATCAGTTGAGCTCCTCCTGGAAGAAAAGGTAGAAATCCTGAAGTTTTGTGCTCTTCATAAACGGCCTGTTCACTCCAATACTTTGCCGCCTGTGCTGACCGACAATGCAAAACTGCAGTGACCCCAACTCTTCGCGCTACAGCGACTGCCAGTGATGACCAGTAACACGAGATCTGCACTTTGTAGTACAGTATCAATGGCCCGTGGTGATGGCCAATGCGAAGCTCCAGCAATGACCGTCCCTGATGCCCGATAAGATCTTTGGACTGCAGCAACAACCATCCGCGATGCCTGACCTGCTCTTTGCACTACAGCATCGACCATCTGTGATGCTCTTTCTACTCCTCGTGGCTTCCTCCACCGCGGATTGGACTCTTCATGCCTGACTTTGAGAAGGTACTTTTTTCAGTAGGACTAACCTGGTCCCTGTATCTGGCCCACACTCCATTGCAGTAGGCCTGAAATTGTGACTTTCTCCCAGTTTAGCATGACCATATAACCAGGAGTGGCGCTTATATGCTTTTAAGTGCTAGTACTTACTTACTTATGCCTACTACCCTCCTGGGGTATAGGCTGTCAACCAGGACTCTCCAGCCACCTCTGCCCTGGACATTTCTTTCAATCTGATTCCAGGTGTAACCGATCTCCTTGCAGTCGACCTCGTGGCCTCGGTGCCAGGGGCTTCTTGGCCTTCTTCTTTTCCATTTCCCTTGAGGGTTCCTGGTCAGGGCTTTCCTGGTGGAATTTGATGCCGGCTTGCAGAGGGAGTGACCTATCCAGCGTCTTTTCATGATTTCTTCATGAGCAGGGAGTTGGAAAGTCTGATGCCATAGGTAGTAGTTGCTCATGGTGTTTGTCCAGAGGATTTGAAGGATTTTCCTCAGGCAGGTGTTGATGAAGGTCTGGACTTTGATGGTGGTGGTCACTGTTGTCCTCCAAGTTTCTGTTCCATACAGAAGGGCCTATTTTATGTTGATGTTAAAAAGCTTGATCTTGGTTTGCAGCATTAGGTCCTTGATGCTCCAGATCTTCTTTAGCTGAATGAAGGCAGGCCTTGCTTTGCCAATTCGTGCCTTGACGTTGGCGTCTGTGCCACCCTGCTTGTATATGACACTGCCCAGGTAGATGAAAGCCTCAACCTATTCCAGTGCATCACCTGCAAGAGTCACTGCAGTTGTGCTGGCCATGTTAGCCCTTAAGATCTTGGTTTTTCCCTTGTGAATGTTGAGCCCAAGTTGTTCTGATGTGGTTACCACCTTGATGGTCATCTCTTGCATCTGCCGATGGGTATGGGCCAGGTCATCTGCAAAGTCCAGGTCATCAAACTGCGTCAAAGGTGTCCACTGGTTCCTATTTCTTCTCCTTGCTGTAGATGTCTTCATGAGCCAGTCTAAGGCCAGCAGGAAGAGAAAAGGCGAGAGCAAACAACCCTGGCTGACTCTGGTCCTCACTTGGAAGGCTTCTGCCAGTTGTTCTCCATGGACTATCTTGCAGGTCGTTCCCTCTTAGGATTTCCTGATGATTCTTATGAGTTTATCTGGTACACCATAGTAACAGAGGAGTTTCCAAAGGGTCTTTCTGTCCAGGCTGTTGAATACCTTCTCATAGTTGATGAAGTTTACATAGAGGGGCGGAGTTCCATTCCATTGACTGTTCAATGACGATGCGCAGTGTTGCAATCTGGTCTGTAAAGGATCTATCGTTGTGGAAGCCAGCTTGCTGATCTTGCAAATGAGCATCAACTTGGACCTTCATTCTGTTCAGGATGACTCTGTTGAACACTTTGGCTGGGGTTGATAGATGAGCCATCCCTCTGTAGTTTGCACAGTTACTCAGGTCACCTTCGTTGGGGATCTTGATGATTGATCCATCCTTCCAGTCTGACGACACCTTTTCCTCTTTCCAGATCCATCCAAACATGAGGTAGAGCATATCTACTGATGTTTCAATGTCCGCCTTCAGTGCCTCTGCAGGAATGTTGTCAAGTCCAGCTGCCTTCTCATTTTTCAGATGTTCGATTGCTTGCCGTACTTCTTTCTTGGCTAATCTGCTACAGTCGATTGGCAAGTCCTTGTCAGCTGACTGTATGTCTGGTGTAGACTGCGGCATAGGCTTGTTCAGCACATTTTCAAAGTGCTCCACCCATCTTCGTTGTTGGCCTTCGTAACCCATGATTGTCTTCCGAGCTTTGTCTTTAACAGGTTACTGGCTTGCTGTATCTGCCGGAGAGTTTCCTTGGTATGGTGTGGAGTTCTTTCAAGTTTCCATGACTTGCTGATTCCTGGGCTTCTGTGGCAAGACCATCAATGAATCATCGCTTGTCTGCTCTAAGCTTTCTCTAAAGATCCCTCTTCTCTTTAGGCGCTATACCTATTTATATCCTTGAAATTTCTTATATCCTGTTCTATTGATTGGATTTTTATCCTTTTGGTGTCAAATAACTTATTAAATTTTACTCTATTATCCTGAGTTGGAGTGGGATTTTTCTTGTGTTGTGTTTTGCACTTTTGACTGTTTAAATGCTACATAAGTACTTTATACATTGCCTCTAAGGTAAGCCTGACTGCTTTTGTGTCAAGCTATCAGGGGCTTAAGCACAGGTTAATTTAGTGACTTTTTGTGGTTTACTATGACAAGGATTGTGGCTGTTGCTTGACAAGGGCTCACATTCACCTCAACCAACAATCCATTTCTCATACCATAGGTCAGGACATTACTACTATCCAGATGCAAGAATACAGGGCTTGAACAACAGTTCTTAAATTGCTTTCTGGAAGACGCAGTTTCTCTTTCTTTAGAAAAGAGAACTGGCACCCAGCTCTCTTTCTTTTCGGCAACATGTTCCTTGAGGGTGTGGTTGGTGTCAGGGTGAATCCAAATGACTTGGCATTCTCTGAAAATGGTCTCGAAGCCATCAAGGTTCATGGCATTGAGCCAGCCAAATTTGAACTGTTTTGTGAATGATGTTTTCGGCACACAGGAAGAGCAAAACTGTGAAATGACATAGAGAAGTGTAAATTGAATTTTGAAGGAACAGAGGACTGAGGAGGGCTGTAAAAAAGCCTGATAGGTCCAAAATAGTGATGTGTGTATGATAAACTGAGAGATATACAGGGTTTGACTGGAGGATAGAAATGAAAGCCACAATTAATTACATTCCAAGAGTATGCAACTTGTCATACAGTTCCTACAAATATAGCAGGACTGTGTATTAGACCAACATGAACTTTACAATATAGGGACTCAGTCCACATATATCATTAGTGAGTGTTGGTGGGTTTCAGCTAGCTCACAGTACCACTTCCAACTCCTAAACCAACCAGGGTAATAGATGTTGTAGCAATCTCAAACATGAAACTCTGATTCTCAAGGAATCTGTGGAAACAGATTTAACCCTTTTGTTTGGTCACTCTTGCATGCACAAGGTAAACACAAGAAAGATACGACAATGCATTTTCAAACATTTATTGAAATTATCATCTTCTTGTAAATAAAGCATGATTAGTGATTATTAGAAAGCTGAGGCATGTTACTGTAATCAGCATTATTAGAATGGTAAACAATATTATATTTTTTTTTTAAACTCTTTTTATTGGTATTTGAATTATGATAATCAAACATGGAGTATGCATGTCATTGTCACATTCTGTTTTACAATTAACAGTCTGTTCACTTTGCCTTTGACATAATCAGGAGGGATACAAAAAAAGGAAGATAACGAAAAAGAAAGCCAAATTTTCGTATTCTCTATATTACAGTCCTCTGTAAGTCTGCCACGCCCCCCAGATTTTCTCCCCTTTTTTGGGGCAACCTCTGCTCTTGTATATCACACCTTCTGCTTGCCAACACCAATCTAGATCTTTCATCCACTCATCCAGTGTTGGGACTGTATCCACCCCCCATTTCCTCCCCACATTCCTTTTCGCTACCATCGTAGCCAATGCCAGCCATTGCTTTCTATGTCTCGGCCAGTCCTCATTTCTGGAGGATGCCAACAGGAACCACTTTGTCTCCAATGGGACATCGAAGCCAACTACGGCCACCATGGTGTCAGCAATGGTCTGCCAATACGCCTGTAGGACCGGACATTCCCATAGAAGGTGGTAAAAGGTACCTTCTGACCCACATCCCCTGTGGCACCTTGTATGTTCACATCTCCCTATTCAGTGCAACACCGTCCTGGGGTAATATACCCTGTGCACCACTTTCAACTGTATTACCCTGAATCGTGCCCGTATTGCAGCTTCCCTCGGGCTCTGGAGGACCTCCGCCCATTCCTCTTTTTTCAAGGGACCTACATCTTGCTCCCAGGTTGCTCTCAGGGTGCCCATAGGGTCAGGGGCATTGTTTATTATTTTTTTTATAAAAGAGGAATGCTGTTTTAACTTGCAGGTGCTCTGTCAGGATCCTATCCTCCAGAGGTGAGGAGACCACTAATGCGTCGCCCTCTCTTAAGTGTTTCCTCACGGCGTGGCCTAGTTGGAGGTATCTGAGCCACTCCCCCTTCCCCAGATCATAATCTGTTTATAGGGCCGTAAATGTAATGTATGCTCCCCCTCTCCATATGTCTCCCAGCGTCTCTAGTCCCAGCAGGTCCCACTTGGTGAAGCCCCTTAATTTACTTACTTCCTTCAAACAGTCCCCCTCCCAAAGGGGTGTCATGGTAAACAATATTAACCATGTTAATTGTTGTTAGTATTTGCTTAATCCTATCTATGTCTAATACTATACTAAAGAGGACAGAGTGGGAATACCCTCTGCCAGATCAATTGGGACAGCCTAACCCCCATACCTGGATATTAGGTATCAGGAGGCTGGTCGCAGTGTACAGGTTATCTTCCTTAGCAGGATGGAAGTTGGAATCAGCAGGGCTGCATCTCAGTCACAGTTCGCAGCAGTTCCCTGATAATCCCAGAACGGAAATGCTCCTCTCAAAAAGCTTTAGCACGGAAGCTGTTTATATAATAAAGTACTGCTCTTATCAACTGTGGCAGAGACACAGAGCATCTCATTTGATTTAATCTAGCTAAAATGAAGTGTCTCCTAACGAGCACAGGAAGAAAGGAAAACAATGGCATTGTGTTCTTCATATGCAACCCTGGAACTAACTGTACAGACTACAGGGTGTCAGTGCCTATCAGAGATGCATACAGTACATTCACACATTAGTAGAAACAGTGGCAAAGAGCACAACGAGAAAGAGATGTCAACCTAAGGAGTTGAATCTAAAATAGAGACTACATGTACACCATGCAAAACAACTGTGGGCTATTAATCTCTGGGGTTGGTCCTTGTGATACATTAATAGTGCATCAACAGGGCTGCTGGAATTATGAGATTCTGCAGCTGCTGCATTTTTCGCATACTTATGGATTTGCTGCATTTGCCACATAATCCATCATCTGCTGCATAATTTGCAGATTTTAACAAAAACATTTTGTTTTGAGCTCAAATGGATCAAAAATTACTAGAAATGTTGCAACAAATGTTGCTGTGCAGCAGAAAGCAATTAGCAAATGTTGACTGTTCACCTTTCAGTTGCATATTGCTGTATTTTAGTGTTACACTAGTACTGATGAGGTGAATCCTTTGTCCAGACAGTATTAAAATGTGTACAAATGACAAAATAATGAATTGCTACTATCACAATATGTGCCGCATTTAACCCTGGGCGAAGTGCTACGCTACGCTCGCGTAGTTTGCGAAGTTTGCGCTACTTCGCACAACGCGAATTGCACGTAGCACAGTGCGAACACGCGTAGCGTAGCGTAGCGTAGTGCCGCGGTCATTTTTTGCTTGCTCGCGGTCCTCAACGTCAAGTTGGCGACCGCGAGCAAGCAAAATGACATCCCGGCGAGACTTTTTCCTCGTTCGCGATCAGCAACATCAAGTTGCCGATCGCGAGCGTGGAAAATAAACCTCCCGGCGAGATTCTCAACGCGGGAGGTCAGGTTTCTCATTGCGAGTGGTCGCGTATGCTTGCGACCGCTCGCGATGAGAAACTACCAGTCCGCGTTGAGAAAGCTGCCGCTCGAGTAAAAATCTACTCGAGCGGCAGTAAAAGACAGCTCGCACTGTGCAAGTTGCCGTTTTCAATGATTGCACAGTGCGGACAAGCATCCGGCACTGTGCAATCATTGCGAACAGTGCGCTACGCAGTTCGCGTAGTGCTACGCGAAGCTTGCGTAGCGCGAACTGCACTTTGCGTAGCTTCGCGAAGCATTACTTCGCGAACTACGCCCACCCTTAGCCGCATTATGCAGCATAATTTGCATTTTCTTGCTGCATAATTTACTAAACCCTGCCACATTCTTTTGGCCCTACCTTGTTGCATAATTCCAGTGGCCCTGGGTATCAATGGTGATTGTGCATTATTCTGGAGTCTCTAGGAGCTATCTGAGGCCAATTTGGAGATATGTGTGGATCATGGGGATTGCACGAGGATCTGCTGTGGGTACGTGAGAATATTTGACAGATCAGTTCTGGGACAAAAATGGCATATCAAAAATGTATAAAACAATAAGAACAAAGGTTTAAAGACAAATTACAATAAAACAAAGTCATATTTCATAATATACAAATAAATGTTACTCAGAATCTACTTGTCATCATGTGCAGGTACGACAGAATAGGCATATGTGTAAAAAAGAGGAGAAGACGACAGCGAAGGGGTGTAAAGTAGCTCTGCAATGGCCTACAAAACAACAGGAGGAACATATAATGGAGGTGGGTAGTGGGAGTGTGCTGGTTGTCAACCTTGTGGAACAAACACAAGCATTGGAAAAGCCAATAGGTCTGGTGTTGACTGGCACCCTTTTGCGGGTTTTTTTTGCCTTGGTTTTACTTAAAACTTTATTTTCGAGAAGCTGCTGGCTCCTTACCAAAAAACATTGGCTAAAAGCCAAAATATTTTTGGGCCTCAGAAAGCACACTTTGACATTGTAGTGTGGTACTGAATGGGACTACATTGTGTCGATGTGCTTTTTGTAAAAGAGTTGAATGCTGTCGCTCACAGTGAAGTTAGGCAGTTGATGAAGTGGGCTTACCCCATTGCGCCATGCTGTGGCGGGAAGAAAACAATGGGAACCACACAACAACAGACAAATGGATGAAGAGAGTTGCTGAAAACCTCTGTAATAAAATATATATTAAAAAAAATATATAGTACGTATATATATCTATATATCTATATTTATCTATATATCAATATACATAGATAAATATCTGTGTATATATATGTATCTTTTTTGGTTGTATTTTTATTGGCATTTTGCATAGTAACAGTACATTTTCATTCAGGTGTGTCACATCAACTTACACAATCCTTATCTCCGCTCTGCGGGGATACAAATTTCACTTATCACGAGTTTCATATATATATATATCCCGCCACAAACGCTCCACTCCAGACCAGAGACCCTTGAAAGGTGGTGCATGCGCCGGAAGAGCACCCGGCTCGTAAATTCCATAAAGTTTCTTCGCATTGCGAAATAATGCACTCTCAGGACACGCATCCAAATAACAGTTCAGAAATATTTAATCTGCTTCTACGTTACGCGTTTCGGCAATGAAGCGTTGCTCACACGTAAGAAGCTATCGAACAGCCCAAACCATATACACATAGAATCCACAAAATAAACAACGGACACAATGATCATGAAAAATAACTGTAAAGTACGGCGGCCATCTTATAACGTTCATGTTGTCCATGCATATTAAGGTATACATATTAAATACTGTTGCATACAACTCAAGGAAATAATATCAGGACCAAAGAGGTAAATTAAAGGTTGTACTACATACACGAGATTCTAAATTATAAAACAATGACGACATGTGTCAAATAGTCGTGAACCTGCGTGCAAGGACTAGAAACAAGAAATTGAACGGCCATCTTGGAAGGACAGCAGTCGTAAGCAATATGACATGCATCAGCCGAATGGACAGAGAAACCCAGGCAATGTCTAAACAGTGTAGACTCTGAATTTAATGGTTGTCTCACTGGGTATACCAAAATAAGGAACTCGATTGTGTCGGTACAAGATACAAAGTCTTGAATGTGTGTATATATGAAAACCTCGTGAAATAGGTGATACAGAAATAAAATCATAATGTGAAACAAAATGAACAGTCAACATCCCAGTCCCATAAAAAGGCAAAGGGTATCTATCTAAGGTTGAGTGTTCCCACCTCGTGACAACCATCTACCAATAGCGTACTGGATGTCATCCAATGCGATGTGCCTGACAGGAGATATCCCCCGCCCTGATCTAAGGAATAACTGCCCAATGTGACCTGGTGCCTGTATATCAGGATATTAATATCTACTGGATAGTACGTTGATGCTGTAGGCTGAGAGTGAACACGCGAATATAACATATACCTAACAGCCATGTAACATGTGATAAGGGGCCAGTGCCCAAAATCAAATTCAAGTACACATGTCTACACAGCAAAGTGTAAAGATACGCATAGTAACAGATATAGTCACATGTTGGGACAGTGCCCCATAAAGGTCATATGTCAATCAAAATCATAGGACTGGAAAAAGGACAAAACTAAATCAAACCACAAGGTGCATGTTCTTGACTTGTAGTGACTTGACGTCGCCATGTGCCTCTGAAGAAAATGTTAGGGAACCCGTGAGGGTGAACTACCGAAGTAGTGTGGGTCCCTTCCTTTCCTCCTGTAGTGAAAAAAGGGAAAGAAAAAGCTGGGTTAAATCAGATGTAAGTGAAAGCATCTTAATTGCACAAATAATTAAAAGTGAATGTACTGAACATTACTACATTCCCTAGAAGCAAAAGGAGGTTAGAAAGGAGCAAGGAGCAATTCAAGCTTCATACAAATGTATTCCTAACTCTTCATCACGATTTAAGCCACCTGGGCTTTTGGTCTGGAGATCAATGATGTATTTAGATTCACGTTGTCTCAGTTTTAGTGCCCTATCACCCCCCCTTGGCGGTCTCGTGATGTGCTCAATCACAAAGTAACTAAGAAGGGCACTGTTCGAGTAATGTTGTTGAAAGTGACGTGCTACTGGGTATTGCTGGTCTCTATTGCTAATCGCCCTCATGTGCTCTAGTACACGTTTCTTGGTTGGGTGGATGGTACTGCCAATATATCTCAGTTTACATGGGCACTCCATTACGTATACAAAAAAAGGTGTGCCACATGTGAGGAATTGAGTTATCTTTTTGTTGGTACCCTGCTCTGTGGGGAATTCTTTTCTCATGTAGCTATTTTTGCAGGCCTTACAGTGCCCACAGGGAAAGAAACCAATCAGCCCTTGATCTCTTATGGTGTTGTAAAGTGTTATGTCGCTATGTACCAATTTGTCTCTCAAGCTGTAACCCTTTCTATAGGTAATACTGGGTCTCTCACTGACTAAGTGACCGATATTGGGGTCACTAGTGAGAATGTCCCAGTGTTTAGTGAGAATCTGTCTGATTTTATTGGCACTTCTGTTGTACGTAAGGATGATCCTCCTGTTATTCTCCTGGTCATTACTGTCAATCCCACTGTCTGTTCTCGTGAATAGCGTGTCTTGTCTCTGTACCTGTTCAACCTTTTTGATTGCTTTGTTAAGTACCCACTGCGGATACCCTCTCGCCTTAAACCTCTCGGTCATGGTTATCATTTCTTCTTTATTGCCTGTTTCGGTACTACAGTTGCGTTTTGCCCTCAGCAGTTCACCAAACAGTATACTCCATTTGAGTGGTTCAGGGTGGCTGCTGAGGGCATGAAGCAAGGTATTACCAGCTGTATCCTTCCAGAACAGTTTGGTCTGTACAGTATCTCCCTTGATTTCGAATTTGACATCTAAAAATTCCACTGAGGTTTTGCTGACTGTTCTGGTGAGGATGATATTATGATTATTAATATTGAGCTTATCAATAAAGTCATTGACCTCATCTTCCTTGCCCTTCTACACCATAAAGATGTCGTTGATGTACCGGAGCCAGAGCACGACCTGCTCTACCTCCGGAAAGTTTGGATTATCCATGAAAATTCCCTTCTCCCATTGGCCCAAAAACAAATTGGCAAAACTTGGGGCGAAACACGTCCCCATTGCGGTCCCCATGGTCTGTTTATAAAGGGTCCCGTCAAAGATGAAGATATTATTGGTGAGACAGAATTTGATCATCTCCAAGACCATAGACGTATGAGCTTTATATCTAATGTGTCTGGTCTGCAAGAATTGCCTACATGCCTCTATTCCTTGATCATGCTCAATAATGGTGTAAAGTGAGTTTACATCCAAGGTAACCAATAAGAAGTCCTTTTCCCAGTGCAGGCCTTCTACTTTACTAAGACAGTCTTTGGTGTCTTTTACGTGGGATGGGAGATTACTCACAAAATCCCGTAGGAAATGATCAACGTACTTAGATATATTTTCAGTGGCACTACCCTTCGAGGATACAATGGGTCTACCCGGGGGATTGATCTTGTCTTTATGTACTTTTGGTAAAAGCTAAAGCACAGGAAGAATGGGATAATCCCTTTTCAGATAGCAGTATTCCTCCCATTCTAATATCCTCATGTCTTTCCAGTTCTTAAGTTTGTCCCAAATTTCTTCAACACTTTGGCAATAGATCTCTCTGTTGATGACTGTATAGAATCTTTAATTCGTCAGTTGGCGTAAAGCCTCTGTGACGTATTTTTCTCTACTAAGGATCACTACATTCCCTCCCTTATCAGCTGGACGGATCACTATACTTTTGTCTTCTGCTAGGGACATGAGCGCTTGTCTTTGTGGGAAAGTAAGATTATGGGCTTGTTGTTCTCTAAACCATTTCTTATGTCTAAATTTAATCAAAGTGGTATTGACGACATCATGAAAGGTATCTATGTTGTCATGTGCAAGTGAAGGAAAGAACGTGGAATGTGGTCTGAATCGTGTTCTGGATGTGTGATCATAAGGTATATTCAAGTCATCAAGTACATTTTCAATGGTAGCGTCATCAACAACTCCTTCTGTGTCAGTCTCTAGTTGATGGAGAGTAACTAGGGTATCAATGTCACTAATATTTAAGTCCAGGTCTCTGTCTCTGTTGTCACCATCCTGTTTATCTCGGGTCCCACTGGGCCTGAGTAAATGCCATTTCTTTAATTTAAGCTTCCGAACAAATTTGAAGAGGTCAATGCGGGTTTCAGGATAATTAAAAGGTAGTAAGGGGCAGAATGAGAGGCCTAAGCAAAGTGTTTTTTTCTCTACCTCGTTGATATGTCTCTCAGTCAAATTAATTATCGTTTTGTTCACCATTTCCGTGTCCATCATACTGCTGCCGCGGAGCTTTTCACCTGTTGTCCCATGCACCCCCTTCCTCTGCCTCTTTTTCCACCTCTGTCTGATTCTTTTTTTTCTTTCCTTGTTCCGCCTCTTCCTCGACCTCTTTGTCCTCTGGGCTTCGTCATTGGAGCCTGTACTCGTCTAAAAAAGTCACAGGTTTATTGCCTTGTTCCTTTTCAGACGAAATGTTACTTGATGTGGCCGAGTTATCAGTTTTGTTGCCACTAATCACTCGTCCTCTGATATTGAACTCTCTGATGTTCTTGGAGAGAGTCCTGTGCCCGGCATTTGATTTTTGTAAATATGGTCATATTTCCTGCTGAATGTCAATATCCGGCCATGTTTGTAATACTCATAATCCCTGTGAAGCTTCCATTGTTTGCGCTCTTTGATCTCGTCCTCATGTTTCATTATTCTTATCTTCATATTTTCCATCTCTTTATTAAACACTGCTTGTTCTAAAGATTTTTCAAGATCATCTCTGGTTCTTTTAATGTCTTGCAAGAGTGTCTCTCTGTCTAGCCAAGCGTATTTAACTAGAATTTCTAGCATCTTTCTGGAGCTTGTTGCCAAATTTTCTGCCCATTCCTCAAGCATTTTCGGGTTGGGTTTCTCATAAGATAGAATAGTGTATATGCGTAGACCTCTGGGAACCATACCCTTGTCAATATAATCTTGCAAGGATATGGCTTCCCACCACTTAGAGACTTCAGATTTACGTAATTTCTCTAACTTTTAAATTTTTTCTTCATTACTCTTGTCTTTGGAGATGACAACTGGCGTTTTAACATTAACCCCTGGTGCTCTAGCAAACAGCGATTGTGCTGCTGCCCTCCTCTCTGTGTCCTCCTCCATATTGGCGTGAAAAAAACACAGTAGATGTTATACTCTGAACTCCTTTTCAGTAAAGTACCCGAACGTGTGTCCAACCGATAAGATATCGGGTTCCTTTTGCCGCTGTAAAGTGTTTAATGTGTTGCCCCTTTAAACAGTTCCAATGGGGTTCCATAAGAGGACTCCCGCACCCAGAGACATGAACTAAAACAGTGCCCCGACCCCTGAAAATCGGAAAAGGCGCGCGGTCTTCACCGCACATCTAACCCTCTTCCCAAACGGTCCGACTCTGCCTGCTCACCTCTAGGACGCGCAGTCTACTCGATCACCAGTTGATCACTTTCCTTGAAGTCCTCCGTTATCCAGCGCCCGGTCCTGTAAAGGTCTGGTAAATTGAATCCAGCTACAAACGCTCCACTCCAGACCAGAGACCCTTGAAAGGTAGTGCATGCGCCGGAAGAGCACCCGGCTCGTAAATTCCATAAAGTTTCTTCGTGTTGCGAAATAATGCACTCTCAGGACACGCATCCAAATTGCAGTTCAGAAATATTTAATCTGCTTCTACGTTACGCGTTTCGGCAATGAAGCCTTGCTCACACGTAAGGAGCTATCGAACAGCCCAAACCATATACACATAGAATCCACAAAATAAACAACGGACACAATGATCATGAAAAGTAACTGTAAAGCATGGCGGCCATCCTATAACGTTCATGTTGTCCATGCATATTAAGGTAAACATATTAAATACTGTTACATACAACTCAAAGAAATAATATCAGGACCAAATAGGTAAATTAAAGGTTGTACTACATACACGAGGTTCTAAATTATTAAAACAATTACGACATCTGTCAAATAGTCGCGAACCTGCATGCAAGGACTAGAAACAAGAAATTGAACGGCCATCTTGGAAGGACAGCAGTCGTAAGCAATATGTCATGCATCAGCCATATGGACAGAGAAACCCAGGCAATGTCTAAACAGTGTAGACTCTGAATTTAATGGTTGTCTCACTGGGTATACCAAAATAAGGAACTCGATTGTGTTGGTACAAGATACAAAGTCTTGAATGTGTGTGTATACGAAAACCTCGTGAAATAGGTGATACAGAAATAAAATCATAATGTGAAACAAAATGAACAGTCAACATCCCAGTCCCATAAAAAGGAAAAGGGTATCTATCTAAGGTTGAGTGTTCCCACCTCGTGACAACCATCTACCAATAGTGTACTGGATGTCATCCAATGCGATGGGCCTGACAGGGGATATCCCCCGCCCTGATCTAAGGAATAACTGCCCAATGTGACCTGGTGCCTGTATATCAGGATATTAATATCTACTGGACAGTACGTTGATGCTGTAGGCCGAGAGTGAACACGCGAATATAACATATACCTAACAGCCATGTAACATGTGGTAAGGGGCCAGTACTTTACAATTACTTTTTATGATCATTGTGTCCGTTGTTTATTTTGTGGATTCTATGTGTATATGGTTTGGGCTGTTCGATAGCTTCTTACGTGTGAGCAAGGCTTCATTGCCGAAACGCGTAACGTAGAAGCAGATTAAATATTTCTGAACTGCAATTTGGATGCGTGTCCTGAGAGTGCATTATTTCGCAACGCGAAGAAACTTTATGATATATATATATATATATATATATATATATATATATATATAGTTGATCAAAATAGTAGGATGTAATGGAGTAGAAATAAAAACGTATAATAAGTAAAAATTAATTAATTTACAGGGACAACCTCCAATCCAATGCTTAAACATATTTATGTATGATTGTTTTAGACACAATACGAATTCTTGTGTATAAGTATGTAATCTATGTCTATGGATAAAACAGTCACGTGATGCAGGTTTTGTAAAGCACCTAGCACTTCAAATTGAGCACAATGTTTGGTTACCACTGTCATGTGATCAAGCCTCGTTGAAGGCAAAACGCGTAATGGCAGCAGAGGTGGAATAAAAATACCTTGAAGCACGATTTTTGGGTCCGTGTCCGTTCCTGGAGATATCCGAAGGAGAGTAGCGGAGTACATTGGATGTAACTGACCGATTGGTTTCACGCGGTTATACACGGAACCCCCCCATCATAACGGACGGTGCTTTCAGTGAAACACTACTTCCGGGGCAATCTGGAATTACCCAATAATCCAAGGAGGATTCTAAGCGCCTGACCCCCCGCAATCCGGAAAGAAGCAAACGGGAACCTGTGAGAGCCGTGTGGACGCCGAGTCGGAGGACCCGGTCAACACTGAGCGACCCAGGTAGGAGCGAGCATCTGGATATTACGGGGTGAAGGGGTGTGCCAAAGTTATCAAGTGAGTTAGCATTGGTTAATTTCACTTGAAACGGGGAAGAGTATAACTGGATAGCCTCATGTCAGCCGACGTGGTAAAAGCGAGGGAGGCAGCGGCCATTAACATGTTTACCGACAGCCCCCCAATGACTATTAATGAAAATGAAACAACAAACGAAAGCACACGGAGTAATAATTCAGTAAAGGAGATGTTTAAAAAACTGGAGAAAAAAATGAAATCGGAACAGCAAAAATGGTGGGAATCTAAATCACAACAGGGTTACATTGATGTGGGGAGAATTCCTAGAGGATTAAGAATTTTAATGGCCCCTAGTTATGATGAACCGAATCCCGACCTAATGAGAGAATGGGCTGAATGTAACCTTGACTCGTCACGTAAATTGACTCTAATTCTTATTAAGTATGCCGACATTGATAGAGCAAAATTATTGAAAGAAATTGAAGAAATTAATGAGGAGTTGGACAAACTCAATCATAAAGAAGATCATGTGAAAATGCGAAATGAAATGATGATACGATTAAAACGGGAAGAGGAAAAAATCAAAGAAAGGAAGGCATTTAAATTTTTAAGAGACAAAAATGACTATGAATTAGGGCAAATTTTTACGTTTGCTAAACGCTATGACACCATCAGAAAGTCAAAATTTCAGGGGGCAGAGGGGTCAGCAAATCCGCCCATAAGATACAGCGCACAGACCCCAAGCACGTCACAATCTGATGTTAGCTCAATGGGAGGCAGTGAATCTGAGTCAGAGCTGCGCAACACAGATCAATCAAGACAGCGACCCAAACCATCTTTGGGTGAGGAGTTGAATTTTTTATGTGTCGAAAGAAGGCAAACACTCCGCCTAAGACCTCCGCGAAAGAACGGAGGACATACAACAACTACAGGCGAAGGCAGAGACGTAAAGCAAGGACAAGGCGAACCAAAACAAATCAAGAGAAGGGGAAGGGGGAATTGGAGGAACAAATAGACACAGGAGAGAAAAACAATACAATTGTGAACATCGCAGGCATAAAATTATCAAAACAGGAGGAAAAAATACTCAGTCTTGGGCTGTCATATGCACCAGGAACGAATTTTGATTATGCTACTACCAGACTCGATGTTTACAAGGGTGTCAGAAAATTAAAATTTTTTAAAAAGTATGCATTGACAAAATCACATTCGAGTTTACGTGAACAGGTAACATCAGAGGGGACATCAACTCAAAATATATCCCAATCAGATATACCACTACTAAGAACTATCCAGGAATTGTATGAAGAAAATGAGAACCAGCATTTTGAGTTGGAAATATCAACAGCAAATAATGCAAACAATGAGGTAACAACAAGAAAAAAGACCATACACCCCATTCAAACCTAAATCAACATATACCCCAGTCACAGTACGTGATTCAATTGACATTTTTCATGAAGCAGTAGTTGCCCAGTTGAAGGAACTAAACAAAAAAGTACAAATAAAAGGAGCAAAATACAGAATGAACAATCGACAATACACAAATCTGATTACGAAATTACAAAAGGATAAAAGCATTGTGATCAAAAACAGTGACAAGGGAGGAAACATTGTAATCTGGCCACAAGAGGATTACAGAAAGGAAGCCTACAATCAATTAAATGATAGAACCTGCTACACACGTAGTGACAATGCCAAACTTAAAATGACATACAAAGAATACCATATCAAGTTAACACGGTGGAGAAATGCTAACCTGATCAGCATGGATGAGTACAAATTTCTCAAAAAAGAAAATCCGACAACACCCTCTTTGTATTTCATACCAAAGATTCATAAAAATGTGACAAATCCTCCAGGGAGGCCAATTATATCGGCACGTGATGGATTATTGGAGCACACAACCAAATATGTGGATTATTTTTTACAGGACTTTGTTAAAGGATTAACATCATATGTGAAAGACACTAGCGATTTCTTAAGAAAAATTGCAAAGTTTGTGTGGCAGGATGACTTTGTATTGATGGCACTAGATGTAACATCGTTATATACAAGTATTGAACATGCAGATGGAATTGCAGCAGTTGAATATTTTTTATCGCGTAGACCTAGCCAATTTAATGAACATAATAAAATGCTTGTAGAAATGATTATGTTTTGCCTGCAGAATAACATATTTATGTTCAACAGCCAACTGTATCAACAAGTGAGGGGGGTGGCCAAGGGGGCCAGCTTCTCCCCTAGTTATGCCTGCCTACACATGGGCAGGTGGGAGGAACTGGTCCTCATGGGAACCCACCAAATATATATGCGTGACAATGTAAGAATGTGGCTACGCTACATAGATGATCTGTTTATTGTGTGGCAAGGAACTATGGAGGAGGCAAGTGTATTTGTGGAGATAATCAATTCTAATCTTGTAAATCTACAATTTACAGCCACCATTAGTCAAACTAGAGTGGAATTCTTGGACACGGAAGTCTATGTAGAAAACAACAGGTTAGAAACTAGATTGTTTAGAAAGAAAACTGCAGGTAATACCACTCTCCATGCTAGCAGCTCCCATCCGAAGCATTTAATTAACAGCATCCCCTATGGGGAAATGCTTCGGATGAGGCGACTATGCAGCAATAATAATGATTTGATCGCTGCACAGATGGAGAGCAAAAGAAGATTCCAACAGAGAGGGTATTCTACTAAAGTCATTGACAATGCCATCAGCAAGTCTATGTTAATTTCAAGGGAGGAGGCATTAAAGGAGAAATCACAAATAATGGTGAACACATCTAGAAGTAATCCAAGTGAGCTAACCACACAGGACAATGAATTTAGAATAATAATGAAATTCAATAGACAGCACAAATTAATACACAAAATCATACAACGGAATTGGTCTATGGTGCTCACTGACCCGGTAATTGGACCCCTGCTACCGCGGAGGGTGTCCATTACCCATAGCAAGGCTCCATCAATGAGAGATAAGATCGTGAAAACTAGTCCTGAGATTATAGAAAGTAGCAATTGGCTCCAAACTGGTAAAGGGTTTTTTAAATGTAGAACCTGTAAAGCCTGTGCACATGGCATTAATAAAAGCATGTACAACACACCATTTAGTGATGAACAATTCAAAATATCTAAGCTATTAACATGTAAGACTGAATATGCTGTCTATGTACTGTTATGTCCATGTGACTTGCAGTACGTAGGCAGCACTAAGTTGCCGGCACATAAGAGGATATTGCAACATTTACGTGCCATCACAAACCAGGACAACACCTATCCGGTTGCACAACACTTCAGGGAAAAACATAATTCAAATATTTCATTTTTAAAATATTTTGTGATTGACACAGTCCCGCCGAGCAGAAGAGGAGGGGACAGAGAAATTAAGTTGAGAAGGTTGGAAACACGATATATCATACAGTTAGATTCTAAGTTCCCAGGAGGCCTCAATGCAACAGAGGATTTGCACACCTGCCTAACATAAATACGAAGACTTACTACATGATCTAGAACCAACACGTATTGTAGGGGTATAAATATTAGTATTGAATATAATGTGACTTTTAGCTATTTATTGTTCAATGATTTTAGGGGGGTTTTAAACAACAAATGACACATATTGTATTTTATAATGTGGTATTAAGTATTTTACTTTCGTATAAATATATTGTAATAATATAACTAGTGTCATATCGCAAATTAAAGTATTTATGTATTCATGTTCGGATGCTTTTAGATATTTTGAGTATTTTTGAATGGTTTTAAATATTTTTAAATATTTTAGGATATTTTTAAATTTTTGGGAGTATTTTCTGGTATTTGGATATTCATATGAAGCATCGTTTTGCACAAAACCCCATAATAATGAAGATATTGGACAAGGCTCAAATATCGGTGGAGTGTATATCACACAGTACTATACCATAACTAAGTCCGCTCGTAAATAATAAAAGATGCAGTGAAAATCATGCAACAACCCCCATTTTTGCGATTGTTCCAAAAACAATGAAATTTAGAAAAATTGAACTCATCCCCAATTTTATTCCTTTGACTTTAAACACTATTGCACTATGTTTGATTGCACTTTAGCACTTTATGGCATCACAAAGGTACAATTGACGAGTTTAAGGTCAATTGTAATTTGGACTTGTTTAGCAACATCATCTAATATTCGAAAATGGTATTTAAACCATTATAGTTGATCAAAATAGTAGGATGTAATGGAGTAGAAATAGAAACGTATAATAAGTAAAAATAATTAATTCACAGGGACAACCTCCAATCCAATGCTTAAACATATTTATGTATGATTGTTTTAGACACAATACGAATTCTTGTGTATAAGTATGTTATCTATGTCTATGGATAAAACAGTCACGTGATGCAGGTTTTGTAAAGCACCTAGCAATTTAAATTGAGCACAATGTTTGGTTACCACTGTCATGTGATCAAGCCTCGTTGAAGGTGAAACGCGTAATGGCAGCAGAGGTGGAATAAAAATACCTTGAAGCACGATTTTTGGGTCCGTGTCCGTTCCTGGAGCTATCCGAAGGAGAGTAGCGGAGTACATTGGATATATATATATATACATATATATATATTCACTGAAAAAAACAAAGGTTAAAGTAATGTTATAGTTAGGTGAATAGGTCAAAGACAACATTAACATTTTGAACTAAAAAAAAACCATAAATTCACCAGTTATAGTTAGCAAATCAAAATGCCTTGGCTAATGCTAAGAAACGGGGAATGTGCAAGAGGGAACATCTATGACAGAAAAACATTGAAAAATAAAGAAGAAAACAGACTATAAGACGCAACTGAAAATGCTCTTTTATTGACAATATTAATGGAAATATCATTGGACGCAATGTTGATTTACGAATTTAATGGCACCGGATTTCCAACTCGAATTTTAGTTGGCTATGTTTCTAGCTGGGACATAATTGCAAACAATCTCTAGGAACTATGCCAATACCTATTGGAAGTTGAGTAGTGGGCTGCTGAAGGATACATGATAGCAATGCGACAGTCTTTTTTGAGCTACATGAGGTCTTATTGTGCTATTTTTCATCAAGGTGTTTGTTTGTAAACAATTGTGCCACCCTGGGAGCACTTTTATTGCTATGAGGAAGGAAAAAAGGAATAAAGTTGGCATGACGATCTAAACCGCAAGCACTTGTTAAAGTCGGTTGCATTGAGTCGTCTAGGCAAGCAACAGGCAATAGAAGGGTATGTTCTGGTGTGTCTTTTAAGAAGCATTTCAGGCCTTTTTCATTGCGCACTTATTTCCTGCTGCGTGTCTGGTGTCCTGCTGTTTCCAGGTAGGGTTGAACTTGTGGCCCTTTGCTTTAAAAGGCTGCTCTTGAGCCGGATTATATGGCATTAGATGCAGTGAAGTGTGGCTGATGCAGGTATTATGGAGGGGGGCACCCAGTCGCCCCGCCCCCATTCCTCAAATGTGTGCTCCTCATTCTACAATTAAAGCCCGAGGAGCAGATTTTTTTTCATTATCCTGTGACTTTTTCCTTGGTTCCTTCAATATCACCCTCCCTGCTTCAGTTTCGAAATCTAGACATGGTACATTTTAAATGCATTTTCCCTAGATGCACCTAAAGGGTGCATACAACTGAGACCTTAGCTGAGTTGAGCTCTACGTGTTTACTTTCCGCCAAAGAAAGAGTTTGACCCATGGCCCATCCAGATGTGCAGGCTCGCTGCTATAACCCAAGATAAATCCTCCCACGCCGCCATTAGCAGTTTAATTGTGGTTTAGCAAGCTGGGAGGTGGGGAGAGAAGGAAATGGCACTGAACAATAAAAGCAATAGTTCATTGTTTTTAGGCAGGTCTCTGAGAGCCAGGTGTGAGGTGAATGGCAAACATGAGTAAACGCACTTCTGAGTCATCGAGTAAATCTGATCAGAGAACTGGCAAAAACACACAGCAGACCCTACCCGGCTATTTTTGGTTGATTTGAAACTTAAAGGGAAGTTCATTTTTGCCTCCTGTTCGCCATCTAGGGCTGTGTTCTTATAAGGTTATATAATTATCTCATTGTACGAAATAAATTATGTAAGCCTGTGAATGAATTCTATCGCGTCAGTCTCAGTGTTGCCATGATTCTTCTGGAGGAAGGGTTACAGCGAGAGCTGGGAAGTCCCATTTGAAAAGGAAAAGCTGAATCATGCATTAAATGAAAACACTTATTTCTAGTGAGACTTGACGCCTTTAGATTCAGGTGATTTTTTATTTAGCCATTGCACAAGGGACCAATGGCCTATCATGATGGGTGTTTCTGACACACCACAGAGCTGAGCGTTCATTTTATGCACCTCCCAGGCGTATACTGAATTAATTTAACCCAATATTTCTATAAGTTAGTTTTTCATACAGCACAGCTTAAACACAGAGAGACAAACATTGCTCACTGTTTCCAAGCTGCACTATCTCAGGGTAATACCTAATATGAATGATTTGGGTGTCATCTGCATAGTTGTAACTGGTGAAGTTGAATGATTTAATCAATTTGGTTAGGGGTTAGGTAGATTTTGAATAATACAGGGGATATGATGGACCATTGAAAGATGCCACAGGGTTGGGTGTGAAGACCTGTTGTGAAAGGTGGTAAGTACACTAAACTTTGGCTCTGAGATAAGAAGCAGTCCATTTTAGAACATTGTCACTTACTCCGAGATGATGGAGACTTTGCAGTATCATGTGGTTGTGACACTGTCAAAGGCAGCTGATAAATCCAGACACAAAAGGGCAGCCACTCGAGCCTTGTCTACTGAGTTTTAGATCATCCCAAGTTGTTATAATGGCTGATTCTGTGCCTCTACCTGGTCTGAAGCAGGACTGTTAGTCTCACATTAAGTGATTTTCTTCCTTAAAAGGTAAATGTTGGGTAAACTCTGCTCTTTCAAATGTTTTTCCTAAGAATGGTCCATTTGATAGAGGCCTCTCGTTTTCTAGGTCGGATAGGTTGAGGCTTAGCTTTTTGAGGAGTGATCTAATGTAGGAGGCTGTCAGCTCAGGTGAGAATGCACCCAGTTCCAGTCACTTGATTAAGCAGCAAGCTACGTCCTCTGCACAGGTTGTGCAAAGGATATCTTTATAGATTTTTAAAGGTGCTGGGTCTGCAGGTGATCCTGATGGTCTGGTTGTGATGATAATGTCGATGAAATGTTTTCTGAGAGGGCAGTGAGGGTATGTAGTGATGGAAGATTGCTTTTGTCCATTTCTTTGTTGTTTGGGTCAAGTGTTGGTGTGATTGTCTGTATTCTCATTAAGGTCATTTTCTATCTTTTTACTTTTTTAGATCAATTCGACAGAGATTTTGTCACAGAAGTCTTAGGATTGTGGTGTTTTGATTTTTTGGCACTTTAGATTGTGGAATTTTGCTAGAATCTTGTAGATCTGTTTAGAAGGCCAGTGGGCATTAGTTATGCTTGTTGAGTGATGTTGCCTTTTTGTCAGGTTAAACTAATTCACTTTACCCTCTGCAGGTGCTAAAAACAGGTGCTCGGCTGTGCGGAGCACCAGAAAATCTCATCATCATACGGCCCCAAATTGGTCAGTACATGTAGTCTTGCAACTAAGTTCTATTGCCTACTGGCGGTCGCCAGTAGGTAGTTATAGTTAGGACCCAGTTTCCATAGGAAAAGCGTTTTTAGATTTGCCAATATCTTTGGCGCCGTTTGACGAACCGTCGCGAAATTTTCAAAACTAATGGGGCGCTCCAGTCAGCTCCTGTCTTGACAGCTTCAGGGTGATTCGTCAAGCGGGGGCCGAGAAAAAAGGGGTTTCCCAAAAGGCATTTTCTCAATGTTAATTTCCATAGGAAACTTTAGACAAAGCTACAGTCCGAACTGCTGAATGGAATTACACCAAATTTGGCAAAAAGGTAGGTCTTGGTTCAGAAAGCGTGCTTTTTTAAAAAAAATGGTGTAAATCCGTTCAGTAGTTCCTGAGAAATTCAAAAATAAAAAATATCGATATCTGGTGGCCGAGGAGGATTCGCGAACCCTCCAGAGCAGGAGCTTCATTCTGATTGGCTGCCAACACTCCAAACCAAGAAGTGTTGGCAGCCATCTTGTGACTCAGTAAAACCGAGTCACAAGAAAAAAGGAGAAAAAACATTAAAAAACAAGAAAAGGGGGGCAGGGTAGAAACACCCTGACCCCCTAGGCCTGCTCAGGGGGACCCACAGGGCCAAAAAAGCATTTTTTAAAAATATTTTCGGCAGGATTCGCGCTGGGTGCGCGAATCCGGGCGCAAAAATGTTTAAAAATGAAGCGCTGGCTCCCGCGCTTCATTTCTTTAAGCCCCCGGGTGGGCCAGGTCCCGGGGGCAATGTTTTATTGTGGTTACGTGGGCCCCCACAGCCCTGGGGACCACCACCTCCCCGGGGCTTTAATGACAGTGTGCGGGAGCACATGGCCCCCACAGCCCCGGGGACCGCCACCTCCCTGGGGCTTATCTACAAAAAAATGCGTGGGGGGGCTCCTTCCCCCACACAGTGCCCCGGGGACCGCCTCCTCCCTGGGGCTTTACTTTAATAGGGGTGGGGGCGCCTCACGGGCCCCACCAAGCCCCAGGGACCGCCACCTCCCTGGGGCTCCAATTAAATTATAGAAGTGTGGGGGGGCTCCTGCCCCTCCCCACACTGTCCCAGGGACCACCACCTCCCCAGGGCACTAATTATGTTAATACGGGGGTCCGTTGTGGATCCCTGGCCCCGGGGACCACCACCTCCCCGGGGCTGCATACATGTTGGGAGGGGGGCCCCGCGGCCCCCCTTCTGGAGCCCTTCATGTCCCTGGGGACAGCCACCCCCTAGGGCCGGCTCCAGCAATGTCCCGGGGTGCCCACCCCTGGGACATTGCAGTTTGCAATGGCAGGGCGGGAGCACTGCTCCAGCCCTGTCATTGCAAACACTGCTTCGCTTTATGGAAGCGAGAGCAGGAAACCTGCTCTTGCTTCCATGAAGCGAAGCAGATTGCTTTTAGACAAGGGGAGCTGCATGTTTTGCTGCTGTGAGACTGTCATTTCTTCTGGTTAGGTAGGTTTCCAAGCAAACACAAGGAGATGACGGACGGAGCACTGAAACTTTTCAGACACTCACCCCCAGTCACAGATCTGGGATGAATCCATCATCATTCTTTAGCTCACTTCGCCACCCCAGTTCAGACACAGCTATATGCAAATCAATCTTGACCCTGTGCCACATGGGAACAGTCCAGCCCGAACTGCCAAGCCATGTCTTCCCTGGACCGGAAACAAGCATCCTGGGACCGGTTTCGGGCTAACATCCCTCATCAGCCAGGATAGCTTGAATCCAGTGGCAAAGTGAGCAAGGGACCCAAGTCTGGGCATACCCTGCCAACTTAGGGCGAACAAAGCAAACACAAGGAAATGATGGACGGAGCACTGAAACTGTTCAGACACTCACCCCCAGTCACAGATCTAGGTTGAATCCATCATCATTCTTTAGCTCACTTCGCCACCCTAGTTCAGACACAGCTGTATGCAAATCAGTCTTGACCCTGTGCCTCATGGGAACAGTCCAGCCCGAACTACCAAGCCATGTCTTCCCTGGACCGGAAACAAGCATCCTGGGACCGGTTTCGGGCTAACATCCCTCATCAGCCAGGCTAGCTTGAATCCAGTGGCAAAGTGAGCAAGGCACCCACATCCGGGCATACCCTGCCAACTTAGGGCGAACAAAGCAAACACAAGGAGATGATGGACGGAGCACTGAAACTTTTCAGACACTCACCCCCAGTCACAGATCTAGGTTGAATCCATCATCATTCTTTAGCTCACTTCGCCACCCCAGTTCAGACACAGCTATATGCAAATCAGTCTTGACCCTGTGCCTCATGGGAACAGTCCAGCCCGAACTGCCAAGCCATGTCTTCCCTGGACCGGAAACAAGCATCCTGGGACCGGTTTTGGGCTAACAGCCCTCATCAGCCAGGCTAGCTTGAATCCAGTGGCAAAGTGAGCTAGGGACCCACGTCTGGGCATACCCTGCCAAATTAGGGCGAACAAAGCAAACACAAGGAGATGATGGACGGAGCACTGAAACTTTTCAGACACTCACCCCCAGTCACAGATCTGGGTTGAATCCATCATCATTCTTTAGCTCACTTTGCCACCCCAGTTCAGACACAGCTATATGCAAATCAGTCTTGACCCTGTGCCTCATGGGAACAGTCCAGCCCGAACTGCCAAGCCATGTCTTCCCTGGACCGGAAACAAGCATCCTGGGACCGGTTTCGGGCTAACAGCCCTCATCAGCCAGGCTAGCTTGAATCCAGTGGCAAAGTGAGCAAGGGACCCACGTCCGTGCATACCCTGCCAACTTAGGGCGAGCAAAGCAAACACAAGGAGATGATGGACGGAGCACTGAAACTTTTCAGACACTCACCCCCAGTCACAGATCTGGGTTGAATCCATCATCATTCTTTAGCTCACTTCGCCACCCCAGTTCAGACACAGCTATATGCAAATCAGTCTTGACCCTGTGCCTCATGGGAACAGTCCAGCCCGAACTGCCAAATCATGTCTTCCCTGGACCGGAAACAAGCATCCTGGGACCGGTTTTGGGCTAACAGCCCTCATCAGCCAGGCTAGCTTGAATCCAGTGGCAAAGTGAGCAAGGGACCCACGTCTGGGCATACCCTGCCAACTTAGGGCGAACAAAGCAAACACAAGGAGATGATGGACGGAGCACTGAAACTTTTCAGACACTCACCCCCAGTCACAGATCTGGGTTGAATTCATCATCATTCTTTAGCTCACTTCACCACCCCAGCTCAGACAGAGCTATATGCAAATCAGTCTTGACCCTGTGCCTCATGGGAACATTCCAGCCCAAACTGCCAAGCCATGTCTTCCCTGGACCGGAAACAAGCATCCTGGGACCGGTTTTGGGCTAACAGCCCTCATCAGCCAGACTAGCTTGAATCCAGTGGCAAAGTGAGCAAGGGACCCACGTCTGGGCATACACTGCCAACTTAGGGCGAACAAAGCAAACACAAGGAGATGATGGACGGAGCACTGAAACTTTTCAGACACTCACCCCCAGTCACAGATCTGGGTTGAATTCATCATCATTCTTTAGCTCACTTCGCCACCCCAGTTCAGACACAGCTATATGCAAATCAGTCTTGACCCTGTGCCTCATGGGAACAGTCCAGACCGAACTACCAAGCCATGTCTTCCCTGGACCGGAAACAAGCATCCTGGGACCGGTTTCGGGCTAACAGCCATCATCAGCCAGGCTAGCTTGAATCCAGTGGCAAAGTGAGCAAGGGACCCACGTCCGGGCATACCCTGCCAACTTAGGGCGCACAAAGCAAACACAAGGAGATGATGGACGGAGCACTGAAACTTTTCAGACACTCACCCCCAGTCACAAATCTAGGTTGAATCCATCATCATTCTTTAGCTCACTTCGCCTCCCAGTTCAGACACAGCTATATGCAAATCAGTCTTGACCCTGTGCCTCATGGGAACAGTCCAGCCCGAACTGCCAAGCCATGTCTTCCCTGGACCGGAAACAAGCATCCTGGGACCGGTTTCGGGCTAACAGCCCTCATCAGCCAGGCTAGCTTGAATCCAGTGGCAAAGTGAGCAAGGGACCCACGTCTGGGCATACCCTGCCAACTTAGGGCGAACAAAGCAAACACAAGGAGATGATGGACGGAGCACTGAAACTTTTCAGACACTCACCCCCATTCACAGATCTGGGTTGAATCCATCATCATTCTTTAGCTCACTTTGCCACCCCAGTTCAGACACAGCTATATGCAAATCAGTCTTGACCCTGTGCCTCATGGGAACAGTCCAGCCCGAACTGCCAAGCCATGTCTTCCCTGGACCGGAAACAAGCATCCTGGGACCGGTTTCGGGCTAACAGCCCTCATCAGCCAGGCTAGCTTGAATCCAGTGGCAAAGTGAGCAAGGGACCCACGTCCGGGCATACCCTGCCAACTTAGGGCGAGCAAAGCAAACACAAGGAGATGATGGACGGAGCACTGAAACTTTTCAGACACTCACCCCCAGTCACAGATCTGGGTTGAATCCATCATCATTCTTTAGCTCACTTCGCCACCCCAGTTCAGACACAGCTATATGCAAATCAGTCTTGACCCTGTGCCTCATGGGAACAGTCCAGCCCGAACTGCCAAATCATGTCTTCCCTGGACCGGAAACAAGCATCCTGGGACCGGTTTTGGGCTAACAGCCCTCATCAGCCAGGCTAGCTTGAATCCAGTGGCAAAGTGAGCAAGGGACCCACGTCTGGGCATACCCTGCCAACTTAGGGCGAACAAAGCAAACACAAGGAGATGATGGACGGAGCACTGAAACTTTTCAGACACTCACCCCCAGTCACAGATCTGGGTTGAATTCATCATCATTCTTTAGCTCACTTCGCCACCCCAGCTCAGACAGAGCTATATGCAAATCAGTCTTGACCCTGTGCCTCATGAGAACAGTCCAGCCCGAACGGCCAAGCCATGTCTTCCCTGGACCGGAAACAAGCATCCTGGGTCCGGTTTTGGGCTAACAGCCCTCATCAGCCAGGCTAGCTTGAATCCAGTGGCAAAGTGAGCAAGGGACCCACGTCTGGGCATACCCTGCCAACTTAGGGCGAACAAAGCAAACACAAGGAGATGATGGACGGAGCACTGAAACTTTTCAGACACTCACCCCCAGTCACAGATCTAGGTTGAATCCATCATCATTCTTTAGCTCACTTCGCCACCCCAGTTCAGACACAGCTGTATGCAAATCAGTCTTGACCCTGTGCCTCATGGGAACAGTCCAGCCCGAACTACCAAGCCATGTCTTCCCTGGACCGGAAACAAGCATCCTGAGACCGGTTTCGGGCTAACATCCCTCATCAGCCAGGCTAGCTTGAATCCAGTGGCAAAGTGAGCAAGGGACCCACGTCCGGGCATACCCTGCCAACTTAGGGCGAACAAAGCAAACACAAGGAGATGATGGACGGAGCACTGAAACTTTTCAGACACTCACCCCCAGTCACAGATCTAGGTTGAATCCATCATCATTCTTTAGCTCACTTCGCCACCCCAGTTCAGACACAGCTATATGCAAATCAGTCTTGACCCTGTGCCTCATGGGAACAGTCCAGCCCGAACTGCCAAGCCATGTCTTCCCTGGACCGGAAACAAGCATCCTGGGACCGGTTTTGGGCTAACAGCCCTCATCAGCCAGGCTAGCTTGAATCCAGTGGCAAAGTGAGCTAGGGACCCACGTCTGGGCATACCCTGCCAACTTAGGGCGAACAAAGCAAACACAAGGAGATGATGGACAGAGCACTGAAACTTTTCAGACACTCACCCCCAGTCACAGATCTGGGTTGAATCCATCATCATTCTTTAGCTCACTTTGCCACCCCAGTTCAGACACAGCTATATGCAAATCAGTCTTGACCCTGTGCCTCATGGGAACAGTCCAGCCCGAACTGCCAAGCCATGTCTTCCCTGGACCGGAAACAAGCATCCTGGGACCGGTTTTGGGCTAACAGCCCTCATCAGCCAGGCTAGCTTGAATCCAGTGGCAAAGTGAGCAAGGGACCCACGTCTGTGCATACCCTGCCAACTTAGGGCGAGCAAAGCAAACACAAGGAGATGATGGACAGAGCACTGAAACTTTTCAGACACTCACCCCTAGTCACAGATCTGGGTTGAATCCATCATCATTCTTTAGCTCAATTCGCCACCCCAGTTCAGACACAGCTATATGCAAATCAGTCTTGACACTGTGCCTCATGGGAACAGTCCAGCCCGAACTGCCAAATCATGTCTTCCCTGGACCGGAAACAAGCATCCTCGGGCCGGTTTTGGGCTAACAGCCCTCATCAGCCAGGCTAGCTTGAATCCAGTGGCAAAGTGAGCAAGGGACCCACGTCTGGGCATACCCTGCCAACTTAGGGCGAACAAAGCAAACACAAGGAGATGATGGACGGAGCACTGAAACTTTTCAGACACTCACCCCCAGTCACAGATCTGGGTTGAATTCATCATCATTCTTTAGCTCACTTCACCACCCCAGCTCAGACAGAGCTATATGCAAATCAGTCTTGACCCTGTGCCTCATGGGAACAGTCCAGCCCGAACTGCCAAGCCATGTCTTCCCTGGACCGGAAACAAGCATCCTGGGACCGGTTCTGGGCTAACAGCCCTCATCAGCCAGGCTAGCTTGAATCCAGTGGCAAAGTGAGCAAGGGACCCACGTCTGGGCATACCGTGCCAACTTAGGGCGAACAAAGCAAACACAAGGAGATGATGGACGGAGCACTGAAACTTTTCAGACACTCACCCCCAGTCACAGATCTGGGTTGAATTCATCATCATTCTTTAGCTCACTTCGCCACCCCAGTTCAGACACAGCTATATGCAAATCAGTCTTGACCCTGTGCCTCATGGGAACAGTCCAGCCCGAACTACCAAGCCATGTCTTCCCTGGACCGGAAACAAGCATCCTGGGACCGGTTTCGGGCTAACAGCCCTCATCAGCCAGGCTAGCTTGAATCCAGTGGCAAAGTGAGCAAGGGACCCACGTCCGGGCATACCCTGCCAACTTAGGGCGAACAAAGCAAACACAAGGAGATGATGGACGGAGCACTGAAACTTTTCAGACACTCACCCCCAGTCACAGATCTAGCTTGAATCCATCATCATTCTTTAGCTCACTTCGCCACCCCAGTTCAGACACAGCTATATGCAAATCAGTCTTGACCCTGTACCTCATTGGAACAGTCCAGCCCGAACTGCCAAATCATGTCTTCCCTGGACCGGAAACAAGCATCCTGGGACCGGTTTTGGGCTAACAGCCCTCATCAGCCAGGCTAGCTTGAATCCAGTGGCAAAGTGTGCAAGGGACCCACGTCTGGGCATACCCTGCCAACTTAGGGCGAACAAAGCAAACACAAGGAGATGATGGACGGAGCACTGAAACTTTTCAGACACTCACCCCCAGTCACAGATCTGGGTTGAATTCATCATCATTCTTTAGCTCACTTCACCACCCCAGCTCAGACAGAGCTATATGCAAATCAGTCTTGACCCTGTGCCTCATGGGAACAGTCCAGCCCGAACTGCCAAGCCATGTCTTCCCTGGACCGGAAACAAGCATCCTGGGACCGGTTTCGGGCTAACAGCCCTCATCAGCCAGGCTAGCTTGAATCTAGTGGCAAAGTGAGCAAGGGACCCACGTCCGGGCATACCCTGCCAACTTAGGGTGAGCAAAGCAAACACAAGGAGATGATGGACGGAGCACTGAAACTTTTCAGACACTCACCCCCAGTCACAGATCTGGGTTGAATCCATCATCATTCTTTAGCTCACTTCGCCACCCCAGTTCAGACACAGCTATATGCAAATCAGTCTTGACCCTGTGCCTCATGGGAACAGTCCAGCCCGAACTGCCAAATCATGTCTTCCCTGGACCGGAAACAAGCATCCTGGGACCGGTTTTGGGCTAACAGCCCTCATCAGCCAGGCTAGCTTGAATCCAGTGGCAAAGTGAGCAAGGGACCCACGTCTGGGCATACCCTGCCAACTTAGGGCGAACAAAGCAAACACAAGGAGATGATGGACGGAGCACTGAAACTTTTCAGACACTCACCCCCAGTCACAGATCTGAGTTGAATCCATCATCATTCTTTAGCTCACTTTGCCACCCCAGTTCAGACACAGCTATATGCAAATCAGTCTTGACCCTGTGCCTCATGGGAACAGTCCAGCCCGAACTGCCAAGCCATGTCTTCCCTGGACCGGAAACAAGCATCCTGGGACCGGTTTCGGGCTAACAGCCCTCATCAGCCAGGCTAGCTTGAATCCAGTGGCAAAGTGAGCAAGGGACCCACGTCCGTGCATACCCTGCCAACTTAGTGCGAGCAAAGCAAACACAAGGAGATGATGGACGGAGCACTGAAACTTTTCAGACACTCACCCCCAGTCACAGATCTGGGTTGAATCCATCATCATTCTTTAGCTCACTTCGCCACCCCAGTTCAGACACAGCTATATGCAAATCAGTCTTGACCCTGTGCCTCATGGGAACAGTCCAGCCCGAACTGCCAAATCATGTCTTCCCTGGACCGGAAACAAGCATCCTGGGACCGGTTTTGGGCTAACAGCCCTCATCAGCCAGGCTAGCTTGAATCCAGTGGCAAAGTGAGCAAGGGACCCACGTCTGGGCATACCCTGCCAACTTAGGGCGAACAAAGCAAACACAATGAGATGATGGACGGAGCACTGAAACTTTTCAGACACTCACCCCCAGTCACAGATCTAGGTTGAATCCATCATCATTCTTTAGCTCACTTCGCCACCCCAGTTCAGACACAGCTGTATGCAAATCAGTCTTGACCCTGTGCCTCATGGGAACAGTCCAGCCCGAACTACCAAGCCATGTCTTCCGTGGACCGGAAACAAGCATCCTGGGACCGGTTTCGGGCTAACATCCCTCATCAGCCAGGCTAGCTTGAATCCAGTGGCAAAGTGAGCAAGGGACCCACGTCCGGACATACCCTGCCAACTTAGGGCGAACAAAGCAAACACAAGGAGATGATGGACGGAGCACTGCAACTTTTCAGACACTCACCCCCAGTCACAGATTTGGGTTGAATCCATCATCATTCTTTAGCTCACTTCGCCACCCCAGTTCAGACACAGCTATATGCAAATCAGTCTTGACCCTGTGCCTCATGGGAACAGTCCAGCCCGAACTGCCAAGCCATGTCTTCCCTGGACCGGAAACAAGCATCCTGGGACCGGTTTTGGGCTAACAGCCCTCATCAGCCAGGCTAGCTTGAATCCAGTGGCAAAGTGAGCTAGGGACCCACTTCTGGGCATACCCTGCCAACTTAGGGCGAACAAAGCAACACAAGGAGATGATGGACGGAGCACTGAAACTTTTCAGACACTCACCCCCAGTCACAGATCTGGGTTGAATCCATCATCATTCTTTAGCTCACTTTGCCACCCCAGTTCAGACACAGCTATATGCAAATCAGTCTTGACCCTGTGCCTCATGGGAACAGTCCAGCCCGAACTGCCAAGCCATGTCTTCCCTGGACCGGAAACAAGCATCCTGGGACCGGTTTCGGGCTAATAGCCCTCATCAGCCAGGCTAGCTTGAATCCAGTGGCAAAGTGAGCAAGGGACCCACGTCCGTGCATACCCTGCCAACTTAGGGCGAGCAAAGCAAACACAAGGAGATGATGGACAGAGCACTGAAACTTTTCAGACACTCACCCCCAGTCACAGATCTGGGTTGAATCCATCATCATTCTTTAGCTCACTTCGCCACCCCAGTTCAGACACAGCTATATGCAAATCAGTCTTGACCCTGTGCCTCATGGGAACAGTCCAGCCCGAACTGCCAAATCATGTCTTCCCTGGACCGGAAACAAGCATCCTCGGGCCGGTTTTGGGCTAACAGCCCTCATCAGCCAGGCTAGCTTGAATCCAGTGGCAAAGTGAGCAAGGGACCCACGTCTGGGCATACCCTGCCAACTTAGGGCGAACAAAGCGAACACAAGGAGATGATGGACGGAGCACTGAAACTTTTCAGACACTCACCCCCAGTCACAGATCTGGGTTGAATTCATCATCATTCTTTAGCTCACTTCACCACCCCAGCTCAGACAGAGCTATATGCAAATCAGTCTTGACCCTGTGCCTCATGGGAACAGTCCAGCCCGAACTGCCAAGCCATGTCTTCCCTGGACCGGAAACAAGCATCCTGGGACCGGTTCTGGGCTAACAGCCCTCATCAGCCAGGCTAGCTTGAATCCAGTGGCAAAGTGAGCAAGGGAACCACGTCTGGGCATACCCTGCCAACTTAGGGCGAACAAAGCAAACACAAGGAGATGATGGACGGAGCACTGAAACTTTTCAGACACTCACCCCCAGTCACAGATCTGGGTTGAATTCATCATCATTCTTTAGCTCACTTCGCCACCCCAGTTCAGACACAGCTATATGCAAATCAGTCTTGACCCTGTGCCTCATGGGAACAGTCCAGCCCAAACTACCAAGCCATGTCTTCCCTGGACCGGAAACAAGCATCCTGGGACCGGTTTCGGGCTAACAGCCCTCATCAGCCAGGCTAGCTTGAATCCAGTGGCAAAGTGAGCAAGGGACCCACGTCCGGGCATACCCGGACAACTTAGGGCGAACAAAGCAAACACAAGGAGATGATGGACGGAGCACTGAAACTTTTCAGACACTCACCCCCAGTCACAGATCTAGGTTGAATCCATCATCATTCTTTAGCTCACTTCGCCACCCCAGTTCAGACACAGCTATATGCAAATCAGTCTTGACCCTGTACCTCATGGGAACAGTCCAGCCCGAACTGCCAAATCATGTCTTCCCTGGACCGGAAACAAGCATCCTGGGACCGGTTTTGGGCTAACAGCCCTCATCAGCCAGGCTAGCTTGAATCCAGTGGCAAAGTGAGCAAGGGACCCACGTCCGTGCATACCCTGCCAACTTAGGGCGAGCAAAGCAAACACAAGGAGATGATGGACAGAGCACTGAAACTTTTCAGACACTCACCCCCAGTCACAGATCTGGGTTGAATCCATCATCATTCTTTAGCTCACTTCGCCACCCCAGTTCAGACACAGCTATATGCAAATCAGTCTTGACCCTGTGCCTCATGGGAACAGTCCAGCCCGAACTGCCAAATCATGTCTTCCCTGGACCGGAAACAAGCATCCTCGGGCCGGTTTTGGGCTAACAGCCCTCATCAGCCAGGCTAGCTTGAATCCAGTGGCAAAGTGAGCAAGGGACCCACGTCTGGGCATACCCTGCCAACTTAGGGCGAACAAAGCAAACACAAGGAGATGATGGACGGAGCACTGAAACTTTTCAGACACTCACCCCCAGTCACAGATCTGGGTTGAATTCATCATCATTCTTTAGCTCACTTCACCACCCCAGCTCAGACAGAGCTATATGCAAATCAGTCTTGACCCTGTGCCTCATGGGAACAGTCCAGCCCGAACTGCCAAGCCATGTCTTCCCTGGACCGGAAACAAGCATCCTGGGACCGGTTCTGGGCTAACAGCCCTCATCAGCCAGGCTAGCTTGAATCCAGTGGCAAAGTGAGCAAGGGAACCACGTCTGGGCATACCCTGCCAACTTAGGGCGAACAAAGCAAACACAAGGAGATGATGGACGGAGCACTGAAACTTTTCAGACACTCACCCCCAGTCACAGATCTGGGTTGAATTCATCATCATTCTTTAGCTCACTTCGCCACCCCAGTTCAGACACAGCTATATGCAAATCAGTCTTGACCCTGTGCCTCATGGGAACAGTCCAGCCCGAACTACCAAGCCATGTCTTCCCTGGACCGGAAACAAGCATCCTGGGACCGGTTTCGGGCTAACAGCCCTCATCAGCCAGGCTAGCTTGAATCCAGTGGCAAAGTGAGCAAGGGACCCACGTCCGGGCATACCCTGCCAACTTAGGGCGAACAAAGCAAACACAAGGAGATGATGGACGGAGCACTGAAACTTTTCAGACACTCACCCCCAGTCACAGATCTAGGTTGAATCCATCATCATTCTTTAGCTCACTTCGCCACCCCAGTTCAGACACAGCTATATGCAAATCAGTCTTGACCCTGTACCTCATGGGAACAGTCCAGCCCGAACTGCCAAATCATGTCTTCCCTGTACCGGAAACAAGCATCCTGGGACCGGTTTTGGGCTAACAGCCCTCATCAGCCAGGCTAGCTTGAATCCAGTGGCAAAGTGTGCAAGGGACCCACGTCTGGGCATACCCTGCCAACTTAGGGCAAACAAAGCAAACACAAGGAGATGATGGACGGAGCACTGAAACTTTTCAGACACTCACCCCCAGTCACAGATCTGGGTTGAATTCATCATCATTCTTTAGCTCACTTCACCACCCCAGCTCAGACAGAGCTATATGCAAATCAGTCTTGACCCTGTGCCTCATGGGAACAGTCCAGCCCGAACTGCCAAGCCATGTCTTCCCTGGACCGGAAACAAGCATCCTGGGACCGGTTTCGGGCTAACAGCCCTCATCAGCCAGGCTAGCTTGAATCCAGTGGCAAAGTGAGCAAGGGACCCACGTCCGGGCATACCCTGCCAATTTAGGGTGAGCAAAGCAAACACAAGGAGATGATGGACGGAGCACTGAAACTTTTCAGACACTCACCCCCAGTCACAGATCTGGGTTGAATCCATCATCATTCTTTAGCTCACTTCGCCACCCCAGTTCAGACACAGCTATATGCAAATCAGTCTTGACCCTGTGCCTCATGGGAACAGTCCAGCCCGAACTGCCAAATCATGTCTTCCCTGGACCGGAAACAAGCATCCTGGGACCGGTTTTGGGCTAACAGCCCTCATCAGCCAGGCTAGCTTGAATCCAGTGGCAAAGTGAGCAAGGGACCCACGTCTGGGCATACCCTGCCAACTTAGGGCGAACAAAGCAAACACAAGGAGATGATGGACGGAGCACTGAAACTTTTCAGACACTCACCCCCAGTCACAGATCTGAGTTGAATCCATCATCATTCTTTAGCTCACTTTGCCACCCCAGTTCAGACACAGCTATATGCAAATCAGTCTTGACCCTGTGCCTCATGGGAACAGTCCAGCCTGAACTGCCAAGCCTTGTCTTCCCTGGACCGGAAACAAGCATCCTGGGACCGGTTTCGGGCTAACAGCCCTCATCAGCCAGGCTAGCTTGAATCCAGTGGCAAAGTGAGCAAGGGACCCACGTCCGTGCATACCCTGCCAACTTAGTGCGAGCAAAGCAAACACAAGGAGATGATGGACGGAGCACTGAAACTTTTCAGACACTCACCCCCAGTCACAGATCTGGGTTGAATCCATCATCATTCTTTAGCTCACTTCGCCACCCCAGTTCAGACACAGCTATATGCAAATCAGTCTCGACCCTGTGCCTAATGGGGACAGTCCAGCCCGAACTGCCAAATCATGTCTTCCCTGGACCGGAAACAAGCATCCTGGGACCGGTTTTGGGCTAACAGCCCTCATCAGCCAGGCTAGCTTGAATCCAGTGGCAAAGTGAGCAAGGGACCCACGTCTGGGCATACCCTGCCAACTTAGGGCGAACAAAGCAAACACAAGGAGATGATGGACGGAGCACTGAAACTTTTCAGACACTCACCCCCAGTCACAGATCTGGGTTGAATTCATCATCATTCTTTAGCTCACTTCACCACCCCAGCTCAGACAGAGCTATTTGCAAATCAGTCTTGACCCTGTGCCTCATGGGAACAGTCCAGCCCGAACTGCCAAGCCATGTCTTCCCTGGACCGGAAACAAGCATCCTGGGACCGGTTCTGGGCTAACAGCCCTCATCAGCCAGGCTAGCTTGAAACCAGTGGCAAAGTGAGCAAGGGACCCACGTCTGGGCATACCCTGCCAACTTAGGGCGAACAAAGCAAACACAAGGAGATGATGGACGGAGCACTGAAACTTTTCAGACACTCACCCCCAGTCACAGATCTGGGTTGAATTCATCATCATTCTTTAGCTCACTTCGCCACCCCAGTTCAGACACAGCTATATGCAAATCAGTCTTGACCCTGTGCCTCATGGGAACAGTCCAGCCCGAACTACCAAGCCATGTCTTCCCTGGACTGGAAACAAGCATCCTGGGACCGGTTTCGGGCTAACAGCCCTCATCAGCCAGGCTAGCTTGAATCCAGTGGCAAAGTGAGCAAGGGACCCACGTCGGGGCATACCCTGCCAACTTAGGGCGAACAAAGCAAACACAAGGAGATGATGGACGGAGCACTGAAACTTTTCAGACACTCACCCCCAGTCACAGATCTAGGTTGAATCCATCATCATTCTTTAGCTCACTTCGCCACCCCAGTTCAGACACAGCTATATGCAAATCAGTCTTGACCCTGTACCTCATGGGAACAGTCCAGCCCGAACTGCCAAATCATGTCTTCCCTGGACCGGAAACAAGCATCCTGGGACCGGTTTTGGGCTAACAGCCCTCATCAGCCAGGCTAGCTTGAATCCAGTGGCAAAGTGTGCAAGGGACCCACGTCTGGGCATACCCTGCCAACTTAGGGCGAACAAAGCAAACACAAGGAGATGATGGACGGAGCACTGAAACTTTTCAGACACTCACCCCCAGTCACAGATCTGGGTTGAATTCATCATCATTCTTTAGCTCACTTCACCACCCCAGCTCAGACAGAGCTATATGCAAATCAGTCTTGACCCTGTGCCTCATGGGAACAGTCCAGCCCGAACTGCCAAGCCATGTCTTCCCTGGACCGGAAACAAGCATCCTGGGACCGGTTTCGGGCTAACAGCCCTCATCAGCCAGGCTAGCTTGAATCCAGTGGCAAAGTGAGCAAGGGACCCACGTCCGGGCATACCCTGCCAAATTAGGGTGAGCAAAGCAAACACAAGGAGATGATGGACGGAGCACTGAAACTTTTCAGACACTCACCCCCAGTCACAGATCTGGGTTGAATCCATCATCATTCTTTAGCTCACTTCGCCACCCCAGTTCAGACACAGCTATATGCAAATCAGTCTTGACCCTGTGCCTCATGGGAACAGTCCAGCCCGAACTGCCAAATCATGTCTTCCCTGGACCGGAAACAAGCATCCTGGGACCGGTTTTGGGCTAACAGCCCTCATCAGCCAGGCTAGCTTGAATCCAGTGGCAAAGTGAGCAAGGGACCCACGTCTGGGCATACCCTGCCAACTTAGGGCGAACAAAGCAAACACAAGGAGATGATGGACGGAGCACTGAAACTTTTCAGACACTCACCCCCAGTCACAGATCTGAGTTGAATCCATCATCATTCTTTAGCTCACTTTGCCACCCCAGTTCAGACACAGCTATATGCAAATCAGTCTTGACCCTGTGCCTCATGGGAACAGTCCAGCCCGAACTGCCAAGCCATGTCTTCCCTGGACCGGAAACAAGCATCCTGGGACCGGTTTCGGGCTAACAGCCCTCATCAGCCAGGCTAGCTTGAATCCAGTGGCAAAGTGAGCAAGGGACCCACGTCCGTGCATACCCTGCCAACTTAGTGCGAGCAAAGCAAACACAAGGAGATGATGGACGGAGCACTGAAACTTTTCAGACACTCACCCCCAGTCACAGATCTGGGTTGAATCCATCATCATCTCTTTAGCTCACTTCGCCACCCCAGTTCAGACACAGCTATATGCAAATCAGTCTTGACCCTGTGCCTCATGGGAACAGTCCAGCCCGAACTGCCAAATCATGTCTTCCCTGGACCGGAAACAAGCATCCTGGGACCGGTTTTGGGCTAACAGCCCTCATCAGCCAGGCTAGCTTGAATCCAGTGGCAAAGTGAGCAAGGGACCCACGTCTGGGCATACCCTGCCAACTTAGGGCGAACAAAGCAAACACAAGGAGATGATGGACGGAGCACTGAAACTTTTCAGACACTCACCCCCAGTCACAGATCTAGGTTGAATCCATCATCATTCTTTAGCTCACTTCGCCACCCCAGTTCAGACACAGCTGTATGCAAATCAGTCTTGACCCTGTGCCTCATGGGAACAGTCCAGCCCGAACTACCAAGCCATGTCTTCCCTGGACCGGAAACAAGCATCCTGGGACCGGTTTCGGGCTAACATCCCTCATCAGCCAGGCTAGCTTGAATCCAGTGGCAAAGTGAGCAAGGGACCCACGTCCGGGCATACCCTGCCAACTTAGGGCGAACAAAGCAAACACAAGGAGATGATGGACGGAGCACTGAAACTTTTCAGACACTCACCCCCAGTCACAGATCTGGGTTGAATCCATCATCATTCTTTAGCTCACTTCGCCACCCCAGTTCAGACACAGCTATATGCAAATCAGTCTTGACCCTGTGCCTCATGGGAACAGTCCAGCCCGAACTGCCAAGCCATGTCTTCCCTGGACCGGAAACAAGCATCCTGGGACCGGTTTTGGGCTAACAGCCCTCATCAGCCAGGCTAGCTTGAATCCAGTGGCAAAGTGACCTAGGGACCCACTTCTGGGCATACCCTGCCAACTTAGGGTGAACAAAGCAAACACAAGGAGATGATGGACGGAGCACTGAAACTTTTCAGACACTCACCCCCAGTCACAGATCTGGGTTGAATCCATCATCATTCTTTAGCTCACTTTGCCGCCCCAGTTCAGACACAGCTATATGCAAATCAGTCTTGACCCTGTGCCTCATGGGAACAGTCCAGCCCGAACTGCCAAGCCATGTCTTCCCTGGACCGGAAACAAGCATCCTGGGACCGGTTTCGGGCTAACAGCCCTCATCAGCCAGGCTAGCTTGAATCCAGTGGCAAAGTGAGCAAGGGACCCACGTCCGTGCATACCCTGCCAACTTAGGGCGAGCAAAGCAAACACAAGGAGATGATGGACGGAGCACTGAAACTTTTCAGACACTCACACCCAGTCACAGATCTGGGTTGAATCCATCATCATTCTTTAGCTCACTTCGCCACCCCAGTTCAGACCCAGCTATATGCAAATCAGTCTTGACCCTGTGCCTCATGGGAACAGTCCAGCCTGAACTGCCAAATCATGTCTTCCCTGGACCGGAAACAAGCATCCTGGGACCGGTTTTGGGCTAACAGCCCTCATCAGCCAGGCTAGCTTGAATCCAGTGGCAAAGTGAGCAAGGGACCCACGTCTGGGCATACCCTGCCAACTTAGGGCGAACAAAGCAAACACAAGGAGATGATGGACGGAGCACTGAAACTTTTCAGACACTCACCCCCAGTCACAGATCTGGGTTGAATTCATCATCATTCTTTAGCTCACTTCACCACCCCAGCTCAGACAGAGCTATATGCAAATCAGTCTTGACCCTGTGCCTCATGGGAACAGTCCAGCCCGAACTGCCAAGCCATGTCTTCCCTGGACCGGAAACAAGCATCCTGGGACCGGTTTTGGGCTAACAGCCCTCATCAGCCAGGCTAGCTTGAATCCAGTGGCAAAGTGAGCAAGGGACCCACGTCTGGGCATACCCTGCCAACTTAGGGCGAACAAAGCAAACACAAGGAGATGATGGACGGAGCACTGAAACTTTTCAGACACTCACCCCCAGTCACAGATCTGGGTTGAATTCATCATCATTCTTTAGCTCACTTCGCCACCCCAGTTCAGACACAGCTATATGCAAATCAGTCTTGACCCTGTGCCTCATGGGAACAGTCCAGCCCGAACTACCAAGCCATGTCTTCCCTGGACCGGAAACAAACATCCTGGGACCGGTTTCGAGCTAACAGCCCTCATCAGCCAGGCTAGCTTGAATCCAGTGGCAAAGTGAGCAAGGGACCCACGTCCGGGCATACCCTGCCAACTTAGGGCGAACAAAGCAAATACAAGGAGATGATGGACGGAGCACTGAAACTTTTCAGACACTCACCCCCAGTCACAGATCTAGGTTGAATCCATCATCATTCTTTAGCTCACTTCTCCTCCCAGTTCAGACACAGCTATATGCAAATCAGTCTTGACCCTGTGCCTCATGGGAACAGTCCAGCCCGAACTGCCAAGCCATGTCTTCCCTGGACCGGAAACAAGCATCCTGAGACCGGTTTCGGGCTAACAGCCCTCATCAGCCAGGCTAGCTTGAATCCAGTGGCAAAGTGAGCAAGGGACCCACGTCTGGGCATACCCTGCCAACTTAGGGCGAACAAAGCAAACACAAGGAGATGATGGACGGAGCACTGAAACTTTTCAGACACTCACCCCCAGTCACAGATCTGGGTTGAATCCATCATCATTCTTTAGCTCACTTTGCCACCCCAGTTCAGACACAGCTATATGCAAATCAGTCTTGACCCTGTGCCTCATGGGAACAGTCCAGCCCGAACTGCCAAGCCATGTCTTCCCTGGACCGGAAACAAGCATCCTGGGACCGGTTTCGGGCTAACAGCCCTCATCAGCCAGGCTAGCTTGAATCCAGTGGCAAAGTGAGCAAGGGACCCACTTCCGGGCATACCCTGCCAACTTAGGGCGAGCAAAGCAAACACAAGGAGATGATGGACGGAGCACTGAAACTTTTCAGACACTCACCCCCAGTCACAGATCTGGGTTGAATCCATCATCATTCTTTAGCTCACTTCGCCACCCCAGTTCAGACACAGCTATATGCAAATCAGTCTTGACCCTGTGCCTCATGGGAACAGTCCAGCCCGAACTGCCAAATCATGTCTTCCCTGGACCGGAAACAAGCATCCTGGGACCGGTTTTGGGCTAACAGCCCTCATCAGCCAGGCTAGCTTGAATCCAGTGGCAAAGTGAGCAAGGGACCCACGTCTGGGCATACCCTGCCAACTTAGGGCGAACAAAGCAAACACAAGGAGATGATGGACGGAGCACTGAAACTTTTCAGACACTCACCCCCAGTCACAGATCTGGGTTGAATTCATCATCATTCTTTAGCTCACTTCGCCACCCCAGCTCAGACAGAGCTATATGCAAATCAGTCTTGACCCTGTGCCTCATGAGAACAGTCCAGCCCGAACTGCCAAGCCATGTCTTCCCTGGACCGGAAACAAGCATCCTGGGACCGGTTTTGGGCTAACAGCCCTCATCAGCCAGGCTAGCTTGAATCCAGTGGCAAAGTGAGCAAGGGACCCACGTCTGGGCATACCCCCGCCAACTTAGGGCGAACAAAGCAAACACAAGGAGATGATGGACGGAGCACTGAAACTTTTCAGACACTCACCCCCAGTCACAGATCTGGGTTGAATTCATCATCATTCTTTAGCTCACTTCGCCACCCCAGTTCAGACACAGCTATATGCAAATCAGTCTTGACCCTGTGCCTCATGGGAACAGTCCAGCCCGAACTGCCACCCATCTCGAGAAGACACACACTGTGATAAGAACATATCTCATCCCGTTGCAAACAGGCATTTCGATGAAGTCCATTTGCATTCTGTTGAAAACACCACCTGATCTCCCTATGTTACTCAATATAATATGTGCTCTTTTCCCTGCATTCATTTTTTGACATGTCACACACTGATGTGTGAAGCCATGAAAGTATCTTGTCACTGGGAAAAACAAACAATCAGGTAACACTGGTCTTCCATCAGCAGACATGCAAATTTCATTAGCATTTTTCTCACAACTCTGTTCTGCTTCTGAAACGTTTTCCTGTACTCTCTTTAGTTCATCCCAAGTATTGTTACTTTTATAAATGTTGAAAACGAACTGTCATCCTGAGATTCACATGTGAAATGTTATTAAATGTATAGAACAACCAAGCACAATATCATGCTACCGAATCTGCATACCTATTTTCTATGGCAAGGTAGTCATTTCCATGTTGATGAGCTGCACATTTAACAACAGCAATTCCTGCAGCCAACTGTAAAGCTTCCAATAAGTCCCTCACTTTCACACCATTCCTAATAGGAGTACCTGAAGAGGTCATGAAACATCTTTGTGACCATAATTGCCCAAAATCATGGACTACACCAAATCCTTACTGACTATCTGTAAATAGAGTCACTCTCATTTGAATAGTCAAACTGCATGCTCTTGTAAAGGCAATTAATACTGCAACTTGTGCTGAGGTAGCCCTTTGAAGTCATGAAGCTTTGACAACATCATTTATTGTACACACATCGTAGGCTGCTCTCAGGGTACCTTCATTATTTCTCAGACATGAGTCATCAACACAAATTACATGGTCGGGCTCAATCAAGGGTTCATCCTTATTATCAAGTCCAGGCTTGTTGCATAAATCTGTGACATCTAGAAAATAATGTTCAATTTCATAACAAACAATATCATTTATTGGCAGTAAGTTGGCGGATTGATGATTTGAAATTGTTTCAAAACTATATTGTCTGATGACAAAATTCTCTGGTCATATTTAGTGACCCTATTATGGGCCATGTATTGGGTTTTCGTTTGTGTCAATAGATGTTTCACAGAGTGTGGGACTATGACAGTTAAAGGACAGCCCATCACTAGCCTCTCACTGTTTTCAGGACTAGCGCTCACCGCGGCATCCGCTTTAAGGCAGCTGGGCAGACCTGCGACAACAGGGTCAAGGGTAGTCGAGAAGTATGCCACAGACTTCTGAGCATCACCATGTCTGTGAATCAGCACTGAGAGATCCCAGCCCTCCCTCTCACTGAAAAATACGTTAAAATCTTTACTGTAATCTGGCATTCGTAGTGCTGGGGCAAAACAAAGATTTCTTTCAGCTCTAGGAAGGCTTTCAAGCACTTGTTGTCCCAAGGAAGTGGAACAGACACATCCTTGTGTATCAGCCTCAGTAAAGGCTTTGCCACTGGGGAAAGGTTTGGTATCCACTGTCTACAGTAACCAATCATTCCCAGAAACATTCTGACTTCTTTCTGTGTTCGAGGTGGATTCATCTGAAGAATTGCTTCCACTCTCCCTGGTGACACCTTTCTAGCTCCCTTCTCAATTATGTGTCCCTGATATTGAACATCTTTCTAACAGTACTGCAGTTTACCTATAGACATTTTATGTCCGTGTTTAGCCAAGTGATTCAACAAAGCAATAGAATTTTGTTTACAAGCTTCTTTGTTTTCGGATGCTACCAGCAGATCATCTATGTACTGCACAAGAACTGATCTGTAGGGCATTTGTAATGGCTCTAGATTATTTTTCAAGATCTGAATAAAGATTGATGCACTCTCCGTACACCCTTGTGGGACTTGCCACCATGCCAAAACTCTCTGCTGCAAAATAAATGAAAAATGAAATTGGCTATCTTCATGCAATGGCACTGAGAAGAAAGCCTGACAAAGGTCAATGACAGTAAACCATTCTGCAGTACAAGGAATTAGGAAAAGTATGGTTGCTGGATTCGGTACCACAGGACAACATGGAACATCTATGTTGTTCATTTTCCTAAGATCCTGCACTATTCTATACTTCCCATTGGGTTTTGTAACCCCATGATTGGAGAGTTACATGGACTTCCAATCGATTCCCTCAAAATTCCTTTCTGTATCGTATCTTCTATTGCAGGTGTTATTCCTGCAATGGTTTCTGGAGTCAGATAGTACGGTGACGTTCTTGGGTATACAGAAATTTCCTTTAAGTTAATTCATACTGGTTCTACTCCTTTAATCAGTCCAATGTCTTTCCCTGTAAAATCCCACACTTCTGGATTCAGAGGTTCCCCCAAGGCAGCTGGTATTTCTTTATTGCCTATTAACTGAAACAATCCTGCAACTGTCTTTTCCTGGGCCATTTTAAGTAACACATTTTCATCATGCATCTAAAATTCCACAACCTTTTGGTGTGCAGTAGATTGTACAATTTTACTTGCAGAACAGAGCTCTCTCTAATAGATTTACTGGGCATGTGTCACAAACAACAAATTGATGATTTTCTTCAAATGAGCCTATTTTTACGGGGACCTTCTCTGAAACTGGATTGGAAATCAGTTTATTTGAAACTCCTACAACATGGATCTTCTTTCCCAAGAGGGCTAGGTATGGGACTTCCACAGTTCTAACAGTGGACCTGGTAGCATCTGTACCTATAAGGAAAGATACAGAGTAGCCATTCACCTCACCTTCTATGAATGGACCCCTCTAGTCTACTTCTAAGACTGTGCCAAGCACACAATCTTCCTTTCCCCTCAGGCACCCGTCATTGAGACGTATCAGAGCCTGAGCCATCATTATTGAAAACTGGAAATTGCTAAAAAGCATTCTGATTTGTATTAGGGAATTGCATTGATAAAATGCATTTTGATTCATTTTTAGAAAATGATTTTTATTAGCTTTTGGCATCTGGTTCAAATGAAATCTTGAGCTTCCCATATTCTGTGGGACTATTTGAGCTTGTGGAACCTGCATCATCGGTACTTGTTTTCGCAATGGCACCTGCATTTGTTGTACTGGTATATTTCGCATCTGCACTCCCTTCTGCATTTGCACATTTCCATTTTCATTTTCAGGATTAAATCTACACTCCCTCTTCCAATGCCTGACCCTGTTACAAATGTGACAAGGAGTCATCTTCTTCAGCTTTGCAACATCCATTCCTTAACCTGGATCAATTGGAACACCTTTGCTTCTACCTTGTGAAACACCAAAACCTCCTGGATTTCCCTGAAAACCTGCATGTGGGACAACAACAACTTGCTTACCTCCTTGATTTCCTGCAAAAGAAGGATTCTAAAAACCTTTCTGCGCAAATTTTGCCTGAGCTAGCATACATTTCTCCTTAATCCTTTTCTGTTTCATTTCTTGTTCATCACTGCAATATCTCACATAACTCAAGATCTCATCAAGTGATTTACTCTGCCAGCAGATTACACTTTGGGTTATATGGGAACTGTCCACTGGCCTCAATCCTAGAACATACTGAGGTGCAGAAATCCCCATGTCTTTCTCATCAGGGTATTCTCTTTTCACTGTGCTGCTGAAACAGCTATGACAAATGCTCGTAACACTCATGAATTGATTCTTTTGCTTTCAGAGTGGTTTGATGAATTTTCAACCAATCAAGATCTTTTGGAGAGACTCCGCCTTTCAGAAAGTAATCAGTGCTTCATATTTTTCCATTACTACTGGAGATGGTGCATTAGTGCGTGCCATTCTCGCTGCTTCTTTCCTTGGCCATTGTACAGCAGTCTTACACTCAGTCTACTAATCCCTCGGTACTGCAATATCAAAAAAGGTATTCAAATCAATCCACAGCACTTTTGAATTTTTCACACAAATTGATCCACTTGAGTGTACCACAGCACAGGTTTGTTCCTTAATTTTGGAAAATTATTTGTAAAAGCTGCAAGATCACCTCTGCTCCAAGATATATGGACATACACTCCTCCCACTATTTTTCACAGTGGATAAACTTAAGCTCCTTCCTCATTCTGTTCATTCTTTTTGCCTACCAACTCAGGTTACTTCTTTTTCTTTTCATGTTTTCTTGCCCATTTGTTCTCAAATTTTTCAGTTTCACTCCATTTACGAATACATTTTGTTAATTCTGTAATGTGCAACCGCATTCCAGATGCACGCATTGTTTCAATTGCTTCATCATCTAATTGAATCCTATAACTTTTCTGTAAAAGAAAACGTTCAGAAAGATCTACCTCATATTTTCGAGCCAATTTGGTCAATTTATCATGTGTATTTGCTGCTCCTCTTATAATTTCTTTACACAGGTAAATCAATTCTTTCTCTTGATATTGGTTCAAATGCTCTAATTCTAAACATCCCCTGATTATTTCTTCCAATTCAACTTTAATTCGGAAACATTTAATGGTCTCTCCTTTTCAGTTTCGGGGCTGGCCTGTTGCACTGTGCTTTCTGTCTTCAAAATCCCTGCAGCTTCTTCAAACCATGGTGGAAAGGTTTCATCTTCAAACAAATTTGTTTCCTTAGGGGCTACTGATTCTGTAAAAGCAAGCCCTTAACCATCTCTTAATGCCTGAACTGTCTGAGGTGGTCTCCATACAACAATCTGTGAATTCTGAGAAGTCGGAATAAATCCTGTAGTTGGTAAACCTCCTACTGCTCCTTGAGCTTCTGAACTCAGGTTAACATTTACTGGGGCTTTTGCCACTGGTCTAGGCACTGCCTGTACAATTACTGGTTGCTGCACTTGCACCGGACCATGCATAGCAGGCGTATTTGCCACAGGTGGAGAAACAATCCACTCATGGTGGGACAATCTGTAATACTTGGAAGGGTATCTCAAATTTTATTACTCTAGTTTTTACAGGGGCAGTAGCTATTGCACTGCTTACTGTGGCACCACTCTCAGTATTATCAGTTGGCATTGCAAAAGACAGGGGTTGTGCAGCCAACATTTCTTCTAAAATATCATCCCCTTCCTCACTATCTGTCTCATTCTCTTTTTCTTTTTCCTCTTTATTTTTTCCCTGAGTCTTTCTTTTCTTCCCTTTCTCCAGTATTTCTGTAGAAATAGCTGGATCCAATCTAGTGCCTTCAATTATGGCATTCCTCAATTCCTGCTGTCCTTCATGCCATCGATCATCTGCATAGTTACACATTGTCCTCTTTGTCTTTTTCTGATATTTTTCCCTTTTTTTCTCTTGGGCAGCCCTTCCTCCCACATATTCAAGGCTTTATATGGTGTGAGTCTATGGGGCAGTTTCATTTTGTACAATTTTTCTTTCCATCTTTCAATAATTCTAGTCTCAAAGCTACCGTTTTTGGAAATCTTAATGCACCTTCCTTCTAAGTGATCTTGCACCATTGACGAAGCCATAAACATGTATGTAATTCCAATTCCCTTGTCATATAAGGTGCAGGCATACCCTCAGGAGGTGCCTCTTCACCCTCTCATATCTGAATTGTAACACCCCTTCACAAAACTCATAAATTCTTTAAAACATTTCATGATTCTGGCTAAATCACAAAACAAACAATGTCAATTCAATATTTTGAGTCTGTTCCGTAAATGTCAGATTTTCTCTACTCCAATCTTGTCACAATTGTTATTTTATCAAAGTCCTGTTAAGAAATCCCAATGCTGTATCCACACAAACACTGACCAATCGCAGTGTGGCACACTGATGTCTCCAACCAATCCCAGTGGAAAAGCACACCAACCAACCAATCTCAGCGCAAAACACGTATAATCTCACTCCTCGCAGCAACTCACCCTACATTACAATTTTTCTCGTACTTGCACAAACCAACAAAAACTTTTCAAATGACAATAACAAGCACATATCAATTCTTATTTGCTCTTCTGAAGAAAACAATAGTAATTCATCTACACAAAATATTTCCACAATTGCAAGTGAAATCTCGAACAGCGTGAAATCCCCCTAATGAATGCAGCGTCACCCTTTTACGAAATTAGGTTCTGCTAACTTCAATCAATATTAAACAACCACAACAGATTAATATTTCTATATCAATTGTATAGGTGATGGTACCTCACACTCTACACCACAAAACCTGCAAACAAGAAATACCATTCAATGATGGTTTAGTCAAGTATCTTATACACTTGTCTCAATATCTATATTTCTATCCTTTATTCTGTATCTTTTATCTTTTATCTCTTATCTCTTATCCCGGGATCTTAGACTACGATGAGGCTGAAACTCTTCAATCACTTACATAGAAACAATAAACATCTTCATTCATCAAACCATTTACTCTCAACTCAATAATACAACCGTAAAAACAATTACAATAGACGTCTCATCACCCTATTAATACTCACACCTCCAAACAGCAGCTGTCTTAAAAAAATCACACCTTGTCAGCTCCTCAATCTCTGGGCATTGGATTTTTTTAGGATTCGGATTATTTATTCTAACTTGGGTAATTATTTACAGCTCTGTGATCAAGGTGCAACCATATCTCTGCTACCAGAAAACTGATAGCACAGACGGGGGCCAAACTTAAATAATATGGTTCACTGTTTCAATTACTATCACTTACAGGGGTAAGCTCCGTTCTTGCACTGGTCACTTCTTCTCTAGGTGACAGATCTTGGCCACCATATTATGATTCAAAAGAGCTATTTCAGCATCACAGGCAAATTCCAAATACAAGTTCAGTCAATGATGAGAGTTTGAATAAGTTGTAAAATCTTTATTCTCATTGAAAGATTAGTATTTGTCTTTTTATTATTTTTCTTTATTCAGTATTAGTCAATGAGTCTTTAGTAAGTTTAGAGAAATCTCATAAAAAGGTTTGGTTATAATCAAATAGGCAAAAGAAAGCATCAAGCACGTTTCATAAAGGAATAAACCCCATTCTAAAAGATCAGACAGAATTTCAGAGTTAGTACAACCCATGAATAGTTCAAGTTCAAAGTAAAAGAGTGTGATTAAAGGAGCATAAGGCTCAAAGCCAATTTTAAGCAGTCGAACTTCCCATAAAGAGTAGTTCATGAAACTTAGCCGGGTCTCAGTTTTCAAGTAAGTGACTCTACAGTTGCAGTAGCAATCTGTAAAAATAAAGCCTAAAACTAAAATAAGGATCTACAGAAGCAGCAGTAGCCATAACCGTCTAAAGGTAGTTATGGAGTGGGAATAAGAACATCAAGAAAAGAAGATGGAAAAGCATTGCAGGTAACTAAGAACGTGCACTAATATAAAAGACATGAATGCATGTTGCAGACATTGTAGCACGCTGCTTCCTCTCTGGTCCAATAAAAAAGTAGCTTTCCTCTGTGAGCAGGTTCCATTCTTCCTTTCCTATGAAATACATGTGGATTGTAAAGCCTTATCACAAGTTATCTACAGACATTCTTACGTAGTTAAGTTCTGAAAACATAAGCCTCATTTTCTAAAGGCATCAGTCATAGGTTGGCCTTCTAAACTAATTGTTTCACTGCGTAGACAATGAACTATGCTAAAGAGAAGAAACATTATCTTTGCAGAAATATTGTTTTGGATGTGCAATTGTTCTATTCAGGCATTATATGAAATAGGGTGAGAACCTGAAGTTTAATCATTGCAAATAATTTGTTACTTAGTGAAATAATACATTTGATTAAAACCGGAATATTCTGCAGTTATGGCAAACATTTCTAAGCATATCACATTAAAGCCAGACTTCTAAATTATTTGTGCACAGTTCAGCAATAGTAGGTTCACTTCTAGTTAAAGGAAGCTTGTTTCTTAGTATATTCTATGGCCTATGCACATAACTATAACTGCCTATTGACATTTGCACATTTAAAATGTGGGTCATTGCTTTGAATTTATGTTAATCATTGCACATTTTTAACTGTTAATCTAAATATTTTGCATTTAAATTAGTTCACTATATCAGCTTCTAGCAGTACTAAAAGGGCCATACCTCTTACTTCTGTAACACTTGCCAAAGTGAGCACCATGCAGCAACAATACATGCACAGTTACATAATTCAAGGCTAGCTTCAGCTACATTCATTTAGGATTAACTTTGTAGTAGGTGCATCTCCCAAACCTAGTTTTCTAATTGTTGGTTCTTCATTGTGTTCCCAGTTTTTACCCACATGTTGGACTTACTCACAATCTAGGGGTAATGATGAATAAGTCCATGTCCATACAGTCAAAGGCAAGTTTGTTTTCTTCCAGGTCTGCAGAGTTAGGCCCCTCACTCTCCCTGATATTAAGTCAATTCTGTCATTATTTAAAGAAACTCTCAACATGCCGGGCTCACCAGTCAGTTGGTCAGCGCACTTCGAGATGCACAGAAGGTAGGTGATCATCTCCTGATCAGATTCGTAAAAGCCATCCATGACCTAGAAAGACTATTATTTCTCCAACGCAAACTGATATGGGGAGGAGTCTAGTTAAAATACCAATGTCTAGCACAGGGTTCTCCAAAGTCAGTCCTGGAGGGCTGGATCCATGCCAAATTTTAAGATAACTGCATTTATCTAAATGGGGATATGCTAAAACTCTGGCATTGATCAGGACCTCCAGGACTGACTTTGGAGAACCCTGGTCTAGCATATCAAACCATCTATGGGACCAACCCAAATATCACAAAGAAACATTATTTTTCTGTATTCGGTCATTGAGATTAGACCACAAAGCCAGATTACATTATATAGCCAGGTTGTGGTAATTAGCTAGAAGAGCTTTTTACTAATATATTGAATATTGGTGTGTTATTTTATATTGGTATCTTGTAAAGCTCTCAGTGTGACCACTAGGATGCTTCAAAGCAATGGTAAATAAAGGAATGGACGGCTCAGGGGTAAGAAAATAACAAAGGAGCCTTCTGAATATCATAATCTTTCTTAAAAGTCCCGAGACCACACTGGCTAGCAGAGTTGTAGTATAAATGGGGTTGCCAACTTTAGGCGTCTAGTTGATTGGACAGGAAAGTGGGAGCACAACATGCACAGCCAGAACAGGAGAGTCAATAAAATAGTGGGGACAGTAGATCATAGGAGAAATAAATGAAAGGGAACTGCCTGAAAGGGCAATTACAGCTGACAGAGAGTACGAATATGTTTTAGACTGGTGGTGAAAGAGGGGCAGAATAAGAGAGAGAGAGAGAAGGAGGGACCTTCAGAGAAAGAAAAAAAACAAGAGAAAGAGATAAGATGAGGGAGAGAGTGAACGTGAAAAAATATAGTATGAAGGTCTGTTTGGTTGTATGTCTCTTTGTGTGTTTCTTGGTGGTATTAGAATCTGTCAAGCGTTAAGACTCACAGTAACCCATTATGGGTGTACCTGGCCTAGAAGAAGACAAGGGGAGCAAGAGAATCTCACCTCTTCCCTCCTTGACAGTTTCTCCACTCTGAACCAGCTGTGTTCTCATGAGCTATATCCTTACCTGTGCAGCCCACAATATTGTTTTGTATTGTAACTTTCACAGAGCACTTCATTAGCTGATATGGTGGCTTAGCCCACTGATTTGCATTGGGTTCCTGGGTGCACTTCCGAAGTACCTGATTGAAAAGAGCTTTAATTGTAGATTCAGCAATAAGTTGTGTGAGGTGTGTAAGACCTAACGACATGTTTGCTTGTCTTAAGCATGAGGTGTTTAGGAGAGTATGAGTATTGATGCTTTTGTGCTAGTGGATTTTAACCCCGATGGGGTAACCATCTTCCCCATGGGCTTTTCCAGGGAACGTGATTTTAATGGCTTCTCAAATTTCTACTTCTGTTATATCTCCCTCAAGGTCAGGGCTGCTTCATCATTAAGTTTTGTTTGGAACAAGGTTTTAAAAACGGCTTCTTCTCTGTTTCACCAGTGTCTGTTACTTCTGAGGTGTAAAGGTTGATGTAGATTTCAGCAAAACCAGAGCTGATCTGTGAAGGGTCCTCAGGTGATCCTCAGATTTCCATCCATTGAACATATAACAGGTATTGTTTGAGTCCTGTTGTTTAAGCTGTAAAGACCCTACCTGCTTTTTCACAATGTTCATAATGACAAAGCTTGAGGTAAGCTAATGCTCACTCAGCTTTGGAGATGAATAGGGAGTTCAGCTCGAATTTAGCTTTAAGGAAGCATTGTAAAACCTCTTCTCTTGGTGATGATCTGTATGCAGTGGTTAAGACTTTAATCTGATCTTCCAGATCTTTTTGCACTTGGGTTAGTTGATGTTTCTGTAAAGCTGACTCTTTCATTATTTGCCCTCTCTTAAATGCTTTACAGGAAACCCAGAGTTTTCTTTAAGTGACATGTAATCAGTGATCAGGAACTTGAGCTTGTCTTTTTTTTCTGGACCTTTAAAGTTCCTTGTGGGGATTCTCCACTGTTGGGCCCACGGATGGAGGAGACCTTGATCTAAGATACATTTAGAGCTGAGTGGTCAGACAGGCCATTGTCTAATATTTAGCAATCTAGCAACTGTGGGAAAAAAGCATAAACGGTAAACAAAATTGTCAATTCTAGTTTCCGCTCCATGTACACAAGATAGAAATAAGTATTATTGATCTCGGGTGTAGGAGATACCAGGGGTCCATGGGAGCATGATCATCTAGCAAATCCAGCAATAGTCTTCTGTCCATTTCCCTTCCTGCTTCTGGAGGTCTGAATCTGTCAATGTAAGGGTCCAATGTAAGTTTCCAATCACCGCCTATGATGAGTTTCACATGACAAAAGTTCATCAAAAGCCTGCTTAAGACGGAAAAGAAGTCTACTTTTGTACCAGTGAGACGTAGCCAGAATCTACCACCACATGACTGCAATCGATTTGTAAGTTGGCAAAGATGTATTGACCATTAGGATATTCCCAGGCTTTGCATATCTTCACCAAGAAGTTTTTATACACTAGAACCTGATTACCTTATTTAGCTTAAACCTCCTTCTCACAGCATGGATTAGAGGCTGACACAACATGACCAACCCAGCCCCTCCTCAGCTTTGAAGATTTCAGAGGGGAAAGGTGGGTCTACTGCAGGACAACTATGTCTGAATTTGACAAAAATCTGAGAATTGTATTCCGAGAATTGTATTCCTTTTGATGTAGTTGTTCAATCCTTTAACAAAGAGACAAATGATAGCAAGGGAACGCATAGTTCTCTTGATGCTCCAGGCTGAGGGACAGTGAATGCTCTTAATATGATATCCAACTAGCAGTTCTGTAAGGGTGGAACAGGGGAGAAGGCAGTCTAGCAGGCCAGGAACATGACTTGCCGGTCTCTTCAGTTGCACTGCAGCATCGATATCTCCAGACAAGTAAGAAAGGGAGCCCGCTGCTCCGGCTCAGACCGGGAGCTAGTGTTTTGTGAGGCAGGGCTACCCCTCCCGTTTTCTGACAACGGGAGTACAGAAGATCAGGGAAGCAGCAAGAGAGGCCCTCTAACTGTGATTCAAAATCAGCACCTTCAAGAACATACAAGAGGAAGTCTGCGACTCCTAGGCCTCTGCTAGTCGACCACCTGGTTCAAGTCGGGTTGCTAAGCAGTACAGGGCCCAGCAAATGGGAGCAGCTCAGGGTTAATTTGCAGTTTTCTCTGCCTGTTACTGTCAGGTTTTACCCGGTAGTGATGGCCCATGAAAAATGGCCATTTGACCGTCCACACTAAATAGGGGTGGTGGTGGCATGCCCAAACCGCTGTTGCTACCATACTTGTGGTCCGCCCGTTTGGAAATCAGGTGGTTGGAACTTTATTTTGATGGAGAGGGTCCTCTGTCACCTTTGTGATGGAGTATCCTCGATGCCAATCCCTAAACCTACCCCTATATAGCAAGGACACTAATTCATGTACACCTCTGACTCTGTCTGTGGGAAAACAAGTGAATGTACTTCTCTGCCTCTGTGCCATTGATGCCAAATGCAACTTCAGCTCTACTTCTTTTCTTAGGGTGGAACACTTTATGACTACTAGGAAGCAGGGTCGGGCTGGGTACAAAAAATCGGCCTAGGCACCACAATAAAAGTGGCCCCCATTATCAAACCAAATAGCTAAGAATACGGCCCATTTTTACAAATCAGAGGAGTTTAGAACTTGTAAAGGTAAACTATGTAGGTTTTGCAAGGTATTGGAGGCTGCATCCATTTGCGATTGCTGCAGGCAATGTTTGTGGTAATATCAGTGATTGCAACAGTTAAACCATTTCACCAGACCATAAACTAGGTCTACAAACAATCATAAAAACAGCCCACACACTGACCTGTCAGACCAGCCCGTCGGGCACAACCCAATTGCCCCAAAGGCCAGTTAAACAAAAAGAGCAAATGCATATGAAGCTTTATCTCTACCTGGTAATCTGGCAGTGAAACTTCAACCATTAAACTAGCCATGGCCACTGTGGCTCTGCAAACCCACATTTCAACTGGAGACACTGACAATGTACATGAAGTTGTGTGAAGTGCTCCTGCACTAGGAGCAGCAGAAGTACATTAAATTCACTTTTTTTTTTTAACTATGAGCACCAACAGTGCAGTATCTTATTTTCATCACTCAATAAGGCAAAAAGTACTTTCAAATTCAGATATCCCTACACATGCTCCCCGCACTTGAAATGCAAGCCCCCTCAAATAAATTGTAACACTTTAGTTGGACACCAGATCGGTATAATGCTTGTTATGCTGCTTTGCTCACTTTTACCTTTTTCAATGTAGGTAAACACCGTATCATTCGCAATGGATAATTTTTCTGTCTTTTTCAGGTGGCACACGACAAATATATACATTCTCTCCGACACTCTCTCTCTCTCTTTGTAATGTTTCATATTTTCCATTATCAAGTCGCTTTTAAGTTTCATGAATAGGAAAACACGTGTTTCCATCTGAAAAGCACTAATTGGAGTGGAAGGCTGGTTTTGATTTCGAGTGCTGCTTGAGGCTTTCTCAGACGCCTTTAGCCATCCCTGCTAAGCAACGTGTAATTTGTGAAGGTAATTTGCAAGCTCGCTCGCACTGTTGAATGCTGGAGACCTTTATAAGCAGGTATAAATTGCCAGGGTTGGAGTTTCAGAAATCCCACCTACTCTGAGATGTGAGGATGTGGTACTGAAGATCTCAGCTGAAACGCAGCAATCAATATCGGTAGTCTGTTCCCAAATTTCTATCAAATGAAAAGCAACATCTTTTTAGCTAATCTTCCATCTGAGTTATAGTATATATATTATTAAAATATGACTCGAAATCAATCTGATTTGGTGGAAATAGCAAGCACCTCAGCTTCACCAAAAAGCACTGGAAGGCGTCGTAGAGCAGACATAACTAAGAGACTTCTGTGTTGCTTTGGCCAAGATTGCGCAGGGAAGGTGGGAGGAACGCCATCGCGTGGATCCAGAAACCATCTAAAATATGTCATAACAGCTTCGCAGGAGGAACTGCATGACCATGCTGCTGAAGATGCACTATCTCCTGATTCCCTGGGAGATCTCTATATTCATGGATTTTCTTCTGATTGTCCAATTGAAGAACTGTCTCAGAGGAGAGGACAACCAGTTGGCCGATCTGTTAGCTCTGTGTGCAACCGCGAAAAGCCACACCCAAGGACAAAACTAGCTCCACTGCTGTCTTTACCTCTTCAGAGGTTTAGGAACAGAGGTTGCAGGACCAGCATTTGCAGCAGCACGGATGAGACCATTAAATATGACAGCGAAGGGGGACCACTCAGTCCACCTCTGATCAACCTTATCCCTCCAACTCCATCAGATGTCATTGCTGATGATCAGTTCTTTGACATCACTTCAGAGGAAGAAAATGTGTCTCACACTTCTGGGAGCGAGTGTGCAGACAGCCCAGCGAGTCATGCTGCTACTGCTGTGGGGGGAATCAAAGGCGGGAGAAGGGAGCGTGTACTGGACTTGGCCCACGTTATGAGTGGCACCTCTGGGTCTGAAGACAGAGTTACCCAGGTGATCCACAGCGGTACTATATTGAACAAATCCGACAACACTGCTATTCAATTTGAGTCCTGTCAGGAGAAAGATTACCTAGAAGAGAGTAATTCTTTGAGCAAGAAATCTGTACCCAAAACCAAATCAGAAGCTACAAATGTAATCCAAAGAGTCACACGCTCAGTTAGCAACGATTTCAAAATGCCAACCCATCCTCAGAACTTGGAGACAAGTAAGTGTCGTAGGTATGAATGCTAACTAAAGAACTGTTTTTATTAAAGTACACAATTGCATTTTTTGATCCTATTGCCACTATTTTATTGAGGGTCACCATTTCGTGAGGAGGTAGTCATACAAGACAGTTAGGAAGTCTTCTCTCAAATATACCTTTTAGAAAACAAAAAACTGTTGATGTAGCTCACATTAAAATGATTTTAAACAGAGTATTAAGAGACCAAGTAATTAGCTCCATAAAAAACGCTTAACGTAACATATTTCTTTTGTGTGAATGCACCTACTCAGCACAGACTTCCACATCCCATCTGAACGTATAGAGGAAAGGCTCATAGCAGAAATGTTTTATGTTTCTTTTCAATTCAAAATTGATTTGAACTTGACAGAGATACTAGAAATTCAAATTATATGTTGTACAGTTCCCTTATGTTACCCTTTTTCCAAGGGTTCAGCTTCTACTTTTTGTAACACGTATGCAAGAGTTACTGCATCCCTTTTTGACCTTTCATGGCCTGAACTTCTTTGTGCCCCTAGGTTCAACGTACCTACGCATAAACCATCCGTGGGCATCATTCCTCAGTTTCTGGTTCCCAGAATCGGGAGCTGCATGAATCTCTGCCCATAGACTGGTCTATTGACAGGGTGATACCTGCTAGTATTTTATATTTTCCACAACCATAAGTCAAGGCAGTTCTTGGTACAAACCCCTTTTAAAGCCATGTTATTAGACCAGGGTACTGGTGGTGCTAATGTGTGACAAAATGCTTGTGCATATTTGTTGTCAAGCATTTTGTTTCTGTGGTGATGTATTCTATTGTTTTTGTGCTGCTGGGTTTTACGCTGCATTATTGCAATGTGGTGTGGTTGTATTGCGCTGTGTTTCAGCTGTTTTGTTGTGTTGTGCCCTGTTATGTTTTAACTGTGTTGTTATAGTGTTTTGTGAGGTTATTGTGTTATGTTCTGTTGTTTACCTCAGATATGTGAAGAAATGCTGCTACATTTTCAGCCAAAGCTGCCTTTAAGGTTCCCGAGACAAGCAACCATTTACTTCTAAGTTGCAAAATAGGGCTGCTCCAGTTCTTCAGCATTTTAAGACATCAGTCAGTCCAAAACTGTGGCACAGACAGTGTCTTAAATTAACACTCCAGGTGCTCACTTAAGGTTATATGACCCAACAACTTTAAAGGTTTGTGATATTCGCACACATTTTCTCTGGCCAGTCCTACCTCAGAAGCATTCACAATTCTATTCCAGAAAAAGTTTGCAATGCATGTGTTTCCAGGATTTCAATGGAAAGGCAATGCAAACAAAATGAATGGACGTGGAAAGGAAGAGGCTTCTCCACAAGGGAAAATAGTTGCAAAAAAGTTTTAGGGCCTCATCTGGGGGCATATTAGCAAGCACGGCGTTAAAATTATCGCCGCTTTAGCGGCAGGAAACTGCCGCTAAAGCGGCGATAATGGGCTTGATAATATGCCCTTGAGAATTCCAATAGAAGCCCAGGATCACAGCAGAACATGGGCTTCTATTGGTATTCTCATGGGCATATTATCAAGCCTATTATCGCCGCTTTAGCGGCAGTTTCCTGCCGCTAAAGCGGCGATAATTTTAACGCCGTTCTTGCTAATATGCCCCCTAGAGTTTCGCGGATGGAGTACAGTCCTTCAGGGCAGGGTGGCGGAAGGCATTACGTCCACCACCCTGATGTACTGACATCTACCAGATTTAGAGATGGCTTCCAGATCAGCGGTGATCTCTCAACCTTGATAGGAACCACTGTCATGGTGGTTCCTGTCAAGGTACAAAATGTTTGCTGGAAGGCCGTCATTGGTTTCAACAGTTGTTCACAAACCTTTACCAAAGCTATTTTGGTGAAACCAGCTTGTTATGTAGCCATGTCTGAATGTATATGTTACCATGTCACGTAATAATGCTTAATAATCCTTGGATTTGTTTATGACCCCACTTCTAGAACTGCAACCACTGATAGTGTCAAGAATGCTTTCGCGATGATTATTTAGTTTTATTGTTTGCATGGTTCTTTCTTCATTTTTGCACTTTTATTCTTTCTTCTCCCTTCACCACTTTTATTGTTTTCTTATCTATCTTCCCTATTTTCTTCGTTATTTTTCCTTGCTTATTGTGAGTTCTTCATTTATGTAGATCTCTTTCTTCTTTTTGTCCAAGTCTTGCGCCTAATTTCATTGAAATCGTTTAGGTTAATGTTTTTTCAGATGTTAAAGTGTTAACCCTAAATATCTTACAGTGTACATGCCAAGATATGCTCGCACATTTACAGCATGGGTTTAAAACCTCAAATATTAAGCCACCTTCATTGTTTGGAACTATGTGACAGAATATGTGGCATTTAGGTCATGGAGATCACTTAGAAAACTACACTAACTGACAGCCACTATAGCGCAAAATAGTTGTGTGATCCTCATTTAAACCTAGTTCTTTTTAAAAAGGAAAGCAAAAAAGCCACTATGAGACGCTAATCTCAAATCCTTGAATCACAGTTTAGTCAAATGACTATAATTAATTTGCAATCAGATCGCCCTCTTGTGCACGGACCTTCAATATGCGTTATCTCCTTAGAAGATGGTGCAGATGTTTACAAAATGTTTAAAACCATATTCTTAGTGGCAAGGACAATAGAGGAGGTGGGAGTAGTTACATCTGAGGGTAAGAAGGGGCATCAAGCGCTAGGCACTACCAAGTAGCACGAGGTGGGGTTTAAAATGAGGTAACATACTTACAGTCAATAACTTTGATTGCACCAAATAATGGATGCAAAAATTGGGTCTGAATTAATTTGACAAATTTGCAATATGCAGTACCAGAGACTGCTTGACACCACTAACATGAAAATATAGGCTCTATGAACATGTCTTTTAAATACACCCAACATACAGCAACCCGGGAAGTCATGAGCTCGATGCTGCAATCGCGAAATAATGGACTCTGTTCTCCATTAGCTAAATAAGATAATCTTGAAAATGAACCCTTAGCTCCGATCGCCTTGCATTGCTTATTTTGCGTCAGTCTATCAGCAAGTATTAGAAGTTGCCTATAGACTCTACTGATGACTCAGTCCATCACAGATTAGTAGTCACGAACAGTAGCAGGGTGACAGATAGGTTTAGGACAAGTGATTTTCAGCTATGTGTTTTTTTCGCACTGGTGGCAGAGCAGGTATTGTCTGATTTCTAGGCATATATTCTTTAAATGCACAAACAAATCACCACCACCTCACACACCGGACCATAAATTTTCCTTTGCTGACTGTTACCATGGTCACCCCAATCACCTGATAAGAGAGCATTTTTCCATAGAAGACCTTGACCTGTGCTGTCGTTCAGTGGATTTGCTTTCTGATCAAAGTACTACTGACCTGGCCACTCACACAGTGTCAGAAAGAAAATACTGTTGTTTTGAAGGGGCAGAGGAAACTGACTAATACATTACAAATCTGGAAAATAAATACTCCAGAAAGCATGGGTAAAATTTCCTTAGGCTCATTTTTCTGCTGAACGGTCAGTCCAAGGCCATGTACCAAAACTAGGGGTGGGTGGAACTCATGGAGTTTCAATCCGCAGAATTCCGTGGAGTTACCTACAAACTCTGCGAGATTCTGCAGAATTACATGAGCGGCGGAATTCCGGTCCATCGCGCTGCTTGCACTGATTTTTAGCACCAGGAGTTGTCCTGTGCTGTAAAATCAGCTTGATGGAACCATGTGGTGCACCAGAGGGCAGCTTTCGCAACGTTAAAGGCAAGTTTCTCAACGTGAGTGGTAGCAACCTGCCACTACCGCCCGCATTGAAATATTTCACCGGAAGGCTGTCTAGCGCTAGTTTTTCTCTCTCACACTCGACAAGTTAACGTTGATTGGCCGCACATGAGAAAAACCCCACCACGTGGAGGTTGGCAGAGTTTTTGCCAAACTCCAAGTTCCAAGCCGAGCGCAGCTGGGCAAAACTCCACGAACTCTGCCAGCATGGCAGAGTCTACTCCCCACCCCTAACCAAAGCCTCATATTTCCAAACCAGAATCTTGGTGCACCTTGAGACTACAGTGACTAGTGATTGCAAACTGTCTTGGTAGTTGCATATTCATGCAATTACATTGACCACCAAATTCTCAATTTTTTAATGTTCCTTGCCCCCAAATCCTTTGCTGCAGTAGCAATAATCCCTTCCTTTTATATTTACTTCAATATTCTTTTTATTAATTCTCAGTGTTCCTTCAAATCTAGGGTCCTTTGGGTATCAACAAAAATTCCTCTGAGAAGAGTTTATGGCAGGATTAGAAAATACCTGATTGCAACATTTTGCTTATCTACAGATACTGTTTATGTACTTACAATGCTTTCACTCACGAAGTAGTTGATGTGGCCTATGAGATTACCGGAAATTGGTGCATGTATTTTTCTTCCTTTCAGCTGTTGGTGCCATCCAAAAGATCAAATTCATTACAACTGATATACACTGGTACCTATCCTGTACACAGGTCTAAAATGGTTGTATGTAATCAACGTACTAGAGATAAATTAGAGGATTAAGTGGAACATGGCAATTTTTGTCTGATATAGGGTGATTTCTGGACCTGACATCTTTGGCCTGGTTATCACCCAACTTTTGAGCCACCAGTCCTCCTGTTTTTGCTGACTTCGTTTTTGTTGGCCTTAGGACTCTGTACACTCTACCACTGCTAAACAGTGCTAAAGTGCTTGTGCTCTCTCCCATAAGCATGGTAAAATTGGCCTACACCAATTCAGCAGCTTTAATATTGTAAGTCCCCAGTAAGTGGTACTTACTGTACACAGGGCCTGTAAATTAAATGCTGCATGTGGGTCTGCAGCACTGATTGTGCCACCCACTTAAGTAGCCCTTTTAAACATGTCTCATGCCTGCTATTGCAGCCTCAGTGTGCAGTTTTAAACTGCCATTTCAACCTGGCAAAATACATCTTTTGCCTGGCCTAATCTTTCTTTTTTAATACATATAAGGGTCCCTTGGGTAGGCCCTAAACAGCCCATATGGCAGGGTAGGCGTGTATTTAAAAGTTGGACATGTACATTTAACTTTTACATGTTCTGATAGTGAAAAACTCTTAATTTCGTTTTTCAACACATGCAAGACTGCATCTCCCTTAGGATAACATTGGGTTACCTAATTACATTTAATAAGTGATAACTTTCAATTGGAAGCAGGTAGGAATGTTAAGTTGGGTCTCTAAAGATGGATTAGTAATTTAAAACCCTCTTGAATAGTAAAGTTGAATTATAAATCACAATTCTGAAAATGCCACTTGGTGCCTGCAACCTGTATCCCCGGTCACATGACTAGATGTAGCTGGCAGTTGGTCTTTGTGTATTGTTCCCAGACAGTAAGGCAAAGGGGAAATTGGTATTAGCAGGATGGGCCATCTCTGACTTGATAGGGGCGGAGCCATCACCTGCCACACTTGCACATCACAAAGGCTGTGCCTCAGCACACTCACAAAGAGTTTCACACTAGTCTTTTATGCACCCAGCCAACCTGAGGGCAGGGAGAAAGAAAATTCCAGACACCTCTAGACTCTAGAAGGTTCTCGCTCTTCAAAGTGGTCTTCAGTTATAAGTAGTGGACCCTCATAACCACCTCTTAAGATCACTTCTGGACCTGTGGACTCTGCCAGGGACAAGGAATGCCTGCTGTGAAATCCACCCTGTTGATCTGCTTTGCTGCATAAGGCCTGCAGTTGCTGAACCAGGACTTTTCTGCTGCTGTGAGCTACCCTGATAAATCCAGCCTGTCTGTGTGGACCAAGAAGTCTAGGTAGTCTCCAAGGGTCAGTTGGCTGGGCTCTTGTTCAAGCCACAGGGACATAACAGGCCTCTTTGATGTTGAAGCATCTTGTTACAGCACGATGCTGCCCACCATCCACTCTGGCCCAGCACAACGCAGCTGGACGCAGATGCAGCTCAGCACAAGTCCTCTCAAGCACTGGCAGCTTCTTCAGTGCTGACACAGCCCAATGCTGACACCTGCCCAGCACGGCACATCTCGTCCCCTGCACCAGTGCATAGCAGTGCAAGTCTCCTCAAGTCCCCCTGGCTTCCTCAACAATGACACAGGACCATGCATCACAGCTCCTCATCGACGGTCATTGACTCCGCCACTGTGCGCCACATCTTGATGCCGGACTTTGCATCCCAACTCCTTGTCGACATCTCCTCGATGCCAAACTGTGCATCTCGACACAAGGACTTTGCATCTTGATGCCCAGGCCACAAGGTACTTTTGCCAGTGGACTAAACTCACTCCTGTATCTGGCCCGCGCTCTGCTGTCGGCCTAAACTTGAGACTTGGACGTAGTCTACCGCCACCAGATAGCTGTGGTTGGCACTTTTTTGTTTCTTAGCACTTGTTTTCTACAAAACCTTTAAAATTGCATATACCTGATTCTACTAATTGGATTTTTGTTGTTTTGGTGTCAAATAATTTATTACATTTTACTCTATTTTTTAAATTGGGATCGGATTTTTCCTGTGTTTTATTTTCACTTAATTACTGTTGGTGTACTGCCTAACTACTTTACACATTGCCTCTATGTTAAGCCTGTCTGCTTTTGTGCCAAGCTACTAGAGGGTTGAGCACTGGTTAATTTGGGGTTTGCTTGTGTTTTACCCTGACAAGAATTGTGGTTGCTGCCCTAAAAGGGCTTCACCCCCTTGAGCAATAACCTAATTTCCTACAGTGGTGCCAACCATTTTTCTATCTGCAATTTTATTTTTTAAAGGTATATGTAGTTTTTAGGTGAGAAGTTGTCAGTAAAGTTTCACAAAGGCTTTGCCTCAGCACACTCACAAAGGGTTTCACACTAGTCTTTTATGCACTCAGCCAGTCCCAGAGCTATAAAAAGGAACATCTCTCTAGCAGAAACGCTTGGCCTCGATGTTTCTTCCGCTTACCTGCATTCCAGCGTGTGAAGGTCTTCGACTCCTGTCTTCTCCGGCTTCAGTTCCTGGCTTCGTCTTCCCCTCCCGGACGTCTCGAGTTCCTGCCCTCGTTGACTTCAGTTGCCTGGACAACCTTCCGGAGTCCCGCATCATTTCCTGTTTCCCTCGAGAGCTGTAAGGAAAAGAAAAAGGACAAAGTTAAACAAGGTATTTCTTTCTGCATTCGTCTTGCTGATGCAGTCCCAAGAACAATCAGGTACTTTTTAAACTTCAAATCTTATGCATAAGAGACTTCTGTGAACAAACATTAATCCACAGACCAGAACTATTCTTTTGGCATGTAACGCTTGTCGTCTTTAGAAAACAGGAATTCTAATTGAATCAGAATATTGGTTAAAGAAAGTAAGCAATAATATTTAACCCTGTGATAGCTAATACATGTGAACGAACTGGTTGTTAGTGTAAGAGCTAATTTTTCATGTTTCTTTCTTTAGTGCATGAGTAAATTAAGAAATCTCATTTAAAGAATAATCACAACAATATGTGGAAAAGCAGATACAGTCTATAAGGGTCATAGACTGTTTTGAGAGGAATACAGAAAACATAGACATTGGATGATTAGTGTGTTGTATAATGTGATAGCAAATAGAACATATAACTGAACAGTTGTATATCATTTGTTGTTTAAATAAACATACCGTACTGCAAATAGTGCCAGACAGTGCTGAAGAAAAAAGAAGCTTGTCAGGTCATCAGAAGTGCGCCAAACCAGAGATTGCTGTGTTTGTTATCTCTCTTTTTTATTTGATCCAATTCCCCTTTCCCCTGGGATTCTTTCTTCATGCAAAGTGTTTTTAATCGCTTTGGTGGAGGTAGGGTCTTGGGGTTATTTGGAGCCAACATCTCATCTCCCCAAAGGAACAACCTGGTTTTCAGGTGAGTGGTTTCCTAACACATAAGGGGTCAGGGTGGAGACCCTCTGACCTCATGGTTGAGAAATGGGGGTGTTAGTGACACAAGTTATGAGTCCAAATTTAATTGCGCGCGATATTTGCGACGACGCTGCGACCACCAGCGTGGCCCCCGTGTATCATCGTGGGGACATCGCGACTATAAACATCGTCGCGAATATTGATGGAAATATAAAACAAAATATCAGTGAATTATTAATATGCATTGTTATAGAGATATTGAGATTTTGATAAATGTTTTTATAGAGTTATTTAAATAGTGAGTTATCTACTATGATGGTTAGAATTAATTATATAGTTATAATTTTTTAATGTGGTGGTAGATATTGAATTCCTGCTTTTGCTTTCCGCTTTCGCGACGTAACCGCGGGGATCGTGAGGACCAACGCCATTGCGATATCCGGCCTCACTGCGAAAACTGAAAATAGGTTTTAGAGATGGTTGTTTTAGAAATACACTAGAAAAACATGAGTTTGAAGTGTACAGTAATAAACCCCTAGTGTGTAAAATACTGTAATATGTGTGCATATATGTGTTTTCACTTTATGGAGAAGGTGTGACGTCGCGGTTAACGGCAACGTCGCAACGTCCCGAATAACCGCGAACACGGAAAATAGGTCTGAAAGATGGTTTTTAAAGAAACTTAGTGCAAAAATATGAGTTTAAACATGCTTTGAAAGAAGTATGTATATAATAATATGTGTAGTGCAATGTTCACAATGGATTTTTTTACACATTATTTTTGGATGTGTTGGTGGTCATTGAATGTCTGCTTTTGCTTCCCGTTTTCGCGACGTGTCCGTGGGGATCGCGATAACCGACGTCATCGCAATCTCCGGAGTCACCGTGAAAAGATAAAATAGGTTTTAGAGCTGGTTTTTATAGAAACTCTCTAGAAAACATGACTTTAGAGAATACTGTAAGAAACACCTAGTCTGTAAAATACTGAAGTATGTGTGGATATATGTGTTTTAGACTTTGTGGAAAAGACGCGCCCCCCCGCAATGCACTGCTTATGACCTCACATATTCCATCACTCATGAAATGGACAGTGACATCACTGATGACATCACTGATGACATCACTGATGGCATCATCCACAGAGTCTCTGGCTTACACACTCATACCCCCACATAACCTTTCATACACCCACTCCAACTTCCATACTACAATTCACAAAACCATTGACACACACATACCAGTACTTACACACCCACTCTCTGATTCATAGGTCTACATACACATCCACTCAGTCACCCATACAGCCACTCATACACCAACTCATTCACTAATACAGCCACTGATATATCCACTCATATACCCATACAGCCACTCACACACTGTCAATCACTCATAGAGCTACTTTCACACCTACTCACTCACCTAGAGAGTCACTCACACAGCCATTTACTCACCTTTACAGTTATACACACTCACTCACATATTCATGCAGATACTAACACATACCCACCTATACAGTCACTGACACAAGCACGCACTCACCCATACAGCCACTATCAAAATCCCTCACTCACACATACAGTCACTCATATACTCCAAAACTCACCTATACTGCCTTTCACATATCCAGTTACTCACCCATATACCTCTGACACATTCATTCACTCACTGACACACCCATACACACACTCAGGCTCCTATACAGCCCCTCATTTACACACTCACTAACCCATACAGCCACTGACTCACCCACTTACTCATCCATGCAGGCAGTAACACACCTTCTCACCCAGCCACACAGACACTCATACACCCATACAGGTACTCAGACACCCAATCAATCACCCATACAGCCACTCACGTACCCACTCACCTACCCATACAGCCACTTAGACACCATCTGACAGACTGATACAGACATTCTCAAAAACTAGTCACTCACCCATACATTCACTGAAACAACTAATCAGTCACACGCCCATTGAATCATCCATACAGGCACTCATACAGCCACTGATTCATCAATACAACTTGTTATATATAGCTAACACTCATAAACATTATAAAAACACTCACAGTCACTGGATGATGTCATCAGTGATGTCATCAGTGACGTCATTTGAGATGTCATAAGTGATGTCACTGACCATGTCATGAGTAATGTAATATGTGAATTTCTCTGGTTTTGTGCATGTGAAATCTGAGCCTGACTATAATGTCCCTGTAACCTTTGTTTTTTTCAGTGAATAATATATATATTCACTTAAAAAACCATATGTATGGTCTTTGTGATATATATATATATCACAAAGTAGGTAGTTATAGTTAGGACCTTGTTTCCATTCAAAAAGTGTTTTTTCTTTTGCCAATATCTTTGGCGCCTGTTGATGAATCTTCGCGAAAGTTTTAAAACTAATGGTTCACTCAGGTCAGCTCCTGTCCTGAAAGTTTGGGGGTGATTCGTCAAGTGGGAGCCGAGAAAAAAGGGGGGTCCCAAAACGTGTTTTCCCCATGTTATTTTCCATAGGAATTTTTGGAACAGGCTACAGCCCGAACTGCTGAACGGAATTACACCAAATTTAGTAAAAACGTAGCTCTTGGTTCAGAAAGCAACCTTTTTTTAAATGGTGTAAATCCATTCAGTAGTTCCTGAGGAATTCAAAAAATAAAAATATCGATATCTGATCACCGAGGAGGGTTTGCGAACCCTCCCGAGCACGAGCTTCATTCTGATTGGCTGCCAACACTCCAAACCAGAATGTGTTGGCAGCCCACTTGTGACTCGGTCACCGAGTCACAAGAAAATAGTAAAAAAAAGATGAAAAACAAGAAAAGGGGGCAGGGTAGAAATACCCTGCCCCCTCAGGCCTGCTCAGGGGGTCCCAAAAGGACCCCCAGGCACAAAAAAAAGCATTTTTTTGTTATAAAATAGGCCGAATTTGCGCTGGGTGCGCGAATCCGGCCGAGAAAATAAAAAAAACAAAGCGCGGGCTCCCGCCCTTTGTTTTCCTTAAGCCCCCGGGTGGGCCAGGTCCCGGGGGCAATGTGGAATTATATAGCGGGGCCTGTGGGGATCCACAACAGCCCCGGGGACTGCCACCTCCCCGGGGCTTTATGCATAATGTGCGGGGGCACCCCCCACGCTGCCCCAGGGAAAACCACCTCCCTGGAGCATTCATTATTATCGGCAGGGAGGCCTCACGGGCCCCCCAATGCCCGGGGACCGCTACCTCCCGGTGCTTAAATTAATATAAAAAAGTGTGTGGGGGGCTCCTGCCCCCCCACACTGCCCCGGGGACCACCACCTCCCCGGGGCATACACTAATTTAAATGGGGACCCCCACCTCCCTGGGGCTTTGAAAATGCAGGGAGGGGGCTGCTTGGCCCCCCTCCTGGAGCCCTTCATGGCCCTGGGGACCACTACCCCCCAGGGCCAGCTCCTACAATGTCCCGGGTGCCCACCCCCGGGACATTGCCGTCCATCAATTGTGTGTCTTTTGTTTGCAATGACAGGGGGCGGAGCCATGCGGCTCCCTCCCTGTCATTGCAAACACTGCTTGCTTGTTGGAGCGAGAGCAGGAAACCTGCTCTCGCTTCCAACAGGCAAAGCAGAATTGCTTTTGGGCAAGGGGAGCTGCATGTTAGCAGCTCCCCTTGCCCAAAAGCAATGCCAGCTCCCGCAGGAGGCAGGGAGTCGGCTGGGAACGCGGGAGCATTGGGGCTCCCCCACGGTCCCCCACTTGAGGGGCCGTCCCCGGGGGATGGGATCCCTGGGGCCAGAAGTGGGCCCCCTCCCGTACTATTTTTTTTTTTTTAAAAGGAGGCAATGCCCTGGGGGTTGGGGTCCATTATAGGCCTCAGGAGAGGGGCCACGTGGACTCCCTCCAAAATAAAAAAAAATAAAAATGCTGCCCATGGCCCTGGGGGATGGGGTCCTCAGGGCCACAAAAATACTAAAAGAAGGAGGGCCACACAGCCCCCCTTCTAAAAATGTATAAAAAAAAAAGCCGGCATCTCGCTGGAGGCCCCGCCCCCTCCCAGCACCACTCTGCAAACGCGCCCCCTGGCGCGTTCTAGGTTGGGGAATTAAGTCACCTTGAATAATGAGGGTCCCTGGGGCCAACTAGCCTACCAGGTACCTCCAGTAAGCGCCACACAGCTGGATTGCAGAGAGGTGGTCCAAGGCCACGCTCCTTTTTACACCACTCTGCAAATGCGCCTCTTGGCACACTGCTGGTGGGGCGATAACATCCTGTTGTGTCCTGAGGACCTCAGGACACAAGTGGACTTCATCCCCTGAGGAATGAAGGGGATTTAATACCCCAACTTAGTACGCGCCAGGAGGCACGTTTGCAGAGTGGTGGGTAAAGGAGGCATGGCCTGCTATGACAACTTAGCAATCTTGCTGTGTGGGAGTTACAGGGATACTTTTAAACTGACCTCAGGCTCAGCAGTGCACACATGCAAGTGCAGAAAAAGGCTGCTGGCCTCTAAACTGCCATGCCCTATTATATGCTAGGGACTTAGAGGTAGTTTTAATTCCCCTGCCCTATTATGTACTAGGGCCTTACAGGGGAGGTCATGCCAATCACAGGGGTACCCCAACCCATAGTGTACCCTAGTGTATGTAGGTGTTTTCACTGTATTCTAGGTGTCTTTCAGCATAGCACTGGCTCCGGACCTGGTTAGGCAGAGCCCAGGGTCAGTCAGAGTCAGTTACCACCAGTACCAGTCAGCAAAAAGTTGGTGGGTGCCCAGGGCACAGGATGTCTTTGCAACAAGGCCGCTTTCTGCACGTCTGCTGGTTCTTTCTACATATCTCTTGCTTCTTTCTGCACCTTTCTTCCTCTTTCTGGACTTCTGTTGCCTCTTTCTGCATTTCTCTTGCTTCTTTCTGCACCTTTCTTCCTCTTTCTGCACATGTCCAACCTCTGTAGGCATAGTTAGAAATTAGCATTTAAAAAACCTTAGAAATTCACTGCAAAAACCATAGGTTTCAGGGACTTTATAGTTAGTAATTAGCGTTTACAAAACCTTTGAAATTCACTGAAAAAACCATAGGTTTCAGGGACGTTATAGTTAGAAATTAGCATTTAAAAAACCTTTGAAATTCACTGAAAAACCCATAGGTGTCAGGGACGTTATAGTCAGTTGGTCATTTCACTCGTACAAAACCAGAGAAATTCAGCCGTTAGTTAGTTGAGCTAACTATAACTCACGCCCCTGCAATGCACTGTATGTCATCAGTGATGTCACTGACCATGTCATGAATGATGTAATATGTAACATCATCAGCAGTGCATTGCGAGGGCACAAGTTATAGTTAGCTCAACTAACTATAACGGCCAAATTTCTCTGGTTTTGTACGAGTGAAATGCCCAACTAACTATAATTAAGTCCCCGGCGAGGGACGAAACGCGTCATGGCTGCTGCAATCATTTGGGAGTTTTAATAAACATTGCAGTGTGACAAATTCAGGTGGTCCGCGCTCTTCCTTTGCGCACAGGAAACAGGCGAATCGAGGAGGAGTATGGTGTGATATATATATATATATATATATATATATATATATATAACATTTATAAATATAAAATAGATATTCACTAAAAAAACAAAAGTTACAGGGACGTTATAGTTAGGCTCAGATTTCACTCATACAAAACCAGTGAAATTCAGCAGTTAAAGTTCTTTTTACTTACACCCCTGCAATGCACTGCTTATTGCATCACATATTACATCACTCATGACATGGTCAGTGATATCACTGATGACATCACTGATGGCCCTCGGGTGGTGTTGGCGCTACATAAAACTGCACAAGCAAAATGTGAAAAACAGAGTCGGTGAAGGAGGGGATCTGTGCAACAGAGTTCAGCGGGGACATGAATGTGTCCTTTTATAAAGTAACTGCTGCTAATGTAAGCACTCCAATACATTCGGGTGGTGTTGGTGCTATATAAAAATGGCAAAAAAAAAAGGGAACTGGTGCTTATGTAAAGAGCTCCAACACTTTCAGGTGGTGTTGACGCTACATAAAACTGTACAAAAAAAACAAATGTGAATAGCAGAGTCGAGGGAGGAGGGGATCTGGGGAATGAGTAGTCTGTGCAATGGGAGGTCAGTGTGGGCAAGCAGAGATGGGCGGGAGGTTACAGGCAACCAACATCAAATTTGGGCTGCCACAGGGAGATTAAGTGATTTGCCTAAGTTTACGGTGTCCTCGTGAAAAGTAACTGGTGTTAATGAAAGTGCTTCAATACCTTCGGGTGGTGTTGAGGCTATATAAAGCGGCACAAAAAAAAGTAACTGGTGCTAATGTAAAGCATTCTAATACCTCTGGGTGGTGTTGGCACTATATTAAACTACACAAAAAAAAGTGAAAAGCAGAGTCAGGGAGGAGAGGATCTGTGCACCGGAGTTCAGCGGGGCAAGCAGCGATGGGCTGGAGGTGAACGTGCAACCAACAGCAAATGCGGGTTGCCACGGGGAAATTACGTGATTTGCCTGTAATCACAAAATGTGGAACTGAGGCCGAGGCTATGGAGACGATGGCATCCTCTTTGGAGATGATGTGGCGTAAGGACCAGAGCTGCTGACAATGGAACTGGAAAATCAGGTCCTTGCGTAAAGTAACTAGTGCGAATGTAAAGTACTCCATTATGAATATAGCACTTTACTACGCGATGTATTACATCACATGCTATTACAACGCGGTCGTAACAATGACCGCGTTGTTAGTACGTGATGCATTTACATCACAAGTCTTTACAACGACGCCCACTAGGGGGCGCGCTGGACTTAGGAATAGTATTCTTTACTATTCCTACTCCAGTTTGCGCAACAGTAGGAAAGGTGTTGGAATTCATTTCCAATATCTCAGTGCCCCCTGGTGGAAGTCATTGTAAAGACTTGCGATGTATATGCATCGTGTACTAACAATGCGGTTGTTGTAACGACCGCGTTGTAAAGGTATCGCGGTGTAATGACCGCGTTGTAAAGGTTGTTTCCCTCCATTACATTCAGGTGGTGTTTGGCGCTTTATAAAACTGCACAAAAAAAGTAACTGGTGCTTATGTAAAGGGCTCAAATACCTTCGGGTGGTGTTGGCGCTACATAACACTGCACAAAAAAACAAATGTGAAAAGCATAGTCGGGGAGGAGAAGATCTGGGGGATGAGGGGATCTGTGCAACCGGAGTTCGGCATCAGCAAGCAGCAACGGGCAGGGGGTTGACGGGCAACCAACAGCAATTGTGGGTTGCCACAGGGAGATTAACTGATTTGTCTAAGTTTACGGTGTCCTCGTGAAAAGTAACTGGTGTTAACGTAAAGCACTCCAATACCTTCCGGTGGTGTTGGTGCTATATAAAACGGCACCAAAAAAAGTGAAAAGCAGAGACGGGGGAGGAGTTGATCGGTGCAACAGAGTTCAGCTGGGCGAATAGCGATGGGTAGGTAGTGGATTGACAACCAACAGCAAATGAGGGCTGCCATAGGGAAATTTAGGGCCTTATTACGAGTTTGGTGGTCCTACAGTGGCAGCAGTCCTCCACCGTCCACTGTAAGACCGCCAAACCTGTGGTGCAACCGCCTGCCAGATCAGGTGTTAAATCCTGGTCTGGCAGGTGGTGTTGCGTTGGACTGCAGCGATCTGCAAGACTCATAGAAGAGCCTATTAAGCAGAACGCCACAGTCAGACCACTGACTGCACCATCCTGCACGGTGTGACATACATGCCACACTGTGCAGGAAGTGGGGTGCAGATACAGGGGCGCACTACATGTGCCCCCCGCATGCAACCCATGGTCCAAATTCCTTTGTTGCCTTTCCACCACCCTTTTAATGGCAGGATCACCTCCATGAAAAGGGCAACGAAAATTCAACTCTTAATATACTTATTACATCCGGGTGCAGAATGCCGGCCGAGCGGGATCCTTGATCCTGGCGGAGCCAGCGGTCTCACGTCGGTCCGACCACCACAGTCCTAATACTGCAGGCAGTCACACAGTCTGGCGGTGGCCGGACCACCACCACGGGTTCAGCTGTCCTATGGACCGCCAAACTCGTAATAAGCCCATTAGTTATTTGGCCGTAATCACAAAATGTGGAACTGAGGCCAAGGCTAGGGAGACGATGTGGCGCTCTCTTGGGAGAGGATGTGGTGTAAGGGCCAAAGCTGCAGACTATGGAGCTGGGAAATCAGGTTTGAGCTTCGGCGTCAGCTTAACGTCCTTCATTCTGGGCAAATCACTTAGGGCCTTATTATGAGTTTGGCAGTCCGATGGACTGCCAAACCCACGGTGGCAGTGCGGCGGTAAACCGGTGGTCCGACTGCCCTATTACAAGTAGGGCGATTGGACCGGCATGGGACCACTGCTGCTGCCAGGGATCTGTGATTCCTGGTGATCTTGCAGCAGTCTGAGGCCCCTAATATGCTGGTGGTGTCGCTGCGGCACCGCCAAACATATTAGGAGTTTCATCACTGCCACAGTTTTCATGGTGGTGTACCCGCCATGAAAAGTGTGGCGTGAGGAAACAAAGGGGGCCCTAGAGGGCCCACCTGTTGTCTCTGCACCAGGGGATGCATGCAGGGGGGCACATGATCTGCCCCTTGTATGCATGCACCCCCAGTTCTTGAAGGCATGGACTTACCAGTCCATGCCCTGCAGGAACGTGCAATGGTGTTCCCATTGTGGTGCCTTGCTAAGGCTCACGTATGAGCCTTAGCACTGCACTGCAGCGGGCCAGCCACCACAGCACCACCCTACCTGGATTCCTGTTGGTATCCGGCGGGCGGTCTCAATATGGCTTTGGCGGTGGGGCAGCGGGGCACAGGCGTGGCTGCCAGCTGCCACACTGCCAAAGTCAAAATGAGGCCCTTAATCTCCCCTTGCCTACAAAAATTAATCTGTCCTTGTGTAAAGGAACTGGTGCTAATGTAAAGCGCTCCAATACCTTCGGGTGGTGTCGGTGCTATAAATAACTGCATGAAAAAACAGAAAGAATCACAGTGTTAGGCTGGTTTTGTTGGGCAACAGGGCCCACTGTTGCCTCGGGCTTGGGAATGCATGCATGGGGGCGCATGTTGTGCCCCCTTGTATGTTTGCGGCCCCAAGTTCCTGTACTGCATGGACTGCACGACATGGTGCATTTCATACTGTGCAGGAACCTACTGCGGCGGTCCCACTAGGGGCCTTTGAAAGGCACCACCTTGACACCACCCCAGAATGCCTGCCCGCCAACGATTACAATCGGAATCTGGCGGGCAGTGTGTGCAGGACTTTGGCGGTCCTCCCATGGATCGCTGGTGTTTGTGCTCCACGGGAGGACCGTCAATGTCATAAAAAGGCTCTAAGTCAGTTCCTGTACAGTTTTCTATGGGTAATTTTATATTGCGTGCCTTGGTGCAGAAAGAAAAGATGCATTGAAAGTTAACAGTTATATATGAATTGGACTCTACCCAGGCATGGTGTTCTCAAACCACATATTGGATTTGTTTTTATTGATTTATTTTGATTATGTCTCTAGCTTTGTATCTACCTATCGATGTTTTGTGCATTGAGAGATTAAATATATTTAATAATATGTGTTGTTCAGGGATTTTTATAAGACAGTTTTTGGTTCGGCAAGATTCAGAGCTTTTAACCTTTATAAATCAGTCTTCTCCTTAGCATGGAAATTGAATTTCATTCAGATTAAAGGCTTCACATTTGTGGTTAGAACAAATATTTGCCATACCAAAAAGGATAGACAGAAGGGTGAATTTATAGAAAGAGGGCTGTCCAGCAAGGTATATTTTCTGGACAAGCTGAAAACCATGTAAGAGGGCGAAATATCAGTTGTTTGTTCTGTGGGATATGTTTGAGTCAGCCTTAGACCCAAGTTACAAAAAAGCCTGATGCCATTGTAACCTGCCTATTTGAGTGATTGACAGAAGGATCAATCAATCAATCAGGGAATTGTGAAGCGTGCTACTCACCCATAAGGGTCTCAAGTCGCTAGGGGGGGGCAGATGGGGTCAGTCGAAGAGCCAGGTCTTTAGGGTCCTCCTGAAGATGTGAAGAGTGGGGGTGCGTCTAATGTTGATCGGGAGCTTGTTCCAGGTTTTAGCCACGATGTAGGAGAAGGCTCTTCCACCCGTTCTGGCTCTGCTGATGCGCGGGGTTTCGGTCAGGGTAAGGTCGGTGGATCGGAGGTTTCTCTTGGGTACGTGGAAGGAGATTCTTTCATTGAGATATTGGGGTCCGGTGTTCTGGAGGCATTTGTAGGCATGGGTGAGTATCTTGAAGGTTACTCTGTTCTCGATGGAGAGCCATTGTAGGTCTCGCAGGTGTTGGGTGATGTGCTTGTGTCGGGGGATGCCGAGGACGAGTCTGGCTGTGGTGTTCTGCATGGTCTGGAGCTTGCGGAGCAGAGATTTGTTGATCCCGGCGTAGAGGGCATTTCCATAGTACAGTCTGCTGGTTATGAGTGCGTGGATGATGGTCTTTCTTGATTCAGGGGGGATCCATTTGAAGGTCTTGCGAAGGATGCAGAGGGGGTTGAAGCAGGTGGAGGCGACGGCGTTGATCTGTCGAGTATGATGCCGAGGTTCTGGGCGTGGTCCGTGGTGGCGGAGGGGGCTGCTGAGGGCGGTTTGCCACCAGGTGTTGTCCCATGCAGAGGGGGAGGGTCCGAGGATGAGGATTTCTGTCTTCTCTAAGTTAAGCTTCAGGCAACTGCTGCTCATCCAGGATGCAAGTCCTTCATTCCTTCCTGAAAGCTGAGTCTGGTGGTGAGGGGGTCCTTGGTGAGGGAGAGGATGAGCTGGGTGTCTTCAGCATAGGATACTATGCTGAGTCTGTGCTGTCTGATGATGGCGGCGAGGGGGGCCATGTAGATGTTGAAGAGCGTGGGGCTGAGCGATGATCCTTGGGGTACTCCGCAGGTGATCTCTGTGGGTTCGGAGAGGAAGGGTGGAAGTCAGATTCTTTAGGTTCTGCTGGTGAGGAAGGAGCAGAGCCAGTCGAGGGCGGTGCCCTGTATGCTGGCGTCTGGTGGTGAGAGTGCGGTGGGAGACGGTGTCGAAGGCTGCAGAGAGGTCGAGTAGGATCAGGGCTGCGGTGTAGCCTAGGTCAAAGAGGGTGCGGATGTTGTCTGTGGCAGCGAGTAGGGCTGTCTCGGTGCTGTGGTTGCTGCGGAATCCGGATTTGGAGAGGTCGAGGATGGAGTTCTCTTTGATGAATTTCGTTAGTTGGACGTTGACGATCTTCTTGGTGACTTTGGCCGCGAAAGGGAGGAGAGAGATGGGTCGGTATTTCTTGAGGTCCGTCGGATCTGCTGAGGGCTTCTTGAGGAGGGGCTTGACTTCTGCACGTTTCCAGTCATCGGGGAATGTGCCGCTTTGAAGGTGGCGTTGATGGTGCGTCGTAGCTCAGGTGCAATGGTGGCGGCGGCTCTGTGGAAGATGTGCGGAGGGCAGGGGTCCGTGGGGGCTCCTGAGTGAATGCCTTTCATGGTCGATGAGGTGTCTTCAGTGGTGGCCGGGGTCCAGGAGGAGATGGTGGGCTGGTTGCCGTTGCTGGGGGGAGTAGTGGATTTGGTGTCCGGAGTATGTTAGTTGAAGTTGTCATAGAGGGATCTTCTTAATTTCAGGTGGAAGTAGGTGCTGAGTTTGTTGCAGAGGTCCTGGGAGCGTGTGATATCCGTGGCTTTGCTGGGGGGCTTGGTGAATTTCTGAATGATGTTGAAGAGTTCCTTGGTGTTGCTGGCATTGGCGTGGATTTTGTTTCGGATGAAGGTCCTTTTGGTGGATCTGATGAATAGGTGGTATTCTGTCATGGCGTTCTTCCAATGTTTTTCCAATTATTCTCGAGACGTCTGCAGGTGCGTTTGGATTCTTGGAGGTCGACGGTGAACCAGGTGGCCTTCCTGGGGCACTGTCTGTCAGGGTTGGGGAGAAGGGCGAGCTTGTCTGCACAGTTGGTGATCCATATGTGAGGTTCTTTGGCTGCAGAGTTGGCGTCGGTCGAGGTGGGGGGGCATCGCGGTTGAGTGTGGAGTTGAGGTGCTTCTCGGTGACCTTGCTCCAGGTCCTTCACAGAGGGCGTGTTGCAGGATTGAGGGCGGTGGGTTTGTTGTTGTGGAAGTGTACGCAGTGGTGGTCTGTTCAGGGGGGTTGCGTGGTGTGGCTGAAGTGGATGTTGTTACCTCTTGCGAAGATTGTGTCGAGGGTGTGTCCTGCCTTGTGGGTAGGGGTGGTGATGAGTTGTTTCAGTCTGAGGTTGGCGAGGTTGTCCAGGAGGTTGGCAGAGTTGGGGTCACTGAGGTTGTCGAGGTGGAAGTTGAGGTCTCCGATGTGTATGTAGTCCATGGAGGCAATGGCGTGGGGCGCGATGAGGTCGGCGATGGTAGTGGTGAATGCAGTTCGAGGTCTGGGGGGTCTGTAGGCGAGGGTGCCACGTAGGGTCATTCTGGGGCTGGTCTGGATCTGGAAATGGAGGTGTTCAGTGGTGGACGGGGTGCTCGTGCTGGAGGTGGTGAGTCAGAGGGAGCTCTTGTGTGTGATGGCGAGTCCTCCTCCTGGGCAGTTGGGGTGGTCCTTCATCTGGATCTTGTATCTGTTGGGGATGGTCATGGCGATGTCGGGGGCAGAGGTAGGGTTGGTCCACGTTTCCGTGAAGAAGGCGACGTCTGACGAGAGGGTGTCAAGGAGGTCCCAGATCTCTACAACATGTCTGTGCAGGGAGCGCACATTGAGGAGGATGCACCTCAGGGCTTCGGGGGTGCTGGCGTCCAGCGTGGGGGCAGCGGCCGTGGGGTTGCGGAGGATTGTGAAGGTTTGTCAGCAGTGTTGGCAGGAGAACTGGCCGTGGTTGGTGTTCGGCGTAGACAGCTGGCAGTTGTTGTTCTTTCAGGGGTTGAGTGCGAGGAGGGCAGCTGAGCCGTAGCGGTGGGTGGCCTGAAAACCAGGGTCCTTGGTTCTGGTCACGGTTGGGTCGCAGACAGGCTTGCCTTTGGTGTGCCTGGCGCGGCTGCAGAGCAGCCGCCATTAAATAGGGAAGGGGGAGGGTAGCGCAGCTGGGAGGTGGGAGCGGGAACCAGCAGGGGGGAGGGGCCGCGGGTCAGCAGCAGCGGGAAAAGGACGGCAAAAAACGGGCACAGAAGACAAAAAAAGGGCACAGGTACAGAGACAAATACAATTAAAGGCAGAAAATTGAAGGCACAATAACAAAGAACAAAACAAAAAGACAGACAAAAAACAGAAAAAAGGGCACACACACGAAGACAGACACCAGCGAACCAGCAGAAGAGCAAGGCTCTCCCACTGGACCACCAGGGATGAGGCGCAGGCAGGAGCCTGTGGGTGGAGGAGGGCCTCGAACACCTACCTTCACAGAAAGGTATAGGGGCAGCAGCAGTGGCACAACAGCGGAGCTGCTGGGGCAGAGAGCAGAGTCTCTGACCAGGAGAAGGATGACACTTTTTTTTAAAGTAGAGAGATTTGAGATATCCTAAATGTTATGAAGTCTTAGTCATAGTAGATAGTTGGCAAATGGAAAGTTCCCTGAGTAGAGATGGAGGTGGGATGGAGGGTGAGCACAATGGTTAGCACACTGGAAAAACTGAAAAGGCACTTTCCTTATCATTTCCTAAGGTCACTGTTAAGACACCTTGAAAAATAATAAAAAGATTAAAAAAATACATACTTCAAGTTTAAATAATAAAGCTGAGTCCAGTGCATTGAATTTGTTTCTTTGATGTTTTTCATTGAATCATTTATTAGATTTTAATGTTATTAAAAATAACTATTGAAGGGACATTGTCAGGGAATGTATCAGAATTAATATGTTTTTCTTACAAGCTACACATTTATAAAATACTGAAACCTGAAATTATTTTGTCAATATATAGATATAGAGCATAATCTGCTCTCATCAACCAAGGTCAACTGTTTTATGACTTCCTTAAGTTATGCTGTATTTCCTTTTAAAGGCTTTACGTTAATGGAAATTATAGAATGACACAAAAGTGTAAATTTACCTTTGTGAATCAGGCCCACTGTGTTTGCTGTAGAAATGACTACTTCCCACTGTTAGCCATAAGCCTAGTTTATGCCTACATACTACCTAGTCTCAAACAATGACCTCATTGACATCCAGTTAAATGTGGATCTGACAATATCACCTAAAGGGCCTTGGCGTATGAAAATTTCAAATTTCAAAGATCCAAAAAACAAAGAACATTTGCAGTCTCATCTAAGACAGTTTATTGAGGAAAATAAAGAAACAGTAGCATCCATACAGACACTGTGGGGAGCGAGACAGACTTGCAAACACAGACTCTTGATGAGAGTCTCAGCAATTGCAAAGAAATCTATAAGCAAATCTAGGACCCACTTAGAATTTGCAATTTGTACCTTGACTACTGCTCATTTTTAATCTCAGACATTTGGTGCTTTAAAAACCCTGCTAAAATCTAAAATGGATTTTAATAACGTATTCATGACTGAGGTAGAGCAATCCATGTTACGCCTCTGTCAAAGACAGCTAAAGGGGGAAAAGGAGGGACGATTGCTGGCAGCGCTACTTCAACAAACTGAATCTAATAGAACAATCCCAGCCCTTTGGGATTCTAAAAGATTATAATGCACCCAAAAGCAATGATGCAGGAAATTTAAAAATACTATGAGAACCTATATAGCACAGATATACATCTTGAATCCGATGCGGAGACAGCCTTCTATTGTGACCTACAGATTGATACCTTTACTGAATAAGGAACATGCTTACATGATGAAAGAGGACATCTTAGAAGAGTAAGAGGAAATTGTGACAGCAATCGTCAGTATGACCACTAGTAAAGCCCCTGGAGAAGATTGATTTCCTATTGGTATTTTTAAGATAACCAAACTATTGATTATCCACATATTAACCTTAGTCTTTAAAGAAGCCTTACATAAGGGACATCTCAACAATGAATTTGCCAGGTTCAGGATATCTGTCATCGTAACCTGGTAAAGGCCCTCTAAAATGCTGAAGTCACAGTTTTAGCTCATTTATCAATGCAGATATCAAAATATTAGCCAAAGTTTTAGCAAACTGACTGAGAAAACTCATCCTCTTATTATTCCACCCTATACAGGTAGGATTTGTACTTGATCATTCCTCCCCCAATCACCTTTGTATGCTGCCTCATGTCATTTGGCAAGTTAGAGATGACTTGAAGGAAATAATTATTTTTCCCTAGATGCTGAAGAGGCGTTCGATATGGTGGAGTGGGGTTATTTATTCCAAACAATAGAACGCATGGCCATCGGACAGAATTTTATTACATTGACCAAAAGGCTGAATTATAATCCAATGGCCTTGGTCACTTAGTAAGTAAGTAAGTAACTGACACTTGTTAGAGCATGAATGTTCACCTGACATGTATCTTGGTGCTATGAAACATTTCCAGTAGGAGTCCTTCAAAGTTAGCTAACTTCTAAAAAATTGAATGAAGTTCAGTGGAATCTTAAAGGAATTAACAGTTATTGTGGAAATAGCCAGGTCTTCAGGTTCTTTCTGAACCCAGTGAGTTTTGGACTAGCTCTAAGGGGAGCAGGGAGAGAATTCCAGAGTTGAACTGCTTTGATTTCGAAGGCTCTTCCCCCAGTCTGACTCTTGTGAACTTCGTGACACAGACCAGATTTGTTGATTCCTCTGGGTTCTGAAGTATTAAAATGATTTTGCAGAGCCTGGGGACCTGTTTTGTTATGGCCTTATAGTCCACCACCATAGATTTAAAGATTATTCTCTCTTTGACTGGGAGCCAGTGTAATTCTCTTAAGGTACTAGAAGATTAGTCAAATCTGGATTTGTTTACAGCGAGCTTAGCAGCTGCTGCTTGTACTAGATATTGCCACTTTATCAAGTATTCTGGGTCCCCAGGAGAAGAGCATTGCAGTAGTTGATTCTGCTTAGAATGGTGCTCTGAACCACTAATTTTCGTGCTGGAGGGGCAAGAGTGGTACAATCTTCCTGAGGTTCCGAAGAAGACCAAAGCAGGGGCTAGCAGTTTTATTGATATGGATCTTCAGAGTCAGTTTGTCATCCACAAGAATTCCTAGGTTCCTGAGTACGAGGGATATTTTGAGGTTGTCTGTGGGAGTCCAGGGCCAGAAACCCCGCAGAAGATAATGGGGCTCTTTGGAGGGTACGCAGCAGAGAATTTCAGTTTTTCCTCCAGTGAATTTCATAGAGTTCCTTCTCAGCCAGTTGGCCATCTTGTTGAGTCAGCTGTGCAGGACTTCCACTGGAGTATGGTTGTTTTTATTTAAGGCCAAGATCAGCTGCGTGTCGTCTGCATAGTTTACAAATAAGATCCCATAAGATCAAATAAGGGTCAGCAGCGGTCATAGATATGTTGAAGAGTATGGAGCACAGAGCAAGGCGCTGAGGTACCCCATATCCTGTTCTCTTAAATTCAGAACATGAAGGTGGAAGTGAGATTGCCTGCGATCTGTCTGTCAGATAAGATTCTATCCATTTTAGGACAGTGCCATCTATACCTATCTCCCGCAGCCTAAGAATGAGAGTGTGATGATTTATCATGTCAAATGCAACTGATAAATCTAATAACGTCAGAACTGCTGTTTGACCACTGTCCACTTTTATCCTTAATTCATCCAAGGAGAGCATAAGTGCAAATTCTGTCCAGTGGGCTGGTCTAAAACCCATTTGCTCCCATTCGAGAAAATTGTGCTTTTTCAATTAGCGCATCGATTTTTTGCTGATGTATTTCTCCATTATTTTTATTGGGCAAGGAAGTTGTGGGATCAGGCAGTAGTTACTGGTATAGTCTGCCATTGGCTTTTTTAGCAATGGGGTAACCAGGGCTTTCTTCCAAGCCTGATGTACCATGCCTGTCATCAGTGATAGGTTGCAAATTTCAAATAAGCAAGGTAACAGTTCCTCTGAACTTTCTTTCCACATAGTCGGTGGAATAGGGTCTAGGAGGGAACCCAAGGAGAATATCAGTGCCAGTGCCTTGAAATCCTCCCCCTCCAATCCTTCACATCCCTCTAATTTAGTGGGACCCCCTACTATTACAGTCTCAATGGTTTCCCCTTCCACAGGTGTCTCAAAGGTTTCCTTCTTGTTAACGTGTGTAGGCAGATTCCTAGAGTCTCCATCAATATCTTGTGGGATTTTGCTACCTAGGAAATCAGGTGGCACATTCAGCTGATACACAATATGCATTGAATATGGGAGCAGTCCTTATGGATTTGCAGTCATCTATTAGTTTTTGGAATCGCCTCTCTCTATCTATCATGGGTCGTGTGGCCCTGGCCCAGATGGTGCTCCTACCACGCTGCCTGGATGTTCTACAGAATTACTTCTGGGTTAATCCCAGATCTGTTTTCGAGATCCCTAATAGTCTCCTGCCATAATTGTTTTGGGCTGGAAAGCACAGCAGGGTAAAATTGGAGATTCTGAAGTTAGATATAGAATAGGGAGAGTTGGGCATTCCTGACCTACATCTTTATTATCTTGCTGCTCTTCTTCTAAATGCGGCGCTATGGTGTGCGGAGGGCCCCAATGTAAAGAAGGACCTCCTGGCAGATTGGTGATGGGAGAACGGTCTACCGGGATGTCTCATGATGGGATCTTGGACCCCACTGGAGTATCCCTTTGTGGTTTATCAGGTCGCGGGGCCTGAGAACGTGCGGTCATGTTGGTGCTGCGGAAAGCGCCATATGCACGAACGCTGACCTTTCAATGATTGCACAGTTTTTGCCATATACGATATGTGATGGACTTGACGGGGTGGTTTGAGGGGGCGGTGCCTCATGTGTGCGATGTATACCTCAATGGAACCTTTCTCTCATTTGCCAACACGCAGGAATGTTTCTGGGTCTTGATGGGACACTTTTTGCAATATACAAAAATTTCACGCACAGCATCTGAGCTTTGGTCCTTCTTCCCTGAGGAGCATATGGAATCCCACACCTTGTTGGTGATTCTCGACCCAGGCCCCTTTAGGGGATTGATCTCTCGCTTATACAGAGCACTTGTGGCTGATCATAGTGTTGACGTTTCTCGCTTTCAGGATAGGTGGTCGACAGACCTGCTGATACCCCTCACTGACGGTGAATGGAAGCGAGTGTTCGCGCAGGTCCGGGAAGTGGCCAGCAATGCTCGCTTCAAACTCATACAATTTCATTATCTACACTGCACATACTTGACCCCCCTCAGATTAGCACGGTTCAACATGGCGCGCTCCCCGGGATGTCTCCGTTGTGGAGCCGAGCTGGCGGCGTTTACCCATATGACATGGGACTGCCCTCAGCTTCGGCCCTACTGGTGGGGAGTATTGAAGACACATTGAGAGACTACGGGCCTTCAGGTAGAGGTAACAATTAAGCACTGTCTTCTTGGAGTTTTACCGATCCCCAAGGCAAAAACCAGAATGCAAAAAATATTTCCGAACTTGGGACTGGTGCTTGCTAGGCGCTGCATAGCGATACATTGGACACAGCCCATGCCCCCTGGACTGCCCAAATGGACAGCACATATGTGTGAATGGGGAGTAGCTGAAGAGCGACGTCTGCACGTAGCTCGCAAGCACGAGAATACCGACTGAGATTTGAAGACATGGGGATTACTGCTAGAGAAACTGCAGACTCTTGGACGGGTGGATGAGGGGGCCAACACTCTTTCACAGACTGGGACCCCTGACACATGGGCGGTGGGCAATGGCGGGCGCCCTGGCCACCCAGACGCCACCGACTGATTTGGGCGGTTGGGTTCTTGGTGGCGGGGGCACCTGACTGGCCTCAGAGGAGGGGCGAGGTTTATAGTTGCACTTTGATGATGCGCTGGTTGCCTCTGTTGCCTGGGACACCAACCCAGCTACACACTACCGGAGGTGCATGGGGACAAGGCCTCGGTACCTTGATACTGAGTACATTGTGGATCCATTAAGAAGGGGAGATGGGATGTACATAGCCGTAAGACTACGCTGGTCCCTGTTGTTAGAGGATGTATGAGAAGTACTGCTCAGCTAACTGCTGCCCAGTTTTTAATGGTTATGTTTCATTGATAATTGCATCACTGTTACTTGTTCACTTTGAATAGGGATGTGCAGCACCTTCAGCATCTTGGTTGCATCCCATGTCACGGCAAGTATTTGCCACATGTTTGCAACTTGATCTATGTAACCTACATATTCTGTATGTGATCATACTGTATATTGCTGCTATAGTTGTCCCGAAATGAAAACAAGTAAAAAAAAAAATGTCTTGTAGTATAAGTTCAATTTTATTGTGGAAGAACTCGGACAGCTTATCACCGAGTGTCTGTGATGGTTTTTTGATTTGCTTCGTGTAAGCCGGGCTTAAAGGGGGTTACACTTCACTCTTCTTTCAAATTCACTGCAGAACTAGATAGTATTGCCCGCCAATCACTCCTAGTATTTCTCCTAGCCTTAGAGCCCTTTGCAATTGCAATGCAACTGGACAAACAGATTAAATGAATTATGACAACGGGCAGGGAAATTAAGGCATTTTACTATGCACACAACATTTTGTTCTCCATCATTGACGCCTCAGCATCAGAAGCTGCCATGTAACTGTACTCTGATAAGTGTTGATACTTTAATAAAGAATTGTGATATAACAATGGTTGCTAGTGGATCTGACCTTCAGCCCAAGCACATACCATCCTCGCAGCAACATGCTTGATATATACAACTAACCAACCAACAGTAATATTTACTGTATACCATCAAAAAGGTTTTAATGCAGTGTCTTGAAGTTCTTTCGTCAGTTATGGTGGAAAATACCTTTTGTGGATTGTCAGATTGGGACCATAATTATGAAACATTCCTGGAGCAGCAGTGGCAGTCAAAGGTCAGAATTCTTAATAGTTCAGTATGTACCACCACTAATCATATAACGAAATAATTAGGTCACTTTTTTCACAACTATTTGTCATTGACCAATTTGTTTATTCGTTTAGGAGTGTTATCTTGAATCATGATTGACAGATTAAAAAAAGTACTAAATATAAAATCATAACATGCTTTGGCTAAGTGTGAAGCTGTACAGTTAACAAGGTCAACTGTGAGTTAATTCAGTAGATTGTCTACCAAGAAACTGTATTAATTAAAGAAAGAATGAGTTCATTTTGTAATGCTCATCCACAGGTAAACATGCATTAAGGAAAGTGATCATCAAACTCCTGATAGTACTATTGAGCACAAATACTGAGTCTCATTCCCATTATTATTTATCAGCATGATTCTCTTTTCTATGTGTTTATACTGCTGCTTTTTAATGTCTGTTTAATGCCATCTCACTCTACTATAATCACTTTTCCTAAGTTTCAAGGAGCAAAATCTGATTTTTTATGGGCCTGGTTGGACTCTCAACAATGCCGGAAAAACTGTGGGGGATATTAGCAACAACTTGCGATAATTATCGCAAACCGCGCTTAGCGCATTTTTTTTTATCGCCGCCTACCGCTGGATATTATTGCAGAGATAACACGCTATTAGCAACGTTTATCTCCACTGCAATAAAATATCCAGCGATAGCGGCAAAATGCGTGAATATCGCTGGTAATCCAGCGATATTCACGCATTACCGCCATGGTGGACTTAGCCTGACAATCCACCTCCCATTCAACAAACAGGTAAGTCATTTTTTAGCAGGTGTTAAATTCTAGCGATATTCGCGCTTAGCGCGACTTTTTTTATCGCTTCGCCTGCGTTGCTAATAGGGGGAAGTTGTGTTAGCGACTGTTTTCAGTCGCTTTTAGTTGGGAACGCCTACCTTGCATGTCATTACCGATAATTATCGCTGGCATGCAAGGCGATGGGGAAACCGGCCGCTATCGCCAGAAAGCTGTCGCGATAAAAAAATCGCCGCTTTGGCGGCAAAAAGTGGCGATAAAGCGGCGATAAAGCCCTTGCTAATATGCCCCTGTCTTATTCAAGATATCTAATATGTTCCAGTTCTGCAGTGTTAAACAGACGTAAACCTGTTTGTCGTTCTCATGATTTCCTTTTACTCCATGTTTTCTATGTTCTCACGTTAGAATTGTGGCCTGAGATAAAAGGAGACTAATGCTCTGAATGAAGCAATCAGTAACTCCATTGCCCAATTTTATTACTAATGGGACCGTATTGTTTTTGAGAGGAACAACATGCAAGGAAATTGATAATTGTACAATACCATTTTACAAACTAGGGCTTTCTGTATTGAGAGCAATTTGGAGAAAACGCTGTGTATCCTAGCTAGAGGCACAACAGCAAAGGGAATTTGGGATCAGTATTAACTTCAAACAAAAATGAAATACAAACAGAGCACCAGAGTTAGCATTTCTGATTGCAAATGCAAAGCGAGCCTTTCTCAAAGAAAAATGGTGGTTTCATACCATTTTATGCTCCCTCCTTCAAAGAAAGCCCAATATCAAGTAACCTCTGACCCACTCAGTGTTATTTCATAAGCTCAAACAGTAACCCTAGATTCATTGAGTTGGCACATAGTCTGTGCACTGTGCAAGCAGAAATGCTTGAGAGTTAGTTGAGAACATATCAACGAATTTTAAAGTAGTGATTTCCATCGACCTGTGCAAAAGGAGCAAAGGGTGCAAAGGCCATGATGTGCTGTTGGGTGGTATCAGAAAATCCTTTAATTTGTGGAAAAAGTAGTAAATCCTGTGTTGCAGGATTCTCTGCCATTAGAGAATCCTCCACCACAGTTACTTCCATCATAAAGATAGTTCAGAAATGATAATTGCACAGCAGGATTCTCCACCAAAGGAGACATCTCTATTGCAAATATTTCCATGTATGGACAGTTCAAAGATGGTAGTTCAAGAGGAGCATACTCTGAGGAGAATCTTCCAGAATAGGAGTTACCACCATGAATCAGAGAATTCTGTTTTGTGAATCTCTCCATGAATAATTGTTATAGCAATAATGTCCTATTACTTACCGGTAATCTTCATTACACCTGGCCCCATTGTCCTCGTCCCCTTCATAAACATGTGAGATAACCCTATCTCGCAGACAGAAAAAAAGAACGAAGGAATGCTGGACCTACCCCTCCCCCTCCCTCTGGGAGTACATAAGCGTACCGGTCCCAGCATTCCTCCTGACAATACCAAGCCCAGATGAAGGCCGGCAAGGCAGGGAGGGAGGGAGGGAAGCCATGAAGGGGACGAGGACAACGGGACCAGGTGTAATGAAGATTACCGGTAAGTAATAGGACATTACCCCCAGGTCCCTCCTGTCCTCGTCCCCTTCATAAACATGTGAGAATACCCAAGCAGACACCGGAATTCATTCACAACAAACCACCAGGACCACCAGCAATGCAAAACCCAGCGCTTTATTGAACAACAGAACAAGAAACTCAGGAGCACACAGCATGCAGCACACCCAAACCAAAATTAACATCAACCCCCAACAAATTCTGAAGGCGATAATGCCGAATAAAGGTATTAGAGGACGCCCAAGTGGCCGCCCGACAGATCTCAGAAAGGGGAACCCCCCGAACCTCAGCCCAGGAAGCAGCCACCCCACGGGTAGATCTCCCCTGAACCCCCACAGGAGGGGGAGACCCAGAAAGAGAGTAAGCCAAAGCAATGACCTGCTTCAGCCAACGACCAATGGAAGCAGAAGAAGCCTTCCCCCCACGAGAAGCAACCCCAAAAGAAACAAAAAGGGAGTCCGACTTCCGAAAATCCGCAGTGCACTCCAAGTAGACACGCAAAGCCCTGCAAACATCCAACAAAGACCAGGGAGGATCACCAGGGGAGTCCCGAACAGACCCCAAGGCAGGCAACACCAACTCCTGGGAACGATGAAACTGGGAAGAAACCTTTGGGACAAACGCGGAATCTAAACGAAGAACCACACCATCCTCAGAAAAGGACAAAAATGGTTCCCGGGCCATCAAGGCCCCCAATTCCCCCAGCCGACGAGCCGAGGTAATTGCCACAAGAAAGACCACTTTAAGAGTAACAAACTTAACGTCCACATCCGACAGGGTCTCAAACAGAGGAGCCACCAAAGCCCGCAGATCCCACAAAGGAAATGAAGGACGCACCACCGGACGAGACAGAGAAAAACTGCGAAGAAGACCAAAACCAGATCCTCAACATCAGACAAATTCCCCCAAGGGGAACGGAAGGCCCGAACAGCGGCCCACTGAGCCCGCAAAGTGGAAACAGCCAAACCTTTCTCAAAACCTTCCCAAAGAAATAGCAGCACCACCTGCAACGAGCACACCAAAGGAGACAAATCCAGAGCCAGACACCAGCGCTGAAAATTACCCCAATGACGGTCATAAGACTTAAGGGTAGAAGGCCGACGAGACTGCTGAAGAGCCACCGCTAAATCATCAGGGAAACCCCTCCGACGCCATCCCTGCCTCTCAACTTCCACACCGACAGACACAACCGCAGAAGAGTCAGCGACAGAGCAGACCGTAGGGGAGACGAAGACAAAGGAAGAAACCAGGGACCCCGCACAGCCAACAACCGCAGAGTCGGAAACCAGGACCTCCGATGCCAAAATGGAACCACAACCACCACCACTCGATCCTCCCGACTCAAGCGGGCCAAAAACCGGGAAATCAGCGCCAGAGGAGGGAAAGCATAGAGGAGCCGGGACGGCCAGGGAAGGTCAGGGCATCCACCCCCCAGCAACCCTCCTGAGGATCCCGGGAGCAGAAGCGGGGCAGCTGGGCATTGAGCCGGGAAGCAAAGAGGTCGAGATAAGGAAGACCAAACCTCCTGCACACAAGCCGAAAAGCCACCGGTGTCAGAGACAACTCCAGAGACGCGGGGAAACAACGACTGAGGGCATCCGCCACTCCGTTGTCCACCCCCCCGAATATGAACCGCCGACAGAGACAACAGATGCCCCTCCGCCCAACAGAACAAGGGGATCACCACCGCATTCAGTGCGGAGGAGCGAACTCCCCCCTGATGATTCAGGTAAGCAACCGTCACTGTGTTGTCGGACCGCACCACCACATGGTGACCGAGCAACCAACCCCGAAACCCCATCATAGCATGGAACACCGCAGTCAACTCCCGCCAATTGGAAGAGCGTCGACTCTCCGGAAGGGACCAACGACCCTGAAGAGACAGAGAACCCAAGGTCACCCCCCACCTAAAAGAACTGGCATCCGTAGTCAGGACGACCGGAGGAGAAGGCTGCAGAGGTAGACCCCGTGACAGATTGGCCGACATAGTCCACCAGAGCAGGGCAGGGAGGACAGAAGGGCACACAGGAAGAAGAAAGTCCAGATTGCGAGACACAGGATCCCAATGGGCCAGAAGGTACAACCATAGAGGACGGAGGTGAAAACGTGCCCAGGCCACGGTGAACCCCGTCGCCGCCATGAGACCCAGAAGACGCAACCAGAGGCGAACCGGAAAGGAACCCCCTTCCCAGAACCTCCGAGCCAGAGACCCCAAAGTCAAGACCCGAGGCACTGGCAGGAACACCCTGTTGAGATCGGTCCAAAACCGAGCGCCAATGAAAGTCAAGTCCTGGGAGGGGGTCAGCTGACACTTAGGAAGATTCAGAAGAAACCCATGATCCCTCAACACAGAACACACCACCCCCTGAGCCTCCAACAACAGGGACCGAGAGGGAGCATGAATCAACCAATTGTCGAGGTAAGGGTAGACCAGGATCCCCGAAGATGAAGCAAAGCCACCAACGGCGCCACCACCTTGGTAAACACCCGCAGAGCAGATCTCAGGCCGAAAGGCAGGACCTGAAACTGAACGTGACGCCCCTGAACACAAAACCTCTGGAATCGACGAGACCAAGGATGAACCGGAACATGGTAGTAAGCGTCCTGAAGATCGAGGGTTCACATGAAATGGCCCGGAAGCACCAATGGAATCACCCGCTGCAGGGTCTCCATACGAAAAGGCAGACGAACCACCCACTTGTTCAGTGCCTTCAAATCCAGGACCAGGCGGAACCCCCCATCAACTTGGGAACTAGGAAGATCAGAGAGTAAAACCCCTTCCCTACTTCCAGAGGAGGAACCTCCTGAATCGCACCCTTCTGGACAAGAGCTTCGATCTCCAGAGACAGATTGGACCGTCTGGACAGACAGGACGGCCAAGGAGTTGGACGAATCCCCGAGTCTGGAGGAGGATCCGAGAACTCGATGACATGGCCCAGACGAATGATGTCCAACACCCAGGCGTCTGAACAGGACTGCACCCAGGCCGGCAGGAAGAACTGCAGCCGGCCGCCGACCAACAATCCGGGAACCCCAGCAATATAGTCAGGAACGCGGCTTGGGAGGGGGGGACTTAGCCTTCTTATCCCGACCCGACCAGAAGAGAACCTCCCCCGGCCCCCGGAAAACTGCCTATGAGAGGAAGGATGGAATAAGATTTAGGTTTAGAGGGAACAGAAGCAGCAGAGGCCTGCTTAAAAGAAAAAGAGTGTTTTTTCTCCTTAAACAATTTATGCAATTTATCCTCCAACTCTTCACCAAACATCATTGTCCCTCGGAAGGGCAGGTGCAAAGCGCAAGCCTTCTGAGCTGAGTCAGTCTTCCAGTCCTTCAGAACCAGATTGCGACGAGCCGCCACACACGCCCCACTGGATAGGGCAGAAGCCCGCACCACAATGAAGGACACATCCGAGAGGAACTCCACCTGCCGCTCGATATGTTCCAGACGACCCGAACAGTCAGTAACATCATCCATCGACAGATACAGGGACTTGATATCTGAAAGCAGAGACTGTGACAAATAAGTCCCATAAATGCCAGCCCTCAATGCCAGATGAGAACCAGAATACACCTTCCTGAGGGAAGTATCAACCTTTTTATCAACTGGATCCTTCAGCACAGCATCCTCCGCCAAGGAAGTGCGACCCACCAGACTGGCCACAAAGGAATCAATAGGAATGGAGTCCGGCAACTCCGTAGCCATATCCTGCAGAGGATAAAGTTTAGCCATAAAACGAGGAAGCAGGATACAATCAGGATCCATCCACTCCCACTTCAGGACATCCTTAATGAAAGGATGAATAGGCACATCAACAGTAGCAGCACTCTGAAACTGGCACAAAAAGGGACCCCCAGAGGTACTTGGAGCCTCCTCATCCGGAAACCCCATGTTCGATTTGACATGTTTCAGCAACCCAGCCAACATGTCTTTATCAATGTACTTCCCCTTGTGCTCATTGTCCCCCATCCACTCAGCCTCGCCGTCAGAGGACCCAGAAGACACCGGCCCAGGGCCCCTAGGACGAGCCCCATCACCCCCCATTTTGCTGAGAGTCTCCTTGATGAGACGCTTAATCCTGGCGTCACCGCACTCGCTGCGGCGTTTTGACCTGGCATGAGAAGGGGAGGACGAGGACTCTGAGGAAGAGGAGGAGGAGCGCTCCCAATGGCGGCTTTTGCGAGTATGCTTGCCCATCCTGGGGAAAAGAAACACCAAGTGGCGGGAAACAGCAGAACGAAGCTTGCCGCAGGAGACCGAAAATTGGAGTAACAACTGGCCGTAATGCACCAAACACACACCACACCAGACCGCTATGTGGTACTCACCTGTGCCGGCTCCTAAATCCCTTCTCGGAGGAGCCCGGTCTCGGAGCGCCTGACTTCCGCCCACACCAATCCCCCGGAAGTCAGGCAACGCGACCTGGTAGGCGGAAACCCAGCAACCCGCTTTCCGACGTCTGGACACGCCGCGCCCCCCGGCAAAACCCGGCAAGCCAGGAGGGGCGGCCAGAAGAACCCATGCAAACCGAAGGCAACGGGGCCCAAACCTCTCCCCCCAAGCCCTGCAGGGAGGGAGAGGAATACATGAAGACACGCAGACACTGCTCGGCAGCTCCCACACATGTACCAACACAAGCAGGAGCATCCTCGCTCCTGCATCGTTCTCCTACTATCAGGTAGAGACAGAAAAAAAGAACAGGAGGAATGCTGGGACCGGTACGCTTATGTACTCCCAGAGGGAGGGGGAGGGGTAGGTCCAGCATTCCTTCGTTCTTTTTTTCTGTCAGCGAGATAGGGTTATCTCACATGTTTATGAAGGGGACGAGGACAGGAGGGACCTGGGGGTGATATTGGCTTAGCGGGCTTTCAAATTGCTGACACTCTCCTACTAACCGTAAGCACTCCAGGATATCCCCTAAAGAAAGCTATCAATGACTAAGCTGATGCATATGCCAAAATTCAACAATTCTCAGTCATTCCTTTCAGACAAAACAGTAGATACAACTGCAGGAACCTTTAACCTTAAAAGTCCTGATGGACTATTTCAAATGCTTAACCTCATTCTAAATGAAGTAAAAGAGATGAAAAAAACCAACCTAAATTTGATGCAAAATGAACCAGATGATGGGTCGACTGTCTGTAAATTATGCAAACATTTGTCAGCTTGCTTATCTCTAAAGAACATTTATCTAGCAGATGAGTAGAGTCAAAATGTTGCCCCTTAATTGTAATGGTATGAATAATCGGCGTAAATCCAAAGCGATAGGCAGTTGGATACTTATTGAAAAGCCATATGTAGTGTTTATGCAAAAGACACATTGGAGACACAAAATAATATTGTTATCATGTGTTTAGTACCTGCACAGAATATAGATCTATTTATCTCTTGAACCAGCACAACGAGGTGTGGCCATAATAATTTTAAACAAAGTAATATCACAATTAATTCTACAGATAAAGACAGAAAGGGCAGATGGGTTTGGGTCAAGCACACACGTTGTTCAGTTTTTACGTCCTAGTTGAGGACAAACTTCAATCCCTTACTGATTCACAAACCACCATTTCCCCAATAAAAGGTTAATTGATAGTAGGGAGGTGATTTCAATTACATACAAACCCAGAAATAGACTCCAAATAATCCTAATAAGAGGTCAAACAGACCAAACATTGCAGCTAGATTCCAAGATTGTAAAACTGAGTTAAACCTGGTAGACTCTTGAAGGTTTAAAGACCCAAACTTCTCTCAATTGACTCGTGGTTGTAGGAGTGTTCACTATGCCCCTAGATTTTGTTTTAATTTCGATTAGGTTACAAGAGCATACTTGTAATTTATAGTGTAGAAAATGGCTTTTTAGAATGTGGTGGCATTACATTGGAATTTTGAGCGACTTACACCACTTAAAGTAAATGTGAAAGGCACCTGAACAAATTATTATTAAATGAGTTTGAGTGGGTGACTAAAACACAACTCTTCATATAGGACTTTTTTGATATTGATTAAAACACAGCAGAATTAGGAGTGGGGTGCAGTGTTTTTAAGGCCACAGCGCAAGACAAGATCATAACTAAAATAATCTAAAAATGCCAAAGCAATAAGAAGTTATTGCTTGGATTAGAAAATGACATTCATTCTATTCAAAATACCTATCTTAGCTCCAAATCTGAATCAGATGTAACAAGGTTAAAACTCGCAGTGAGACTGCTATTATAAAGTTAAATACATAAATACTGCGACTTTTGCACAACAAACCTATGAGGAAGGCGAGTATCCTGGGAAACTGCACACATGGTCAGCCAGAGCCGAACTAAATAAGAGCAGAATTACCCAACTAGTAAACTTCCAAAGTAGTTTGGGATCATTTATCCCAAATTCCACTTCCATATTTATCAGGGACTATGTAATGGCAACAATAGCACATTTCCAAGTCAAAGAAAGAAATAGAGGATGTTATAGCAAATTTACCCATGTCAAAACCTTTGAGGAGGATGTCATCACACCTGAATTTAATAAAAACCTTTTCAAAATCGCCTTCTCACTTCTTTCCCCTGATGGCAAATGAACTGCGGGCTACTAAATTCCCTTCATCATCATTTTTCAAAAGATGCATTGCTAGTTTTCTAAAGCCAGGGAAGAAGCCAGAAGATCCGAGTTCTTATTAGCCTATAACCTTTTTAAACACAGATTATAAGATCCTAGCAAACAGTTTAAATCATTTAACCTCCACATTAATATATTCTGATCAAACAGGTTTCATACCCGGATGGAAACTTTGCTAATTTTCTCATCAAAGCTATAGATTCTTTCCCAGGAATGATGATATCCCTGATTAAGTTGTGTTCCTTCATGAAGAAAAAGCTTTTGACCTTGTAAACTGGGAAATGTTGTTCATGACATTATAGAAGTGTGGGCATCTTTCCCAGCTCACAAGGTTAATGGCAAAACTGAACAAATATTCGAAATCTTCTATATTCGTTAATTTTAAAGAAGCAGGTGCAGTCTCCATCTCAAGAGGTATAAAACAAGGCTGTCCAACGCATCCCATATTATTAGCCCAATTCATTGAACCACTTGCATTCAGATTCATTTGAAAGGTAAAACCGTACCAACAAATCAGAATTTTCCCTAGACCAAATTTAATGTAAACAACATTGTAAAATATTTAAAAGCTGGTTCAGATATCATGCAATGTATTCTAGACCTGATAGCCAACTTTTACTTAATAGGAGGATATAAAGTTAATCATTTAAAAACAAAATTTCTCCTTTTGGAAAATGATAGGAAAATTCTACCATTTCAGCTAAATCAGGGATTCACAACAAGACTGAAAAGAGACTTGGGTATTTTCTGACAATGAGAAATTCTCAGATTTGTATTCAGTTAAATGTAAGACATTTCTAGATAAAGATAGATCAATGTTTAATAGATGGATTATATTCCCACTTACAAAAAATGGGTCTGATATCATTGATTAAAATTTCTATCCTACTACTCTTTAATTTTCTATTCATCTGTCTTCAAAACGTTTAATACACTAAGGACAAGCTTATGAGTTTGACGGTCCCAAGAAGACCGCTGCGGCAGCGGCCTCCAGTCTGCCGTATTAAGATGTCACCTGTGGCGCCGCTACGTTGTTTCTGACAGCGGTGAGTATTCTTTCATATATGTCTATGCATGTGTGTATATTTTGACTTCACAAGTGTTGAACGTGCACATACGCATGACACGTGAAAAAATACCTACTACGAGTACTTTCCCATTGCTGGAGTCTGGACCATATGTGCCCAGTCCAGTCAACGGATAAATACTGCAAAATTGCTTTATCTGGATTACAGCGCCAACAGGGTCATTTTCTTTGGGGTCAAGATACTGCTATGAAGGGGGGACCTGGAGGAAGGGATCCGCATCGGAGACTGAAGGGAAGAACCGGAAATGGGTGAGTATTCTGACGACTCGAAGCAGGCGGTCTTCCCACCACAGTCAGCTCATCAGAAAGCTAACTTGTAATTTGAACGGCGATGGACTTCTCTGTACTTCCCTATGACAGCTGCGTTCCCCCTGCCAACGCCATGGCGGTCGACGAATGGCTGGCGGTGTCGGCGGTGCTCTGGCAGTCTTTCATTTTGAAAACAAACAGCATCGTAATACAGAGGGCGGACTGCCAACTGCTTGGCGGGGTTTCTGATGCCAACGCTACGGCAGTCCAAAGACCGCCAAACTCATAATCAGGCCCTAAATGTTTGTTCAAGTTAACTCTTTGTGTAGCAGGTTCATTTGGAAGAATAAACATCCCCACTTAGCTTTGAATATGAGCAGTGCACCTAGAGAACAAGGAGGCTTAGCTACTCCCAACATTCCATTGTATTATGAAGCCGCTCTCACCAACTACTGAAGCTGCTTTATCCTTACAAGAGGCCAGTACGATAACTCTATTTCAAATAGTATTTTCAAAGAACTAGTCCCAGAGATTCCATATTTAAGTTTTCTTCAAAATCCTAAAAGAGTTAGGTACAAGACTCAATGTTCATTACTAGAAAGGACCAATTCTTTAAACCTTTTACAATCCGATGCATCAACTCACAGACCAGATTGACAGATTGTTCTATTATTTTCCCATTTCTTACTCCTATTATTGTAAGATGGTGGCAAGATAATTGCTTTTCGTTACTTGCGAAATGGAAGCCAAACCTGTGGTTCTGTAGAATGGGGTTACTATTAATACTTGATTTTGTTTTTCATTTGCTTTCTTAAAGTCCTCTCCAGCTAGATAGGAGATCAGCAAATTATTTGCAAAGGAGCCAATCCTACAAGCATTAATCAATATACGCCATCAAAAGATAGGGCATTGGTACAACCTTCTTCGGTAAATGACCCATGACAATATATTTAGAAAGATTACAATGACATGGGACAATGAGACTGATTTAGTTGTTACTGATTATTAATGAAAGCAGACCAACATTACAAATTTTGCTAAATCCAAGGGGTAAGCTTCAGTTAGATGCATTTATATAGCTAACTGTTACTGTATCTAACACCCTCCTTTTTCTGTAAAGTAGGAGTCCAGAAATAACACAATTATTCCAGATGTGCAGAAGACATGCTGCGAGACTGGCTACATGTGTTTTGGCTCTTTCCAGAATTGCTTCAATACTGGAAAATGATTTTTCATTTTGTCAGGTCTAGAACTATTACAGCTATAAAGCCGAATCCAGAGATAGCTCTTTTTGGAGCACCTTCTTTCAAAGGAGCTTTCACCAATACTCACCTCAAACAGCTTTTTATTGCTATGGTTATAGCTAAATCATTGATTACAAGCAAGTGGAAGCTATCAATTGGAAATTATTTGTACCACCTAGCTGTGGTGATTTGAAAGATAAAATAATGAGAGTCAAAGTCAAAGAATGTATATATGTTGTACGTAATAGGGCCTTGTTAAATATTTGGGACTCCTTTGTTTGACCTCTCAAAGAACCTCAATCAATCAATCAATCATGTCACTTATAAAGCGCACTACATACCCGCGAGGGTCTCAAGGCGCTGGGGGAAGAGGGGGGTGGTGCTGCTACTGATCGAAGAGCCAGGTCTTGAGGAGTCTTCTGAAGGCCAGTAGGTCTTGGGTCTGTCGGAGGTTGGTGGGGAGGGTGTTCCAGGTCTTGGCGGCGAGGTGGGAGAAGGATCTGCCGCCGGCGGTCGTTTTCCGGATGCGGGGGACTGTGGCGAGGGCGAGGCTGGTCGAGCGGAGCTGGCGGGTGGGGGTGTAGAAGCTGAGTCGTCTGTTGAGGTAGGCTGGTCCGGAGTTGTGGAGTGCTTTGTGTGCGTGGGTGAGGAGCTTGAAGGTTATCCTCTTGTTGACAGGAGGCCAGTGCAGGTCTCTCAGGTGGGGTGTGATGTGGCTGCGTCGGGGGATGTCTTGAACCTTAACCTGAAGTTAAAGAGACATTTAATAGTTCATGCTGGTTCTAATGAAGCCGACTGAATGTTTAGCATCTTCACTCATAATCTAATTTTTTATTATTGCTCTTACTTTTCTTATATGTTGTGCAAACTTCCTAAAATGACTCAGTAAAAAAAAAAGCACCTTGTCTTCGCCCTACTCTAAAGCATGCCCTAATTCTCGTGCTTTAGTCATATGTTCTTCCAATCTTCTTCACGATTTAGTGGCCTTCAGTAGCACTCGCTCTAATATTGGCCTTTTAACACCTTCACTTTGCTTGCATGATTAAGCACCTACAGCGAGCAGAGCAAACATTTGCATTTCGTGAATATGTTAATGACATGTTCATCCAAACTTTGATCTCCTGTTTACTCTATTTCTAATGCTGCCTCATATGTAAATTCATCAATTTGATAATATTCCGCCCCTCCCCCCCCCCCAGCTTTTTAATTACCATTCTGCATCCCTAGGTACGTTTTTTTGTCAAAGATGTGTTTTTTTCAGAAAGGATTTTCTTTGTTTATTTGCTCAGTTAAATAAAAGCATTAATGCCCATAACAGGGCCTCCTAAAGCTATCAATAAACAACCTCTGGTTGTGACCTAGATTAGAGAAGTATGTTTTAAGTAAACAGCCTAAATTTGAATTTATTTCCTACGCAATTCACTTTAGCGTTCAAATTGCTCAAAACTATCCATAACAGAAAAAACTGTTTTTGTTCTCACTACGATTGTTCGAATGAGAGTTTTTTTTAATATTCACTCATTAATGAATTTATTGTGCTTTTGTAATGTTCTCATGCATAAGGCGCCTTCTTCCGCGATCCAAGCAGTAGGGGCAGTTGAAAAGTTGGAAAGAAGAGGGGAGATGAAGAGTGTAAGGAAGAAGGGGAAGTGGAGATTATGTAGTGTGCATTTGTCAGGAACCTATGCAGAAGGTTTCAGCTTCAGAAGTGGAGGGAGGGAAGGGCCAAAGAAGAAGTGGAAAGAATCGGGAGGAAGGAGCAAGTAGGGTTGGTGAGAAGGTGGTGGAGAAGAAAAAGACCAAGATGACTGCGCCAAAGGTCAGTGCAGTGGTGTATCCAAAGGTTTGTTCAGAAGGCTAGGGGAAACAGTTTCTTCATGAACTGGTGGTGGAACAGGCAGTCATCTAATCTCTTAGGAATGGAGTTACAAAGTATTGGTGTAATAACCAGGAACGGCCCGTCCAGGTAAGAGCGGTGGGGCGGGGGCGGAGTGGGGGGGGGGAGTCGACAGACAATGACGAGGACGCGCAAGCGCAAGACAAGTGTTTTTCTTTTTTTAATTTAATTTTCCCTCGTTGTTGTCTGTCGAACCCAACCCCCCAGCTCTATGCTGTACAAATGTGCCTACTTTATTTCAATTAATTAACATGTAAGAAGTTTTACAATTAAAACTCAAACTGCTCTGCCCTTAACTGTCTAACTTTTCAGCATCTTGAGTTTTATATTAGAGAAATAATAACACTTTTTATATAGTTAAACAGCTCTGTTATGGATTATTTCACTACCGATAATGTTTTGCACCATATTCAATGCATAGAGAGATGAGCAGAATATATGACTTTTACATTTTTTTTAAAAATAATGTTTATTCCAGACATGTATTATTTAAAGATCCCTTAGATGTTTTAAAGGGTCTCCCTTTGATGTAACCTGGATGAAGTAGGCGCAATAGTCTTGAAATCGATACACCTTTGTGTCAATGCTCTCCACTTCACTATATGCAAAGAGAACAATTTACATTTGCTAGAGCAAAGAACAAAAGTGCACACGCAGATAACAATGAAATCAGAGTAAGCAGACTTCTTTTCAGGTAGAGAAACAAAGCTTGTATTCTGTTTCACTGAAAGCAAAACACTCACATTCCACTTGTTGCTTGTCAATCATTGAGGCTAAAACATCATTTATGAGCAAGGATTATGACAAAATGACAACCATTGCCGCGTCTTTATCTCGTTAAGGCGTTTATCAACCTAGTCGGCCCGTTTCAGACTATTGTGCAGTTTTAGAACTCGTTGTGAAGGTAAGATAGATAGTTAAGTTTTCTATTGCCATAAAGATAAAAGTACATAATATATATTTTTCTTGCAAATGCCTATTTTTTGCTTGAAACTCTACATGTTGCAGTTGATTACATACATTTCTCCTAATATGGAACATGTTCTCTAATTCTTACATTTCAAATGTTTTACAAGATAGCTAATAAAATGAATTTCTGAAAGTCATCCACATAGGATTCCTTTTGCTCCGCTAGTGGTGAGGTTGAAATTTCAAGAATCGCCGTCTTCCTCAGACAATAAACTTAAATAATAATAAAGCTGAAAGTCCCCTTTCATGATTTTGGCTCAAGTTTCTTAAAGTACAGTTATTTAATATTTTTGCTATTAAGATATTAGCTTAAGCATATAAAATCAAGGAACTCTCAAATAAAATTCAGGTATCTCTTTAAATTCCTTATCTTTTGCTAACAACATTTCTGCAATACAACATTTTCATATCAGAAGCATCCATTGTGTTAATTTCAATTGATCTAAACATTTAAATGAGATACAACGCTGTCTGTGTTTGCAAAATTTCCTCTCCTTACTTACCTTCAATAAATGAAAGGCCTAGTTATAGTTGGTTCCACATCTGACAAAATAAAACTATTATCAAGATAGCATCCTGTGCAGTGCTGAATTAAATGAACAACAATTACTTACAGGGAAACACGTGGTAATTCCTGTCTTCCCTTAGTTAACTTGGTGACGTGTTTTCAAAATGTTGCAAGCTTTTAAGAGTTTGGACAGGCTGCAAACTTTTTAAAATGTTGTTTTTTTGGGGGAAAAAATACTCAGTGGAAAAACCAGCACGTAGAGTAGAATTCTCTCTAGAAAGCGTTTTTGGAAGGAAATTCTTCTGCACAAACTTTATTTGGAAGCATGGCCGGCAGGCTGTAGTGGGCATCGGGCGTATCCCCGGGAGGCTGGAAGGGTGGGGGCCGGTTTTGCCGCCGTCTGGTCTGGTTTTGTTACTGGGGGCAAGTTCTGCAGTGGTGCTGCAATATCAGCCCCCAATAGCAAAAGCAGCAGTGCTTCACACTTGCACCCCTCACCCGACAAAATTGCTAGGGCTGCTGTCAGTCCAGCCCTGTTTGGAAGTTTTGCAAAGTCTACAAAAACGTGTGTGTATACATTTCACAAACTCTAGCAAGGATTACTTTCTTCAAATCATTAATTTTATACCATTTTATGGATTCCATCCAAGTTGAAGTAGTATTGTCCACAGAAGTAGACTGCTATAGTGAAGCCGGGCCCTACAAAGATACGAAGGGTGTATGCATCAGTAATGAACATGATATCAAGTGTGGGAGAGGCGTCTTTTCGAGCGGAAAATATGTATGGGGAAAAGCAGCACATGAGCTCGAATGTTGAGTATGTGATGAGGCATGAAGAAGGAAGATGTACTGCCTAGAGTGATGGGACATCTACTGTAGGGCATAGTAGTGTATGTTTTTAGCATTTATATGATATCACTTTTGTGTGTTTATAAACAAGGGATGCTTTCCATAAGTTATTACTTCTGGTGCTCTCTTCAGTAAATTCTGTTGTCCAGTAGGTACTGGAATACGTTCATTTTTTCTACATTGAATAAAGTAGATACCTTATTTGATCTAGACCTCACATCCATTGCATTAAACAGCTGCTTAATGCGAGAAATAGACAAGTTCTGATCTTAATAGTCCCTGAAATGAACCTACATACTGGAAATGCAATCAAATGAAAATTCATCCAGAGTAAGTGCAACCTGGGAGTTAATAAAGTGGAGATCACAAGACTGCAAAGGGTTCAGAATGCTGCCGCCAGAGCCTTGTTAGGTCTGCCCAGGACATGCCCTACTTTCAATGCTATCCGTCGGCTACATTGGTTGCCTGTAGCAAAGCGCATCGAGTTCAAGACTCTGTGCATGTCTTTTAAAATTTTGAATTCCTCCTCCCCAGACATTTTGGCTAATCTGCTTACACCTTACATCCCCTCCCGCCAACTTCGGTCTATGGGCCAGCATCTGGCGGTGGTCCCACGGGTGAGGAGGGCGTGTGCTGGTGGATGTTCTTTTGGTGTATTGGCGCCAGACTTTGGAACGCGCTCCCCACCGTCATTCGTAGCATGGAAAACTATATGGCATTTCGCAGGGACATTAAAACGTATCTCTTTCCATCATAGACTGTTGTGTGTTGTTATTCTGACCTGCTGTTTTTTTGTTCAGCGCTGGGACGCCCCTTTGCTGGGGCAGCTGTGCGCTATATAAAACTGCATAACATAACATTTACAGTTACACTAACCCATTGCTAATAACACTGCCTTGAAATTTGGGAATGTTATAAAAATTTACAAAACAAGAAAAAGTGCATGAATGAATCAAAATTTCATTACATGGACAAAGAATATGACTGAATCAAAATGCCATTACAGGGACAAAGAATATACCTTTTCTCAACATCGCTTCCCTTAGGGGGACTCAAAATTTCTTGTAAAAATACAAATCTCAGTCGAGCAAGTAAATACCTTTCAAAGGAATTAGAGACCCGTTCCAAGTACTGCTCCATCCCAGGCCCAGATATAAGGAGCGTGTGGGCCCTCTCAGTTAGTTTACAAAGCTCAGTCATCTCCTGTTCTTGCGAAAGAACGGTCGGGAACAAAGCGGCTTCTTTCACTTTGTAAGGGGCAAGACCTTATCAAAGTGCTTAAATCTCTACCTGCAATCTTTTTTCTCTAGCGTGATCTTATTATAATACAGTCATGGAATAACATAAGGGATATCAATGGCGAAGATACATATCAGGATTGATTTTCCGAGGTCAGCGAAATAATTGGTCCAAATTGAAATCCAAAACAATAAGGGGGCATATTTTATCATATCCTCCCTGTACACCATATTGACTTTCCAGTGCACTGAAAATGTGTCAGCCTATATGGGCAGGCAACGAATTCACTCCAAAACCAATTTTTTGTATCAGGATGGTTTATGTTCTTCTGCCCCCAGATTCCAGCCCTATCACTTAGCAATTATCACGCTTCTGGCTGGATAAACTTTTGAGGATAAATGGTATGTGCACTCTCCTTGATCTGGCAAAACTCAAGAGACTACATCGCGATTAGGAGTGAAGTTACACTCCTTGTTCCGGACGCACAGCTTGAAACAATACGCACGATTCCACAAAGTTATCCACGTTCAATAAAGTTTTATTCCTCCTCACAATTTCCTTTGTACTCATTTCATTAGGTCACGTGAGAGACACAATATATTTATACTTCTAATGCAGCAGATATGCCAATCCAGGCCTTTTTCTGAAGCAAGAATAATACATTTATCATCCTCTGTAGTAAGTGTCATTCCCAATGCATTTCGGACTTGTTTTAGTCCTTCGTCAGGGGTTCACTACAAATTAAACAACACCAACATTAGATTCAAAGTTCAGCTCTTGATACATTCATCTATCAACATAACATCATACAGTTCATGCCTTGTTGTAACAGTCCCACCTAATCAACGTTTTCCCTCTAATAGCGTGGCTACACGCTATCAACAAAGTGCCCAAACAAACTTCATCCCCATTACATAACCCTTCCCTAATTAACCTTCACCTTACTAACCTCACCCAATACGTGGAACGTCGTGTCTTACATTATTTGAGTCACTAGCCCTCTGTCTGTTTGTTTAACCTTCCCAAACACTTCCCTCGGCTGCACTTTTAAAACAAAATGCTTACACGAACATTTCAACTGTTTTACAAATTTCGCCCCGACTTAGAGCTCCGTGAGCTCATGAAAACATTATGCAGTGCTAACCCAGCCCCATGGGTCAAACCATCATCGACGATCCTTCATACCTTAAGCCTCTGTCGGCATAATTTCCTTCGCACTCAGCTTCTCCCTTGCAAACAACGGTAATCTGCTCTCTCAGCTGTTCCCTTTTCAACTCTCAACACGAAGATACCGCCCCTTCCATCTACCAATTGCATGAACCTACGCTCTCCTTATGCCTACATCTCCCATAACCCACTGCTTCAGACACCGTATAACTCAAGAGACTGCCATTAACCTTAGTTAAATTACTAGGCTTGGAAGATACCAATGGACTAATGGACCCCAGTTTATGTTATTGTAAAAAGTAATGCCCAAAAAAGACACCACCATATTTTTAAGACAGCTGTGATTTTACAACGATTTAAAATAACTGCTAACTCTTTGTTCTTCCCTAACCATAATCCAATATCACTCCTCCCTTTCTTCTCTAAGATATTGGAACATCCAGTCTTCAGCAAAGTCACTCTATATCCCGCATCCAACAACATTCTCCAACCAAAATACACTGAAGCACACAAAATAGTTGTAACTATTATCCAAAACTTCAAAGAAAATCGGTATAAGAATGCAGCCACACTATGTGTATCAATTCGCCATAGATCAATATCCTTTTAGTAGTAGTCCACAAAGAGTCTTGAATCAAGTCCTTTTGTTTATTTTATTTAATTTCTTTAAGCACGGAGAAAAGTAGCAGCCACTGTTCTCCGTGCTTAAAGAAATGAAATAAAATAAACAACATAGTGTGGCTGTATTCTTATACCGATTTTCTTTGAAGTTTTGGTTAATAGTTACAACTATTTGGTGTGCTTCGGTGTATTTTGGTTGAATATTGTTCTAGGCTGTTTGCAGTACTAGTGGAAGCATACCCTGGTGGGTGGGTATTGTGACACCATGGGAGCACCCTAAAGAAATGTCTTTATTGAATGATACAGTCAAATACTATTGTGAATGGATGTGCAGGTCATAGGGCAAACCCACAATTTTTGTAATGAATATCCAACAACATTCTCAACTGCTTCCAACAGAAACTCCACTCTCTGACGTCATCAGTTTCACCTCCTCTACTCACTACAATCACTTAGCATCCTCATTCTTCTTAACATAGCTGGAGCTTTTACCACTGTTATCACTCCACACTACTCTGTTCTCTCCAATTCCCTCCAATCCCCCAAATGACACAGGGGCATATTAGCAAGACTGGCGATAAAATTATCGCCGTTTTAGCGGCAGGAAACTGCCGCTAAAACGACGATAATTGGCTTGCTAATAAGCGTTATAGAATTCCAATAGAAGCCCAGGTTAGATGTGCAGGACATCTAACCTGGGCTTCTATTGGAATTCTATAACGTATATTAGCAAGCCAATTATCGCCGCTTTAGCGGCAGTTTCCTGCCGCTAAAACGGCGATAATTTTATCGCCGGTCTTGCTAATATGCCCCACAGTTCTTTATTGGTTTTCCGTCTACCTATCTAACCACTCATTCTTATTGGAGTGGGACTCCAGAGCATCCCCACCAACATCTATTCTTGAGGATGTCCCACTAAAGTCTCCAGGACCTCTCCTCTTCTGTCTATGCAACACTTCACTTGGTGACATTATCTCTTCTTTTGGATTCTTTTACTACCTCTAAGCTGCCCAACTCTTCAAATATGCAAGTCCTATACTTTTCCTCTTCATCTACTCCCATCATATCTCCAACTTGTATCCACTTCCATCATAACAGCATGTCATTTGCCACCTCGGCTAGGAATCTAGATGATCTGGTCAACCATTCAATGCACATGAAAGAATTTATTACCAAGACTGCCACCGCAGCACGATACTAGGTCAAGAACATATGGAAACACAATCATGCCTCCAATCTAATAGTTTTAAAGCACTAATGTATTCTCTCATACTAGACTATTGCAACAGTCTGCCGGTGGGCCTTACTCAGAATGTTCATTACCCTACTAGAAAAGGTGCTTAATTTGGCATCCAGGACCTTCATTCAACTTTCCCAGACACACACCTACCACTACCTTTTGTCATAAACTGGGTCACTCTCAGCTAAAAGCAGGGCCTTCTACAAGCTGTTGACGGTTTGTGTTCAAAGTGGTTCATGCTTCATCCTCACACTACCTTATTGGTACAGACCTACAACACTCCCTTTATAAATCTGTATTCCTCACACTAAAACATATTAGTCACACCCACACCCCTGTGTTCGAGCTTTAAATTCCGTTCTTTTCCTCTGCTGGAACTCCATCACTGAAATGCCATGCCTCCTGACATTCATGCATGCCCCACACTTAGGCCCTCATTATGATGTCGGGCGGACCGCCACCGACAGGCTGTCGGTGGCAGTCCACCCAACATATAGTGCATCGGTCCAACCACCGCATTACGATGCAGTCAGTTGGAGTGATAATGTTAGGGGAAAGACCGCCGCCTCTGACAGGATCCAAGATCCCATTGGGGCGGCGGTCGAACTCTTTTCCCTACAATGGAGGTAGTGCCTGCGCAGGTACCACCATAGGGATTAAGATGTCCCTTTCCAACTGCCGTTTCATACAGGTCCCACCGCCATGAATAGGCAGATAAAAACAGATTTTGGGGGCCCCAAACAGGGCCCTGTCCCCCGTGGGTCAATGCTAAGTGGCCTAGGGGGCACATGTAGTACCCCTCACACATCCATGATCCATGTGCCAGGCACCACATGGATGTTTACACAGTGCCTTTTTCTACTGCTGCTTGTGCTGCGGCCCTTTTCCTGGGCTGCAGCACAGGCCACAGTAGAAAAAGGCATTTTAAGGCCGCCTGAATGGCGGTTGTATCCTATTAGGGCGGACGGGACCATCGACTCATTGTAGGACAGCTCCCTCCCGAAACGATGGCAGTCTGACCGACCGCTATTGTAATAAGGCCCTTAATCTCTTTAAACAGCCTTTCAAGAAGAGGACGAATACATAAAGATGCACATCTCTTCCAAAATTTAACAAATATACCTTGGAGATATGCCATGTAACTTGTCTATTTGTTGTTTGTTTCAAAGATGTCTCGCAAATCAAATTGCATGTACAAAAGCTCCAATCAACTCAAGGGCATGTTACCTAACTAAATACGATTCATGCTGTATACTACTTCTGATCCTGTGCATGGCATTTCTGTTTGAAATATCAATGCGCTCATGCCAAATACATAATTGAATAAATACATAAATAAATATATAAATAAAACAAAAAAATGAGTTTAGAAAAATACATGTAATCTGGCTTCACTCCTGTCTTTCACAAGGGATACATGGTTTTATTTTGAAATCATATTACTTTGTTATAATTTGCCTTTAATTGTTGCATAATTTAGTCAACACTGATCCTTTCGGGAATAATTCCAGTGAACCTGCTGGTAACACAGCAGAACAGAAGCTCTGAATGTTCAGCGTGTATGTGTGTGTTGTCTTATAAAGCGTCAACTCAACCCAACCAGGTTTCAAAGCTCAGTGCAGAAGTGGTGTAAAATAAAAGGCAGAAAATAAAGAAGTTGGCAATACATTGAACGTATACGTAATGGATGAGCCGTACATATCCCTAACAACAAAATAAAGACAATGACGACTTTTTATACCTCTACGGTCATGCATATTTTGCATTTGTTTGACAGTAAGATAGTTAAATGGCCTCTTGCAATGCCATGCACAGTTAGTCAGTTAATTCAAATATTAATGACTGTCTGTATTTGATGTTCAAGGCTCAGAGACCTAGGCGCATACACTTATGCACCTTCGTCCTTGCAGAATAACATTAAATCAAAGAGCAGTGAAGAATGAAGATAGCAAGGAATGACTCATTCGCATATATAATCACACAAATCCAAAATAAATGGTGTGTTGCCTCTGCAATAAAAAGTTTGTTCTGGAAAATGGATTCCTGGGCCAATTAAATGTATAATGTCGTATGGCAAATGCAATGGATACTAAAACCTTTGTACAAGAAGCATTGGCTCGAACCAGCTGTTTCGGAAATGGCCATTGTAAGGGCATTGTAACTATTTGCGGTTACAGAGAGATGATTCAGACTGTTATTAGCCATAGGTGTGGAAAATACATGAACTGTGATCATGTTATTTCACAAAGCTACAGAGATTTAACATTCAGACGCCAAATGTAGTGCAGGGTTTAGCAAGCTCGAACCACTCTTCAGAATTGTAATACCTCATAAAAAATGCCAAGACGTGACTTGCACATTGCACTGTATTATGACATGGTAAGTCTGATGCAATGTTAATATTTTGGAGACTACCTTTGCTTTTTACTACCTTTGCACTCTAATCACATGTTTTGTTATTTATTGTTGTGAATCCCCAGGTATTGAAGCACTCGCCTCTTCTGTTTAGGCGCATTCTCTTTCTGACTCGGGTTTCTAGTGCAGGTGGGTCTTGCCTCCATTGCAATTACTGTAGGGTCAGAGGTAACCTGTGAAGTATTCCTATGCAATCTTGGTCTTGCCTCCATTGCAATTACTGTAGGGTCAGAGGTAACCTGTGAAGTATTCCTATGCAATCTTGGTCTTGCCTCCATTGCAATTACTGTAGGGTCAGAGGTAACCTGTGAAGTATTCCTATGCAATCTTGGTCTTGCCTCCATTGCAATTACTGTAGGGTCAGAGGTAACCTGTGAAGTATTCCTATGCAATCTTGGTCTTGCCTCCTTTGCAATTACTGTAGGGTCAGAGGTAACCTTTGAAGTATTCCTATGCAATCTTGGTCTTGCCTCCATTGCAATTACTGTAGGGTCAGAGGTAACCTGTGAAGTATTCCTATGCAATCTTGGTCTTGCCTCCATTGCAATTACTGTAGGGTCAGAGTTAACCTGTGAAGTATTCCTATGCAATCTTGGTCTTGCCTCCATTGCAATTACTGTAGGGTCAGAGGTAACCTGTGAAGTATTCCTATGCAATCTTGGTCTTGCCTCCACTGCAATTACTGTAGGGTCAGAGGTAACCTGTGAAGTATTCCTATGCAATCTTTGTCTTGCCTCCACTGCAATTACTGTAGGGTCAGAGGTAACCTGTGAAGTATTCCTATGCAATCTTGGTCTTGCCTCCATTGCAATTACTGTAGGGTCAGAGGTAACCTGTGAACTATTCTTATGCAATCTTGGTCTCCCATTCCTGAAGAAAATCATCGAAAAGTCTGCTGCCACCCAGCTTCAGAATAAATCAAGACCAAAAACCACCTATTGGACTATCAACTGGTATTCAGGCTACTGTGCGCCACACATCCACCACCTTCCCCATGGTCGATGATGCACTTCACATTACAGACACTTATCACCTCCTCTCCTTGTTCTTCTGGATCTCTGAGTGGCCTTCAACACCATTCATTACCAACCACTGTTCAGCACCCTGTCCTTCAAAATAGACTTGAGGGTGATTACTGCAGTGGTTCACTTCATACCTTTTGAACAAAGACCTGCTCGGCCAGTTAGGCACCTCCACATTGGAACGCATCTGTTAGACCTGCAACTTACCACAAGGCTCAGTTCTCTCTCTGATGTTCGTCAGTCTCTGTATGGTGCGCATTGGAGTCCTTCTGGCCAGGAATGATGTCAAGACATATCAATATGTGAAAGAGTGTTACTTTTGGTTATTCTTTTCTATTACGCCATCCTTCCTTCTTCAAGTGAGCATAGCCTACGTTGTTCCTTACTGTTTCTTTTCCTCTATTGTTATTTAATTCATCTGTTCCTCCCTGGCCACCTTGCGGTGTAACTTCCCTCTTTTCTCCATCACAGTCACTTTATTTCATTGTTATATTCATCGGTATCGTAATTCTTTCTTTCATCCCTTTCTTTTGTATTTCCTTTTTCTTCCCTACTTTCACCCGACATTCTTTTTCTTTATTCTTCCTTTCTCAATCCATCCCGCTATCTGGAAATCCTTCTTCAGGGGGGTTCCTCTTTCCTGATCCTACTACATCTGTCAGTAGGATCTCAGTTGAGCTCAGTTTCATACCTCACGCTGCTATCAAGGCTCTTGACGTTGGAGTTTGTCAACAAGCTTTCCAGTAGTGTTTTTTGACAGCTAGAACACAATTCATTTTCATGCCTCCAATCCACTTGAGTGAAACATCTTTAACATATGGTGTACTGCAGGGACTGTCTTTAAGTCCAGCACTATTCAGCATCTATGTATGCCCACTGGGGTCCTTGGCATGTCGCTTGGTTTTGAAACCGAGTCATACCCAGATGACATTAATCTAATCATCACACTCGCTAAGAGATCTCATGCCTCATAACAGCAGTTTTCTAAATGCATGTCTGCAGTGGTCAGTCGGATGGGAGAGAACTGATTAAAGCTTAATAAAGACAAAATGATGTCATCATCTTTGGAAAACAGTAATTACCCATGTCACCTTCATTGTGGCCTCCCAAATTAGGTGTTTCCCCTACCCGAGTCAGTTCAGTCAAAAATCTTGGTGCCACCATTGATCAAAATATGTTTTTTTATAAACAAATAACCTCTTTTTCGGCAACTTATTTTGCTATTTGGAGGACCTTAAGGAAGATTTTATCACTGCTCCCTTTGTCCACCAAGTGATCTGTAGTCCAGTGTTTAATTTGCGCCGGTCATTGCAGGTGGGATTCACCGGCACTCATTTTTGGGGACCTGTACTGATTTTTCCTTAACAGACTTGGTTCCAGGGCAAGAAAGAGAAAATCCCAAAAGGGGAAAAGAAGGAGGAAGAGTAAGATGGAAAAACAGTTGCAAAAGGAGGAAGCAGGGACGAAAAAGAACCTGAAAGAGTGACTTAAAGAGGCAGGGTAGGACAGGTGGGGAATTAAAAAGGCATGAGGTGCAATCAAGACTACATAGTCTTGGTACTTGGCACCTCATGTTTAATAGTTCCAGCTGCAGGTTTCTGAGTAAAATTTTGGGCCTGACACTTATTCGTTTACAAATTAGGCACTGCCTGTAGTCCAAGCACTTATTTCATCCCAGTTGGATTAAAGTTACTTCCTATTTTTGAAACCCTGGTTACCATACACATTATCCTCAGGTGATCCAAAACGTGGTAGCATATCTGATCTTGAACTTTCTACATAGAACAGCCATTATGCCCATCTCCGAGATCTACACTGGCTACCTATCAAAACAACGCTCTATGTTTAAATCCCTGTGCTTCACTCACAGAGCAGTATATAGAGCAGTTCCGGACGATAGTTAACAAAAATGTCATGTTTGTTCTCCACTCTTCTTGTTTTTTGCTTGATATTAAGTAGATCAAGTGTTCCAGATGTGGTGGATGTGCTTTGTTCCATCTTGCAGCCAAACTCTGGAGCAAAGCCCCTCCTCATGTAACATTGACTCTTTTATTGAAAGTGCTGAAAGCATGGCTCTTCTGAATCTCCTTTGTTGATCATTGTTATTATCTCATTATGCTGATCCCAGTGCCAGGACACCCCTAAGTGTGTTAGTCACACTTTAAAAATTCATGTAACTTTTTAACTTAACGTAACTTAATATGACATGACATGACAAGAAATAACATGAGATGACATTGACTTTGACTTAGTCTAAACTTAACATATTTAAATCATTAACACAAGCGATGTTTGGATGCATCCAGGTGGTCAGTCGCAGAGCATTCCAAACTCTTGGTCTTAATCCGCTTATTGATAATTTCTTATGCATACTAAATTTACTTTGTGTGCTCCATCTTTAGGAGGTAGGGTTTCATTTTCTTAGGCTATCAGTAAATGCGACCAAACAGGATGTTGTGAGTTACAGCTCTGGATTTATGCAAGAGTCTGCATTTTAAATTCAGTCGTGGTATGTTTTTTACAGAAATTAAGCATAGTGCTATAATTGATATCTATCTGTTACCACTCCTGCTGCTGATTTTGTGCTAGCAGGTTTTTACACACCTGTTTTTAGATCGAGCTTTAGCTGCAGCGCGCATGCACTGCTCGCTCTGCGAGGCATGCAGTAGTAGAGTATGGGAGACAAGCTGCCCTCACTCTCCGCCCATATTTTTAATTGGCTTCTGTCTTTGTCCTTCGTAAATTCTGTCTTCTGATTGATTATGAGGCTTGTTAGTCCCACCTTATTATGGCCAGTCATCATTTGTACCCGCCCATGGCTATTGGCCCCTTTACTTCGAGTGTTACACTGTACGGTACGTGACATTTAGAGCACTATTTTTTCCCCTTCCCCGCCCGCACTCCGTTGTCCTTGCCTTCTCCCCATCCCCCCGCACTCCCATTGTCCGTGCCTTCTTGCTCCCCTCCCGCCCGCACTCCCGTTGCCCGTGCCTTCTTCCCCCTCCCCTGCGCTCCCGTTGTCCGTGCCTTCTCGCACCCCCGCCCGCACTCCTGCTGTCCGTGCCTTCTCGCCCCCATGCTCCCTCCCCGCCCGCCCACACTCCTGTTTGCAATGCAATAGGTCTCGCGTAAATGCGAGTCCTATTGCATTGCAAATGCTTGTTCTTAATGGGTTTGCTGAGGCCATCGTGCGTGTTTACACAATCGGTCCCTGTTACTCACTGATTGCCCACAGGTGTGCGGCGCCTCCAGGCCAAGTGCAGCGCTAAAGTGAGGCAAGACGGGGTGGGCCTTTCTGTGAGGTGCCGGGGAAGGGGGGGTTTCACTGTGAGGAGCCGGGCTCGGGCTGGCCTTACTGCTGGGAGCCGGCCTCAGGCGAGGCCTGGCTGGGGTTGAGGACAGGCCCACCTGTGAGGAGTCGGGCCTAGATGCCCCTGCACCTTCTTATGTCCCTGTCCATTCGGTGCACCCTGCGAGGAGAGGGTACAGGGTCACTGGGTGCCGCGATGTCCGCTGCTGAGCTCTACAGCAAGGTAAGGCCGCCACCGTTAAACCTACACAGGGGGGTTGGCTTGGTGTGAGACTCGGAGCAGTGGGTGTTGTTGAAAGTAGTTTTCTGTCCCGATAGAACACGTAGATAGCATGTCACTGATGCTGCCCCCAGGGTTCTCATCTCTCCACAGAAACAAATATAGGCCATGCTTTCATTCTTTCAAATTATCTCGATTTAGATCAGGCTGGCAAGGGAGTTCTGAGCCCTAATTAAAGGAAGGAAAATGCCCCCCCCATTGTGTATTAGGAGTCCTAATTTGGGCTGTGGGCCCCTTACATCCCAGAAACCCGGTGCTACTACACCTGCTGCACTACTGGATATGCCCTTGGAAGTTAGTTCTGGGAAAAAAACTTTGGGGCTTATTTACAAGCCCCTTGCACTGCTGGTGCATCACTTTTAATATGGGAAAAAGTGACCCACCATTGGCGCAAGAGGCTTGTAAATAAGCCCCATTGTGTCCGATCCCCTGCGTGGCTTTTCTGCCTCTATTTGCTGAAATGAACCTTTAGGGAGGTCATATTTCTGACATTCTTTTCCAGTAATTTCTGACTGAATTTGCGGTGCTAAGTATACATTTCAAAGGTGGAAATGCACCGGATTTTGCTTAACCCCCGCTAATATTTTTATCCCTGCCATGACATTAAAACCCTGGTTGTGCCTGCAAAACACTGGCTGGGTGGCTACCCTAACTGCCCCTCTGTTATACAGGTGACTTTCAGCAAGCCTCGCTTTGCATGCTGTGACATCAAGGCTCAAGATCACCCAGGGGTAAAGAGGCCATTTACTTCCCTCTTGGTTGCTTGCCATCTCTTGACTGCTTCCTCACGTGCCTCCTCTGTGCCTGTTTTTGAGGGCTGCTGGCCAGTTCAAAGTGTACTATTTATGGCTCTCAATCTCCTCGATGACCCCAAATGGAACCGGGGTGGGTTTGGTGGTTTGAGCTAGGATGGCTTATTTGTCCTGATGCCACGATTTGTCTGAACTTTGAAGAGGATTCCCCTCTGGGCCGCCCAGACACTTGCGTAACGTTGGTTGGCGGTTGATTCAGTGTACAGTATCTGGAGTCTGCAAGGCCCCAGCTTTTGGAATAGCCCTTATGTACATAACATATGTAGGTCGTTGCGTCAGAACTGGGGTTGTGTGTGGAATCTGTATGCACTACAAAAAGTCTTGATTCTTTATGCATCCTTGGAATGTCATGGAGGGATATCAAAGGGCACTCATTCTCCACCAGGTGCCACTGTACCCCTGACTGGTGGGTGGGTGGAGGGACGCTCCTTATGGCATGCTTATGGGTAGAGAGCCTCTTGAACAGGTTGTGTGGCATAACTCATCTTGCTTAGGGAAGAGGGTACAAGTCTTTAGTGCATGGATGCAGTTTGAACGGTGACCTCACACTGAGTTGGGGTGCACTTACCGGCACTCTTGTTACAGTTCCACAGTGTTTAAGTAGACTTCGATAATTTTAGTGTTTAAAGAGGGGAACTCAAACACTTTTCATGTTTGTGTGGCCTAGAGAAATATTTGAGACACTTTTAATTGGAAATGTTTCCCAACCTTTAGGTATTTCTCAACCGTTTGGCTGCTTTGGACAGGTTTAATGTTTGTACTCACAGTTTGGTGGTGGGGGGTGGGTATCGGGATCTGTTGACCACCACTACCAGCACAGCTATGTTGGAGTGTCTTCACCACACTAACTCTGGAGCAGATGATGGCAGTGCTCCTTACTCATTGCCTGCCTGTAGCACCTATCTTTCTGTTCCACACCCTGAGCAAATTTCAGACCCTTGAAAAACTACCTCCCCCGCCCACTTCTTCTCCTCTCCCTCCACCGCCCTTCTGCATGAACCCTTGCTCTGCCTGTCCAGCTCAGGCTTCCTCCAAACATTTTCCCAATCCACCCAATTCTATCTAACCCATTTCTGGCATAAGGTTCTAAGGCGTTCTGCTCAATCTGTAGCAGGGGGCAAATAACGGGTCGTTTGTGGTGGTTCACAGATGTTTCCCCTGGTTTCGTTCCATTTGCCCCATACTTGTGTCCACTTCTTTGGACAGTCCCTTGATTCATATACTGTTCTCTCATTCAACATACACCAATCTAGGTCTTTCTTCCATGCTGTGAGTGTTGGTGCCTCTTGTGTGCCCCATAGCCTAGCTATGTTACGTTTCGCGACTGTCATTCCCAATGTCACCCAGGTCTTTTCTTTACTAGGTTGGAGGGTTCCCAAATATTCAGGAGGCACAACCCTGTCTTATTCTCAATCTGGGTTCCCAGAGCCTCTCCCATACATCGAGTCACCGCCGACCAATAGCGTTGGATGTGCACACACTCCCAAATGATGTGAATAAATTTACCCTCCCGTCCGCATTCTCTTTTAGAGCCAGGATCCTGTCTATAACCCATTTTTACAAGCGCCGGACCCGATAAGTACACTCTGTGCAAAACCTTGAGCTGCACAAGTCTAAGTCTAGATGAGATCGCCACCTCCCGGGGGATACCAGGGCCTCCTGCCAGTCCTCGTCTTCCATGCCCTCCACATCAAAGTTCCAGTGTTGTCGCAGGAGGAGATCAGACATATTGTTAATTAACTTGTGGTAAGTCAATGAGATGGCTTTTCGGGGCATGTTTCCGTCAAGGATTCTATCTTCCAATGGGGTGGATCCTGCAAGAGATTCCCTCCTTGGGATGACTGCTTGTAGTGCATGTTGTATTTGTAAGTACCTGAAGTATTCTGTGTGTGCAAGTTCAAACTCTTTCTGCAGCTGCGCAAAGGGGACCACTTCCCCCTTTTTCCACAGGTCTCCCACCCTCGCGATTCCAATCATGAGCCTCACATTTTTGGGTACAAAGAAGCTCTAATTAATGATGCCGCAGCACCACTAGTGCTGCCCTCTCGGGACCTGAGATTCGCATCGTTAAAGTTGTCAGTTTATTTTCAAATTTTTAGCACTATGACACTTGCACAAAGCGATGAGTTATTCATGTACACTACAAATGTAATTGTCTCTGAGCACGCGCTCGGGTGTAGAGGACAAGTCTGGGCGTGGTGGCGGGTGGCAGAGTAAAAGACGGTGTAGGCATTCTTGCTTAGGGGTCCCTGGAGAGGCAGGGCTCTAGGAGTTGAGGAGGTGCCATGGGGCCGAGTTGGTACTTGATAGCATTTTGCAGAGAAAAGCTGTTTGTTTCATGCAACATCCATAAAAAAAATTTCTTTTACATCAAAATAGTACCTGACATAAGAAATGGGAGGGTGTCACAGATTATTTCCAGTAATATTAGTGATCTGCTGCTGTTACACTATTGAAAACACAACACTATCCCTGAATCCACAACATGCCACATGATTCCACTCCGCAAAATTATACACCACACCATGCCACATAGTTCTACACAGCGGCGCACAATTCAGCACCACACAATTAACCACACAGTATAATTACACTCCACATAATACCATTCAACACCACATAATTCACCTCCACATAATTGCACTCTACTCCATACCACATAAATACACTCCAACTAAATCCAGTCTATGCCACGTAGCAACAGTCCACATAAATACACTCTACAGCATGCCACATACCACTCAACTCCACACAATTCAACTCTACACATTTTCATTCCACACTGCATAATTCAACAAACCACATAATTCAACTCAACACATTTACACAACACCACACACCACATCCATCCAATCCTCACCACAACATTCCACATCATGCCACAAAATTCAACAGCACACTACATAAGTAAACTCCACTGCATACTATTCCACAACACAAAATACCATTCCAAATAATTACATTCCATGACACACAATCCCACCCAACATAATTCCAGTACACTTAATACCACATAATTAATATCCACATAATTCCACTGCACACTTTGCAATATTATTCCACTGCACAAATCCACTCCACACCACACAATTCCACTATACACAATTCCACAACTAATGATTCCAATCCAACCCACATATTCACACTCCACACACATTCACTCCAAAAATAAAACATATAGGTAAAAAACATTGTAATTTACAATGTCAATAGCTCTAACTCACAAATGCGAGACCTATTTGCATTGCAAATGCTTGTTTATAGGTGTGGGAGAACCCGACCCAGTGTTTCCGACTGCTATTTACGGTCAGAAATGTTACATGAGGCTACGGCTGCAGCAACAGCTAAGCTCCATTTCCCATTTTTTCAACTGGTAATGTTCCTCCCAGCCAAACAATAGTTTGCCTTTCCTCCCCTACTCCCCTTTACATCCAGAGGCCCCTTAATGCGGGGGAGTAGCCAGAAAATTAAAATACCCTCCACTTTGATCCATTCCTTTGAAGCAAGTGACAGAAGCGAGCAAACTCTACCCACTCTAGATGAGGTCCCTTCATACTGCTTTTCATTCATCTATCTCTCCATCCTTTAAGCCTCTCATGCATCCATCCATCTTTTCATGTTTCCACCCATCCTTTCCCCATTCTATCCATCTACCCTTTCATCATTACAGTCTTGTATCCATCCTTCCACTCACATGTCCAACTAGTCAACCATATTTTTTCCATCCATACATCTATCCATTCACCGTCCTTTTATCAATCAACCAATCTACCCTTTCATCCTTCCATTCAGCCATCCATTCATTCATCCATCCATCCACCCATTCATTCAGCTTTTCAGCATTTCACCCACTTTCTTTCACCCACCAATGCAAATCTTGTTTTACCCTTCCATCCATCAGTCCTTTTACCCTTGCATCCATCCTTCCATCCAGTTTCTTCCTTATTTTCAAATGTCTTTTCTTTCCTTCTTCCTTCCAATATTCTCTCCCTCTCATTCATTCCCTCTCTTTCTCTTACTTCCTTTGCCGTGGTTAACCACTGATTTACGTTATCGTTTTTCTTTACTTTTGATTTTTTTAAGAGCTTTTGTCTGCTGTGCTTCATACAGGGCAAGCAAAAAAAGAAACAAGGAGTCCCTGAAAGTCTGAAGGGACCAAGGGTGGACATATGTTAAGAAAAACAGTGGTCCCATACAAGGTAGATAAGTACAATATCACAATTTTACAATCAAAATTGGGATTACGAGTGTTACAAATGGAAAGATAGAAATATTTATTCACAATTAAATTCGACGCACAGATTATTATACAGAAGGTGAGTGAGCAGGACGCGACAAGGTAATGGGAAATCAGCCGATTTCCTTACCGCAGGCAAGTGACTTAAAAAGTGACTTTTCAATTTGTGAAAATGTAGATAAGCAAAAAGTCACAATCAAATTTACATCTCATACTCCACAATTAGATACGAATTACAGTATAGAGTTGAAGATGTATGTGTCGAGACGACGTTTCTATCCCAGCTAGGTATTGGGATCTCATCAGGGCTAAGTGATGTAACAAGTGCCTGGGAAGTTGCCTGGGTAGGCATAGGTGGAGAAGGTAGGGAAAGGGGTGAAGAGAAACGGGAAGGGAAATAAGGTAAAATTAAAAATTAAAAGGGCAAGGTCATATAAACTCAATTATGGTCAACATACAAACAGAGAAAAGTAGGCAAGGCAAGATTGCCTGAAGTAACGCGCACGTGACATGGTGAAAATCAAGCAAAAAATTAGTAAGCGTAGGCTCATCGAGTTAAGGATAGTCAACTGCTAAAGTTGATATTGAGGTAGGGCTGAGTATTGTCATAACCACGGGGTGGTGATACGTCAGGTAAAGGACCAGTAGGGAGGGTCCATTGTGAAAGTTGAATAGAATTGGAATCCTGCACACTATTCTCTTGGTCAAATATCCATTACTTCCTTCTGACTCCTGGCAGTAACCTGACAGTTCCTCCAACTTCCAAACTCCAATTCTATTCAACTTTCACAATGGACACTCCCTACTGGTCCTTTACCTGACGTATCACCACCCCGTAGTTATGACAATACTCAGCCCTACCTCAATATCAACTTTAGCAGTTGACAATCCTTAACTCGACGAGCCTACGCGTACTAATTTTTTTCTTGATTTTCACCATGTCACGTGCGCGTTACTTCAGGCAATCTTGCCTTGCCTACTTTTCTCTGTTTGTATGTTGACCATAATTGAACTTATATGACCTTGCCCTTTTAATTTCTAATTTTACCTTATTTCCCTTACCGTTTCTCTTCACCCCTTTCCCTACCTTCTCCACCTATACCTACCCAGGCATCCTCCCAGGCACTTGTTACATCACTTAGTCCTGATGAGATCTAAATACCTAGCTGGGATTGAAACGTCGTCTCGACACATACATCTTCAACTCTATACTGTAATTCGTATTTAATTGTGGAGTATGATATGTAAATTTGATTGCGACTTTTTGCTTATCTACATTTTCACAAATTGAAAAGTCACTTTTTAAGTCACTTGCCTGCGGTAAGGAAATCGGCTGATTTCCCATTACCTTGTCACGTCCTGCTCACTCACCTTCTGTATAATAATCTGTGCGTCGAATTTAATTGTGAATAAATATTTCTATCTTTCCATTTGAAACTCTCATAATCCCAATTTTGATTGTAAAATTGTGATATTGTAATTATCTACCTTGTATGGGACCACTGTTTTTCTTATCATACAGGGCAAGCTCATAAATAGTTATAATTGTCAACACAACCTTAAGCTGTGAAAATGGGGGTTCACGACACCACTGCCTTCATGAATATACCACGGTCTCAGAGTAGGTGTCACACGTATGCTTCAAACCCCCCAATTCCAAGGGATTTTACGATCCAAAAAATGGTCCCACATGGTAATTTTCCATTCCCTTGGATTTAACTTGCAATTGGATGGTACTGGGGTGGATTTCCTGGATGGCAAAGGTAAATTTGCAATTACAGTTGCACAGTAGCATTCAAATTGTGATCATGGTGGCCCATATATGGAATTTTATGTAATTGTTTTAGTTAGGATACATCATTAAATACTGTATTATAGCACGATTACTTCGTGACAAGATTGTCATTTTGGAATAACGAAAATTGAGAGGCTACTACAACAGTACTTTTGGTGGCCATCCTTGTCCACAGATGTACAGAAGTATTTTGTAATGTAGGGCTAATGCCCCAGATTGACGGTTTCCGGTTGTACCATTCCCATCATATTTTCATTTGTCCTTCAGTTTTCTCTATCTCTTTTTCCGTGGCTCATTTTGACGGGCCTTAATACTTATGAGAAGAAACAAACTACTAATATATGTACATTTTTGGCATATCCTCGGAATAGGAAGTTAGGTAAGCTCGGACTGCCCCTTCTGTAGTGTTGAATGGACCCACCAGTCTCAGCATCTGAGTTCCTGGCAGCTGGAAGCATTTCATGAGTTTCGGAGTTCAATAGCTCACGGTAGAAGACTACTTGTTTAATATGTACATTAAGTCCATGCACCTCAGAATTCATGTACCCCTTTTTGATATTTTTTTTACGCGAGTTAATGTTCACAAACATGAGCATGTTTGCATTTACAGTAATGACTGCCAGCATCGGAAGGGGTGTGGATAGAAAACTCATCTCAACATCTTGAGCACTTCTGTCATTAGGGTTACCCTTAAATGCATCGCATGCAACCTTTGCATGTAAGTATACTACATATAGTAAGTAGGAGGATGCTTGCTGTCCACGGAGAAGCAAGAACATCACCTAATTACTTACTTTTCCTCCTTCCTGCTTCACAATATTTTCCAGCAGAATTCACTGCTGAAGAATGTACTTGCCTGGTGTCATGTAGGCATCAGCACTTACAATTCTTTCCAGAAATCAGGACAAGGAGCATCCTCTTGGAGGAGGGGAAATATAAATTCACAGGTTGCATTTTTTACCTATTACAATGCACTTGAACTTATAGGCAGCAGACTACTGCCAAGTATAGTCATGATCATTACCAGGGTAATTTGAAGATCTATATTGAGACAAATATGCATGGACCCAGTTGTAACCTTTCCTGAACATTGTCATACTGGCCATTTCCTCGAGGCTAGAATAAAGCCTGATGGCCTGACCTGCTGTTTCTACTGACCATGTCTGTGTGGAAGCCGATAGCTGTTCAAAGAATTCCAGAGATGTGGGCACAGAGAACAGATTACCAAGAAGCCCTTTTTACTCCTCATCAGAGACCGGAAGATGGTTGTCCATGATCACACATCAAGTGCATGCAGCAGAGTGGTTATTCTGCCTGGAAAGCACACTCTGCCACTGTTATCACATTTTCTTCTTCACATTTGTGGGATCACCCTGCAACTTTCCCTTTCCTGGTACCACCAGCCTACATCCAGCAGAGCATTGAACACAAGCCATCACCACTGTGGCTGGACTGGGTGCTAGAAGAAGTGATCCAGTGAAGAGACCCAGGCTACATTTGAGGGTCCTGGGACCCTGTATTGCTCTACACAGTTCCAGTACCAGCTTACTTGTGCACTAGCTGGATTTGTAGAAAGTGATGACTCTGCTCCTCGAGTTGCCAATGTCGAGGCTTGCAATAATTGTGATAGTCACCCTCACCCCTCCACACCGACACACATCTCATTGGAATTGTGGCTAAAGGAGGAAAAAGAAGGAGATCATACCTTTTCTATACACAATAGGGGAAAAATAAGTATAAGCGGTGGACAGATTCAAGGTGGCATGGGCTACCTGTTGATGTGGAGTAGGCAACGAAAGCTGCTCTGAAATCTAAATGTGATAGCTAATGTTATGCACTCCAATATCCATGTCAAACAGAAGAGGCAGATGAGAAGAACGGCCTTTTAAAAACTCTAGGGGCCGCATTACAATAAGTGCCCCGGGGGCGCAACGGGCACTACCGTCATGGGGCGTTCTCTCATTTGCATAGGTGTGTGCCCTATGCAAACGAGGGAATTCCTTTGCCTCTTCGCCTGCGCCATATTACAGACGTGGGCGCAGAGGCAAAGAAGCTGTAAAGGAACGCACTCACAGTGCGCCACCTTCTAGGTGGTGCACTGTGAGAGTGCCACCTGAGAGCAGCCCTCTGGAGGGGAGAAAGGGGGTCCTATTGCCCCCCCAGACATCCCCTTGCAGGCGGGTGCAGTCACTGACTGCACCCGCCTGCAAGGGGATCTCTAATCTCCTTTAAAAGTGCAGGCAGGTTGCTGCCTGCACTGTGAAAACACGGGGGCTTATTTACAAGGCCCTTGCACCACTTTTGCGTCACTTTTCCCATGTTAAAAATGACGCAAAAGTGGCGCAAGGGCCTTGTAAATCTGCCCCACGGGCTGTAGCCGCTCCGTGTTTTTACATGAATGTGCTGCCCTGGGGGCAGCGCATTCACCATAATGGGGCGCATTGTCATTGTTTGCGCCTGGCGCACCTTTTAAAAGGTGCGCTAGGCGCAAACAATGACAATGCGTACTACAGCCCTAGATTCTCTTACTATCTGCCTCGTTAGGGGTGAAAATGACACATTAGACCAATACTGCGATCTGCATTTTAAATGTGATGAGGGAGTGGGTTGGGCAGGTTGGGTTTGTGCAGAGGGGTGGAGTTCAAAAATGAAATGCTTTGGCTGGAGAATGCATGGAAAACAATACATGCTAGAAGAGATTTGTTTTGCATTAGAAAATGTATAGGTGCTAAATTACATTTTCAATGTGAATTCTAAGCCTCTTTCTGGGAATTAGAGTAAACATTTTTTTTCCAGTTGTCTTGAATTGCTAAGTGTTTTATATTTCATATATGAATTTGGACGCTCTTTCTCCACATATGCATTTTTCACCTATATTCTTTTAAAATAAATTTTTTAACCAAGGTTCATAAGCAATTTTTTTTTATTTCATGAGGTGTATTTTGCTCATAATTTATATTTGGCTCATAAACACAACGCTTTCTAAGGTGCTCCTTCTTATACTGGTGCCGCCTGCCTCTCAGTACATAGTGTGTCCATTAAAAATGTTTGTGTCACAGATACATCTCACAAAGAGCAGTGCCTTTGACTTTTCATGAGCTAGTGTTCCCTTCGAGCTTGCATTGCCCGAAAGTCGCCCTAATTCATGTGTTTCCAACATCGGCCCAGGAAGGTCAGGTTTTCAGGACACCCACATAAGAGGAAGTTAGAGACAGTAAATCAAAATGCAAATAATTGAAATCCTCTTTTATGAGTCTGACAGTCTGGCGTGGAGTCGGCCTTACGGATCTACATTTGACACCCTGTCCGATACGATTTAACCAGCATCCAAAGTCCCCAGAAATATATCACTATTGTGAAATGGATGGCGAATATAATAATGTAGCTATTTGACTGTAAGTTCGCCTATTGTGTTGCAGGCATGCATCAGTATTGTACATATTTTTCTGTTCAGTTGTTGTTGATAGTTTTGATGTGTGTATGCCGGTGTGGGGACTCTACACCTGGATCGTGCTGCGCGCTTGCGGGGCTAGGAGGTTTAGGGGTACAGATGTTTGATTCGTCATAGTATTGTAATAAAGGATGTTATAGCATGACTAACAAAAGTCACATTGGAACTAGTGCAACTGGAAAGAAGAGTTCATATAGGTCATGATGTAAAGAAATATGTTAGAGGAGTAGGGGAAAGGTCTACAGGGAATCCCGAGATTGAATTTGGTGATAACTAAAATACAGCCAAGATTGATTTATAAATTGATTGACACACACAAAAAAAAACAGAAATGCATGAGATCTTGTGAGTTAAGAATACAATTACAACTTTCGTATGTCTTTCGAGTTACCAGACAGCCATTCAGAATTTTGGGATTTTATGGCATTGTGCAAGAGGTAACAAACATATAGGGCACCATTTTGAGGGAGGCCTGATAACGGCCCCTCTCCTCCATCCCTCTCAGGAGTTACCGATACCACCACATCTGTAATTCCGAGCAGCAAAAGGAGTCCGAATTCTCTGATTTTATGGAATAACGAGGGAGTTTGTGTTTCTGCTCATATTCCTGCATGCTTTTTGCCATTTTTTCCCAGAGTTTCACCGAGACATTTTGTCTGCTTTGATAAGGCAAAGTGTTCATTTGGGCGAAAAGCACTGGACTTGTGTTTTCTTGAAGATCTAGCAATCCCAATGGGTCGGGTAGCTGCAGTTACAGGCTCTATCGAGATTACCAGGGCACTTGTAATGGGGCCTGTAGTCTACAAATAGTACCCCACACGAGACCCGTTTTGCGTCTTTACCTAAAAAAAGGATAGCCAGAAGTCTGACCAATACGAAAGCTCGGCCTGTCAGGAGCCCCCTTTCGTGAGTAGGCACTGCTGCAGAATAGAAAGAAACCTGAATGCACACTTCTTCCCCTTGCATCACAGCCTATTCTCTAACATGAGAAGCCATGGGCCCATGTGGCTTGGGTTTCTATTATTAACCTCTATTAGCAGTATAATTATAAATACCTGGTAAATTCCCCCCTTTGATCTGGTGTACATGTCACTCAGCGGCCTTTTAAACTCGAGATTCCCACTTCTCCTGCTTGACATTTGCCATTGTCTTTCCCTTGAATGCCTCCCCTGCCATTCTCAAAAGCTGGCCAAAAACACTAAGAGGCCGGATTGTGGTATCAAGTACCATGGCTGCGGGCTTTCAGGCAGCTGTCCGCTTTTCTAAAAGCTCCCTTTATTCTTCGCAACTAATGCTTTCCATGAAGGACAAATATTCAGTTCCCTCCCCTTCACCTTTCAGAGGAGGAAAAAAAAAGTCTGGCACTCTAATAAATGTTTTCCTTGCTGCAATCAGGGCTCGTTTACATTAATACACCTTGTAATTGCCTAGCTTTCGCGTCTTGGGCCCTGCAATGCATTTTCCTTTTCTTTGAACGGCAAGAGCTAATACCACTCGCAATTTAAACGGAAGTCTGGGAAATCAATGCAAGCATCCGTGTTTAATAGAATAACCCAGTCTATAAAAACGCCATATGTAGATTCTGAAAAACAAACAAATAAAAAAATCTGTCACCTTAGTTTTTATTCCCTTGCTTGGGGGCAAAATTCTGAATTTTAAAAATTGATAAAGATTTCCAAGAGTTCTCCCAGACACTTTGAAAGTTGTAGGTTTCTATGAGTACTCCAGGTAAACCTATGAGAAATCCTTCAAGCCAAGGGATTTCTGCATGTGCTATTGTCAGGGACACTGTGATTATGTGCCAGAGGAGGACCAAATTATGCTGCAGGGTTGACTAAAGTATGCGGCAAGAAAAGCCAAATTATGCAGCATAATGCTACACATTTTGTTATAGTATTACTTAATTATTTTGACGTTTTTACACCTGGTAACAGTGTCAAGGAAAACAGTTCACCTTACTAGCACAAATTTAACTCCCAAATACAACAATAAGTAACTGAAAAAGGACTAGTCAACCTTTGCATAAAGCCTTCTGGTGCACAGGAACCCGACCCTCCTCATTTGGTGTAACTTTGAATCCGTTTGAGCTAGAAACACTTTAGTGTCATTTTTAACATGGTAAAAATGACGCAAACGTGGCGCAAGGGGCTTGTAAATTTGCCCCAAATTGTTTTCATTAAAATCTGCAGATTATGCAGCAAATGACAGAGTATGTGGCAAATGCGGTAAATCCATAAGTATGCAAAATTTGCTGCGGCCGCAGAATTGCATAATTCCAGTGGCGCTGGCTATTGTACACGAGCTAGAGCTGCGAGTTGGTCGTAGCACATTTACACTGTAGAAAGAAGTTTGGGGCATATTAGCAAGACCGGCGATAAAATTATCGCCGTTTTAGCGGCAGGAAACTGCCGCTAAAACGGCGATAATGGGCTTGCTAATATGCGTTATAGAATTCCAATAGAAGCCCAGGTTAGATGTCCTGCACATCTAACATGGGCTTCTATTGGAATTCTATAACGCATATTATCAAGCCCATTATCGCCGTTTTAGCGGCAGTTTCCTGCCGCTAAAACGGCGATAATTTTATCGCCGGTCTTGCTAATATGCCCCCCTATTCTTTACCTTGACCGGAGTAAATCTTTGACGGTTTCCAGGAGGAGGTTGTACTTCAAAAGCACGTTTTCTGGTCTTCCCAAACTTTCCAGGCTATACCGGCCATGAGAGGCTCACTCCAGAACACGGAGTAGAATTTACACAAGTTTTATTACACTATTTATACGGTAATATGAAACATCTATAAATCCCCTTACAAGTACAAATTCAGCTTTTGTGAAAAGCAAACCTAGATTTGCAGCCGTAAAGAATCAGTTTGCGCCTTTAAGTTGAACAATTTTACGTCAACGGCCAGGTCTCCATCCTGTCGGTTCGAGTACTGAGTATGGTGACAACTTCTACATTTGTGCTCACCGCAAAGTGCTGCTCAGACTGCAAGTCTGCGTGCAGCAGGTGTCGCGTTTTTACCTTTGAGGTAACTTACGATACAGGCGAGTAAACCGCATTTTCGAGGATTCCGACCTTCAAATGTGGCAGAGACTTTGAAATGCTGGGTTTTGTCGAGAGACTCTCTTTGCTGCTGTCTATCTCACGCTGATCGCCTGCCACAGGTCAAACCTTAGCCATCAAAAGCAGTGAGATAAGAGATATTTGTTGCAGCCTCTCCGGCCTTTCAAATATAGGAAACCAGAGGAGTGTAAGAAACTATTGAATGCGGACGTGCTTGCCTTGACTTTAGGCTCCAAAAACATGCTATGACAGAAGTGGAAAGGGCTGACATTATTATTCTGCATTCTTCAAATTCGCGTCGATTTTCACAGCTGGCACTGCTGCTATATACACAGGAAATACCATACTCTGTAATACTCAACAGTGGCGAGGCTTGAACACAATGGGTTCTGAGTTACAAGAGGAAACCTGGGGAGATCTGACTCATGGCTCGCCCTTGCTTTGTTTCTAATCTTTTCAAGGCCTCAAGAACAAGCCTTGCTCTTCCTGGTGGTTGATTGTTATTGCTATTTCCAGCTAAGTAATAGTAACATTTATTATTGCAAATCTTTAATGGTGTAAAAGGACAGCCCGCCCGCTCTTCACCAAGCATTTCCTTCTAAGCCTCTATCAAGCACTCGGTGCACAAGTCTCTGGCTGACCTTCTTGTGAGGCTGACTCCAATACTATTTGCTGCAGCCATGGGTAGACTCACCATTATTTCGAATTGTGCCACAATAATGCCTCCAGTAGGTTTCTGGCCATCACGCACCTAGATCTACTCCATTTAGTACTCAGTGGGTTTAGCAGTTCCTCCTGTGGTTTTTGCCTTTGTCACTAAGGGGTGGACGGATATAGTTTAAACCCGGGTAGACCCCACTCATGCATCAAAGGTGGCTTCTATGTATGATACAATCTCATTAAAGTTAGTAAGCATTTGTTCTGACCCTTGCTGAAAGACCCTTGCTTATGCACACCATCATTCAATGCACCATGCTTATACCATATCTTTAAACCTGAGACACCTAACCCAGTATTTCCCATATAGGGACCCAGACCTTTCTACCATGCCCAGGAAGCAAATTCAAATGTAAAAATTTCACAACCTACCCAGGGATAGGAGGTATACATTCTTGGCCACCCAGAAATGGGTTTGGACATCGCAAGAGGGATGAACGCACTATACAAACACAAATACAAAACAATGCACAAATCCTTCCTTAGCCATTCTTCTTTTCTAATACTGGGTTTGCGTTCACACACTCAAATCTCTATTCAGTGTTACTGTTTTCTGATGCTCAGGTGTCTGCCACCAGCTGACCTGTATGTTCAGTCCCTCCTTATGCTTGTGATCTTTCACGTGCTTGCACATTTTAGGTAAAGAGCGCACTGCTTTCTCGGGCATATTTATGACATTGTCATGCAGTGCCGTGCAGCAAGTCACCTTCATGACAGTGAAAGGGCAGGAAATTCGAATGTGCTGCATTTAAAAGAATACTGCACATTCCTTTCCTTTCCACTGTGCTGGCTGCATAGGGCCAATGCAGGCACCCTTGTACCAGTGCCTGCACTGCAAGCAGGAATGTTTTTGTGCAGGAACGGACACCTTCCTGCACAGAAACAATCCTGAGAGGCATATTCCTCCATTTATGTGTGCTGCAGAATGCCACACACACAGAAAGAGGAAGTAACGAGGAGAAATAAAGCTATTTTCCACGTTATGCCTCTCCTGGGAAGGCATATCTTTTTGGCACATTCCCAGGTTTACCAGTTCTGGTAAATCTGGGAATGAGTTAAAATCTTGGGAACACCCATGCGCCACCTCACTAGCGCAGAGTAAGGCAGCGCAGTCATTGGTGCTGCGTTGCTTTACTCGAGATCTATGAAGCCACTCAGGGCCTCGCGAGGTGGCCTTGCGTGGCTTCTTAAATCTCATTTCTGAGTTGCGTCACTCTTGCACCATGAGCGATACAACAAGGCTCATAAATATGCCCCTCAGTTTCTCAAGGCAAGTATAGACTGTCAGTGGCAACAATGCTCTTAGCTTTTGTTTATAGCTGTAAACTCTATTCCCTGGCTCCAGTCACCTCTATTTCCTTTCTGATCCTTCTGGGTTCTTCTCTACATTTTTACTTTCCATCAGTTGAAAGTACAAAGAAAGAATATTTGTGGGTGCTGCTGTGTTGGTTCTGTCCCCTAAACATTTTTTTAATAAAAGCAGAGGCACGCTCATACTCTATGAAAAGGTTTCCATGGTTAGTTTAAAAACTTGCTGGTATACATATGTTAGACTCACTATCTTAGGCTTTTGTCTGGTGATAGCCCAGACTAGAGCAGTTCTCAAATCTTCACATATGAAAAGAGAAAGAGAAGAAGATATCAGTCTGGGGTTGGCTGCTCTTGTTATTTAGATCTCATGTCACCACAGTGACATTACTCTCACGTGGATGAGTACTCCTTCTGTTGAGCTTATTGCCCATGGGTTTAAGCATCCTTCTATACTGAACACCTGGCCTATGCACCTGAAACTCATTCCAAGTGATAGGAGCTATGATCATATGTTGTATTTTGAGGGATGTGCTAGAAAAATAAACAGTGTCACTGTTCCTTATGACTGGGGGCCTAACCTTCTCCTGCTAGTAGACACCTGAACATCACCTGCCAAGTAAACACCCTCTTTTGTTTTAGTTTAGTGTATTTGTTGCTCCGCTCTTCCATTCTGTCTTCTCTTTGAACCCATGCTACCCTCCTTCCACAGGCTGCACTTTATTCTATATAGCATAGTAAAATGGGGTGCCCATTAGGATATCCATTACTGTGTCCTAGGGCAAACAGGCCAACCATCCTGAGTGTGAAAGACCACCCGACTCAAGTAGAAGCTAGTCAATGAATGGTACTTATTCTCCAATACTGAGTTAAACTGTTGAATATGAATTGTCACATTAGGAGGAATATTACATCCAGATTACCCCTGGTGCTGTCTCCACCCCTTACCATATCTCCCTGCTGTCACTAGGAGCCGCCCTCAAAACAGTCTCTCAGCAGAACAACTAAGAGGTTGCCAGCCTGTCTGTACTGACACCTGTGGTAAGCAAACACAGTGAAAGACGCCTTCATGGAGCTGAACCAAGACTCCCTCATCTTCACCAGTATACATTATTACTCTAAAAGCCAACATTTATTTTACTCATCCCAGGAGATCCAGCTCTCAAACACTACTTGCTACTGTCTTCAGCCCCCATAAGCCTTATTCCATCAATGTGTGTTCTGATTAAGATTTGGTTAACTGAGGAGCTCCACGGCACTCATTAACCTTAGCAAATTACGATAGTCCAGGTTGCAGTCTGTGACTGTGGCAACTGCAGAAACATGATAGAGGCATATTAGGTAAAATTTGCTTCAAGAGCATGAGGGGAAAAGAAAAGATGGTTGACACTGCCTTACTATGGGGATTCAAGGAGCAAGCCACGTCAATCTGTAAATCAAGAACTTTCACTTTGGATGCATGGGAGATGCATGCGTTCAACTCATGGTCTCGAAAAGTGACCCACGCAAATAGTGTTTTCTCCAGCTTTTAGCGTTATCAAACTTTGGTCTGGTTTATTCAGCTGAGAGAACTGTGGCCTTCCCTCTTTGAGCCCCTCTACACTTAAATGAAGAATTCTCAAACCGTTTCCATGAGCATTTAAAAATAGAAACAAAAAGCAGAGAGAGGTCAATGGAGTGTTCTAGCTAAATGAAAGCTAATGCTGAAAAAAATTATTTTTAGTCCAAAATGTTCATCATGCAAAATTCCTAAAATAGTTGTCCTTTGATTAATGCTGTTTAAGTTGTACAAAGGTTTCAAAAGAATTGCCAGCACATGTTTCACAAATAAATAACATACCTTCGTGAAAGTAAGAAACAAGCCATCACAAATACAGTAATCTTATAATTTGAACAAAACATATATTCACAATTAGTGTAATTGGGTGAGAGGGTGCACAAATGTACTACTGGCAACTTCTTAGTGTGGAAAAGGCCGCTTTATTGAAGCAGGTGCGCATCACAAAACATTACCCCAAAAACCCTAGGCAGAAATGCCTTACAAAACTAAAACCTCGCTATACAGAAAATACACCTACTGCTTCTCCTACCCCAACCTCTAAATGTACCCCCTAACACTTCCCCCAAACTTGAGCATCTTTTCCTGCACAACACTTTACATTAGGAACTTGACCAAAACCAACTTTGCTTCTTCCAACTGGAAACCTTCAACTTCCTGCAACCACAAGATAAAGTAACTCTCCCCTTTTAATTGTTTTTCCATTCCCTCCCCAACAACAATACAAACCACTTGAAAGGCTGAAAATCTCTATTGAAATGCTACTCAGAAACGCTCCAATGGAGAATTTTTGCCCCACCCCTGCAGCCTCGCTACTCCTGTCTTCAACCTGCTGGCCACCATCGCACATCCAGCGATCCATACTCATGCCTGACAAGTGCACGCCATCACCCCCTGAAAAAGTGTGCCACCTTAAACTTGATATCTGAGTGTACACTATCCACAGCCTGCTCTCTCTGTAGAACTTTCTAATCTCCCTATTGATTTTTCATGGTGCCTTGTCAATGGTCAGTGGCCTATCTGCCCCTCTCCACCTGCGGCACAGAACCAGCTCCATCCACAAAATGTGGGTCCCTGCCCAATATCTCTGTATCTCCTGTAAATCTACCTTCATGACCTACAACAGCGCCAATCCTCTCCTCTGAACCAAGTAATTTTCACCCATATGAATGACCAACACATCTGGGCAATTACCCAAACCCTTCAAACAATTCAAATGAGGAACCAATTCCGCCCATAACGTTCCCCCTTCCTGACCATGCAAGCATAATCAATCAATCAATCAATCACAGAATTTGTAAAGCGCACTACTTACCCGCGAGGGTCTCAAGGCGCTGGGGAAGAAGAAGGGGGGGGGATGCCGCTGCTGGTCGAACAGCCAGGTCTTGAGTAGCCTCCTGAAGGTCAGCAGGTCTTGGGTCTGTCGTAGGCTCAGTGGAAGGGGGTTCCAGGTCTTGGCGGCGAGGTGGGAGAAGGATCTGCTGCCGGTGGTAGTTCTTCGGATGCGCGGGATGGTGGCCAAGGAGAGGTCGGCGGAGCGGAGCTGGCGGTTGGGAACGTAGAAGGAGAGTCGTCTGTTGAGGTAGGCTGGGCCGGTCTTGTGGAGTGCCTTGTGTGCGTGGATGAGGAGTTTGAAGGAGATTCTCCTGTCGACGGGGAGCCAGTGCAGGTTTCTCAGGTGGGGGGTGATGTGGCTGTGGTGTGGAACGTCGAGGATCAGGCGTGCAGAAGCATTTTGAATTCTTTGCAGTCGTTTGATGAGCTTGGTCGGGGCTCCCGCGTAGAGGGCATTTCCATAGTCGAGTCGGCTGCTAACGAGGGCCTGGGTGACTCTTCTTCTCGTGTCTGTCGGGATCCATCTGTAGATCTTGTGGAGCATGCGGAGGGTGTTGAAGCAGGAGGAGGAGACTGCGTTGACTTGCTTGGTCATGGAGAGCGTTGAGTCGAGGATGACTCCCAGGTTGCGTGCGTGGTCGGTGGGTGTCGGGGGTGCCCCCAGTGTCGTGGGCCACCAGGAGTCATCCCATGCTGAAGGGCCGAGGATGAGGACCTCCGTCTTGTCCGTGTTCAGCTTTAGTCGGCTGCTCTTCATCCAGTCGGCGACGGCCTTCATTCCTTCGTGGAGGCTGGATTTGGCGGTGAGGGGGTCCTTGGTGAGGGAGAGGATCAGTTGAGTGTCGTCGGTGTAGGAGATTATGTTGAGGTCGTGCTGTCGGGCGATGCGTGCGAGTGGGGCCATGTAGATGTTGAACAGTGTCGGGCTGAGGGATGATCCCTGGGGTACGCCGCAGATGATCTCGGAGGCTTCGGATCGGAATGGCGGGAGGAGGACTCCTCCTAGGAGGACTACTCCTAATCACCTGTTGGGACAAACCAAGCTGTGACCCAAAACTCTTTCCATTTGCTTGCTGTCCCGCCCATTTTAGGAAAGAGTGTCCCACAATTCAGAAGCTCATCCCGGTACTCTCTGGTCCCAGCACCGAACCTTAAAAGAAAAACAGATAATTAGATAGGAGCAAGGCCCCTCAGCACTCTCCAATGAGAACATATGCCTTATAAGAGACCACCACCTCCCCAATCACTTGATCTGCACTTTGTTCCATCCAGTCCTACGCACCTCAGTTGCCACTTCTATTCTGAAGGAATGTGTCCCATATTCATCTGATGGCAGCCCCATGTGCCACTGATCCTTGCGCAGCACTTACAAAAGCTGAAAGGCCGACACCGGTGACCTGACTTTGTGCGGGAAAACAATGCCCTGTGCGCCCCCTGCTCGTCTTTTCAACTGCCAAACTGAAAAACCGGGCAACACTGCCTGTGTGGATGTGGCCACAGCCACACTGTAGCCCCTTTTTCTTTTTGATCCACCTTAGATTTCCAAATGCTGAATTGGACTCCCCCTCACCCTGCCTGCACCACTGACCAACATAGGCACTTACTTCTTTTTGCCCAAGCAGCTCTGACACAGTGAAAGCCCCCAAAAACATGCAACACATCAGACAGGAAAACAAGACAGCTACACCCACACTGGCGCGTAAAGCCTGCAAGACCCCAATCACTGTGCAAAAAGCTGGCCAAAGCAGAGGTCTCCGCTTCTGACCCCTATTACCAGCCACCCGCGCCTAACCCTTCAATAGTGGCATACCCATTTCTCCAGCCGATGGCACATAGCCCCAGAACAGCCTCACCACAAAAGCAATACCAGAAAGCTTCCCAGTGATAGTCACCCTCGACCAACCCTTTTCCACCATTAACATGATAAGATTTACCACACCCTCCTGCCGTCTCAAAAAGTCTCCGTACCAGCTTCTCTGCTGGGCCCCTGATGCCAAATTTCCCTCCATGCCTGACCGATGCCTGTCTTGTAGAAATGACTAAGGAACCCATTACCGATTGCAGCATCCCTTTTCTCCTACTTTCCCATGTTGGCTGGATTCATCGTCCTGTCCTCGCCCTCTCCTGACCCAAGACCACAGAACCTCTGCCACTGAAAACGAGGCAGAGCATTGCATGTGTCGTTCCCAAAGTAGAGAAATACATTATGAGGTCTTTCAATATGGTATGAAGAAACACACCCTGCTTATTTCATTAACATGCGTGACAGAGTTCGCCTCCAAGGCATATAGACCTTGTATATATTCAAATAAAAATCTATACTGCTGGGTAAAGCATCATGACTGAGAATACACAGTAGATAGAAAACAGATGCTGGGCTAAGAAAAAAGGAAATGGGATTTCAAAACAAAAATAAAGTGTAGGAAATTATGGTCATGCAAACTACATGACCTTGGTGGAAAGCTAAATATTTCTTAAACATACACATGGCAATTATAAAGAGCGAATAGTTTGTGATTAGTGTTTGTTTTGGTTAAATTACAAATTATATCTAAATATGATTGTTATACAAAGCTGTTAAAAAATATGTTTAATGAAAGAACTGACTTAGAATCAGGAATCATACTGTTATACTCAGATGTGGCAGAATAGAGTGGAAGTGTACATTAGAGCCGGGGATGGCAAACCTATAAATAACTTTGTAATGTAATCATAGTCCAAACCAGCGATAAGCCCATTGTGCTCCACTACTCCCATTGTTTGGGTTTGAAAATATGCTGGGAACTTTGAATGGAAGAGAACATTTATGAAGAATGACGTATTTAGTAAACTTAGTGACCTGGAATTTCAAGCGGGACCCTGGGAAAAGAAACCCCTATGAAACTTTGTCTTTTTATTCTGAGTTTGATTTTCTGCTGTTATTTACCTCTATCCACCATGGACATGCGTCCATTTGCGAAAACAAATATTGTACACCAAGCTTAGCATTTCCCTGTTTGTATCTTTACATCAGATATGCAACAGATTCTAAGCTTAGGAAATTCACCGTCATTCTTTTTACCCAAAACAAACAGAAACTCAAGCATTGATGGCGGTGAAGGCAACATCTGCATTTGCGCTTCTATTATTTTGTGTTTCACATTGGGCGTGATGTCAATGCACATCTAGTCCTGGGTAAGGAAAGAAAGTACCTTAGAATATGGGAATGAATGTTTGCTTGACTGATGACCGGGGAACGGAAGCAATATTATAATGACGTTGGTGACCCCTAAACGAGCAATCCACGCATTGCTAAAAGGTCAATACGCCATTGCTCCTGACTCTGCCCTCCATTTTGAGCCTACTTGGGATGTGTAATAAGTGCACTATAATGGAAAGGAGTCATTGCAGCAACTTGTGATGAAAAAGTTGAAGGTCATGGACATGTTCTAGAAAATGCCTCAAATCACGGAAGAAGGTTGAATATAACATTGAGCCAAGATGGCTGGAATTGGTGAAGATGCAGGGCATATTAGCAAGACCGGTGATAAAATTATCGCCGTTTTAGCGGCAGGAAACTGCCGCTAAAACGGCGATAATGGGCTTGCTAATATGCGTTATAGAATTCAATAGAAGCCCAGGTTAGATGTGCAGGACATCTAACCTGGGCTTCTATTGGAATTCTATAACGCATATTAGCAAGCCCATTATCGCCGTTTTAGCGGCAGTTTCCTGCCGCTAAAACGACGATAATTTTATCGCCGGTCTTGCTAATATGAGTCTTTGGCTACATAAAGGCTTTGACTTGATAAAGGAGGCAAACTATTGTGATTACACTGCACTTACATGGCTATCCTGTACAGTCGAACACTGAAAAATAAATTTTCATACCTTTTCCAGCACCACAACTAAGCAGTGTGAACAGATAAACACAATTTTTTCAAAAGTATGTATACCCTCGATCACAAGCATTCCTTAAAGCAAATTACAGTGTTACAACCTCAAACCCTCAAACATTTATTGTACTGTGGTGTTTATAAAGTGCTTCATACCTGTCACATGGTCTCAAAGCGCGCTGATTTGCATCAGGAGCATTGGCACCCTTTCAAAGTACAAGGAGATGATTGTGTTGGTTGTAGAAAGACCCATGTGGGAGAAGGCAGGTGAATTTAATGAGGTTTGGAGAGTTGGTCTAAGCATGGTGCAGTACTGCACTTAAGCGATGGGATGCTTAGGAGAAGCGTGAGGGAAAACACTTTGCAAAATAAAGTGTTTATTCAGACCAAAGGACGATGTGTTTCATTTGTTTCTAAGTGAAGCAATTCATTGCGAAAGAAATGAATGAAGCTAATTTGTAAGAACATAGTACCTCAATAAAAAACCCTTAAACTAATGATCACAGTTCCTTAATACACAGACATATTCGCCCAAGAGAACTCACAACAGCAAACCCACATAAAGGTCAAATCGTGTCACTCCCAAGCCAAACAAGGAGATAAGTTGCTTACCATGGACTCCAGCAATGCAGCCATTCAGCCAGAAGATATGCTCCTCATTCATGTGCTGCTTCACCTCTCACACGTGCTCATGCAAGACACTCTTGAGTAGGATAGCCCACATGCAACCAGAGAAGAAAATTTAAGCAAAAAACACTTGATGCGTGAAAGGTCCAGGAATGTCTACAGGGATTCCATACCCCTAAGTACATTATCTGTACATTACTACACCTGGTGATAACCTACATCACCATAAGGAAAAGTTGTATCCCTGTTCATAGAAGCAAAGCACAACATGCTATTATAGCTTCAGAAATTCACCAGATACAAAATTTGTATCTCACAACAATTCCTCTACACAGTGTAGTAAGCCTGAGAAACACCAGCACAACATATACTACAACATGCTATTCCCCCCAAAGCATAGCAGATCAAACAAGTGCAAAATATTTTCAATGACCCATGTGGCACTGACTGTACAAACCTCACCAGTAAGAAATCTCAGAGATACACCTTTAGAAAGTTTACACCAACATCAACATGCAACAGAGAACATACGAGATAAAAAAGGACACACATCCACCCACACCACTGAACGTGTCATTCTGTTTTTTTAAAACAATGTTTAATTTCCCTGCATCAAGGGATCTGCTAGAACCAAGTCCACACAGTGACACCAGGGGATGTAATTCAGGTGTGGTACATGCTCCATAGCATATATATCAACTGATAACACCTACACTTAGTTGACCATAGTAAAACCCCACCTCAACAGCAACTTACTTAAAACAAGCATAGGCAAAACCAGTGACTCTGCCATCTGCTGCCAGTGTATTGGCTTTGCCAATGCTTTTTTGTTTTGTCATGGTTTTTGTAGAACTTTATTTTGGTGAAGGTTCTGGCCCATTGCCAATCCACAAAACAATTTCCTAAAGGCAAAGCTGTTATTTTGGTCTCAAAAAGCACACACTGCCATAGTAGTCCCTGATACGGAATGGAACTACTTTGTGTGCAGATATGCTCATTGGGAAAGAGAGGACTATTGTCACTTGTAGTGTAGTTAGCCAATGGGTGAAGTAGGCTGACCCATTACCCCTTGCTGTAAATTAAAGTGGGTGGAAAAATGTAAATAACAAAAAAAACAGACCTAAGGATGAAGAGGGCTTTCCGAAAGCCCTATAAGTAAGAACATTATACATGCATATATAATTTCAGTAAAATCAAAAGGTCTTAGCTGAAGCCAGACTTAAAAGATGGTCCCTCAAACTCACAACACCTGCAACCCAGATGTACCAGGGCAGAAACTGACATATACCTCTGGCATGCAGAGATGTGTGGAAGAAAACTCACCTAAATCTATTTGCTGGAGTGCAAGGTATAGTCAAACCCCTCAGAATTATTGTGCTACTGCTAGTTACACTAGTAGGACCAGGTCTTTATGCTCTCCATTGTTCTCTACAGGCCTGTTGCTAAATCCACTCAAACCCACTGCAAGTATCATAGGGTTGGAAGGGACTCAGGACTAACAGCACAAGGAACAGTCACAGTAGGCAGCTGCTTGTTATACATATTTACAAGACTTGCATTGACCTTAAATTCTACTACGAAAGCCTTGAGAAAGCCCAGGTCGCACTGACCAGAGGGCGAAACACGTGTCGGCTGTTTTGCTACTACATCTTCAGAGCACCAATAATAAAAATACATATGAAGATCATGTCATGAAATTAATAAAGATTTTTCTTAAGATAAACACCGGACAACTGTTTTTTTCAGATAACATGGAATTAAAGAGAAATTAGCTTCATTATTGCTCAAAAGAGGAGAAAATGCTCAATATTTAAAAAAACTGTTATGAATACGAGGCTGGAGTGGTCCAGTGCCTCAAGCAAAAGCTCCTCTCAAGAAAATTTTATTGAATAAAGGCAATAATATCTAGTCCTAGGATCCGTGGACCTCTGTTCAATCCTCCTAACTGTTATACATATGTCTGTCTATCTATCTATCTATCTATCTATCTATCTATCTATCTATCTATCTATCTATCTATCTATCTATCTATCTATCTATCTATCTATCTATCTATCTATCTATCTATCTATCTATCTATCTATCTATCTATCTATCTATCTATCTATCTATCTATCTATCTACATAGAGAGATAGATAGACAGATAGATAGACAGGTAGACAGACAGACAGACAGACAGACAGACAGATAGATAGATAGATAGATAGATAGATAGATAGATAGATAGATAGATAGATAGATATACATTTGATAGGCCCAGTTGAAGGCATCATGTCGAAACGCATCGCCATGAACTGTTTTCTTTTTGCACTTCTACACTTTTTTTAATGATTAGAGACACCCCACAGGACTCCATGTGCACTATCTTATACATTTTCGTGAGCACCTGCAGTGGAATCCTGTGGTGATTGGTGCGGCCTTATGTGAGTCCTTGGAGTGTGGATGTGGAGGATATATTATCATTATTTCGTGGCAATGCGGAACAGACCCACTGGAGGTAAGAATTTAATCGCACTACAAGTTCCAAGGTGCACAGAAGTAAAAATAATTGACTCACCTGTGAGATCCCAATGGAGGGAAATAAATTGCCGGGAAATCCTTTGCTCCGTGTTGTCACTGATGCCTGTGATCAAGAGCCAGGAGGCTCGAAACGCGTAAGGCACTTGAAATTATCTGTAAGCTAATGGTCAGTACTTGCTCCTGCAACCATTAAAACTCTGTTGAGTTATCTGCTGTGGAATGCGCTTTTCGTTTTTGGACAAACTTTGGTTATATATATATATATATATATATATATATATATATACATATATATATATATATATATGTATATATATATAGATCACCCAAAATTGCACCAGCAAGATGAGGCCGCACTCCACTGCAGGTAAGGTATACAACCTTTATTTTCTCGATAACAGGCAGCTTTTCATTCCGTTAGTGTGTCTTCTAGGCTTGACGCGTTTCAAGGATTTTGTTCCTCTCTTCAGAAGCCATGCTTTCAAACCGGCATATTACGTGCACTTCCCACATTACCCTGCATGCTTCCGTTTATAGTCCTGGCCTCAGGTGTGCCTCATTGAACAATTTTCACTGTTGCACGCCGGTATCTGTAGTTCAAGTTTCTGCACCATTTACACCCTCCAGTGGGTCCGATTTTACTCACATTGATATGAAGACCATTGAAAGCCCCCATTGAGCTCACGAATGAAACTCTGCCTGTTTTGTTGAAGGGTAACCTGCAGCGCCACATCCACGAAGAGACCATTCTCCCGAGTGGCCCCCTGGGTTGTTTAAATGGGTGGTGCGTCGCCTCCACGGCCTGGAGCGCGCCGTGTGAAATATCACCCAAAATTGCACCAGCAAGATGAGGCCGCACTCCACTGCAGGTAAGGTATACAACCTTTATTTTCTCGATAACAGGCAGCTTTCATTCCGTTAGTGTGTCTTCTAGGCTTGACGCGTTTCAAGGATTTTGTTCCTCTCTTCAGAAGCCATGCTTTCAAACCGGAATATTTCACACGGCGCACTCCAGGCCGTGGAGGCGACGCACCACCCATTTAAACAACCCAGGGGGCCACTCGGGGCTTTCAATGGTCTTCATATCAATGTGAGTAAAATCGGACCCACTGGAGGGTGTAAATGGTGCAGAAACAGATACCGGCGTGCAACAGTGAAAATTGTTTAATGAGGCACACCTGAGGCCAGGACTATAAACGGAAGCACGCAGGGTAATGTGGGAAGTGCACGTAATATGCCGGTTTGAAAGCATGGCTTCTGAAGAGAGGAACAAAATCCTTGAAACGCGTCAAGCCTAGAAGACACACTAACGGAATGAAAAGCTGCCTGTTATCGAGAAAATAAAGGTTGTATACCTTACCTGCAGTGGAGTGCGGCCTCATCTTGCTGGTGCAATTTTGGGTGATATTTCACACGGCGCGCTCCAGGCCGTGGAGGCGACGCACCACCCATTTAAACAACCCAGGGGGCCACTCGGGGAGAATGGTCTCTTCGTGGATGTGGCGCTGCAGGTTACCCTTCAACAAAACAGGCAGAGTTTCATTCGTGAGCTCAATGGGGGCTTTCAATGGTCTTCATATCAATGTGAGTAAAATCGGACCCACTGGAGGGTGTAAATGGTGCAGAAACTTGAACTACAGATACCGGCGTGCAACAGTGAAAATTGTTTAATGAGGCACACCTGAGGCCAGGACTATAAACGGAAGCACGCAGGGTAATGTGGGAAGTGCACGTAATATGCCGGTTTGAAAGCATGGCTTCTGAAGAGAGGAACAAAATCCTTGAAACGCGTCAAGCCTAGAAGACACACTAACGGAATGAAAAGCTGCCTGTTATCGAGAAAATAAAGGTTGTATACCTTACCTGCAGTGGAGTGCGGCCTCATCTTGCTGGTGCAATTTTGGGTGATATATATATAGATATAGATATATACTTCCTATTGGCGGTCGCCAGTAGGTAGTTATATTTAGGACCTCGTTTCTATTCAAAAAGCGTTTTTTCTTTTGCTAATATCTTTGGCGCCGTTTGACGAATCTTCGCAAAACGTTCAAAACTAATGCCCTGCTCCGGTCAGCTCCTGACTTGAAGGTTTCAGGGTGATTCGTCAAGCGGGGGGCTGAGAAAAAAGTGGGGTCCCAAAACCCGTTTTCTCGACGTAAAGGTTAGCAGCTCCCCTTGTCCAAAAGCAATGCCGGCTCCTGCAGGAGGCGGGGAGCTGGCTGGGACCGAAGAGGCATTGGGGCTCCCCCCGTGGTCCCCAATGTGATAGCATGCCCCGGGGGATGGGGTCCCGGGGCAGATACCAAATAATGGAAGCTGGGCATTTTTTTTCATTCGATTTTGGAGTCGCAACCCCATTGCAGCTCTCAGCGTGGCCCCCGTGTAATGTCGCGTTGGATTTGCGGTTCCACCTCAAATAAATTTAATAGTATATCATTTAGAAGGTAGTGTTGCATTTGTGAACTTGCTTTATAGAAGTAGTGTGATTGAAGTTAATAAAAAGATTAAATTTGATAGAATTAGTAAAAATATATAAAATTAAAAATTAAAAGTTAAACCTGAAAAGTGTATTGTGTTGTAATACATTGAATTCGTGCTTTTTCAGATTCGCAATGGGTGCGCGAATCCACAAAAAAATAAAAAGAGTATGTATGTGTAAAAAAAAATTAGATTCACTATTGTGTTATAGGGTGGCTCTAAAAAGAGCCCTTGTTTTCATTATGAGTTTGTTGTAGCTACATGTAAGTGCGGATGCACAGCTTTAGGTTGTTGAGAAAGACTCTGTTCCCTTGATCTGTGATGTGTACTCCATCACTTCTGTAGATGTCATCCATATCAAAATGTAGATTGTTGTTATAGATGGAGCCCATCCTATGGTCTCTGAGGTAAGCAGAAACAGTATTATTGACATTCTTTCTAGCTTTCTCAATCTGTGGACAGAATTGATTTGACCACTTCCATTTCTGTCTTTGGCATATATTAGAGTATACAAAGACAGTTTTGGGGAAAAGTAACATCAATTGTGCAAAGGTATCCTTCATGAGCATTTCCAGTCCTACTCCAGTCAATGTGCCTAGGTCATTGCCACCACAGTGCTCAATCATGAGGTCAGGGTGTTGGAGATGCAAAAAGGTTTTAACCAAAGGCATCAATTGGTGCCACTTTAATCCTCTCTGTGCAATCCATTTAATATCCACATTTTGCAAACCTAGGTCTTTGTCAATACCTCTGTGTTCAGCATACCTTTTGCACCAGAAAACATAGCTGTGCCTTACAATCCATACTGTAAACATCTTGAAGGGATGTCTGGAAGTAATGAGAAGATGTCTGTAGCTGAGGTAGTCAGTTGGTAGAATGACAGGTATCTAAAATGGTGGAGAAGATACTGTTTCTAAAAAGCAGATAACTGATTGGCTGATCATGAACATTGTACACTCAAAAATAGGATGCATGTTACTTTCTTAAAGAAGCATGTTTCTTATTTGTTATTAAAAATGTTTGAAAGGTACAGTAGATAGGATAAGGTAATATTTTGCAAAACTCAACCACACCTGCTATTTGCATTTGTAAGCTTGTGTGCTGAACTTGAAAATATGGTGAACTTGTGACCTGCCAGTTCAGTTGAATGTTGCAGAAACTGTTACTATTGAAACTGGGATTTAGCAGAATGGGGGAAGGGTTGAAACTTAACTGTGGTTTTAAAATATGAAATTGTAATTTATATATAAGTGATATGTTATTAAAGTAAGATTTCCCAAATCAGTAGTATGTTTAGAAGTGGTGTGTTCTTAAAAAATAATACTAGTATTATTAGTAATAGGTTTTTGAACTCACGTGTGGATTCGCGGTTCCAGCGCAACGCTTTACTGAGGCCCCGGGGTGGAGTCACGACTCCAGAAAATTACAGAACCATTTTGGGCACTGTTAGAAGACAGTTGGAAAGGGTTAATATGTCTAACCAATAGAAATGTGTTTCACAATTTGAAATAATGTAGGAAGCAATGTGATTTGTTACTTACATTTATTTGTGTGGAGAAAGAGAGGGAAAGTTTGCCATTACTGGTTTTACCTTGTTGAGAGTGGTGCATTACATTGATTGTGTGCAGAAAATCTTATATGAGTTTCTGATATTTCATATTCTACAATACTATTTGGAAGGTGAGACATACATTTGTGAGGTGTATTATGTATTAGCTTTATTTTCAAAAGTTAAAAATTATTCAAGAACTGTGATGTTTGAAATATATTATTAAATGTAGAGATGTGTATTGTAGTTTGTTTTATTGTACTTAAATGTTGTTTGAAATAGATTGTGTATAGTAATATGTGTATATTGGAAGATGGATTAGCGATTATGGTAGTTTGTATTAGTATGCGGAAATGTACAATTGAAGTATACCGCATAGTTTTGGGTGTTGCTTTCAAATTGGAAGTGCAGTCTGTCAAGTTTTAAGGTGTGCATGGACTTGTGACTGAAGTATGTCTCTACTTGTATATGTATTCTCATATGTCTTATACATTTGAAGATGCAAGATGTATAACAAAGAGGTGTTGTTGCTTAGTATGTGGCTGGGCTCAACACTGTGAGTAGTAGTGGAATGGTGAAGCTGCAGCACAAAAGTGAGGTTTAAAACATGTTGACATAAGATATTAGTGATTAGGCTATTTTTTATAAGTCTCTAGAGAGGCACAGTTGAAATATGCCACATAAGTTTTGGTGCTTGCTTGAAATGGGAAGTGGGTTCTGTAAAGTTTTCAGGTCTGCATTATGTTGTGATTGAAGAAAGTCTCTACTAGGAGATATATTCTGATATGTGTTATCCATCTGAAGATGCTAGACATGTAAAACACAGGTATGAGTCTGTGGAAAGGTACACTTCAAATATACCGCATAATTTTCAGTGTCTGCTTGAAATGTTAAGTGCAGACTGTAACATTTGAAGATAGGGATGGTCTTGTGACTGAGGTATGTCTCTACTTGCACATGTATTCTCATATGTGTTATGTATTTGAAGATGCTAGATGTATAAAACACAGGTATACATCTTTTTTATGTTTCTTTTATATATGATGCCATTAGCAAAAGGTAGAGACAGATGCATGCATGCTTTCAGGAATATGGTGACACTTATAACAGAGACATGTGAAGGGTTGCTGGTTTGTATTTGGCTAGGATCAACACTCTGAGTAGTAGTAAAATGGTGAAGCAGCATCAGAAAAGTGAGGTTTAAGACATGTTGGCAGAGGGATTAGTAATTAGGTTACTTTGCAAGAGTCTGTGGAAAGGTACACTTGTAGTACGCTGCATAAATCTAGGTATCTGTTTGAAATATGAAGTGCAGTCTCTCAAGTTTTAAGGTCTGCATGGTGTTGTGACTGAGGTATGTCTCTACTTGCACATGTATTCTGATACGTGTTATGCATCTGAAGATGCTAGATTAATAAAACACAGGTATACATCTATTTGTATATTTCTTTTATATATGATGCTGCTAGCAAAAGGTACAGACACATGCATCCATGCTTTTAGAAATATGGGGAGACTTACAACAGAGATATGTGAAGGGTTGCTGCTTTGTATTTTGCTAGGCTCTACATCTGAGTAGTAGTAGAATGGTGAAGAGGCAGCAGCAGAAAAGTGATGTTTGGGATATGTTGGGCGAGGAATTAGTGATTATGGTACTTTCTAAGGGTCTGTGGAAAAGTTCACTTGAAGTATGCCGCATAAATCTAAGGGGCATATTACCAAGAACGGCGTTAAAATTATCGCCGCTTTAGCGGCAGGAAACTGCCGCTAAAGCGGCGATAATGGGCTTGATAATATGCCCTTGAGAATTCCAATAGAAGCCCATGTTTACACCAGAACATGGGCTTCTATTGGAATTCTCAAGGGCATATTATAAAGCCCATTATCGCCGCTTTAGCGGCAGTTTCCTGCCGCTAAAGCGGCGATAATTTTAACGCTGTTCTTGGTAATATGCTACTTAGTGTCTGTTTGAAATGTTAAGTGCAGTCTGTCAATTTAAAGGCCTTTATGGTCTTGTGAGTGAGGTATGTTTCTACTTGCACATGTATTCTTATACGTGTTATGCATCTGAAGATGCTACATGTATAAAACACAAGTATACATTTATTTGGATATTTCTTTTATATATGATGTTGCTAGTAAAAGGTACAGACATATGCATGCATGCTTTCAGGAAGATGGTGAGACTTACAGATGAGACATGTTATGGGTTGCTGCTTTATATTTGGCTAGGCCCAACACGCTAAGTAGTCGCAGAATGGTGAAGCTCCCGCACAAAAGTGAGGTTTAACACATGTTAGGAAATGGATTAGTGATTAGGCTAGTTTGTATGAGTGTGTGGAAAGGTACACTTGAAGTACGCCACATAAATATAGGTGTTTGTTTGAAATGTGAAGTGCAGTCTCTCATAGTTTTAAGGTCTGCATGGTGTTGTGATTGAGGTATGTCTCTACTTGCACATGTATTCTGATATGTGCTATGAATCTGAAGATGCTAGACGTATAAAACACAGGTATACATCTATTTGTATATTTCTTTTATATATGATGCTGCTTTCAAAAGGTACAGACATATGCATGCATGCTTTCAGGAATATGGTGAGACTTACAGCTGAGACATGTAATAGACTGCTGCTTTATATTCGGCTAGGTCCAACAACCTAGGTAGTCTGAGAATGGTGAAGATGCAGCACAAAAGTGAGGTTTAAGACATGTTAGGAAACGGATTGGTGATTAGGCTAGTTTGTATGAGTGTGTGGAAAGGTTCACTTGAAGTGCGCCGCATAAATTTAGGTGTCTGTTTGAAATGTGAAGTGCGGTCTGTCAAGTTTTAAGGTCTTCATGGTCTTGTGATTAAGATATGTGTGTAGTTGCACATCGTAGGGGTGGGCGGAATTTGCGTAGTCGCGCTACGCAAAGCTCCACAAAGCAGTAAAAAATCTCGGCGAGCACGCAAAAGTTCCGCGAACACGCGGAATTGCTTGTTCCGCCCGTTCGCGATGCTTTTTTCTTGTTCGCGAACGCTGTTTGCGTGCTCGGGGAGAAATATCTCGCGAACACGCATTTTGAAAGCGCGAACAAGCAAAAAATTCCGCGAAGCCGCGGATCGCGGAATTTTTGGTAATTCCGCGTTCTCCGCGGAACGCAAAATAACCCAAATTCCGCAAATTCCGCGAGCGGAACGGAATTTACCGCCCAGGCCTAATTGTGATATGTGTTATCCATCTGAAGATGATAGACGTGTAAAACACAGGTATACATCTATTTGTATGCCTCTTTTATATATGGTGTCACTAGCATAAGGTACAGACACATGCATGAATGCTTTTAGAAAGATGGGGAGACTTACAGCAGAGACATGTGAAGGGTTGCTGCTTTGTTCTTAGCTTTGCTCAATAGCTGAGTAGTAGTAGAATGGTGAAGCAGCAGCAGCAGCAGAAAAGTGATATTTAAGATATGTTGGGTGAGAAATTAGTTATTATGGTACTTTGTAAGAGTCTGTGGAAAAGTTCAGTTGAAGTATGCCACATAACTCTAGGTGTCTGTTTGAAATGTGAAGTGCAGTCTATCAAGTTTTAAAGCCTTTATGGTCTTGAGACTGACGAATGTCTCTACTTGCACATGTATTCTGATACGTGTTATGCATCTGAAGATGCTAGACGTATAAAACACAGGTATACATCTATTTGTATATTTCTTTTATATATGATGCTGCTAGCAAAAGGTACAGACATATGTATGCATGCTTTCAGGAATATAGTGATACTTACAGCTGAGACATTCGATGGGTTGCTGCTTTATATTTGGCTAGGCCCAACATCCTAAGTAGTTGCAGAATGATGAAGCTGCAGCACAAAAGTGAGGTTTAAGGCATGTTAAGAGATGGATTAGTGATTATGGTACTTTCTAAGAGTCTGTGGAAAGGTACACTTGAAGTACGCCGCATAAATGTAGGTGTCTAAGTAGATATGTCTCTACTTACTTATGTATTCTGATATGTGTTATCCATCTATCTGAAGATGCTATATTTGTAAAACACAAGTATACATCTATTTGTATGCTTCTTTTATATATGGTAGCACTAGCAAAAGGTACGGACGCATGCATGCTTTCAGGAATATGGTGAGACTTACAGCAGAGACATGTGATAGGTTGCTTCTTTATATTTGGCTAGGCCCAACATTCTGAGTAGTCGTAGAATGGTGAAGCTGCAGCACAAAAGTGAGGTTTAAGACATGTTGGCAGAGGGATTAGTGATTAGGCTACTTTGTATGAGTCTGTAAAAAAACACAGGTATAGAACTATTTGTATATTTGTTTTATATATGTGTCAATAGCAAAAGGTATAGACACATGTATGGATGCTTTCAGGAATATTGTGAGACTTACAACAGAGACATGTGAAGGGTTGCTGTTTTATATTTGGGTAAGCTCAACACTTTAGGTGTTATTTTGAAATGGGAACACCAGTCTGTGTAGTTTAAGGGACTTTATGGTGTTGTGAATAACGTATGTGTCTACTTATACATCTATTGTCTGATGTATTATACATGTGAACCTGATTGGTTTGGGTTATAGTAGAGAAATCCTTTAGTTATGCTCTGTCATTCTGTTGCGGAGGTTGTGATGTCTTTTAGATGAAGGAATTGCGCAGTGTCTGACATAACTTTGCAATGCAATTGAAAGTATTTGTTTATTTATAGATGAGCATATTTGTATATATTTATTTTAATAATATGAAATTATTTTTAGAAACTATTTAAACTTTTCATTTTTTTCAGATATTCACCATTATTAGTAAGAAAGATTGAGTATGGCAAGAAAAGATCAAAAGAAAAGACAAGAAAAAAACAGTACTATTTAAAGGAAAGAGAATAGCAGAAATTAGATGAAGTTCAAAATGTGACATTGAAGAAAAAGACTTCTGGTAAGAGAACTAAAGAAATTGTTAAGAGACTTTTAAAGAATGTAATGAATTTTCAAAATGTGGAAAAGAGAAAGGAAAGTTCTACAACCCATCGGAAGGAAACGAAAAAAGGACATATTAATGGAAAATCATGTTATGAGAAAACAATCCATGTTTAAAGAAGGATGAAAGAATATAAAGACATTAGGAAGAGAATGTATAAAAGTAGAGTACTACAAAATGTATTGAAAGATTGTAAAAAATATAAAAGAAGATCAGCAGCTTATAAGAAAAAGCAACAGATTGAAAGTGTAGTAGAAAAAGCTTTTGAATTGAAACGAAAATTATTTATATTGGCATTGAAGAGAATGAAAACGTTGAATAAAACAATGCAGTTTATGAAGGAGAAAAGCAAAAGAAAAAGACTGGTTAATAGAAGTAACGTTTGCAACATTTTTACTGGTCAATGGAAGCACACTTCTAGTACTGAGCCTTTCTTTAATGAAGAAAGCTATTTTCAACAAAATACATTTGTTCATGCAGTTGATACTAGTGGTCGATGCTGTGAGATGAAAGATGGTTGTCCCATTCCAAAAGAAAAGATGGTTCCTAGGAATGTGGAAGAAGTAATAGTTGAAGAAGTTCAAGGGAGGCGTACACAAGCTCTGGCATATGAGTGGGAATGTAGCAGTATTTGTAGTATTCAACAGGGATCTATTGACATATTACGAGTTTTTATACGAGGATTTGTCCAAAAATGTCTTAAACAGAAGATTAAGATGTTACAAGGACTAGATCCATGTAAAGTAAGAAAATATACTAAATTGCAGGGTCATTATCTGGCTTGTCTTTCAAGAAAAGTGTGTCAAAGTACTTTCCATCATTTAAGAATGTTAGCAGTTCACCACTCAGAAATGCGGAAGTTAGTAAGGAGACTCTACTATGTAAAAAGTCCTGCATTATGTTTAAGTGAAATGAACACAGCTCTTTTGCATGGTACAGTATAAGATGTAAAAAAAGTTTGTGATGATATACAGTTTTGTTTCTTTGGTTCACAAGAGGAGTGTAGAGAAAGTGAGAGCTTGATAAGTGTAGGTGTTGAAGAACAGGTGGAAGATATTAGTACTGACATGTTTGCAGAAGAAATTACAAAGTTTAAGATAGTTTCATCTGAAAAACCAAAACTATGTTTTTATTTGTTGTTGACGTACTCACTATAGAAGTCAAACTAGGAATGTTGATCTATATTTAAAAAGTGAAAACGAAAACAATGATAAGTGGGAGCAATTTGGTGCTTATTTGTTGGTGGAAGGTCGTTTTGAGTTGGCTACTGATCAACGTATTTGTAAATATTGTTTCAACAAATTAGAAGAGAACAAAATGCCAGCTAGAGCTGTACATAACAACTTATAGTTGGTAGCTTTTCCTCTGCAACTGGCAGATTTAAATACATATGAGTCCATTCTTATTCAATCTGTGCCCCTGTTTCAGGCTATAGTTCGTATGGAGCCTAAAACAGGTAAGCTGCCTCCAACAGATTTACAAAGAGGTCTGAAAGGAAGCGTTGTGTACTTACCTTTAGATTTTAAGAAAAATATTGAAACTGTTGGTATAGAGAGGGAGGAAAGTGAGGCTGTAGTTATTCTATTTAATGGTGTACTAACAAGGAGTCGAAAAATATGGCAAGAGTTTGTTGATGTTAACAAACTTCAGAAGGCTACATTGTATCTGGTGCAGAATAATATTTATTATAAGTATGTAAGCATTGTTGAACAGGAAATATGTTTAGAAGATGAAACAGAAATTAACAAGTGGCCAAATAGAAAAAGTGGACAAGTCTCGGAGTGAAGAGATTTATGAACATTACAGTATACATCCTTTGCATTCAAGGGAAGTGATAGGAAACAATATTGAATTAATTCAAATGAAGAAAGTGAAGGGAACTCCCATGAGCGTATGTGAAATTTTTTTAGAAGCACATTGTTTTCCACAGCTGTTCCCCACTGGAGAAGGTGGACAATATGATGAACGAGCAGTACAGATTCCAGCTTCAGAATACCGTTCGACACGATTGTACTCAGAAGATCCAAGATTTCAACAGTGTATTCCATACATATTTCATCTTCTCTTTGAAAGTGATTTGTCTGCACTTTCATATGCAGTGAACCAAACAGGAGTTTATCTTCCACATGTTTCTGCAACGGAATTCATGGATAAAGTTCAACAAAGAGATGAACAGTTAGAATCTCAGTTAATAAATTTGATGGCGTGTCAACATGGTACCAATGAGTATTGGTATCATCGTCACGGAGAACTTAAATGTATGTTAAGAAACTTAGGAACCCCTACATGGTTTGTGACACTTAGCTGTGCTGAATATGCGTAGGACGATTTACTTGAATTTCTACGAGAAGCAAATTCAAATGTAAAAAATATTGAATTGAAGACACCTGGCGAACTATGTTCCTTGGATCCTGTAAATGTCTGCAGATATTTAAATAATAGGTTTTAAGCTATGATGTCTTTTATCTGCAATAAAAAAATCCACCTCTTGGAGAAGTAACTGATTTCTTTTGGCGAAAAGAGCACCAAACCAGTGGTGCTCCTCATATACACATGCTATTATGGATCAAGAATGCTCCAAAATTTGGAACTGATACTGATGAAAGTGTTTTGTCTTTCATTGAACAGTATGTTACATGTGCCATTCCAAGAGAAGGAGGAGAAAACACCTTGAGACAGAAAGTTTTACGGTTTCAAAGTCATCGATGTGGCAAATACTTTCGACGAAAATACAAGTCTAAGGGAAAATTTTATACAAAGTGTTGTTTAGGATTCCCACGTCCAATAATTTCAAAAGGAAGAGTAAATAGTTTTATGTCAGCAGTAAGGCATACCATAACTTCGAAATCTCCAAAGAATACATCCAACTTAAAAAGAACTGACGATTCAAAGTATATTATTGACTACAATCCAGTGATTTTGGCAATGTGGAAGGCAAACATGGATATTCAATATGTTGCAGATAATTCAATTTCTGTTGCTCGCTATGTTACAACATATATAACTAAATCTGAAAAGACAGAGATGAAAGAAATGTGGGAAGAAATTTCACAGGAAAAGAGTCTTAGCAAGAAATTGTACAGCTTTAGCTTGAAAATGCTTTCCCACCAAGAGATTGGATCCTATGAATGTTCGTATCGGTTGAGCTCTGCCAGTTTATCTTCAAAGTCAAGAGGAATCATTTGGGTACATTTAGGTATTGCCTGCACACGAAATAGAGTATTGAAAACATTACAAGAAATCGAATACTTAGCACTGAATGAACCAGAAAGTACAGATATTGTTAAACTAATATGTTGGATACATACTATCCCAAAAGGAGTCCATATCTGGAAAACGTATGTCTCTATGAAATACTTCAACATTATAGCTTTAAAAGAAACATTACAGAAAATATAAATGAAAACAAATATGCAGTAATTAGTTGTGATGGATGTTTGGTAAAACATGCCAAAGGAAATCTTATTAACCACCGAAAACTCAGTTGTGAAAGTCCAGATAAGAGGACATTTTTCCATTTAGCACTTCTGCAACTGTTCAAGCCTTGGCGTAGTGAAACGGAATTACTTGGAGATTTTGACTGCTATGAAGATTCTTTTAATGCATATAAAGATAGCATTCAATGCACAATCTTCCCAACTTATCTACAAATGTTAAATGATGAGATTGAACAAGAAACTACTATTGCAGCTGAAATAGCTAGAGTCAGTTCTCAAGATAGTCAAAGTTTGGGTCCACTAAGTCAAGATCCACTAGGACAACCAATTATTGAAAATGAAGCAGCAATATCCATGAATGAAGTAGAAACTTCAATGCAACAAGTACAACAGGATATTATTCAGTTGGAAAAGTTAGAAGAACAACTAAACATTGAACAAAAAGAAATATATCTACAAGTGACAGAACAGATACAACATGGTTTGCAACATGAAAAAACAGAATGCCAATTCTCATCATTTAAACCTATTCTAATGTACATCAGTGGTCAAGCTGGAACAGGAAAAAGTTTCTTAATTAAAGTTTTGACCAGTTATCTATACAAAACTACAGAATCACATTTGTCTTGTGTTGTAACAGCTCCAACTGGATTAGCAGCACACAACATTAAAGAGATTACTTTACATCGATTACTCATGCTACCAGTTGAACATGAAAATAAATTGGAATATCACAAGCTATCTGGAGAAGCTTGTTATGAAGTCTCAAGAGTACTGAAGAAAATGAAACTTCTAATCATTGATGAGGTGAACATGGGCTCAAACTTAATGCTTGCCTTCATACACTTGAAAATGCAACAGATTTTATAAACAGATTACGATGTTTTGTTTGGAGGAAAACATGTAATTGTATTCGGCGATCTACTACAACTTACTCCTGTAAAAGGGCAACCTGTTTTTAAACACTTGTGCATGAAGATACTAGAAACTCTTTGAGAAGTATTGGAAATGTGAACATTTGGTCTCATTTTGAATATAAAGAACTTATTAACAATATGCGACAAGCAAGTGATGAACATTATGGAAATATTCTTCAAGATATAAGAATTGGTGTCTTGACGAAAGATGGTAAACAAACTTCAGAAAGTCGGCTACTGAGGAACTTGTTTACAACTGTAAACACATCGACTGAAATAATGTACAATAAGCTCGGAGAAAAGAAGTCTATAGTTTGCCTAATGCCTACACTGCAAGAGTGTTCCACATTTCATCAAGAACTTTTAAAACTGGAAAAACAACAAATAGTGGAAATTGAAGCTATTGATAAAATTGAACATCAAGGAGTGACTATTCTTCTCACAGAGAAACTACAGTCAAAATTCTATTCTTTGGAAAAGTCTGTATCTAAGACTGCAGGCTTAGAAAAGACTTTACATGTATGTATAAACTGTCGGGGAATTTTATGGCGTAATTTGAATGTAGAAGGTTTAGTAAATGGAGCAATGGGAAAAGTTGTTAATTTTGTAAATTTTCAGAACAGAGATGGAATAGAATTTTTGAAGATAAAAATTGATCAGATTAAAGAGGTAAGTCAGATTGGGTGTTGTGTTGTACGTTTTTTGTTTGTAAAAGACTTGTATGTTTGCAGAAAACAGTTTCGTTTGTCTTTAGCATATGCAGTAACAATTCATAAATCTCAATGTTTAAGTATAGACAGTGCTTTTGTAAATATTGAAACTACAGTGTTCAAAGAGGGAATGGCATATATTGCATTGTCTAGAGTAAGAACATTATCTGGTTTGTATTTGATTGATTTCGATGAGAAAAAGGTTAGTGCAGATACAAATTGTATAAGAGAGTACAATCGTTTAAGAGAACTTTATACTCCTCATTTAGGTGAATATCCCATATATGAAAAACGTGTAGTGTGTCCAAAACGAAAATATGTCAAGCATTCAATTGAGGTTCAAAAAAAGAAAACCATTGAAGAGAATCATGAAGGTGTAAAGAAAATGAAAACGGAAACTGTTGATGAGATTGTAGGATACCAGTTGGAAAACAGTTCAGGTATCAACTGCTATGCTAATGTGATTTTGTATGGTGTGTTTTATCTAGAAGAGCTTCATTGTGAAATTATGGGAAATCATGAAAAAAGTTTTTGCTCTTTATCACGTCATGTATTTAAACAATTGATAACTGACAGAAATAAAATCCATACTGCTTCTGGTGTTCGACATCTTTTGGATATATGTACTTGTTCTTTGACATTTACTCTTAATGTTCAACAAGATGCACAAGAATTTCTAATGTTTGCTTGGAGTATTAGAACTTGAAGGAATACAGATTGAATACTTATTTGGAGTAAGTTACAGATGGGATCATAAATGTGAAGAGTGTTCATTTACTTCCAGCACTGAAATAGACACAGAACGATTCATATACTTGATGATACCAGATTGCAAATCAGTACCTTTTAACAAATTAGTAAAAACAGCCAATCAGGATATGAAATGTTTGCATTGTAAATCAGAGATGTCTACATTACATATAGAAAGATCTGGAAACTATCTCCTTTTAATGTTTCAATGTTGTAAAGCAAATGAAAGAAAACTGGAGACCAAAATAATTGTTTTTGTGGCAAATCAAAAATCTATTTCAGGAAGAACTTTTATATAACCCTGGGCTTAGTTCGCGTAGTCGCTCTACGCGAAGCTACGCGAAGACGTCGAGCGCTACGCGAGCTCGCATAGCTTCGCGAGCGTGCGTAGCTGCTTGGTGCGCCCGTTCGCGATGCGTTTTCTTGCTCGGGAACGCGTCGTTCGTGTTCGGGACGCTGTTTACGTGCTCGGGGCGCCAACTTACCCATGCGGTCGCCTATGGGCGCGGCCATTTTGATTTTCACTTGTCCCGCCCGTTCGCGATCCCTTATTTCCTGTTCCAGGTCGCGTATAGCGTGCTCGCGATGCGCATTCCATGATCGGGAACGCGTTGTACGTGTTCGCGACGTTTTGTGCGTGCTCGGGGAGAAATATCGCGCGAACTTACCCATGCGGTCGCGATGGGCGCGGCCATCTTGTTTTACCACTCTATGCTATGGTTCTGGGCCTGCTTTTCTATCCTCCCTCAATCTTTGCAATCCTTAGTTTTTTACACTGTTTTTCAATTTTTCTTTATTTCTTACCTATCTCTCTCTCTGCCTAAGTCTATATTTTGCATTTTTTCTACTTTTTACTGTGTTTTTTTACTTTCCAACTGTTTTATATAACTTTCTTCTTTAAGCTCCTACTTCTTCCCCTAACTTTATTTTTCCCTTCTAACTTTTCTTTTTCACCTCCTCCCACCCCAGAACCATGGCGAAGGGTAGCAGCAGCGGGTCAAAGAAGGGCAAGGGGCGTGCGCCCAATCGCCGCCTGCCTTGCGGCAGACTGCGCCCGCAGGGTGCAAGCCCGCCAGCTGTTTACGGAGGAGGAGGTGGCCGCCCTTGTTTTTTTATTCAGCGCCACCTCCCCTTGACCTTGGCAGCAGGCGGCAGGCCAGGCTCCGGTTACCCGACCCAGGAGCGTCACCGTCGGTGGGCGAAGGTGCGTCGGGCAGTGTTTCGCTGCTCCGCGGTCCGGCGCACACATAACCAGCTGGCCCACCGGTGGTCAGACATTCTTGACCGGGAGCAGGACCTGTTGGACCTGCTAGGTGTCGAGGTCGTGGGGCTTGGTGAGTAGCCAATATATATAGTAGTATAAGTATTGTGATTTGTGTATACATTTTTACAAATAATAACAAGAATAATGCTGCTTACATTGCAGGTAAATTACGTTTCGAAATCTTCTGTGATTGTAGGACACAGGTGCTGGGCGGTACTCTTACTTTTTGCAACTTTGCGCTCGCTTGTCATTATTATGTAAGAGTTTACTTTAGAGAACTTCAGTTAGGTAATGCTATTGCTAGAGAGACTGTAGTCTTTCCTTTGTCCTCCTGTCAAATAGTGGTGGATGGATTTGATACTAGGTTTAGTTACTATTAGTTGATAATTTTTGAGCGGTCTGCGTGACGCATCCTCTGTCACTGAGTGCTGCTTACCCCAGTCCTTTTGTAGTTTGTTTAGTGAGTGGTACTGGTAAGCTTAGCTTAGCAGTGTCAGTCAGCTGCAGAACATCAGACGCAACCAACCAACAATTTGATGTATGCATTATGCACTGACTTTATGCATGTGTCCTCCTTCTCACCTATGCATTTTTGATGGAAATAAAAAATTGAAATGCATGCTTAATGAACAATTGGCCCGCCTGGAATAGGTGGGCTAGGTCAGGTGGTACTTAGGCTTAGTTAGTGTTCTGGATTTTATTTGAATCAATCAGAATGGAACACTGAATTAGTGTTCCCCAATAAGTAGACTGTCCGTGAATTCCGCAAGCCAGTAGGCGATCGGATTAGATAGGTCAATTTTATAGCAATTTTTGTTTCCTAAAATGTTTTTTGAGCGTTTTTTTAAGATAATTTATTTGTTTCACAGCAATCATTAATGTTTGTGTCTTTCTTTTTCTTTATTATATCTTACATGATCACTGATCTGCAGCACCCAGGGGCAAGAAGACGGGGTCCGAGTCGGCGGGACAACCACCAGAGGACCGCTCCTCTACCGAGGGCCCTGCTGCTGGTCCCAGTAAGTCCTCCAGTGGTTATATTAACAATTATATTGCCCTAACTTTTACTGGACCTTATTTATTCTGAACTATTAATTCTGGCTCCACTCCCTAATTATCTTTTTACAAAAGATTCTTTGATCTTGACTTGACTATCTGTTTCTAAATTCTGGTTATCCCTGCCTCTAAGTTCTAACTGCCTCTGCTATGAATGTCTGTACTCTGTACTACTAATATTAGTCTGTCGCTAAGCTTTCCCAGTTTGCATTGCCACTCTTTATTGTACGGTTTTGAATAAAACTCAGATTGACCAATACTAATAGCTCTAGCCACTGAGTCCAGTCCTTTCGGTTGTCCTCTTCTAGGCTTCTTAATCTTGAGGCTTTGACAATTACCACAAACAAAATGCACAACCAGATATTTGACTATTTTTGATAGGATATAGTACATACTACTTGTATTCTGCACAGCCCCATGCAGAACTATGCACAATGAAAGAGGATGTTGGTGATGAGAGTTTGGAACTTGGACGTTCCTCACACCTCAGTCAGAAGTGAACCCACAATCCCCTGAACGACTAGCTAGTGTCTCATTAGGTCCCCGAACCCCCACCCGAAGATACCCAATGATTATGATTCCACAACCCAGAACATAACACAATTTCGCTCACTCACTCGTGTAAGTCCACCACCACCACCACACCAAATACCACATAGTCTATGTGTAAGTTCAAAAGGTTTATTTTCAAATGACAACTTCTGTAGGTTGTTCTATAAAATTCAGTGTACTCCAGCCAGCTCCAACAGCAAAATGCATAAGATTAAAACAATAAAAATTGTTGCAACAAGTGCATGATGATATAAGACAAAAGATCTGTGTGAATTCTGGGCGACTCCTCACCGTAGAACGTAGAATTACTGGTTACATGCATCATTCATAAGCTCTGCAAATCTCTGGTTCGTACTCGTAGAAGGGAATCCTCTGCCTGAGAAAAATGGTGCGTGTTAAATTTAATGCAAGCATTTGTCAGTCCTGCCAAAAAACTGTAACATGTTACCTATGGCTAAGTAATACGGACTAACGGAACTCCATAACAAAGTGGCTTGTTTTCCGACCTCTTGTACGCAACGCTCAGACAGTAGCTGTATGTGCTCATGTGGGCTCAAAAGGCGTCTTACTGTTACTGCACAACAAGCTGCGAGGTAACATACGCAAAAGACATGAAGCGAAAAATGGTTGCATGGCTCAGGCTAACTTTGCAAAGAGTAGAGTATAGTATAATAATGACCTTAGGGACCATAATAACACTACTAGTGTCTGTCTACTGACTGTACTCTAGTACCCGATTTGGACTATTGAATGTGATTTATAATAATAAATATGTATTAACCTTTTTTCAATCTTGCTAGTGAAAAATAATAAATAGGGGGAGGTGTACAGGCATCTAAAAATGTGTCATGTTTTTGCTAGGCGTACTATCGACCACCAGTGCCGGTGGGGCCAGCGGCGATGGCGTTGCGGCCATTCCGGAGGGGGCAGGAGATACAGGGGTGAGCCAGCAGCAGTGGCGGGCGGTGGTAAGTTATATTCATGACTTATTGACATTGCACTAGCTGGAAGGGTGTGTGGAGTGGACTTCACTCACTGTACTGTTGTTGAGACTTATTAGGTATGAAGTTGTAGTGAACATTATACAACGGTTAATAAAGAAGACACCCTTTACTTAGCAGCATGAGCAATGCAGTACCAATAGCATTACCAGCGTGACTTCATTAACCAATGGCCTCTTATATCTGACTCCAACTCAGCTGTGAAAGTTTTATGGAGGAGACTAAAAGTCAGATCAGATGACCTTGATGGATGTGTTGAACAAAAAGGGAAAGAAGGGTGGAAGGAGGAAGGGCGGGCGAGATTTAATATGATGACTGGCAGAGAAGGATACGTTGGAAGCATGGATAGGTGGCTGATAGGAATCAGATGCATGTGTTGTTGAAGGATGGGTGGAAGGTGAAAGAAGAATGGATGCCTGCCTGGGTGGGCGACACAGTATGGGTGGATACTGTGGATAGCAAGAATCATCAGCGGTGTTTGGGTGAAACTCAAAGCCAAGCAAGCAACGTAGTGAGTGGACGCATGCGTTGTTGTTGGTGAAACAAAGTAAGGTTTGTGGAGAGATTAAGAAGAATGATTGACATTTACTTAGAATGGATGGATACCTGTATGTATTCATCATAGACAGCATAGGTGGAGACTGTCACGGGATGCTCAGTTTTAGGGAATGTTAAAGAAACCGCGCCAGCGTACCAAAGCCGATGTGGGGAGGGGCAGGGTGGGGGTAGTAGTAAACAATGTATTACGCGGGCAAATACAGGTAACTTTACTGTAACATACAAATAAATAAAGTGAATTTCATTGTGTGCACTGCACCGCCAAATGGGATGCAGTGTGCGCAACAAAATTAGTTTCATTTATTTATATGTTTACTTACCTGTAATTGGCCGTAATCCATAGTTTACTACCCCCATCCTGCCCCTACCCACGCCACCGCCCGGCCAAACTCCCCGAGTCCCACCAACGACCGCTACTGACCTTATGTCGTTGTCCCATATAAAAGCAACGATCATTGGATCAGATATATAATCTGCCTTTTGTAGTAGCCAAGGCACTGTGAAATTGAGCAATTGCCCTCCATGTAACAGAGAGAGTATGGCCAGTGCCACCCGTAATAGAAAAATACGAGCTTCCCCACCTGCAAACAGTAGTAAATCAAACTAATGTTACTCTGCGTCATGACTCGTATGTTTGTCTTGGCTTCAAGCATAGATGACCGAGCTGGCAATGCCGGCTACAACCAGGTTATGTCATTTCCCTAAACTAGAGATAAGAAGAACACTGGTGTACTGTGTACTGCTTGGAGTCCATAGTGCTAGTATAATGCCTGAAACTCCCACAAATGTTAGAGGCCGAGGAAGTGGGAGGATAGATAGATTATTACCACAAATGTTATGTACTGTGCTTCTTGCTAGTGCTACTGTGCCATTATGTGTTGAATTAATTTTGTGTTACTGTTTATGTAAGAGTACTGGTTACAACAATATTTTCTTTCTTTCTTTTCCCAAGACAAACCATCGCGGAAGGAGTTGGCAGTCAGGGCCCGGCGCCGGAAACTGGAGGCCATATGCCGGGAGTACCGGAGGCTGGTGGCTCTGGCGGAGGAGGAGGAGGAGGCGGCAGCAGCTGCAGCCTCGTCCGATGCCCGGGCCCCATCCAGGCCCCAACTCCAGCGGTACGGCGCCGCGGTCTGATAGCCAGCCGCCGCAAATCATTACCAGCCAGCACTGCTGCTGTCCCCCATTGTGGATGCCACTGCAGGGCATTCCGCAAGAAGATTCTCCTCCGGATGGCACGGCAAGAGGAGCAAATGGAGGAGCGGGTGAAACTCCTGGTGGACAAACACCTTAAAGCCCGCCGATTATAACATCGAGGACCCTGTTGCTTTGCCCCTTTTTATTCCTTGTTTTGGTGGGTGGGAATTGGGCGTTGGGGTTTCGGGACATTCTTTGGACTTTTTCGTTTTGGACATTGGTTGGGGTTAGGGAGAGGGGTGGGTCAGGTGTGGGATAGTTTATTTTTGTTAGGGTAATAAATTATATTTATACTTAAACATACAATGTTAATGTTTTGTGGGGGTTACTGTTTTACGAATTAACGTCACATTGGTTTGCTTGCTGCTGCAGGGCCGCAGCCAGTGTTTGATTTAAATAATCTGCCGATGATGTATAACAAACAGATAGATGCGGTGCCCCTCACCGAGTTATTTGTCCTACTAGTATTCTACCTCCCACCAACTTATCTTACCTGTGATTGATGATGACTACGTTCGGCACAGCGATGGCTGCATGGTTTCCATAGAGAATGTAGAAGATGCCATGGTTGTGGTGGTAGTACTAGAGTAGACACTGGCAGTAGCATTTGCTAAAAATTTTAAAAAGAGACAGTCACTTGCCTGAGAAAAACTGTGGGAGGAGTAGTCGAACGAAGTGAAATACAGTACAGAAGACAACTGCCAAACAAACAATATTGCAGTTGCAACTGCTAAAGTCAAATTAAACATAATGGTGGCGGGGACAGCCTAGTACAAGAAGTTATAAACTGCAGTTGTGCTGTCGAGTGAGTCACTTAACTTAACACAATCGTAATTCGTAACCTTTACTGCTGTGTGGTAGGAGTTTGATGATTAATGCAATCAATGACGGCAATTAATTATGATGTACTACTATTAGCCGTTGACTGCTTGCACAATGCACATAGACTGAGCATGGGTGGCCAAGCAGAAGAAGCTCCTCGCCCTGCCTTGCAATTGAATTAGTGTTGCTTTCACCACATCTGCCCCAGCAAGCGTGTGATCAATTGGTGTACATTTTATGTAGTCACATCACACCTCAATATAAATCACAGCCCGGGGGAAGAGGGTTAGGGTTTGATGAATGGATGGGAAGGGGGTTTGGGGAAAGGTTTGAAAATGAAAAACAGTATGCATGGACAACAAAAGCAAAGCGCAATCTTGGCAGACGACCATGATCTTATCCAAAAAATCAATAAAGCGAGAAAAGGGAAATGCATGCGTTAATGATGAAGATTAGATAACTTGATGGTTAATGAGTAGTACATAATAACTCCTACTAGACAATTAGACAGTACAGGGCACCAGTATATTCTATTTCTATGCAATTTGCCTTGCCTGTAATATGCCCTCAGAGACCCAAATTCCATGTTGTACTGGGCTTACTTGTAAAGATAGCAAAGACAATTAACAAATATTTGTAGGGATCAATTAGCAAACAAACACACAACACACAGTCCTAATGATTGCAGAGAAAAAAGGAATCAAATTAATTAAAAGATGAATGATGAATGATACTAAAGTTACTGTATTATCATGCTAAAATTGTGGAGTTGAATCTCGTCCTTCCTCTTGGTCCTATCTTCCATGGACGCTCCGCACATCAATCTTGGTGGCCTTCCTGATGCCGATTGGTAAGGTAAATGTGAGTTGTGTCTCCCAGTATAGCAAGCACAGGGTAAAGGCCGGCCTGTAACGTCTAGATGGAAAAACAAAAGGGGTATTGAGAAATCAATGAATAAAAAAAAAAAAAACATCAGTTACGGTGGAGTCCAAGAAGAGAAGAGAGAACACTTTCAGAGTGAGGCGGCTTGGATATATCGTGTAGATTCTGTTTACAGCATTAAGCTACAACAACAACAGGACAGAACAGGCCCACCACAGCACCAGCCCGTGACCCAACCTCCATTTACCTTAATTTTTGACATAGCCAGACAAAAGGCATACACAGCAACTTAGCATTTTCCTAATTAACTGACAAAATCAATGCTCCGCTGTCAGTCATCACTACACTCGACTAGACCACTACATGGACATGTAGGTCTGCTGTGTTTACTACTTTCTTGTTGAATTGTTGTGTTTATGTTTACCTTATGCCACTTCATGAAATGCAATTAGTCCTTGAATCATCTCCGATCCAACTGAATGACTGCGCGCGAAAAGATAGTATGGTCATCATCATGGTGTGGTACGTGTTGTCCAACTACAACTCAGTCTGTATTGTTGACTCCGATTAAGTCCATATTCCATATAAAAAAATTGCAACAGATATTGGCCTGCACCTGCAGTAGTAGGAGTACAATTTGGTTATTAAACAACAAGAAAGGAAACATTGACTGTCACTTATTTACTGAGTCACTTTGTAGATTAACTAGTAGAGTAGAGTTCGACTTCATGCACAACATCAACAACAAACAACAGCAATCGCTCACAGTCTGCAAACATCCAATGCATTCCATCATTACCTGTCTTGCTCTTCTCTTTGGCTGTCAGATCATCAGATGCCTAGTGATGACATTTTTGTTTTGTTTTTGCGGGGCAGTGGCCTCATCATTATTACTCCAGTCCACATTCATTTTGAGTGTTAGGCGCTGTTTCGGTTTTCGTCGTATTCATCTGTGGCACCTTTGTCACAGTTTAAGTTGCTTCCCATGGTCAGCAGCACTGTGATGATGGTCCGCGGCCTGTGTAGTGCTCATTGCTGGTCATTTGAGTTTGCACAAATGTCAGCAAGTTTCTTCGAAGAGTCTATTGTCTTTCTCTGCCAAGTACCTTCTGTCCTGACAGTGAGGACCTTTGGATGCCTGCAGAGGCTGTAGCCTTCAGACACTGATGAGTTTCAGCTTGAAAACAAAACGGAGGATAGCTATAGTAGTCACGTTTCACTTCTAATGGAGGCGGGACTGGTAAAGGCAACATTTATTGTACTAATGTCTGGCTTGATGGAAATGTACTTGTGCGAGACAGGAAGATGAAGCAGGACTCTGAAGAGTGGACAGTTAAATGCACAGACGTGCAACTCCAATAGGGAAATAAAAAGAAGACGGTGGTGATAGTTTTGTTGTGATTTGATTTGAACCAGAAAGACAGATACACAGACACATAAAGGAAGGAAGAAAGCAACAATTTGAAAGCCTAGTTGTCAGGGAAGAGGAGCTCGTCCTCAAACTCTGGTGGTTCGGACAGAAGTAGGTCCTGTAACGCACTATTTACGTCATCCAAGTCGCTCTGCTCTTCCTGCTGTGATTCACGTATTTTGTAATCCGGTGGTATAAATTGCTGATTCATTTTGATCATGGTTAACCTCTCCACGCTTTGGGCCGAGAGACTGGTCCGTTTCGAAGTTACAATGGCACCAGCAGCACTGAAAACACGCTCAGAAGAGACACTTGCAACAGGGGAAGCGAGATACTTTATCGCCAGCCTGCTGAGCACTGTCCATTGGCTTCTTTTCCCATACCAATACACCAATGGGTTTCCATCCATGAAGACCTCTGTTGGGTCATCCAGATAGGCCTGGACCATCCGCTCAATGTTAAGGGGTGCTCAGATGTGCTCGGCCGGTTTTGCCTTTGCATCAGCACTGGACTTACCATACCCCTGCTGTAGAAACCAATCAGTTGCACATTGTGCTGCGGACGATCCTGTTCTTGATGTTATTGTTGGTGTAGGTGACTGCTGGGAGGCAAATGCACTGCCCTCAGGCTCCGAAGTATAACTTGACTCTGGATGCCCTGTAGTACTGGTTATGGCCTGTGGTGGGGGCCTGTAATTAACAGCCGTTCACTTTCGAAAATAGTTGCTTCCTTAGCTATCAAAGTTTTGTAGTTGGCAACATCCACTTCCGAAAAAGGAATTACTGCCTTGCTGTTCAGAAATACTTTGTACCGTGGATCCAAAATTGTGGCACTAATGTAATGTGGTTGTGACAAAATTTTATTTTTAATCCTTGTATTTTCCGATAAGCGAGCGGCTAAGGTCTCCGCCAAATGATATGCGTCTTGTTTGTCATCCACACCTGTGTACGTTTCAGACACATCCTTCAGCTGTTGCTCTAGCATGTGCAACAATGGGATAGCTTGGCCCATAGTACAGTCCTCCCTGCTGACTTCACGTGTGAAGATCTCAAAAGGAAGTAGCATCTCAGTCAGGCATTTAATGAGGTCCCATTGAGCCATCTCAACGGTCATGCCTCTCACAGTAGGTTCCCCTATTCTTTGCATGACATAAGCATTGAGTGGTATGTACAGTTCAAACAGACGATCAAGCATATAATAAGTTGAGTTCCAACGTGTTGGCACCTCCTGGATGAGCGCTTTGACTGGCAGTTTATGCTCACGTTGAATGACCCTCAGCTGCTTCCGGGCTTTAAAAGAATGGCTGAAATGTGTGCATATTCTTCTGCAGGTGACCAGTAAGTTGCTGACTTTTGATTCATTTTTCAAAAAGTCTTGAACAACAATGTTAATGCAGTGTGCCAAACACGGGACCCTGAAATAGCCACCATTGCGCATGGCCAAAACTACATTACTGCCGTTGTCCGTGGCAACAAAACCAATCGTAAGCCCTCTTGGGCGCAGCCACTCAAAGACCTTGGTGTTAAACTCTTCCAAAATGTTTGCAGCAGTATGAGATTTCTCCATGGCAAACATGGCTACAGTTGCATGTTTGCGAGTGGCATGAAAAATCTCTGCAGTATCAACACCAGCAGATAGCTGTTCTCTAACACCCACAAAACTGATCCAGTGTGCAGTGATGCACATGTAATCTGTAGCTTGGCAACTGGTCCACATGTCTGTAGTCAGGTGGATACTGTGAACAGCACTCTGCTTCAAGGCCTTTCCTAGCAATTCCAGCACGTCGTGATGTAGTGCTGGAACTGCAACTCTGGCAAAATAGTAGCGGCTGGGAACATGCCATTTTGGGCAGATGGTTGACACAAATTCCACAAAACCCAACCCTTCAACAAAAGAAAAAGGGAGAAGGTCCAGTGCTAACATTTTAGCCAGCTTCGCATTGTACAAACGTGCTATTGGGTGGTTGCGTTCGTACTGCCCCTCACCCCCAAACATGCTGATAATGGTAGGCTGCATGGTTTTCCTTTCTCTTAGGCTCAACGCACTTTTTGGTAGTGCGGACCTGGTACTTCTTGGTGTCTCCGGCTGACTCTTACTCTTGTGCCACTGAGATGTTGCTGAAGATGTGTGCAACGTTAAGACTGCACTGCTGGGGTCAGGGACACCTTGTGTACCACTAGTGAGAATGTCTCCCTGTCCTTCCTCTTCCACCGTGATCGGATCTTCTTCTACTCCTTTATCCCCACCAACACCAGTGGTTGCCGTTTTTTTCTGTCGCGAAGGTGGTCCTCCCAGCTGATCAAGTGGTGTTTTTCAGATGGGTCATTTGGCCTCCGGTACCATAGTTTGTACCAAGCTTACCACGACTAACAGAGGTATTACAAATGGAGCATATAGCAATGTTCTCCTCCTTTTCGCTAACCGTAAAGAAGTCCCAAACTGGGGAGCTTAACTTTGGCCTCCTGCTGGAGGTGCCACTTCCAATGCCGGATGATCTGTAGGGTGTGTGTTGAATTTGACTCTGTGCTGCTGTACCACTACCTACTCCTACAGAGGTGGTGGTTGTGCTGGATGTAGGTCGCTGCCGGGCCTTTGCTAATGCAAATATGGAAGCTGTAGGTCGTGTTGTGGAGGTATGCGTGCTACATCCCTCGCAGCGATTTTGGATAGAGTAAGAATGTTGGTCTCCATCTCCTCGGGGCCGGGAGTGATGTTCGTGATGACTGGCTCGTCGTCATCATCATCATCATCTTGCTGTTCTACATCGACCTCCATAAGTGTAAGGCTTTCTGGAACCTTCCTTTTCCCTAGCTTGGTCTTGGAACGTGGCTCCCTCTCAGACTCAGTTTGAGGCTTCCAAGTGGCATCTAGATCATCAGAAGGGGGCTTGGCGAAGAACTCGATGGACTACCCCTCCTTTTCCTTGCTGGCGATTTGGAAGACAATGGATCTTCTGAATGAGTGGCTTCTTCTTCTACCTCTGCATGAGGCTCAATTTCCTGAACTGCCCCTACTTCAGGAGGAACAACAACTACTATTGCGGGCGGTGGTTGCGGCTGTTGTTGTTGACCACTTATCTGCTGTGTTTCCTCCTGCGTTGATTGGGTACTACTTTGAGATAGCGATAAGTTTATCTCCGGCTCAGCATCACTGCTTTCCACCATTAGGCTGGCTACCTCTTCTCCACTCATGTGCTTGGCCCTGGGTTGGTGGGTTGGGTCCACTGATGCAGATGTGCTGCCCCCAGCTTGCCCCCGGACACTGCTGCTGCAGGCGCAATTTTTTTCCCCAAAAAGGTACTGGCCGGCACACCAGACTTCAGTGTCACTTGCTTCTTCTGTTCCTTCTTCTTCTCAATAGCAACTTTCTTGGTACTGGAGGACCTGGTACCTGCTTTCTTTGGGCCCATCTTCTTCAGATGTCAGCAGCACTCAGTTGCAGAGATGTCTGGTCAGTCAGGTCACACGTCACGTTGTGTGTCCAGCAGCAGGATGTCTGTCTGGAAGTGCAACAGGCAATGTTGAGAGACACACCTCCTCCTCAGTCTTTGTGCACCTAAAAGCAAAAAAGCCAGAACATCAGTCAAACATAGCACAAATCAAACAAATAGAATATAGAACTTAGTGTGTGGTGGCCTCAATTATTAAATTTCAGAAACTCTTCCAACAACAACACACAGTGTAGCCATTTGTGAGACGTGGACAACAAGGCCAGGGCTTTCCTGGCTACTGTACACTCTGGAAGAATAAGAATATTAAAGAACTAAAACTAAAATGTACTGGAGCATGTTTGGCCTAAATTTGTGCATCCACGTGTGATGTATTATATAGCAGCATCAGGGAGCTGCAGCTGGCAATGGGGATGGATTTGGCAGCAGTAAAACAAGAGGAAAAATGGAAAGACACGCAGGCCTATTTGGCAAAAACAGCACACTAATAACTACCACAAAAAAATGGCCCCCAGAAACATGGTGACTCACAGGCACAAGGCATGGCAAACAATGAACTCAAGCAGGCCTATATATGGGCAGACAAAGGATGCCTTATAAAACACACACCGCTTTCATGCAAAAACAAAAATCCACATGGCTAAAAACACTTTGGAAAGTTAGACAACCACTACAACAACACTATTCTAATGACAGTACACACGCAAAAAATGCATTTATTTACCACACCCAATAAGTGAAATAGTCAGACCCTCCAAAAAAAGCCAGATTTCGGAATGCAATTTAATCTATTCAATGCCATCTATGGCCTAAATGATGCCAAAGTTCCACAGACTACACAGAAACAGTTTTATGCACCCATGGTGACTACCTCTGGGCCTACTGGCATACTGGGCCGCAAGCTTGGAGGCCTATGGCAAAAGCACAGTGGCTGGTTTAACAAAATGGCCGCCGCCCACATGTCCAGGCCACCCAAAATAACAAAAAGTGAAGACAAAGGACAGGACCAGGCAGTTGGAGACTGTGGGAAACTTGCTACCTCTTGGAAAAAATTGTAAAACAAAAAAAAAATGACTCCTTGATCACCAAACTACATCTAAATGACAACCTGAGGAGTTTTTTGTGCAAAATGAACTAAATCAACATTTTCGAGAAGGTTTACTGATGCTCGAGAGATATTGTTCGCCAGATTGTAAATCCTGCGTGTTCGGCATCGCGATCGTCACAAATTGTCGTTATCGCGCGCGAAAACGTACATTGAGCCGCGAAGAAGTTAAAAAGTGTAAGTCCGCGTTGTCGCGCAGTGCGGACAAGCCCAAAGTCCGCGAGCTGAAGGCCCAGGGTTACCTACTGGCTGAAAAGGCCTATTTATTTAACAAACACCACAAAAAAGAAAATACGCTCCAAAAACCACTTTTACCAATTAAAAACAATGCCATCCATGGCCTCAATTATGTTACAATTCAACAGACAACAAAAAACAGTTTTTATGCACCCATGAGGATGACTACCGCCGGGCCTACTGCCACACTAGGCCGCAAGCTTTGAGGCCTATGGCAAAAGCACAGTGGCTGTTCACACAAAATGGCCACCAACAACAACAAGAAAAGGAAGACAAGACAGACAATGCAGGCCTAAGGCAAAAGCACAATGCCTGGCTTCACAAAATGGCTGCCACCCACATGGCCAGGCCACCCAAAATAACAAAAAGTGAAGACAAAGGACAGGACCAGGCAGTTGGAGACTGTGGGAAACTTGCTACCTCTTGGAAAAAATTGTAAAACAAAGAAAAAATGACTCCTTGATCGCCAAACTACATCTAAATGACAACCTGAGGAGTTTTTTGTGCAAAATGAACTAAATCAACAGTTTCGAGAAGGTTTAATGATGCTCGAGAGATATTGTTCGCCAGATTGTAAATCATGCGTGTTCGGCATCGCGATCGTCATAAATTGTCGTTATCGCGCGCGAAAACGTACATTGAGCGCGCAAGAAGTTAAAAGTGCAAGTCCGCGTTGTCGCGCAGTGCGGACTTGCCCAAAGTCCGCGAGCTGAACGCCCAGGGTTACCTACTGGCTGAAAAGGCCTATTTATTTAACAAACACCACAAAAAATAAAATACACCCCAAAAACCACTTTTACCAATTCAAAAGTAAACAAGGCCATCCATGGATGCCCGGCCTACATGATGTTTAAACTTTAAATTCAACAGACATCACAGAAACCTGCACCCATGGGTACCTCGGGCTCTAGTCTGGGCCTACTGGCTGAAATTCCAATCAAAGAAAAACAACTAGGCCCCTGCAGAAACTACAGGCCACAACAATACATTTAAAAAAATATGGAAATCCCCCAAAAAATGTAGGTACAAAGTAAAACAAGCCCCAATCAAACAAACAAGTACACCAATTCTCCAACTTACTTGTAAAATCTCAAATCCAAGAGTCCTCAAATCCAATCCAATGATATGATGCAGCAGACAGACACAAAAAGTGATCCTTCCAGGTCAAAATCAAAATGCAAGTGAACAGCACATGGACAAAACACTGGGAGGAGCCTGCTGGACAGGAACAGGAAGTTTGAGAATCAGGGGCACTTCCTTCCTCTTGGAAAAAAGAAAAAGGACTCCTTGCTCACCAAACTACATCTCTAAATGACAACCTGAGGAGTTTTTGTGCAAAATGAACGAATTCATCTTTTTCGAGAAGGTTTTATGATGCTCGAGATATATTCATCGCCAGAATGTAGTTTCTTCGTGTTCGGGATCGCGATCTTACCAACACTGCCGCCGGAAGTCAGATCGCGCGTCCGAATGACGTGTTCGCGGTCGCACACTCTCGCGGGAACTTGCGGCCGGATTCCAAATCTCGTGGCGCCCGCGAACGGATAGGAAGTCGCGTCGGCGAACGCAGAATCACGGTAGGTCGTTACCGCGCGCGAGAACGTATATTGAGTGCGCGATGAAGAAAAACAGCTACGCTACGCCGCAAATTGCGTAGCGCACGGTAGCTTCGCGTTCTACGCGAATCGCGAAGTTACCGCAACTTCGCAGGCTTCGCGAGCGTAGCGAATTTCACCGCCCAGGCTTACTTTTATAGCAGTGGCTATTATTTTCCATGATAAACCTACTACAACTTTGGGACACTATACTGTGTATTTGAAGTGTAATAAAGGATGGACACATTGCAATGATGCCCACTTGGAATTTAAACCTAGATTACCTTATGAATTACCAAATTCATATTTGTTATTTTTGAAGCCAAAGTTTTGAATACATTATTCGGCCTATTGGGAAGATGTCACATGAATTAACAAATTTATATTGGATTTTTTTTAAGTGAAAGTTTTGAATACATTATTCGGCCGATTGGGAAGATGTGAACATGAATTAACAAATTTATATTGGATTTTTACCAAGTGAATGTTTTGAATACATTATTCGGCCTATTGGAAAGATGTGAACAGAAAGTGGACAGGAATGAAACAATTACAATTTATAATTAGTGTTTAGGTTATTACTTGTGCTAATTGATATGGCATTTGGAAAATTGTGTTTAAAAGCAATAGTTACAAGTTGGTCATAATTTTGAAACTGTAGATAGGAAAACATATAGGTACACATATTGGAATTAATGCTATGCGGTAATTTGTTTTTTTCACAATCTCATTGATTGTTTTCTTCCCCTCTGTTGTATGATGATACTGCATTGAAATTACTGTGTATGGTGAAGTTCAATAGAATCTGAGAACAGCAAAAAAGGGAAACTGAAAATGTTATGTAACTCTAAAATTATGTTGTGTTCTTAAAAGTGTAATATTTTAATTTCTGTAATACATTAAATTATATAAAAAAAATTCTTCTTCTTTACAGTAGGTAATGGTGAAGTTTGAAAAGTGTTTTATTTCAGTTTACAATACTATTCTAAAATAGTTCAACAGAGTTATGTATCTAAATTACTAAAAAAGTAAGAACACAACATAATATGCATGATAACATTAATTTATGTGTTATTTATTTCTAATCAAAATAATGAACCTTTACACTATTTAAAAACTTGAAGATATCATTAGACAGGTACTATCCATGCACTCATGCAATCAGCCAGGCACTACACATACACTCATCCAATTATTAAGGCACTACTATTGCACTCATCCATTCTCTCAAACACTACCTATGCACTCGTCCATGCACTCAGGCACTACCCATGCACTCCTCCAATCACCCAGGCAATACTCATGCACTCATCCATGCACTTAGGCTTTACCAATGCACTCATCCAATCACTCAGACACTCGTATTGTACTCATCCATTCCCTCAAACACAATCCATGCACTCATCCATGCACTCAGCCACTACCCATGCACATTTCCATTCACCCTGGCAGTACCCATACACTCATTCATGCACTCAGACTCTACCCATGCACTCATTTAATCACTCAGACACTACTATTGCACTCATCCATTCCCTTAAACACTACCCAGGCACTTATCCATGCACTCAGGCACTCCCCATGCAGTCCTGTAATCACCCAGGCACTACTCATGCACTCATACATGCACTCAGGCTCTACCTGTAGATTACCCCATGTACTCAGGCAGTACCCATGCACTGCTCCAATCATCCATGCACTACCCATGCACTCATTCATGCACTCAGGCATTCCCCATGCACTCCCATAATCACCCAGGCAGTACTTCTGTACTTATGCAATCACCCAGGCACTACCCATACACTCATCCATGCACTCAGGGACTACCCATACACTCCTACAATCATCCAGGCACTACCCCTGTACTCATACAATAAACCAGGCACTACCCGTGCACTGATATAATCACTTAGACATTACTGTTGCACTCATCCATTCCCTCACATACTATCCATGCACTCATCCATACCCTCAGGTACTACCCATGCACTGATCTAGGTACCTAGGCCCTACCCATGCAGTCATGCAATCATTCAAACACTACTGATGCACGCACCCATTCCCTCAAAAACTACCCATGCACTTATATATACACTCAGGCACTACACATGGACTGCTCCAATCATTCAGGCACTACCCCTGTACTCATGCAATCAGGCAGACACTACTGTTGCACTCATCCATTCCTTCAAAGACTACCTATGCATGCATCCATGCATTCAGGCACTACCTATACACTCCTCCAATCACCCAGGCACTACCCCTTCAGTCATGCATTCATTCAGGCACTACCCATGCACTCCTTCAATCACCCAGGCACTACCCATGCACTCATCCATGTACTCAGGCACTACCCATGTACTGCTCCATGCACTCAGGCTCTACCCCTGCACTCATGCAATCACTCAGGCACTTCTGTTGCACTTATTCATTCTCTGAAACACTAGTCCTGCACTACTCATGCACTCATCTATTCCCTGAAACACTACCTATACACTCATCCATGCACTCAGGCACTACCCAAGCACTCTTCCAATCACCCAAGCACTACCCCTGCACTCATGCAATCAGCCAGGCACTACTCATGCAGTCCTCCAATCACTCAGGCACTTCTATTGCACTCATTCATTCCCTCAAACACTACCCATGTACTCATCCATGCACTCAGGCTCTACCCAAGCACTGTTCCATGCACCCAGGCACTACCCATGCACTGATGCAATCACTTAGACAAAACTGTTGCACTCATCCATTCCCTCAAACACTATGCATGCACTCATCCATGTACACAGGCACTACCCCTGCACTCAAGCAATCACTCAGGCACTACCTATGCACTCCTCTAATCACCCAGTCACTATCCTTGCACTCATGCAATCACTCAGACACTACCTATACACTCCTCGAATCACCCTGGCACTACTCATGCACTCATGCAATCAGTCAAGAACTACTCATGCACTCCTTCAATCACTTAGGCACTTGTATTGCACTCATCTATTCCCTCAAACACTACCCATGCACTCATCCATGCACTCAGGCACTACCAAAGCACTCCTCCAATCACCGAGGCACTACCCCTACACTGATCCAATAAGCCAGGCACTATCCATACACTCATGCAATCACTTAGACACTACTGTTGCACTCATCCATTCCCTCAAATACTATCCATGCATTCATTCAGTTACTAAGACACTACTTATACACAATTCTAACATTAATCATACACACATTCATAAAATCACTCACTTTCATTACGTACAAGTTTTCCATTTTTTACCAGTTTAGGTGGATCCATTAGAACCTTTTTATTTTTTTTAGAACAATTAAAAAAAATCTTTTTTTTGTTTTGGGGGGGTGTTTTTCATTTTTTCTAAAAGAAAAAAGAAAAGTTAAACAGTCCAACTCTGCTGTTTCTGTATAACTAGAAACATAAGCAAGAACAAAAAAAGATTAACGTTTGTGGTTCTTCATGAGTGTCTTCACGGCATCAATGAATAGCTCTCCCACGCACAGTGTCGTAAGGCAGTGGCGACAGACGATTGAAGCATCCGCCTTCTCCGGAACTATCAGGGGTTGTGGAGTGGTCAAAACAACCCCTGCAGATGTTGATGGTTGTTGTCCATCATTGTTGGCTGCTTGTTCTTGTCACCTACGCTCCACCTCACGTGCCAGGCGAATTGGATGCATAGTTTCCAAATGCTTTTTCATAGAACAAGTACCACAAGAGTACTTCTTCTCAGAGCCTCTCGAAAATATTTTGTGACAGATGTTACATGTCACTTTTCGGGCATTAACTTTCTTTTCGTCTTCTGGCACAGTGAAGAAGGCCCACAGAATGCTTTCTTTCCTCTTCTTCACTGGCTCTTCAATATCCTCCATCTCCACCTCATGCTCCTCTGGGAAAGCTGCTGCCATTTTTCAAGATAGAAAATGAAAAACACCCCAAAAAAATGAAAAATTACAGAGCCTACAAAACAGGTTGTCTTCAATGCCGACACACCCAAAAAGAAAGGACTGTAACAGGTGTTGGTTCCACCCATGAACAGAATGAAAAGCTGTTCAACCAATAAGAAGCTTTCTTTCTATGTCACATGGGGTTGTGTATGGGTTGCGCACCCTGCACGTTTACGTTGCGCACTCATAAAATTTACTAAATGTTATATATAATGGTAATTTGCTATCAGGACATGATGTTCCAAAGTATTTCAATGAAAACTCTTTATGCAAAACCGATATTTAAATAGAAACAGTCATATTTTAGAGTTTTGAAATTACGCCAAAGTCGCGACTCCTATGCGATCCCGGAAATACGTGACGGCAGGGTTTGCGCACCCACCGCGTAGAACCGCTTCCCCTACGCGATACCATCGCAACCACAAAAATATATCAAAAACATTTGAAAACAAATTTAAAATACCTTTATTACTATTTGTATGTAATCAGTAATAAACCTCTACATCTAAAACATACATTAATTCATTCTAAATGTGTTTTTGAGCATGACATTCGTATACCAGATTCGCGCATCCATCGCGTGGGATCGCGTAGGGTGCGAGACCCTTTTTTGTAACTTAAAAAAAAAAATAGGTAAAAAAGATAGTTATCATAAAAATACAACAAAACAACTTTCATAGTATTAAAAGCAATCTTACAAAGTTTAACTTAGCAAAAAATAATTTTAAAAAACGATATATTTAAAAAATTTGAAAATTCTATCATATTATATCACACTGATCAAAATTACAAACAATAAAACAGTGTTAATTTAAGTAGATAACACTATGAATCTTTCATCAGCTATGTTATATATTTTTTAAAAACAGATTATATTTTAAAACAAAAAAAATACTTAAAAAGACATAGACGGAAAATGAAAAATAGTTACAAACATGTTTTCATAAATAAAATCATGTACAAAAACATAGAAATTCACTGAAAAAACCACAGGTTTCAGGGACGTTATAGTAATGGATTAGCATTTGAAAAACCTTAGAAATTCACTGAAAAAATCACAGGTTTCAGGGACGTTATAGTTAGGAATTAGCATTTAAAAAGCTTAGAAATTCACTGAAAAAACCACAGGTTTCAGGGACGATATAGTTAGTCAGACATTTCACTCATACAAAACCATAGAAATTCGGCTGTTATAGTTAGCTGAGCTAACTATAACTCGCGCCCCCGCAATGCACTGCTGATGACGTCACATATTACATCACTCATGACATGGTCAGTGACATCACTGATGACATCTCAAATGACATCACTGATGACATCCCTGACGACATCATCCAGTGACTGAGTGTTTCTAAAAAGTTTAAGAATGTTATGTATATACACGCCAAGGTTTATTGAAGAATGAGTGGGTGTATGAGTGTCAGAATGGATGATTTAGTGGGTGCGAGACTGTATAAGTGAGTGATTAAACATGTCTTAGTGAATGCATGTGTGAATGACTAATTTGTGTGAATGTCTGTATCAGTCTGTCAGTTGGTGTGTAAGTGGCTGCATGGGTTGGTGAATGGCTACATGAGTATCTATATGGGTTAGTGATTGGTTGTCTGATTACCTGTATGGGTGCCTGAGTGTCTGTGTGGGTGTTTAGGGGGGTGTGACTACCTGCATGGATGTGTGGGTGGGTGATTCAGTTGGTGTATGGGTTCATGAGTGCATCTGTGAGGGGCAGTATGGGTGAGTGAGTGTGCGTATGGTTCTGTTGGTGAGTGTTTAAGTAACTACATATGTGAAAGGCAGTATATGTGAGTGTTGGAGTAAATAAGTTACTAAATGTGAGAGTGAGTGATTGTGAGAGTGGCTGCATGGATGATTGTGTGCTTGTGTCAGAGATTGTAGAAGAGAGTAAGTATATGGTAGTATCTGTATGAATAAGTGAGGTGGTGTGTGTGTATAACTATATAGGTGAGTAAATGGCAGTGTGATTGATTCTTTGGGTGACTGACTAGGTGTTTGAGTAATTCTATGGGTTTGTGGCGGTGTGTGAGTGTCTGTATGGGTGTATGAGTGCATGTATCAGTGGCTGTATTGATGAGTGACTATGTGTATGAGTGACTGCATGGGTTAGTGAGTAGATGTGTGTGTAGAGCTATGAATCAGTGAGTGGGTATGTAGTAACTGGTATTGGTGTGTCTATGGTTTCGAGATTGATAGTCTGTATTTTAGAGTGGGTGTATCAAAGGTTATATTAGGGTGAGAGGAAGTGTATCAGATGATCACGTGGATGATGTCATCAGTGATGTCATTTGATATGTCATCAGTGATGTCATCAGTGGTGTCACTGACCATGTCATGAGTGATGTAATATGTGACGTCATCAGCAGTGCATTGCGGGGGCGCGAGTTATAGTTAGCTCAGCTAACTATAACGGCCCAATTTCTCTAGTTTTGTACGAGTCAAATGTCTGACTAACTATAACGTCCCTAAAACCTGTGATTTTTTCAGTGAATTTCAAAGCTTTTTTAAATGCTAATTCCTAACTATAACGTCCCTGAAACCTGTGGTTTTTCAGTGAATAGATATATGTATATCTTTCGACTAAACATCCCCAGTTGAAGACGCACTCGAAAAGCGGATGAATTCCACTGATTCTTTTAATAAAAGAAAACTGACATTTTCATTCAGATGCATTTCATTGCCTTACGCGTTTCAGAGCAGGCAGCTCCTTGGTCACAGGCTCCATGATACTGCACAGAAATAGTGAAAAGGCACTCCCCTCTGCATGTCCATTTAATTAGCCCTCAGTGGGCCTCACAGGTGAGATCAACTAAGTGTTGCATGCTGGGATCAGTAGTGCACTTTCAAAAATCCTTTACCTTTAGTAGGTTTCTGTGCTGTAGCAAAATGTTCATTTAATTTAAAAGCCCTCCAGTGGGCCTCCAAGATGAAAATGTTCAGTTCATGTTTCTTTTCTGCTTTTCCACTAAGAAAGACTCCGAGTAGTTCCATGTACTCGTGGCCCCTTAACCTTGACCTTGAGGGGTGGTGCAGTCTTCCCAGCTGGACTGCCAGTCATAAATCTTTCAACAAAACATCCCCAGTTGAAGATGCACTCGAAAAGCAGATGAATTCCACTGATTCTTTTAATAAAAGGAAACTGACATTTTCATTCAGATGCATTTCATTGCCTTACGCGTCTTCAACTGGGAATGTTTTGTCTATCTATCTATCTATCTATCTATCTATCTATCTATCTATCTGCCTATCTGTCTATCTGTCTATCTGTCTATCTGTCTGTCTGTCTGTCTGTCTGTCTATATATAGTAGTATAGTATATGTAGTGCTGGCGGGAGGCACCATCTACGCCGCTTTTGTAGACCTAAAATCCGCTTTTGACCTGGTCCCCCGCAACAAACTTTGGTGGGTCCTCAAGGATCTAGGGATGCCCCTAGAATTATTATCTGTTATGGTGAGGCTTCACAAGGGGGATTTTGCCCAGGTTCGATGGGGTATACAGGGTAACACCACTAATCGATTCCCAATATCCAAAGGGGTCCGCCAAGGGTGTGTCATGGCCCCAACACTATTTTCACTATTCATTAATGGGGTCGTCAACTATTTTTCTACATTCCCGACCGATGCACCCACTCTTGCAGGCATAAAAACACCCATACTCATGTTTGCAGATGACACTCTTGTCATCTCAAAAACACAGAGTGGCTTGCAACAGGCGTTAATGAGGTTTGAAGAATTTTGTGAAGCCTGTGGTCTTGTGATAAACACAAATAAAACCAAATTCATGGTCCTCCACAAACATCAGGCTATTAAGGGGAGGGTGTGCCTAAACAATGAATATCTAGACCAAGCGGATGTCTTTAACTATCTCGGAATCACGTTTGGAAATAAACTCAACTGGAAGCCCCAGATAGAATCTATGGCCCTAAAACATCGCCAACTAGCTGGTGCTTTTTTGAAGGAACATAAGTCCTCATTAACCAAGCCCATAAATCCAGTTCTGATGATCTATAACACCAAAATCTTAGCCTCTGTATTATACAACGCCGAACTTTGGGGTTATGACAACTTGACGCCACTAGTTCTAGCCCAAAATAAATTTATGAGAGGCGTCACTGGTCTACCCCAGAACACTCCACTCAAGCATTTATATTATGATTTAGGATGTAATAGATTGGATGAGATAGCTAAGTTTTACCCGATTGCATTTTGGCGAAGATTATGGACCACACCCGAGCTATCGCACTACGCCACTACCCTTAAAGATGTCTGGGAAGCTGACACCTCATGTAAAATCATATGGTTGCAAAAGGTCAAAAACACACTGGTTAACATGGGTGTGCGGCATTTATGGAATGACCCAGAGCGCCAACAGTTTCCCTCAAAAAAAGAAATGAAAGAGCTTTATTGGTCTATGGTTGTGAAGAATAGTACCCAAGTGACAGAGAGTGCGACATTGTCGGGTACATTTTTAGAGTTTAAGCCCTGTCCCCAGTATGAACCCTTCTGGGATGTTATATCCAAACCAAGAGGTAGACGACTCTATTTTCAATTCCGGGTGGGCTCATTTCCAGTGAATTCTTTCACATGCAAATGGCACAATTTAAATGAAAGTAAGTTCCAATTGTGTGTGGAACTTGAGGAGACTTAGTCGCATATTTTATTTGTCTGCCCGGCCATTAAGGCACCCCGGAGCAAATGGTTGAAACCCTTATGTAGAAACATGGGTACCAGGTGTAGCTCCATTGCAATGAGAATATTGCTGACCAATACAAACAAATCGTGTGTAATAGCAACTGCTAAATTCCTAAGCTGATGTGGTTAATTTGTGAAAAAATGACTAAGAGCCCCAAGCCCATCCAACCCAGTGATTAGCTAACTGAGTTAGCCGACGTACAAACGGTTAGGATACTTTACATTGGCAGCCCGACGAGTAACGTCTAATGCAAACTTTTGTTTGGTATAACTCAGGTTATAGGCATAGAATTTTATACTTATATTAGTGTCGCATATACTGATGCATCATTGACAGTTCTTATGTTGATCACTTTACGGCCTTTCGAGCATGTATATTTTTTCATCTTATTAATTGCTCACTTTTATGATATTTTTATGGTAGCAATACTTTAATAGTATTTTAAGAACAATATGTGTGGTTTATTAATGAATACAATGGTCTTATGCTTTTAGTGAACTTCTTAGCTTTTATATGGTTCTGAAATCCTTGATTAGCAATGTTAAATAATTTTGTATATATACAACTACTATGGTAATAGGGTGGATCTTCCCCCTGTTGGAAATGCTGTGTGTATTGTTGTGATTTCTTTTGTGGTCTCAGTAATCGAAATAAAGATTATGAACAGAACTGAACATATATACATATATATATATATTCACTGAAAAAAACCATAGGTTTCAGACATGTTATAGTTAGGAATTAGCATTTAAAAAACCTTTGAAATTCACTGAAAAAACCATAGGTTTCAGGCACGTTATAGTTAGAAATTAGAATTTAAAAACCTTACAAATTCACTGAAAAAACCATAGGTTTTAGGGACAGTTATAGTTAGTTGGACATTGCACTCGTACAAAACCCGTGAAATTCCCCGTTATAGTTAGTTCAGCTAACTATAACTCGCGCCCGCAATGCACTGCTGATGACGTCACATATTACATCACTCATGACATGGTCAGTGACATCACTGATGACATCTCAAATGACATCACTGATGACATCATCCACGTGATAATCTGATGCACCTCCTCACACCCTAATATAACCTTTGATACACCCACTCTAAATTACAGACAGCCATTCGCAAAACCATAGACACTCCAACACCAATAACTACATACCCACTCACTGATTCTTAGGTCTACACACACATCCACTCACTCACCCATACAGTCAATCATACTTACGGTCACTCAGTACAGGACTATCATATGCACTCATACTCCTATATAGACACTCAAACACCGCCACTCATCCATAGAGGTACTCACACACCTAGTCAGTCATGCAAATAATTAAACACACTGCCATTTACTCACCTATACAGTTATCCACACACCAGCTCACTTACTCATACAAATACTAGCACATTCTTACGCTCTTATACAATCACTGATACAAGCACACACTCATCCATACAGTCACTCTCACAATCACACACTCTCGCTTATAGCTATTTATATACTCCAACACACATATATACTGCCTTTCACATATGTAGTTACTCACACATGTACCACTGGGACATACATTCACTCACTAACACACTCTTACACACACTTACCCACCCATACAGTCTATCACAGATGCACTCTTGAAACCATCCACCCAGTGAATCACCCACTCACACATCTATGCACAGAGTCGCACACACCCCACCCACACAAACACTCAGGCACCCATACAGATACTCAGACAACCAATCAATAACTCATATAGACACTCATGTAGCTATTCACAAACCCATGCAGCCACTTACACAGCAACAGACAGACGGATACAGACATTCACCCAGTTTAGTCACTAACCCATGCATTCAGTAAGATACGTTTAATCACTCACTTATAGAGTTAGTCACGCACCTACTAAATCATCCATACAGACACTTATACACCCACTCATTCTTCAATACGCCTTTCCCTATATATATTAAAAATATTTAAACTTTACAGAAACACACAGTCACTGGATGATGTCATCAGTGATGTCATTTGAGATGTCATCAGTGATGTCATCAGTGATGTCACTGACCATGTCATGAGTGATGTAATATGTGACGTCATCAGCAGTGCATTGCGGGCGCGAGTTATAGTTAGCTGAACTAACTATAACGGGGAATTTCATGGGTTTTGTACGAGTGCAATGTCCAACTAACTATAACTGTCCCTAAAACCTATGGTTTTTTCAGTGAATTTGTAAGGTTTTTTAAATGCTAATTTCTAACTATAACGTGCCTGAAACCTATGGTTTTTCAGTGAATTTCAAAGGTTTTTTAAATGCTAATTCCTAACTATAACATGTCTGAAACCTATGGTTTTTTTCAGTGAATTTCAAAGGTTTTGTAAATGACAATTTTTAAATGTATTAATTGTTATATTTATTTTTTTGATACTGATTTACTACATTTTTTTAAACTATTTATTTTTACATATTTTATTTTTAAATTACATTGTAATTACATTATACATTACATTACAAAATATACTTTCTCAGAATGAATTACTTTAGTTTAAATACTTTGCAAATAGGCAATAGACTTTTAAGTACAGTAGTTACAGTTGTTGCAATGGGCAACACAATTTCAAACACAATGCAACATTGAGCTCAATGTGAATTTCTACTTAAATGCAATTAGTTACTTTATGGATTACTTTTCTAACCACAGGACTGGATCCTAGATTCAGTACTGGGACATCTCCTGTAAACAGTTGAGTAAAAGCGTTTTGGTTACAGTAGTGATTTTTAAGGAATATTATTGTATTTTAAAAGTTGACACTTAGAAACTTTTTCACATAGAATCACCAATGTTATACTATGGGAGGAAATTCACTTAGCAGGTAAGTAGTGTTATCGTTACTTTTTCTTACTCAGTGGTGGATCCTGGATCCAGCACTGGTGCATCTCCTGTAAACAGTTGAAAGAATGCGTTTAAGTCATACAGGCGATTTTTAAGGAATATTTGTAGTTTGTGAAAATCGACACTTTGAAACTTTTCTGCTGAAAACCAGACAATGGATTCCAATGGAAGGAAATACAAGTTACTGGTAAGTACGGTTAGAATTACTTTTCAGGGTCAGTGCTGGGCTAAAAGATGCAGCACTGGGTTCTCTCCTGATAACAGGTGAGTAAATCGGAATTCGTAGTTCGGCTGATTTTAGAGGAATATTATAAAGTTCCAAAACTCCACACACAGAAGAATTTCCAAGTGAAACCAGTCAATGTTAGCCTATGGAAGGAAATTCAAGTTACTGGTAAGTACGGTTAAAATTACTTTTCAGGATCAGTACTGGGCTCAAAGATGCAGCACTGAGGTCTCCCCTTTAACATCGGTGAGTAAATCGGAATTCGTAGTTCGGCTAATTTTAGAGGAATATTTGTATGTTTCAAAAATCGACACTTAGAAACTTTTTCAGCAAAAAGCAGGCAATGATATCCTATGGAAGGAAATTCAAGTTACTGGTAAGTACGGTTAAAATTACTTTTCAGGATCAGTACTGGGCTCAAAGATGCAGCACTGAGGTCTCTCCTGATAACCGGTGAGTAAATTGGAATTCGTAGTTCGGCTGATTTTAGAGGAATATTTGTATGTTTCAAAAATCGACACTTAGAAACTTTTTCAGCAAAAAGCAGGCAATGATATCCTATGGAAGGAAATTCAAGTTACTGGTAAGTACGGTTAAAATTACTTTTCAGGATCAGTACTGGGCTCAAAGATGCAGCACTGAGGTCTCTCATGATAACAGGTGAGTAAATCGGAATTCGTAGTTCTGCTGATTTTAGAGGAATATTTGCACAATGGTGAAGGAAGGAGGTGGGGCCTGAAGTGACATGTCTGCAAACACGCCCTGTGGCGCGTTTTAAGTTGGAGAATTAATTCCTCCATAATCCCGAGGGTCCCTAGGGGCCAACTGGCCCACCAGATACCTCCAGTATGCGCCAGAGAGCTGCGTTGCAGAGGGGTGTTCAGAGGCCACGCCCCTTTTTACAACACTCTGCAACGCAGCTCCGTGGCGCTTACTGGAGGTACCTGGTAGGCTAGTTGGCCCCCAGGGACCCTCAGGATTGAAGAGGATTTAATTCCCCATCTTAAAACGCGCCACGGGGCCTGTTTGCACACATGTCAACTGAAGCCACGCCCCTCCCTTCACCACTGTGCAAACGCGCCCGTGGCGCATTTTAAGTTGGGGGATTAAGTCCCTTGAATACTGAGGGTCCCTGGAGTCCAACTAGCCCACCATGTACCTCCAAAAGCGCCACAGAGCTGCGTTGCAGAGAGGTGTAAAAGGGCGTGGCCTCTGTACACCTCTCTGTAATGCAGCCCCCTGGCGCATACCGGAGGTTCCTGGTGGGCTAGTTGGTCCCAGGGACCCCCAGTATTCAAGGGGAATTACTTCCCTTCTTAAAACGCGCCAGGGGCGCGTTTGCAGACTGCTGGAGGGAGGGCGGGGCCTCCGGCACGATGCCGGTCTTTTTTTTTTTTTTTTGTGCTTTTTTCTGCCCAGGGGGTCCTTGTGGGTCCCCCTGAGCAGACCTAGAGGGTCAGGGTGTTTCTACCCTGCCCCCTTTGTGCGTTTTGCGCACTTGTTTCTTGTGTTTTTTTTTTAATCGGCGGGATCCGCACACCCTAAGCGCATCCCGCCGAAAAAAATAGAAAAAAAATGCTTTTTTCTGCCTAGGGGGTCAGGGTGTTTCTACCCTGCCCCCTTTTTGCGTTTTGCGCACTTGTTTTACTGCTTTCTTGTTCCTCGGTTCTACCGAGGAACAAGATGGCTGCCAACACTTCCTGGTTTGGAGTGTTGACAGCCAATTAGCATGCAGCTCGTGGTCGGGAGGGTGCGCGGATCCACCGCGGCCATAGATATCGAAACTTTTATTTTGGATTTTCTCAGCAACTACTGAACGGATTTACACCATTTTTAAAAGGGCGCTTTCTGAACCAAGCACTACCTTTTTGCCAAATTTGGTGTAATTCCGTTCAGCAGTTTTTGCTGTAGCCTTGCATAAAGTTTCCTATGGGAAATTGATTTTTCACTCTTATTTTTTGAATTTCTCCGCAACTACTGAACGGATTTACACCATTTAAAAAAAAGGTCGCTTTCTGAACCAAGCGCTACCTTTTTGCCAAATTTGGTGTAATTCCGTTCAGCAGTTCGGGCTGTAGCCGTGGCTAAAATTTCCTATGGAAATTAACATGAAGAAAACACGTTTTGGGACCCCCCTTTTTTCTCGGCCCCCGCTTGATGAATCACTCCGAAACTTTCAAGACAGGAGCGGACCGGAACGCCCCACTAGTTTTGAAAAGTTCGCGATGATTCGTCAAACGACGCCAAAGTTATTGGGAATAGAATGTTACGGACTTCCTATGGCTAATAGGTCCTAACTATAACTATCTACTGGCGACCGCCAGAAGATAATATACATATATATATATATATATATATCTATATCTATATCTTTCAGTGCCCTTCCCAATTGTTCCCAACAGTTGGCTTTGCGCTTTCACAACATTCATTTTAATTCTTTTCGCCCTCCAGTGGGCCTTCGCAGTTTCAGATCCTCCTCTATAATGCCATCCTTCGCACCATCAGAAGAATTCCAGCCCAGTACTTTATCTCCCTGGCCCCTCACAGTTCAAGGGTGGTTCCTTCTTCACGGAGGCCTGCCGAAATTAATCATGCAAAACAATAGAGCACTCGAGAGCACTCAGATTCAAAGAGGAACACTGCAGAGGGTTTAGTAAAGGCAACAGGATTCACTTCACTTGGAGAAAAATAAAAAGCCTTACGCGTTTCGGAGCCAGTTTGCTCCTTGTTCACAGGCATTTCCATGTGTAGGCGCAAAAAAGCAGGAAGAACACTTTTGCCAGCACGTCATTTATTAAGCCCTTCATTAGGCACCAGGTGGACTGAACATTACTGATAATACAACCTGATTACTGCATATCTCAAGAGCTCTCAGGACTGCATTGATTCCACATTCCAAATAGAATCTTCACTCATGATGCTTTTTGAAAATTCAGCTGTGTCATCTGTGCAGCCACTGAGCAAACCATCTTGTACTACCTGAGGAAGGCGGAAGCTGAAACGTTGTAGTTGAAATATATTTTTGTTCTTTGGTGAATCTATCTGTTTGAGTCACTTCTTTCTTGGATATATATATATATATATATATATATATATATATATATATATATAGGTTCAGATGATAGAAGCCAATGTTAATGACGTCTCTTGAATGCAGTTGAGGCTTCGAATGGTTGCATATCTGGTTGGCTCACGCTTTGATTATTGCCACATATTAACACTACAATGGCTGGTGAATGCTGTTACCACTGACAGGGATAGCTGGTGTAAGCTATGACTGATAGCAGGTGTTGCTTGTGGAAACCTGTATGATGTTTGGTGTTATCACTGTCTGGTAGTTACCTAATTCTCTGATATCTGACTGAATTTGTTTGTACAAGTTCTGAAACCAAGTATATATATATTTGTTTTAAACTTTTTATTTTTCAAAATGCAGCAGCAATGTTTTATCTCAGATCAGAATGTTACTGCATACACTTACAGATCACCAATGATTTACAATCATACAATTAATAACACAGGTATTAGCAGAAATTATGAATAGCAATCTCACATATCTCACAATTGCTTGAATGAGCCAGCTATCTGCTAGTTTCACCGTTATAAGCTCTTTATCAATCCTGCCAAATTTTTTCAAACCACTTATTTGTGCCCACTCTTTTTGCATGCAGGTTCTCATGGCTTTTAACCGTACACACTTTATTGCGCCACTGATCGGCAGTAGTATAGCTACTGACTGCCAGTTTGCCAAAATAAGTGACTTTGCCAAAAAGGTATCTACGAAAGAGAGGTGGTTTTGTTCGGTGGAAAGATTGTTTGGCCCTGATGAAATGCCGAAGAGGGCTCCCAGTGGGTCGAAGTGAATTCTAGTCCCATCCAATTTCCCATTTCCTTGAGTATATTAGTCCAGAATACAAGTAGTCTGGAACAAGTAAATATCATATGTAGCCAATCCCCAGGTTCCAACCCACATCTAAAACATCTAGCTTTGGTCCCACCATACATCTTCTTGATTTTATCTGGTGTATAATATATCATCCATTTACAATAAAAAGCCATTCTCTTGAAGTTAGCTGTGTGAATGGCTTTCCTGCTGAGCTGAGTGAAATAATGCCATTGTGTAAAGGTTATTGTGCAGCCACTGGTAGCGGCTATTTTACTTATATGATCAGATAGTGACTTCGGACCTAGATGATGGAGTAAAACTCGATACCAATTTCCAGTTCCTGATAAATGGGAGATAAAAAAGGTCAGGCAAGTTTTATCTGTTATTTCATTTATGTCCACCGAGTAGCTGGAGCAAAAGTGCTGTATTTGGGTATTGCTAAAAAAGAGTGTGGGGCTGATCAATGGATTCTCCTGCCTTAATGCCAGCCATGTAATAAATTAGTTGTTACAGAAAAAATCCTTAAGTCTCCAAAAACCTAGTGGTGCCCAGCGGCTAAGTATGGACCGACCGAGGCTCAAGCTAAGCCCTGAACAGCAGTCGAGTTTTATTTGTGGGTGAAAAAGAGCAATCTTGTATTCTTGGCAAATAAGAATAAAGCAGTCGACCACAATTCGAGGGGTCTTATAACGTGTTCTCTTTGGTAATCTGGGAATCTGTAAAAAGGAGTTGGGGTCGATTCCAGCTACTTTTAGCATTTTATTTCAATAGTAATTATCATCACTTGGCAGTAATTAGGTCGGATCTTGCTTCTAAAATTGAATTTGCTGCCTCTGTTCTTGTTGGCTTTTCTAATGTATTGTTTAAAATACCTAGCTCATTCTTTGAAGCCATTGATGCAGAAATGCGCACATTTATTTGGCAAAGGAAACAACCACAGCTAAAATTGCCGATTCTTCAACTAACTCATGAGGAAGGTGGCCTGGAGCTTCCACGTTTTAAATTCTATTATCAAGGGGCTCTTCCTAATTGGTTGATGTCAGCATCCAAAAGGTCATATGGTGATGATAAATACTGAAACCAAGTATATGTTGCTGAAGGAGAAGTAGAAGGAATGCCTGAAGTTTCTTCGTTTGCTCACTTGAGTAACTTAAATAAGTCTTTCCTTCTGATACAAGGGGAATTAGAGTTATTTTATATCAAGAGTGTATGTTAAAACTCCACAGATTGCAAGGAGGGGCATATTCAAACAATTACTGGTGGCAGCAGTTCACTCTACAAAGTTATTATGTAAACAAAAGCACAGATTTAAAGGTGAACTTCATTCTTAGAAAAACATGACTTCTGCAAGTTCTGATCTACGGACCGAGTGAATGGTACATTGAGTGAAAGGTACTGTCGGGCTTTGGGGTAAAGATAAATCTAAAAACAAAATGAAGGCTTTCACTTGAATTTGAGATATCTTGGATTACTGGCTGGGCTTCCTAGTCAATATGTTATAGCTGCCAGCCTGCAATTCTTCAAGAAGCAAGTTGATCAACATGCTTAGTCTGACATGCATAAGTGGTGACTGTGTGACTGCTTCAAGAACTGTTCTGTGAAATTCATGACTTTTGGTACGAGTCACTGGTGCAAAAATTAATGACTTCTAAATTTGCCAGAAAGAAGTTTTAAGAATTTCTAGCAGCAGGATCTGCATTGGGGCAGCTTTTTAGCATCATTAACATGCGCAAATGCTATAAGCAAAGGCCAAGTTTGAAAGCTCTGACTAGTCACAGGATTAGCTTATGCAATTTCTGAATTATTGATTAGTGGTTTGTGAAGACTGTGACAGCTTACCGTGAATGCTGTCAGCAGCTCAGAATCCTATAGCACTAGATGAAGATAGCTCTGACTGCTGTTATGGCCAGCTGGTATAAGAGTCAAATCCTGATAGGAGAGATTGGTATCTACTATTAGCACTGAAAGAAGCAGTTCAAGCAATCTGTGAAAAAAAATCTTTGGTCAACCTGGCTGTTTTCAGAACTGAATTCTGGAAAATGTTGAAATATTTACAGAAAATGCAGCATTATGAACTAAATTGCTTCATCCCACATTTACTTTCCTTAATCAAAGCATCGTATCGGATCCTTGGTGGAGCATGTCAAGAAGTGGTATAGAGGGCGATAGTTACATTGGTCAGTACTTTCGAGAAGAGAAAGGGTTAAGAGTCTTCTATAAAGGAGGAATTTGGGGCAGATCTGAGGTTTGAGGGTGTGGAAAAGGAACGGCTACAGCCACTGGTGTGTGGAGTAGTTATAGTTAGTGTGTCAGTGCAGCAAATTTATTTCAGTTAGAGATGACATCACAAACATTTGACAAATGTTTCACACATATTTCAGTGCTAGGCTAAAAAAAATAACACAGTGCTTTCAGGACTTGTTTGGAGTTTGTAATTCATTTGAGTCAAACATCTCAAATATCAGAACGTGCATGTGTATTATACTGTCCTTGGACATACCAGAGTCCAAGCTGCACTAGTTTTGTAGAAATGCTGTATACTTTGTATATGCTTTCTATCTGCTGAGTCTGTTAATGAGCTTTACACCATTGTTCCTCATTGAAGCTTATGACTCTTATGACTACCAGGATATAATGGGATTGGAGAAGTTCCGTATGTGGGTTGAAACCCATTGGCTGAGTTGCTGAAGTCAGTGTGACTGTTCTGTTGTATATAAAAGTGGAAATACCCAAAGCTTGGAATAATAAAGTGAAGCAATTTTTAATGGACAGTTTGAAGTCAAATACCTATTTTTTCTTCTTGTTCGGATTCAAATGTGATACACAACAATGGAGCGCACCCAATCTTTGTGTTCATATTAGATCATGGAGGGAAATTGGAGGGTCAAGAAGTAGTGATAGAGATGTCGAAAAGACTAATAATGATGAGCCATTCTTAAATAAACAATATCAGTCTAAGTTTGCATAAAACTGTATTTTCAAGAATACATTTCTGGGTCCCCTTGATGTAAAGGAGACACAGGACACCAAACAGTTCAATATACATCTATTTAAGGCAACACTAGTAAAGGATAATAGGCATATCACAGCAGGAAGAGTGATACAAACAAAGGACTCACAGCATCTTGCCAGATTTCAATTCCAATTGTAATAAACCTAGGAAACGCTTAGTGAATTCCTTATATTAAATTGGTGGGTGTCGGACCACTTAAGAGGGGTACGTCTAGCCAGAGATCTCTGACTTTAGTTAGATGGAGAAACCCAGCCTTGACAGTCTTGGTCTGCCAGAGGTAAGGGTAACCCCGTCTAGTAGCCACAATGCAGCTGACAGTTGAAAATGCCTAAGCAGATGGTGTCACCCAGAAGGAGCCCCAACAGAAGAAAAAGCCCAAAGGCAAAAAACGTCCTAGATGACAGCAGGACCCGTCAATGACTTAGGCAGTCTGGGAGGAGCCCTCAAAGCTCAACAGAAGATGAAACAGCAACTGGAAAAACAACACACTGGAAAATAGTGGACTGAAGATCGCAGGAAACTCAGGAGCAACAGAAGCAACAAACACACCCACAGAAGGCAAAAAAGAGTTGCGACACAAGGAGGAAAAGGAAACCACCATCTTTATACCCAAAAAACAGGAAAGTACCTTACCACAGTGATATTGCCATGATGGGTCGGGCACCTTTCATAAAGAATAGCAACTTGGATTGGGCTATTCTTAATCCCAGGAATACTCTCTAGATGATTCTATGAACTTGAAGATGCAGCGTGATGGAGCTGCAGAAGGTGTCCTCCAGCCAGGCCACCCAGTGACAAGAACGTAAAAGACTGTGCAAGCGGGTCAGCCACCACAAGGTAAGGCTAAGCGAGCGCGGTGGCCCACTAGCATCTCCAGGGATATGGATGCTGTCTTGCCGTGCATCCCACCCGCCCGAGAAGGACTTGGGAGTAGTCATCAGGTGGACCGCAGGCCGCACAGCAGCCATGGTCCAACAGTGGGAGATGTTATTTTTCTAGGCTGAGGACTACTCTCTTACAGTCAGATGTGTTGAGAGAGAAGATTGGCAATTATTATTCAACTAAATGTTTTAAATGCAACAGCTGAAATCAAATTTCAAGACAGACTAAAGGTAATATTTTAGAAGATGACATATAACTTTTGAATGTAGTGTTAGTCTCTGCTACATCTTTGCCTCTCCTAGATTGAGCTTCTGTCAGCACTGATGTAAACGTGACTAAATAAATTGAGCTTTCTTTCCTTTACTTGAATGCCAGGTATGAAATGTTTGTTTGCAGCCAAGCTCCTGCCTCCAACTTCTATTGTTCCTTACTCCTACCCATCCTATAGTTATGGAATTGTACCATCCTGAACTGTACAGTACTTTGTTGACTCATGGCTAGGTTTATGCTCTAAATCCACATGCAAACAAAATATCGAAAGGCTTTAATTAATGTTCTTGCTTGCATTCTAACACCTTCTTTCAAAGTAATGAGGTAATTAAGAGATCTGGCACAAATGTTGTTTGCGCCCATTTTCAAATCACGCATTCCACATGACTTACACTTGGTCCGGGTTGTGTTGCCACAAGTTCCTGCAAGCAGTACCTGCTAGACATTAACTATTATAATTGTTTTTTTTTACCTTATTACGCGCGTTCCTCTTTAGCTCATACATAATGGCATGGTGGGAAACGCACAATAATTAACTTGATCATCAGTGGAGAGTAACAGCTGTTAATGCCTTCAGCAGAAGTGAATCTTGTGTTTTAGTTCGTACTTGCATTACATGGCCTAGGGTCTTATCATTCTTTGCAGATCACAGACATTAGATGTTCTCGGTAGAAGGTATATGAAGACAACATAAGAGCTCAAAATTTGGTACAAGCATAGAAGGAAATAATATTTTCTGTTAAATTGGATGCCTTGATTCCCTGGGATGATTTTAAGGCTACTTTAAGAAGTTGGATCATTGAATTTATAGTGGGACATGGAACAGAAAGTTCAGAGAGTTTAGGAATGGCAAGATTTAAGTGCAGAACACATTGATGCTAAGATGGTCAAGATGAGGAGGCAAATGTGTAGCCTTACAAGCACCAACTTAGCTACTGGAGAGTAACGGAGTTGCCCTATACTAGTGGGTCGATTGAAACTCATCAGGTGGAGAATAGAAAATTCAAGATTGCAGGACTGCATTCTAAGAATGCATTTGAAGATCAAGAAAAATATTACAGCTCATTCTGAATATTATGAGAAAGTGTATCGGAACCGACATGGGTTGTATAAGAGCTGAGCAGTCATTTATTTATATGGCCTGGCATTATTTCAACCAATCCCTGACCAACATGACCTTCTTTTATAATACTGTACATATCTCCAAAGTAAACACACAAATAACCAGATAATTAATTAGTACAAGATGTACAATGACTGGAATGCATGTTGTAGCCAATTCAAACATCATAAAATTTAAATTACAACATTTGGCCAGTTGGGCTACACTCTTTCTCAATATTTCTTCAATGCTTTCATTTACTCCACCCTGTCATCATATATTCCCTCACCATTCCCTCACCATTCCCAACAGAAGTATGAGAAAAAAAACAAGACATACACATAACATAAAATCCATGCACGTATTCTCAAAGAAAACCCAAGAAACCAATAAAATAAGACACAAAATGAAATGTTCCAAATCAATTAATTATTAAACATATTAACTTCTCAAACTGCCCGAATACTAACAAACGTAAATAATATGGCTTTATGGTCATGTTTTGCTTGTTGCGTGGGGGCCAGGAAACTCAGGTCAAAGAACAATATTTCTGCTTTTGACGTGCTGTAGTTTATAGAGAAGCAGAACCACGTTTTCAGACCAGAATAAGATCCAGAACACAAAATTGTGATTGTACACATTGAATAAATACACTGTTTTAGTTTAATGGATGGAGGCTCAGTTGCAGCTGAGACTCTGGCCATCTCTTGGGGCAAAATTGTGGCCGAGCTCTCTGGCACTGCAGTATTGAAGGATATAGGTAAGCACTATGAGTTTAGCAAGTCAAAAAATATTGCATACTGTCCCAAATACACACTAATGGGTAGCATCAGGGTTAAACTAGGGGTTATTACTGATACCGAACATGACGGTGAGACCCATTCTTTTCTGGATTAAGCAGTACAAACATGCGTCATTTTTAGGTCATGCCTACAGCGCACATGCGCTATCTGCAAGACCTGTTTATTCACTTACCAGGACGCTATTCCCTCCTGCTGCTTGCCATAGGTTCATTCCAGTGCTCATCTTAATTGTTCATCCAGACTCGTTCTGACAGCCGATAGCTCACTTCCGTTGAAGGCAGAGGAGCACCGGCCAATTACAGGCTCCTTATGGTTTAATTTATTATCTGTTTTTTCCAGGAACTCTTTTTTTTAAAATTGTTGCGTTCTGCCCGACGCTGCTTGTTATTATTAGCCTGACCAAGATCAAACACCAGAAGGCTCCTGTTCGTGCACCAAACACCCTGATAAAAAAAAATCACAACTTCTCTTTCTGGAAACAAAACTTGCCAATACTGTGGTATTTTAGTGAGCCAAAAAAACAGACGCTCTTTTGGAGGAACTAATATGTAAAAACCTTATCGTTTAGGAACATATGATCATCTCAGAAAGCCGTATGTTTTGAGTAGGTTTTTCACAAATGCATACTTGAATTACAGAGTACCATGGCCTCATATTTGCAACTAGGAGCGCCGCCGAGCAATAAATCCCCAATCACGTCAGGAAGATTGGTTCAGAATGTGAAAAGACATGAACTCAAAGAGCATTTTTAGGCCTCTGTGCAGAAACAATTCAATTTGTTCTTTTTGTGATAGAAAACAATCTGCCATTTAAAAAGGTATCTGAGTCAAGCGACATCCTCAACTGGGCTGTAAAACTGACCTGCATATTTATAATGAGCCATTCCCTTTTTTTTTTTTGAGTTTGAAAAGCTTTATTTGAAAATCAATAAAATATGTAAAAAACCAGCAATACAGAATTAATATATCAAAACAGTATTATAACCGAAGAATTGGCCAGTACTATTGAGGAAAAATAAAAGCTATTTTAATTTTTTTTTATGAAATAAGGAAGGAAGACAGGAAGGGGGGGAGAGAAGGGGAGGGGAAAGGGAAAATTCTTACACATTGTATAAAAGAATATTGCTTATTATATAGGAATGTGAATGAATTGATAATTAATTAATTCCGTACATTAAGCGAACATGGGTGAAAAAAAAAATGGAGAACAGATTGAACAAGCATTCAAGGGGGTTTAAAATTTTCAGAATTTAGACGAGAATTATTCGTTAAAACAAACTGATCTAAATAATTAGTAAGGGGTAACCAAAAGAGATCTCTATTAACCATTGGTTTACAGGAGGAGGCGAAAGCAATGTCAAGTCTATGAAAATGGCAAAGACTATTCCACCAGTGTTGTATAGAGAGTTTTGTAAGAGTTTTCCAGTTGAGAGAAATATGTTGGAAAGCTAAGGCAAGCATGAGATCGAAGAGACCATGGGTATGTGAGGGTAAATCTAAGGAATCAGAGAGGCTGCCAGAGAAGAGAAGAGGTATAGAATAAGAGATGGAAATATTAAACAGGCGAGAAATATATGACCAGACTTTTCCCCAAAAGTTAGAAACCGAAGGACAGAGGAAGAGAAGATGCATAAGATTAGCATTAGAAGAACCACAAGTCCAGCAGTTAGAATCAGTAGAAGGAGAGACGCGAGCTATAGAAGCAGGGGTAAGATAAAGTCTATGGTAAAGAAAAAATATAGATTGGGTGAGAGAAGCAGAGCGAGAGATTTTTAGAGATCTGGACCAAAGTTTATCCCAGAAGATGATAGTCCATTCGCACCCCAGGTCAGTTTCCAAGAGAGTTCCAACTTGGATTTAGAACGATCTGGATTGGGGGCTAAGAAGTATTTGTAAATGAGGGAGGCTTTGGGTAAAGAGAGAAGTATCTTAAGAAGAGAGTTTTGGACATCAGTGAGAGGTGAAGGGGGAAGAGAGTAGTAAGTATCGAGAATAACCGCCACGAGAGTAGCGAATTTCTGTAAAAAGGAACGGGGACAATGGAATAAGGCTTGAAATTGGGGAAAAGAACATGGTGAAAGTCCATTGAAAAGATGTTTGACCCAAATAATGCCTTTTAACCTCCATGCTTTCCAAAAGATGGGTCTGTTATTAAGGAGAATAAGGGAATTATGCCAAATTGGAGAGTCTAAGAAGGATTCCCAAGAAGTGAAATTGGGTTGCACCAAAGATTTCAAAAGGGAACAAGTGTGTTTAAATAAGGGGAGAGAGGTATGCGGAGTTTTGGCAGAAAAAGCCATAACTTCCTTGAAAGAAAAGGGCAATAATAAAGTTTGTTCAATGGATAGCCACAGGGGAGTAAAAGGGGAAGTATCGGATAAGAGCCATTTCGAGGCCTGTCGAAGGGAAAATGACTTGTGATAGAGACGGAAGTCAGGAAAGTTCACACCTCCATTAGACTTTGTCTTGCGAAGAAAAGATAAGGCGATTCTAGCTTTCTTATTCTTCCTAGAACTTTGGAGAGGCAAGAATCAATACATTTAAAGTAAAAGGCAGGAATATGAATGGGGAGCATGGAGAATGTATAAATTAAAATAGGGGTAATCATCATTTTAATTGAATCTAACCGGCCCCACCAAGAAAGAAAAAGGGGTTCCAAGAGGAAAGTAATTTATCAACTCGGGATAAGACTGCAGACATATTTAATTTAATTGAAGAAGCAATGGAGTTGGAAAACCATATATCCCTAAATATTTAATTTTTGAATTATTCCAGGCAAAGCCAGTGGAGGAAAAGGAGTGGGGAAGACAACATTTTGTGAGGGGGAGAATTTCTGTTTTGTCTGAGTTGATTTTATAACCAGAAACCAGTGAAAAAGAGTCAAATTCATGTAATAAAGGGGGAATAGAAGTTTCAGGTGCAGAAATAAAGAGAAGGATATCATCCGCATAAGCGGAAAGTTTTAGCTGTTGGTCACCATAAGAAAACCCAGAAATAGAATCATTATTGCGAATAGAGGACAGAAAGGGTTCGAGAGCTAGAATGAAGAGGATAGGGGATAGAGGGAAACCTTGGCGAACTCCTCATTGAAGAGGAAAATAAGATGAAACACGACCATTGGCTAATACCGAAGCTCTGGGGGCAGAGTATAGTAAAGAGATAAGTGAAATCAATTTGGGACCAAAACCATGCCATTGCAATGAGGCAAATAAGAAGGACCAAGCCACTCTGTCAAAAGCTTTCTCAGCATCAACAGAAATGGCCGCTAAAGAAGTGGAAAGGGAGGGAATTTTATTTAAAACATTGAGAAAAAGACGAGAGTTATCAGAAGTAAGCCTTCCCTTAACAAAACCACATTGCTCCTTACCAATTAGATGAGGCATAAGAGGGTCTAAACATAAAGCAAGCGTTTTAGCAAATAATTTATAATCAACATTAACCAGGGAGATCGGACGATAATTCTTACAAAACATGGGATCTCGACCTTCTTTATGTATGAGGCAAATTGTGGCTTCCTGAAAAGTGCCTTCTGTTTTACCAGCTAAAAAAAATGAATGGAAAAGTGTTAAGAGTTTCGGGAGTAGTAAATTAGAAAAGTGCAAATAAAATTCAACAGAAAAACCATCTGGGCCGGGAGTCTTTCCTTTAGTTAGGGTATTTAAGGCAGTGGATAATTCATTAAGGGATAGATCTGTTTCAAGATCAGAAAGACTGAGGTGAGATTTAGAGGGAGGTGGAAGATTATTGAGATACGCTTGAATGAGGGCAGGGGAAGGAGGAAATTCTGGAGTATAAAGATTTTGGTAAAAAAGTTTAAATTCATTAAGTATTTCTTGATCTTTATGCAAGAGAGAGCCGTTTGGAGAATAAATAGAATCTATTAGGGTGCGATCTTTACGTGTTTTGAGATAATTCGCCAAGAGCTTCTCTGCTTTATTACGACCACCATAGTAGCGAGCGCTACTACGAAGGAGTACGGAGGACACATTATCAGTGGTAGTTTTGTTAAAAGCTAGTTTAGCACGTATCAATTCTGGCGAGACCAAGTCCACCGAGGAAGTATAGAATTTATGCTCTAAGAGCTTAATATGTGCCAAGGTAATCTTTCGTTGTTGAAGAAAATGCCTCTTTTTTTTTAGACAAAGTCTATAATAAAGCCTCTCGCAGTAGCCTTAAAAGAATCCCATATGATATGGGGGGAGGAATTGGGGTCACTGTTAAAGTAAAAAAATTCATTTGCGAAGGTGTGAAAAGAAGAAGAAAAAAGAGGGTCCAGAAGGAGGGAATTGTTAAAGCGCCAACGAGAGGACCTGGGATGCGGAGGGAGCAAATCAAGATCTGTTACAATTGGGGCATGGTCAGAGATGACTATAGGTTCAATAGAGGAGGATAGTAGATTTTGAGATAAGGATTGAGAGAGAAAGATATAATCGAGGCCGGAGAGGGAGGCATGAGGAGGGGAGAAAAAGGAAAAATCAAGAGTGTCGGGATGGGAAAGTCTCCAAGAGTCTACAAGATGTGTTTGAGAAATAGTGTTAAGAAAGTGTTTATGAGTTTTGTGAGGAACAAAGCGAACTTGAAATTGACGATCAAGAAATGGATCTACAACTTGATTGCAATCGCCTCCTAATATGAAGAGATCATCTTGAAATTGGATACATTACTGCGTAATCAGAGGCCAAAAGGAACAATCAGGATGTGTAGGCCCATAAATATTAAAAACAGTTAAAGAAACAGTATTAATTAACAACTTAGCTAACAACCATCTACCTTCTGTGTCAGTTTCTTGCGATATAACTTTACAGTTCAATTTCTTATGGCATAAAATTATGACACCATTTTTTTTATTAGCAGAAGGAGAGAATAAAACTGTACCCACCCAACATCTTTTTAATTTTAACGCCTCGATTTCTGTAAGATGGGTCTCTTGTAGGAGAACTAAATCAGGGTTATAAGAGGCAAGATGGGAAAGAATTCTCTGTCTCTTAATTGGATTAATAAAACCTTTCACATTCCAGGAGATAACTCTGAATGTAAAAACATTAAAGATACGTACAGAATAAAATATGCAATAGTAAGAAAGTGAAAGAAGAAATAAGTGGAAAAAAGGAAAAGAAAACCAGGGAAGGAATAAGGGAAGTCAGATAGAAGAGAAAAAGTGCAAGGAGAGTCAGTACATATCCAAAAAGGCTGACTGAAAAAACATACCTGTAGGGGACAAAAACAAGATAACACTGGGGCAATGATGACGTACGGACGATGAGACACCCGAACCAGGAAGTCCGGACCACACCAGTCAGCTAGAAGAAGAGAAGGGAAAAATACGAAGAAGGGAAGAGAAAGAAAGGGAAGAAAGAATAGAAACAAGAGGAGACAGTACATGTCAAACGACGACTGTAATACGTACCTTACGGGGAACAACAAAGAAAGGATGGAGCGGCAACGGACAGCAGAAACAGCACACCTAACAGGGGGCAACGCACCACACCAGGACATCAAATAATAGACTAGAACAGGAGCGGGAGCAGGAAGAGGAGCAAGTTAAACTTCAATGAACCTGTAAAAAGGAAACAAGAATTAAGCAAGACATGCCTAGAAAAACAATATATTCAAATAGTATATACATATAACAATAACTTCAACGCAATAATATAAGAGGAGGAGTATAACTGTCAAGATCCAGAGGGGGACGGAGTTGTCTCCATTGAAGTAGTGGAATGAGCATGGATAAATCTTCTGAGGTCAGCTGGATCCTCAAAGGTGGAAGTCTTGTTGAGGAAGGTGACTTTAAAGATGCAGGGATGAAACAAGCCATATCTGGCACCCAAAGATCGGAGAGGTGGACGAAGATCTAGAAACTCTTTACGTCATTTGGCAGTCGTCGAAGAAACATCCTGTGAAATGAAAACTTTGGTGCCAAGCCAGGAAAGATTCTTTTTGGACTTAGCAGCATTCAGTACTAGGAGAAGGTCAGTGAATTGTAGGAATAAAATGATTATTCCACGAGGTTTCGTTGGCGCAGATGAAGAAGAAAGACGAGGACCCAGTCTATGCGCTTGTTGTAGATTCAGTTTGGTTGTAGAAGGGAGATCCAGAAGTTGTGGCAAGAAAGAGGTGAAGAATGCAACCGGGTCATCACCCTCAAGTCCCTCAGGAAAACCATAAATGCGTAAATTATTACGACGATTTCTATTTCCCAAATCCTCAGTCGCTCTTCGCAGTTGCAAGACCTCCCTCTCCAGCAAGGAAATTTTTGAAGACGAATCCTGTACAACTCCGAGCTGCTGTTCCACTGCCGCCACGCGGGATTCCATAGAGGCCCGTTTATTGTCCATCGTTTGTAGGCGGCCATTAGTTTCCTCAATAAAGGGTCGGAGAGCGCGTATCTCTTCCAAAACCATGTCTAAGGAAACCGGCGAAGTAGACTTAGGGGGAGAGGGAGGATCCTGCTTGAGCCTCTTGCCGGAGGTCGAAGGCAACGGTACCTTAGATGCCATCGCTGCGTAGGAATCCGCAATGGAAGAACAGTCACTGTGTGATGAGGCTTCAGATAAGCAGGAAAATCTGTTAGAAATAGTGAAATTGGTGCCAGAGGTAGTAGGAGGATTCAGCCTTGAACTTGGGGCGTGGCGCAATGCAGGTTTGCTCCTACCCATGAAATAATGTAAAGAGCATACAGGGAAGCATTGGCATCAATGAGAGCAAAGGCAAAATATCCCACAAAAACCAGCAAAAAATGGTAAAGGATGAAGACCACCAGCATTAAAATAATAGACTTTGCAAGAAAATGCAGGAAACCAGCAAGAGACTCCGAAGGGCAGCTATGAGGAACATCGTGTAAAAGGGTATGAGGAGAGAGTCAGCAGGAAGGTATACCAAATGACGGCCAACAGGCAGCAAACAGAGTCACCCGCAAGTCCCACTGCTCCACTCATAAAAAAGACTCCTCAGACAATCTCCACAAAAGCGTTGAAAATCCAATTTAGGAATAAGCGACTGCTTCCATCATAAGCAAATAATGAAGAACAGCGGGAGGTACAGGCATTTAACAGAAGGAGGGGCAGAGAACTCCACACTGAAGAGCAAAAACGATCGAATAAGGACTTCCAACAATAGGAAAGTAGTCACTAAAAATAAGTGCCTGAAAAATGCCAGGAGCGCTGAGAGATGCCAGTGTGGAACATCATGTGAGAAAGATCTGAGGGAAAAGAAAACAAACGGCAGGGAAAAGACAAAATGGCGGCCGTTAATTGGAAGAAACAGTCACCTGCATAATTCTCATTCTCCCTGCAGGAATTGAAAATTGAAAATTACACCCTCCAGAGGCGCTGGTATTCCGATTCAGGAACCTGACTTCATTATGCGGGAAAAGATGCTGGAACCGCTCCGGGGCGTGTGCTAGGCCCGGCGAGTAGCAAGAGCTCCGGTGTCAGGCGGCCATTTTGGGTCGCGTTGCCGCGCGCCAAGCCATTCCCTTTTAACCATTGAAATGGTGCCCTTGGCCATGTACTTAAAGTAATGTCAGAAAGAGCGATAGCGACTGATTTTTGATCGAAATGCATGCTGGAAAAATACGCTTCTAATGCTCTATTCTAACAGGTTCCAATTCACACAGAGCTTAATACTGAAGGTTACCTTTTCTAAGAAGTGCATATTACAAGCGCTGCTATTTCCCTGTTAACCAACCATGGAAAAATGAAAAGCTGATTTTGGCCATCGAGAATTTGAATTGGTGACCTGCAGGTGGCAATAAATCTTAGAAGTAAGTGCGTAACTCAATGATCAATCACACCAACCCATTTTAAAATGTTTCTTTATCTTTAATAACATAATATATTTTTGAACATATAGGCTCCTCATTAAGATAACAACGGTATTGTTTGATAAGTGACAGTTTGTTTAACTGGTAGAGGTAGCCAAAGGGCAGGTTTGAATGGCGAGTAATAATCCAAGTTAGCAATTTGCACAGTTGTAAAGCAGCTTTTAAATATGCAGCTATTATGTTTGAGAACATGATTTCCATTCAAATGTACTACTGCATTTGAGGTGCCAAAGTCAATAGGGACTCCAATAGAGTGCTTACCTTTTGAAAGATCTGACACATATTTTTTAAAGAAATGATTATACGGATCCATAAAAAAAAGGCAGCCACGCATTTCAGGTATTTACAAAAGGTACCCCGAGCCTGGAAAAGCCATGTCTATGTCTCACCCTATACCTCTCTCGATGTGCCTTCTGCCTCTACTCTCTGGTTCATCAGAGGTCTCATTCTGCTACTAAGGTTCCCAGGATGGCCCTTTCTGGACTCTTCCCTTCTCTACCCCTCCTTGCACCATCTCATACCTCTTTTGCTGTTCAGATCTCCCAAACAAACCTTTCTAAACCCTTCCCTCTAACTCTTTTCCCCTCCACTTCCCCTTTACTCATCCCAAACCTCCTCCTACTGCTATTAGCTCAAAACAAATACTTCCTAAACTTTATCTCTTCTATCCCTCCACTATCATTTTCAATCCAACTAACAGTCTAACATGACCACTACTTAAATTAATCTCATATTTCACTATACTTATTCCCCACTAATTCTGTTTGGGTTCCAGAGTAGCGTGCTACGCACCGAAAAGCGCCTCACCACCTCATCAGGGGTAGCAAGCACTATAAAAATACAAATCCTTCCCTCTTCTATCCCTCCACTATTCTTTTCAATCCAAATAACAAACTCACATGTCCACCGCTCAAATTAATTTCATATCTCCCTATACAAATTCACCACTAATCCTCTTTGGGTTCCATAGTAGCGTGCTACTCGCCGAAAATGCGATTTGACGCCTCATCAGGGGTAATAAGTGCTATATAAATGCAATTACAATTGCAATTTGATTCTCATTTTTTGTTATAAAATATCCCAACAGTAGCATAACTAAGGGTGCAGTACCTTATGTGGCTAAACAAGGTCCCTTTACAACTCCACAGCGACACCTAGTAACAGCCTGTGGTACTGCACCCTTTTCTTGGTTTGTGGATTTTATTTTATTACATATGCTACTGCTGGGATTTTTTTATAAAAAAAAAAATAACAAGCATTATCAAATGCAACGCCAATAGCTCAAAATTTCAGTAACGCGAGACCTATTGCATTGCAAATGCCTGTTAGAACTGCTGTGTGAGAGGTGCTTCAGCTAGATCGAGTTTAACAGACCCCTGGTTTGCCTTTCTGAAGGATTATTTGGGCTTGCTGTGCTTGCACTCTTTGTGGTGCTACCCACAGCCTGTGTGCCTGGGCACAGGCAAACAACTTGGCACTGAGGGAAGATGAACTCAGGGCACTACCAGAGTACACTCTTTGATGTAATGTAAATAGGTACTTATAGAGTGCACAGCTACTCCACAGAGTGTCCCGGCGCTACACGACCACGAGACAGGCATTAGCAATCCTACATGATAGAGGGCCGGAGATCAGGCTATTGCAGAAAAAGCCAGGTCTTCAACTGCTTCCTGAAGGTAAGAAGATCTTGCACCTGCCCAAGGGATAATGGGAGACAGTTCCATAACTGAGAGGCCAGGACTTGATAGGAGCGACCGCCCAGACAGGAGCGGAAAAACCTTGGGGTAGTCAACAGAAGCTGTGATGACGATCTCAGGGCTCTCTGTGGGACGTAATGCAGAATCCTTTTCCTGATGTATACGGCTCCAGTATTATGTAGAGCCCTGTGCGCCAAAGCTAAAGATTTGAACTGAATCCTCTTCCGGACCGGCAACCAGTGCAGAGACTTCAGATGGGTGGACATGCGCTCTCTGGGACCCACCATGAGAATTGCTCTAGCCGCCGCATTCTGCACCACCTGCAGGCGGTTGACCTGCTTATAACAGAACGCACTACCTGCCTTCAAAAGTTACCTTTCCCTAATCCCTAAGCCTTATGTTCTCAAGATGATCTGGGAAGATTGGATGTTTGCCAGGGAAGGGTTGTGAAAGGGGAAGGCACTGGAAGAGAGCAGATGTGTGTGCTCCATCAGCAGCATTGAGACTGCCATGCATTGTGTCCTATTTTCCCAACTCCACCTCTCATTCACATTCAAAGTATATGTAGCAAACTAAATCATCACAATACCTTTACAAACATATCCTTTTTAATCAAGGTGGAACTAGATCCCCTACAAACATGTCACCCATGCATCTGTTTCAATAAAATACATACCAGAATGATCCACTCTCCCAAATCTCCTACAACTTAAAGGACTAGCTGTCAGAACAAACCACATACCACAGTACCTCACATTAGAAACAGCCAAGTATGACGTTGGAAAGAATGGAAATAATCTTTGAAATAGTAGCACAGGCCAAACGGAACAACCAAAGATGCAACAACATATCTCACCTGCCACAGGCAACAACCACCGACCTTTCTTACTACAGTTTCTACATCCTCAGATTGAATGCCTTTTCAAGAAGCCTCCTTACACTATATTGCTAAAACTCTGCATGAAAATTGACCTTGAATTAAATCTATTGATTTTTCTTTGAGCTTCCATTCTATGAAATTACCATCTTCTTACAATCTATCCTTTGAAAGCCTGATTATGCTGTGTTTTTTTACTGAAAACAAACAAAGGTTAAAGTGATGTTATAGTTAGCTATGGTGATAATATCCAACGTTACATTAAAAAAAACCTAGAAATTCCCACAAAAAAAGGTTAAAGGGACGTTATATGTAGGCTTTGTAATTATATAAAAACTACTGTTCTAAAAAAAAACACCAAAATTATTCACCAGTTATAGTTTACTGAGCCAACTATAACTTGCATTTCTTATGACCTCACATATTTCATAACTCACAACATGTTAAAAGGCATCATTGTTGACATCACTGATGACATCTCAAATGACATAATTGATGACATCACTCATAACACCATTGCATCGGGTTACCAACTGCCCATCGGCGGTAACGCCTCATTGATGGCCAACCCTCCATGGTCAACTACTCCTCATTTTGGTACATTTATTTTGTTGCCTGACTGCGGTACTCCCGCAGGACCACACAGGGGTCAATGTGGGGTCCTGTGAGAGTCCACGGTACCGCATGGAATGCCTCACTGGATTCGTCAGGGTTACCGCAGACCCGCACCACAATTTATTTTAATTGGCCTCTTTGGATCTCCCCAGAAGGGCCATGGAGTCAGACCCGTGTCCTGTAGCGACCACAATATTTCTATTGATGTTGCGGCCAGCCAATCAGATTACTCAGTCCTGCAGGACCGGTGCCATGGTAACATGATGGTCGATGGAAAAACAAGTCCTCTGGTCCAATCAGAATGCTTTACGTTTTAAATTTGCAGTACTGCTGGGACCCCCACAGGACCAACCATCTAGATATCACAAACCTTTGAACCTTAACTTCTCAAAAACTGGTGAACGAATTTACACCAAATCACAAAAAGCACACTTTCTAAGTAAAGATCCAGCTTTCTGCCAAATTTAGTGTCAGTCAAGTCAAATCACTTTATTCGGTTTACAGGGATAAAACCATAAAAGTACACAATAGAAACTGTAAAACCTATCACAATTAATAAATAGCTTAAAAAGGCAGAGACTCATATATGAATACCCGTTCCCATAATCAGAAGCCTATAGCATTTATAATAGTACATCATGAAAACCAACCCTTAAAGAGCAGACTGAAATCCTATATAACAAGCCAATTATAATAATAAAATCAATCGCCAGGGTCCCCTACTACTCATACAAATTGTTCAGATCCACAAGTGTCATTTATCAAAAAAGACAGTTTATGGAAGACAGGATCACAAAAAAGGCTTGTAGGTTAAAGCTTCCAAATGTCCAAGTTTTTTCCTTCCGCCCAGGGCAGATATGATGAAGGCTATAACACGTGAGCAAATATCCCCATTTTCTAAAGCACATAAATAATAAAAAGCATCCTGATAATAAATATAGCTACCAGTTTTGAAAATTGGTGCTAAAAACTTTTCCTAAGATCCCTCTAGAAACTGCAAAATAGGATAAAGTGCATTGTGCTTTGGCTAGTTCTACCATCACATGGGCTGTTTGGTAGAATATTATTCCATGTCCCAGTTTTTTGAAAGGCGACCCTTAAATGTAGTGTTCCTACACGAAGTCTAGTGAGATAAAACTTATGCTGACTGTTCTTTATAATTGTCAAGTAATTTTGCAGTCCCACCTGTACTGGGCCTGAGTGATATCTGCACACCATAGATTTTTTCCTTTCATGTGTGTCTCGTTCTAAGTCTCTCTTTCCCTTAAGTATAAGTTTAATATCAGTTTTGGTTCTAGGACTTTATCTGTGTCCTTGACTCTGATGCTATTATCCACCTTTTTTAGTTGACTATCTATGTATGCCAACCATTTTATTTTCTGCAAAGCATCTAACATTAAACAGTCTGATATTATCACCTTAGTAAACTCTGTCCCTACTTTTCTCCATATATTATACCACATGAGGATGGGACTAATGTATAAAGCATCCTCAAAATGGGGCATTGCCACTTCCTTATGTGTGATATATACTGGGCTCGTCTTTGGGACAGCCAACAAACAAGCCAGGAGCATATTTTCAAGGGTTTGCAGCGGGGCAAAATTAATACACCCGCACAATGCAGCCCATATCCCGCACTTGAGAGACGTTTACTTTTATAGAGAGTCATCACCTCCCTGATTGGTTTCTGTCCTATTTTGTTCGCAAGTCTAAAAATGGATTCCATGGATCTGAGCAATTTCATTTTGGAGCTATTTACTTGACTTTCCCAGCTCCCTGATGCAATAAATTGTAATCCCAAATAAGAGAAAACTTGAGTCTCAACTAGTCTCTCTCCCTTTATATGTGTCCTCTTTTTAGCTCTTTCCTTTCCACACACCATAGTTACAGTTTTCTTGAGATTTACTTTCATATGTTTGTTTTCCATAAAGGTGACAAATTTATCAATCAAAAGCTTAAGGCCATTTGATGTTCCGGATAGAAGGACAGCATCGTCTGCATTTAATAAAATTGGCACAGGGCGAGATCCAGCCATAGGGGAATCCGCATTAACTTTTTGTAAACATTCATCCACCTCATTTACATAAAGTGAAAAAAGTAAAGGGGCAAGGACACACCCCTGTCTGATTCCTCGGGCGACCTTAAAGCTTTCAGTACATTCCCCCTTCGGGCCAAAGCGCACCCGTGAAGTCAGGTGAGAGTACCATTGGGACAAATAATTTCAATACCCATTGGTGCACCCATATCCGAGAGGGTCGGCCATAGCTTATTGTTGTTCACCAGATCGAACATGCTACTTAGGTCTGCGAACCATAGGTGCACATGTCTCTCTTTTGCAACTGTGTATTTATTAATTGGAAGGTGTAGATTGACGCATTGTTCTATCACTCCTGAACCCATACTGGGTATCGGTAAGAGCATGTTTCTCCTCCACCCAATGTTCCAGCCTTCCCAGGAGAATTCTGCCCATTAATTTGGCACTGGAGTCCAGAAGGGATATTGGTCGATAGCAACTCGGGTCCCCTCTAGAACCTTTTTTTAAAGATTGGGACGATTATACTTTCCGTCCAAGATGCAGGGAGGAAACCCTTGACTGTAGAATTGCATACTTGTGTTAGTAAAGGAGCCCATAAAGGGGCATGTGTCTTAAAGGTTTCTATTGGGACCCCATCCGGGCCTGCAGCCTTACCATTCGCAGCTTTCATGAGAGCATTAGTGACTTCTTCTAGGCTTATAGAAGGGATATCTACAGCATCAATAGAAAACACAGATGGCACTTCCAACTCTGTCGAGCAATTTTCTGGATTGAAAATCCCCTTGGTGCATGAATGACTCCACCCCGGGTTCGCCTCTGTCCTTCAAAAAGGGTTGGTTTATTATTTTCCAGAAGAGGGAATTGTCTTTTAAATCAGCAGCCTGCAGTAAGTCATCCCAGATCTTATCCTTCAACTCCCCTTTTCTTTTTTCTAGGGCAAGTTTATACATGGCTCTTAGTTTGCAGATTTTTTCCCTGTCTCTCTGGGTATCTCGTAAGGCTTTCCTTAGATTTCTATTTACAGCCGAACAGTCCTTATTAAACCATCCCTTCTTATTATTTCCTTGATTTCTAGGGGGCATCTTAATTTCTTTGAAATTTCTGCCATAATTTTACAGAAGGATATCATAATGCATTCTGGTAGGGACTCCAAATCCGTACATATATAGAAATCTCTAAGGTTTTTTGCCATAATTTTCCCTGTATTAGCTATACTATCTATATTTGCCCATTTTAATCTAATTCCGTTTCTGCCCTTTATTTCGATTTGATTCATATTTTGCAGTTTATTAAAGCTTGAAATATTTATTTTAAGGATCGCTGTCAGGATCGCAAATTTAGTGTAATTCTGTTTAGCTGTTTTTCCTAAAATGCTTCCTAAAATTTCTGTGGGAAATCGCAAGAGGAAAACACTTTTTGCGACACTCTTTTTTCACCTCCACTTGATGGATCACCCTGAACCTTTCCAGGAAGGAGCTGCGGTTGATTCACTTTTTTTAGAATTTTTTGGGGAAATTCATCAATCGGCACCAAAGTTAACAGAGCAAAAAAAAATTCTATGGAAACTCTGACCTAAATATAAATACACAGTGGTACTGGTGCAACACACACAGATGGGCACACACACACATATATATTTTGGTATAGGTTTTTTTTTACACCACAGAAGAGCTTGAATAAAGAGAAGGCTGTCTGATGCAAATCCATATCTGGAGAGACCATACCCAATTTAGCAATAGTTTTTTAAAAGTCCCAGGAAGAGATTGATGTTTTTCCAACACCCCCATGGGAATCATAATATATTGTGCAGCGGATAAATCTGTTTTTCACAGCCATTATGCAAATAGGAGGGAATTTTCATATTTGAATTAATGCACACATCTTGACAATATTAGAGAAACTGTGATACAGTATTCATATTTTTCCCAGCTCTTCATCCTCCTATTATTATGTCCCTAAAGCTCTTTTTAAATAAAGGGGAAACTTCAATTGTCCCAGCATTCGATTTATAGCATGAAAGCAGACCATACTCCTCAATGAGCTAATGCAATGCCCAACTGAATCCTCAGGCTGGGATAAAGAGAAAACATTGCCAGTGTAAGAGAAGGTTTGAAACCTTTGCTCCCCATGTATAAGGCCTTCCATTCAAACATTGTCTCTTACAGAAACAGCAAAGAGCTCAAAGATCAGATCAAATATGCTGGAGACAAAAGTAAGCTCTGTTGCATGCCCTTTTGTAAATAGACTTTTAAGAAAGTAGTCCATTAGTGGAACACAAACACACTCACATGCCTGTACAGTCTGATTACGAAGTCTAAAGGTAGGAAAGGAAAATCTAATTTCACTACAGTTTACAGTCCTTATAAGAAAACAATTTAGTCAAACAAAACTTTTTCTTTATTAGTAAAAGAGCCTGTAACTTTGTCTCGCTTAGCCTAATTATACAGAAAAGAGTCCAGCATCGAAATTCCCTTTTCACAAATCACCCAAAAAGTTTTTCATATTTAAGCAGACCAATGTATAGTCAGGAATCATGATTGCACCAAACTAACGGTCCAAAACAATGAACATTACTAAATGGGAAATCAAGTGAAGGTTTTAGAATCAATAAACTGAGTGCAGGGCACAACAAAGGTAAGCTATTTTTCCAAGAGGTGCAGTATACAACATGCATCAGTTACTTCAAACCCCTTTATTACTCTCTTCAAAGTTGTATTATAGTTATTGACATAATAGGATTGAGAAAGGGAAAAACTGACAAAGGTTCTAATCACATTGAATTCCTTTCTCAGCATTAGCGAGTATTAGCCTATCACCAAAACATTGAACATTTAAAACTCAGAATTTGTTCTAAAATATCTTGATTACTATTTTTGGCAAATAAATAATTATAGCCTTGAAAAATACTGTCAAAACGTATACCTATCCTTGAAATCAGTGGTAACGTCTTACAATAACCCTTTATATTGTTTATTTAGTAAGGTTGTAACATTCCTATATTTTCTGAATGGAAGACAATCAAATAGTTTCTATGAAAACAAGTCTTCTCTAGATAACCTATGTTGTACCTAAAATACACGTTTCCTGCAGCATGGCTACTTTAATGTGTCAATGTTTCAGCATGGAGGGTTCTTCTAGTTTTGTAGAGTAGTCTAATTCTTCACACATGCCAAAATCATGTGAGCCATTTTTTTTAGAATATACACAGGAAGAAATCAAAAGCTAAAGATAGCAGAGAAGAAAGACTGTCCGGAGTTCAGAAATGACCTTATGGCCAATTTAAATATGCATCCATAGATTTATGGGAAAAATGAGTCTCTGCAAAAGAGTCTAAAAGGACAACAGAAGCAGATCCTTACCTTGAATTGAGTATATGAATATATGTACACAACTAACATCTTGATGAACAGCTTTCCAGGAGTAGCCATAAGACTCATAGAGCCCTACTGTGCATCCACAGTTACCAGGTTCAAGTGGCAATCCTGTCCTCCAACAATTCTCATGGTATATAGCAGCTGCTGAGAAGGAGATAGCAGTTTGGCCCACGAGTTGAATTGTTTCGTTGTGTGTTGTTGCTTTTCCTCAACACTGCTATACATCTGTGTAAGCTGTTCAAACACCATATCGTTGACCAATGTGGAGTTGACTGTCCAATCAAGTTCTCCAAATGGGCTCTACTGTAAAGAACATTCACCTCCTGTCCTCTCAACAGCTTATGAGTGCATGTCCAAATATGTATAGGCACACTACTTATGGATGTGCTGGAATGAGCTATCACCAAGTGATATCACAGAATGAGCTCAACCCAATATTCCCATGCAGTGAAAGTCATCCTATATCAGGTGCTTAAACATATTTTATTCACAAACAATATCTACTGTCAGGACAGGTTCAAATGGAAGCTTCCCATTTTTAAAAACAATTCTATTTATTTTACTTATAAAAATGGCCCGGAAGTTGTAGTTTGCTACCAGACTGCTTATTTCTCTCAATGTGCTATTACACACCTAGTATATTTCATTAATTTACCACTCGAAAATGGGTGTCTGCTATCTTGGCATGGTATATTAAAAGAAAATGGCCACTGCGACACAATGTATGCATGTACATGCACGGTGACATTTTTTTAATGCATTTGTGTATGTCATCACAAGGAGGATAAAGGTCAAAATGGCTGGCACGTTATGATGTATTTGCATGCATGGGTGATGTTGTATGAATGGCTTTTTGGTAATACTGTTCAGAATCGGAAACAAACATTTTTTTTTCATTTGCCAATGCTGTTGAGCATCAGCAGCAAGCATTGGCACAGCCAGAAGGTTGGTTAATGCCTTTCAAAAGCAAGCCCTATTTGGTTTACTAATGCTTGTTTATGTGTGTAAATACTTTATTTTGGACAAAGGCTATAAAAGTTTCATAATAATAAAATCATTCGCAATAAAATCGTAAATACGTCAGACAGTATTTAAAAGTGTTCTCAATAAAATAGTCGTCAATTTCAATTAAGACAATTTAAATCAATCACCGAACATTCCATTATTACCACTCCAGTAGCTTCTCTTTTAAAATTAAATAAAAACTTCATATAATACAATAAAAGTAGAGAGATGACTAGTTATTTTATACAGTTCAGGATACCTTCACAGTCATAGGTGCGTTGGTCCTTGTGACATCACAGCTTTAGCCCCACTTTGCCTCTTATTAGCCCCACTATAAACAGATATCGTGATAGGGCAAATATGACATGGGATGCAGTACTAGTTGTCAACACCCTCAATGCCTCTTTGTGTTTTCTGAATCCCAATGAATTGCATAACGGCCGGATCCATTTCCTCCTATGATATGTGCAGTATTTTCTATGGACCCTAAAGTGCGTGTAGTGCATAAAGTGCAAGAGCGATCTCCCTTAGCCCCCCAGTTTGCTGTAAGGCTCTTAGTCTGCAAGATGTTGTACCTTAACGTTAGATACAGAGTTCTTGCTAGGTACGGCTGTACATTGTCCAGAAATTCTTCGCGACTCGGATTTGGTTTAATGGTAAGGAATTGAGTTGTTAACCTTCCTACTCTCGGGTCACAGTGGAGTGCATTCAGTATGTGTTGCCAGTAAGTTCTCTTTACTGTATCATGACCTATAAGGGTTCCCTGTGTAGAAAATCCCTCCGGTTGGTATGCACGGAGGTCATGAACACGTGATCTACCCTACAACATTATAACATAATTAATAGACACTACCTATCTCTTTACTTCTAAGAGTTTGTCGTGTGCGACATGCTATACAATCAGTCTATATTCGAAGTAAGTGGAAGACTATAATACATTTTGAAATTAGTCTCACGAACGTTAGTTACTCCCCTCACTTGCAAGGATGACCCCAGCAAGTTAGAAGGATTTCTAAACATTTTCAAGGAGATCTATCCAGATTGACTAGTGTATTATACTGGCGTATGTATCAGCCCTGAAGAAGTCTCTTGTGTGCTACAGCACATGACGAAACACGTGTTGGCTGTCTTTTGTGACTATACTATTGCATCAAGCTGTGTCTTGGAATAACGATCTTATTGAACTGTGAATACTGGAGACCAGAATAAAGAATCTGAACTTGGAACAACATATGAAGAGTGTCTGAAATATTTTTGGACTATAAAACATTAATTTTGAGTGTGCTCGGGGTAGACCTTTTGTTCTTGTTGTATTCCTTCGTTTGAGGGAACTTACGAGGTTGAATTGGTAACCAACCCCTCTCCCCCTTAGAGCACTAACGTTTACTTATTCAAGTATTATTACATTGCCCAAATACTTCAGTTGAGCGCCCGCCCTTCGGTTTACTGCCTGGTTACCAAATAGTAGTTTTCCCATTGTTACATACCCTCCCATTACATGCCCTTAGGTGATGTTGTATGGTAAGCTGCATTATCTGTAATGCAGCATTGGTACAAGGTTTTGGTGGCCCAGCCTCTAGTTGAGGCAACCCCATAGTCATGTCCTCTTCCTCTGTTAGATTTTCTAGTCCCTTTAGTGGCTCATAGGCACAATTGAAGTCCCCACATACAATCACGCTATCGCTAAGATCTACATAGTCCAGGGAGCTACCTAGTATGTTAATGGTCTCAGAGTTAAGGATTTGACTGATTGGTCTATTATAGGTGTTAAAATAATAAAAAATTTCATTATTATGAGTGTTTACATCTAGGTACACTGCCAATAAATCCGGTGAATCTATAATGCAGTCGTTGGATCGCATCCCCAGTGTTATTTTAATCCATATTGCAAGGCCCCCAGATGGTCTTCCTCTCTGTGATGGAATAGCATTCTTATAGTATGTCTTATATCCTAGCTTAAATGGGGGGCGGGGGGGTAAGTAACCATGTCTCTTGAAAAAGGCAGATATCAAATTTATCTATGTAACTATGCCAGTCCAGGTCCTCAAGTTTTTGTTTTAGACCGGCAGCATTCCAGGACACTATAGCTATGGGTGCTTGTCCTTTCACAGATATTTTGTGTGTTAAGGTGCTATGGTCTGTAGTTGAAGGCTCGCCCATGCAACATGGCACACCCTCCTACCCATTAAAATTACTAGCAGCACTACTTGCGTCTACATCAGGTAGGAGACCGTTCACATTTGAGTTGGGCAACCTTCTGTTGGAACTTATCACCAAGACTAGCGTCTCCCTGACAAGAAGGGGAGAAGTGTGGTCTAGGGGACT